>CM053032.1:322500-925000 GCA_028564925.1 Lithobates sylvaticus | reverse complement strand
CTCCAGGAAGAGTCGTTTCCCTCGCACAGCCCCCTCCCCCATTGTACATCATAGTCCTCTCCTCTTTTTGGAGTGTCTAATTACTGTCTGTGCTGGCCCAGCTCTTCCACCCCTCCTCTCAGCTCTTTATATACTATAGAGAGTCAGTTGAGTGACAGGTCTGATGGGGCTTCTGACATCACATCCAAGATGGCGGCACTCAGCCGCAGTCTCAGGGCTTCTGGATGTCTCCACAAGGGGGGGATTTACATTGAATCTTATGGAAGATTGTTGTGAATGGATGAGGGTCCCTTTAATGTATGACTATAGGGTGGTCATTGGCTCAGCCCGGGATCTGACCATGTGCTCCTCTGTGAAGGGTCTGTGTGGGACGGTGTTGGGTGAAATCGATGGTCTGGTGACAGGGTCTCTTTAAATCCATTTACCAAACAATTCTGTGATAAACACATCCCAGGCTGGGGATTGGCCGCCGAAGCGATGAATTTCCCCCTCGGCTGCCGGCGCAGTGTACAGTGTGAGCAGAGAAATTGAATTTTGTATGAATTACCGGGTCTGGAGAAGGGATTAAAAATGACATATACATGACAAAAGGAGCGATCGTGCGTTACCGACTAATTTAGTCCTTTTCATTGATTTCCAGATTCTGACGCTTATAAGAAGCTTTTATCTGAGCGCCGATTTACACCGATAACCCGTAATGAATTCCCTCCCGTCCAACGATCGTTCCACCCGCAGGAACCGCCCCGCGCTCCTCTACAAACCAATTCTTATATATATACTTCTATATACCGAGGCAGTTCCAGGGCCCTAACAGACCAGGGGCCCCTCCGGGCACACAGAGTGAAATGCCAAGGAGCGGGTAGAATGCCATGATGACCGTTCTGGATCAAATCCAAGACTAATATTATCTTTATATCTGAGGAGAAATGAATCGATCTGAAAACTGTAATGTCACATAATGATTCCAAAATAAATCATAGATGGAAAGTCATACCTGATAAAATATTCCAAACTGTATAATGCGTACAATGGATCATCTTTATATTCCAAAGGAAACCCGGGAGACTCAGTAGAAGACTTTGAGCGCTCAATATAAAACTTGGGGCACATATTAGAAGACTTGGGGCACTTAGTAGAAGACTTGGGGCACATATTAGAAGACTTGGGGCACTTAGTAGACCTGAGGCACTCATTAGAAGACCCGGAGCACTCAATAAAAGACGTGCAGCACTCAATAGAAGACCCAGGGCACATATTAAAAAACTTGAGGCACTCAATAGTATACCCGGGGCACTCAGTAGAAGACTTGCAACACTTGATAGAAGACCCAAGGAGCTCAGAAGAAGACCCAGGGCCATATTAAAAGACTTGGAGCACTCATAGAAGACTTGAAACACTCAATAGTAGCCCAGGGGTACTCAGTAGAAGACTTGGGGCACAGAGTAGAAGACTGGAGGCACTTAGTAGATCTGAGGCACTTTTTAGAAGATCTGGAGTACTCAGTAGAAGACTTAGGGCAATCATAGAAGACTTTAGCTACTCAATAGAAGATCTGGAGCACTCAGTAAAAGACCTGGGCACATAGAAGACTTTGAGCACTCAATAAAAGATGTGGGACACTTAAAAGAAGACCCGGGTAACTTAGTAGAAGACTTGGGGCACACAGTAGGAGACTTGGGGTACTCAGTAGGAGATCCAGAACACTCAGTAGAAGACTTGGGGCACACAGTAGACCTCAGGCACTCATTAGAAGATCTGGAGCACTCAGTAAAAGACTTGGGGCACTCAGTAGAAGACTAATGGCACTTAGTAGACCTCAGGCACTCAGTAGAAGACTTGGGGCACTCAGTAGAAGACTTGGGGCACTCAGTAGAAGACTTGGGGCACTCAATCAATAGAAGACTTGGAGCACTCAGTAGACCTCAGGCACTCTCTAGAAGATCTGGAGCACTCAGTAAAAGACTAGGGGCACTTAGTAGACCTGAGGCACTCATTAGAAGATCTGGAGCACTCAGTAGAAGACCTGGGCACATAGAAGACTTTGAGCACTCAATAAAAGATGTGGGACACTTAAAAGAAGACCCGGGTAACTTAGTAGAAGACTTGGGGCACACAGTAGGAGACTTGGGGTACTCAGTAGGAGATCCAGAACACTCAGTAGAAGACCCAGGGCACATATTAAAAAACTTGTGGCACTCAATAGTATACCCGGGGCACTCAGTAGAAGACTTGCAACACTTGATAGAAGACCCGAGGAGCTCAGAAGAAGACCCAGGGCACATATTAAAAGACTTGGAACACTCATAGAAGACTTGAGACACTCAATAGTAGACCCGGGGTACTCAGTAGAAGACTTGGGGCACTTAGTAGATCTGAGGCACTTTTTAGAAGATCTGGAATACTCAGTAGAAGACTTAGGGCAATCATAGAAGACTTTAGCTACTAAATAGAAGACCTGTGGCACTCAATAGAAGACTTGGGGCACACAGTAGAAGACTAGGGGTACTTAGTAGACCTGAGGCACTCATTAGAAGATCTGGGGCACTCAGTAGAAGACTTGGGGCACACAGTAGAAGACTTGGGGTACTTAGTAGACCTGAGGCACTCAGTAGAAGACTTGGGGCACTCAATAAAAAACCCAGAGAACTCAGTAGAAGACCAGGGCATGCAGAAGACTTTGAGCACTCAATAAAAGACGTGGGGCACTCAATAGAAGATCCAGAGCACATATTAAAAGACTTGAAGCACTCAATAGTAGACCCGGGGCACTCAGTAGAAGACTTGCAACACTGGATAGAAGACCTAAGGAGCTGAGAAGAAGACCCAGGGCACATATGAAAAGACTCGGGGCACTCATAGAAGACTAGAGGCACTTAGTAGATCTGAGGCACTCATTAGAAGATCTGGAGTACTCAGTAGAAGACTTAGGGCAATCATAGAAGACTTTAGCTACTCAGTAGAAGACCCGGGGCACTCAGTAGAAGACGCGGGGCACTCAGTAGAAGACCCGGGGCACTCAGTAGAAGACCCGGGGCACTCAGTAGAAGACCCGGGCACTCAGTAGAAGACCTGGGGCAGTTGCTCAATATTGCATATTGCAGTTACACCTTAGATTTACAATACAGTATTCCCAGCATCCCTTGCGGTGTGCACTCACATCCGATGCTATTATATAACTTTTGCTGAGGGTGCCATGTTACACTTGCAGCATCCCACCTTGTCACTAGCTACAAGGTTACAATATACAGTCTGATAACTGGGGGAGGGAAGACTGAGGAAATGACTCCTCCTCCTTCTACAAAGTTACTATGTACAGTCTGATCACTGGGGGAGGGGAAACTGAGGCAATTCTTCCTCCTTCCTGCAGCAGACTGATGACATCATCTCAGGCTAGGCTAAGTCATTGACTGGAGCTCCAGTACGGCTTTATAATGATAAAATGTGGAGCTTTAAAAGGTTATACGGTCTGTATCAGTAGTGTTAGTAGTTAGATTTTAGTGTGGAATGTATCATGAAGAATATTCTGATGGTGATAACCGCGGAGCGTGTCTGTGTAACGTGTGCTGACATGTCTGCTTGTAGCCTTCCCTGGACGGGGTGACAACGCAGGAACATGATTGGGGGGCAGGGACGGGGCGTTGTCACCTTATAACAGGAAGTCCTCCAGTAAGAACCACCATAGAGATTTGTTTCCTGCGATGGGCGGAGGAATGAAATGGCGTTTCCGTCTCGGCAATGTTGGCGATGGGATTTACATCTCTATCAGTTATTGGTGAATGTGAAGAAAGTGTTAATTGGTGTTGATTCTTCTCTTAGTGAGGATCTGATTCCCTGTGATGGAGATCCTGGCATGCAGCAGGAAGCCCCCATAATGCACCGCCCGAGCGCGGTGAGGCGGATGACGTCACGCCGTCCATTAAGTGACATTTGGATGGTGTGCGTCTCCCGGCGGCTCCTAATGTTCTGCACATTCTCTCTCTATAGTTTACAGAAAATGATCCAGTAAATAAGGTGACGATGATTTCTTTATTCGGCCTTTTTATGAAGTGCACATTTTATAACCTGCCTGGAGAAGGGGGGGGGGGGGACGTGCCTGGCTGGGAGGATGGGAATAAAAGTCACAAGCTGGCACCCGCCCCCCTCGCCCAGCGACACGCCAGCTTTCTGCCAAGGCTCGGGGTTTTGTTCTTGGGCCGGTGTGAAGGATTCTATTCACCGCCCGTGATAAATGAAAGCAGAGAAGGTCGGCGGCGTGTCGGTGCCGGGTGATTGGATGTCCAGGAGATAGAAATGACATCTGAACTCCAGGCAGATATACAAGACACACAATAATACAGATTTATACTCAATAATTCATTCATTTTCATTTACAATCGTCCTTTTCTAATTCACTGTACAGCAGAGCTCAGGCTGGCAGAAGGAAGCAGCACAACTAGCCAGTCAGCTGCATTGCTCATGTGCTTACATGCTGACAGGAGGAGAGGGCAGAGTGACAGAAAGATAAGCTGATCAACAGTGGCGGCTGGGTGTTTTTCTTTTGGGGTTTGGGGGGGGGGGTGACTTTCCACTACAGCTATTTGAAGAACGGGTCATCATTGTCCTTCCTCCTGAACCCAACTGATTGCCACCAACAATCTGCCACCATTAACTGGTGAATATCACTGATGAAGGGTGTGTGTGCCCACGAAACGCGTTGGGGTCCCAGATTTTACTATCAATGAAATCTCCCCAAGGACCCCTTGCTCAGAACTTCCATATCTTTCTAGATCCACGTCTTCCTGACCCTTGGAGTCAGCCCCCCCCCCCCCCCCCCGGTGTAGATATACAAATGCCCTAAGACTGTTGCCGTGGGGTGCCGCCATCTTGGATGTGATGTCAGCAGACCCAGAGCTGTCACTTAGGTGCTGTATATAGATCTATAGGAGGGTGACGGGTCCTCGTAGCTGTATATAGATCTATAGGAGGGTGACGGGTCCTCGTAGCGGTATATAGATCTATAGGAGGGTGACGGGTCCTCGTAGCTGTATATAGATCTATAGGAGGGTGACGGGTCCTCGTAGCTGTATATAGATCTATAGGAGGGTGACGGGTCCTCGTAGCTGTATATAGATCTATAGGTGGGTGACGGGTCCTCGTAGCCGTATATAGATCTATAGGAGGGTGACGGGTCCTCGTAGCCGTATATAGATCTATAGGAGGGTGACGGGTCCTCGTAGCTGTATATAGATCTATAGGAGGGTTGGTCCTCGTAGCTGTATATAGATCTATAGGAGGGTGACGGGTCCTCGTAGCTGTATATAGATCTATAGGAGGGTGACGGGTCCTCGTAGCTGTATATAGATCTATAGGAGGGTGACGGGTCCTCGTAGCTGTATATAGATCTATAGGAGGGTGACGGGTCCTCGTAGCTGTATATAGATCTATAGGAGGGTGACGGGTCCTCATAGCTGTATATAGATCTATAGGAGGGTGACGGGTCCTCGTAGCTGTATATAGATCTATAGGAGGGTACGGGTCCTCATAGCTGTATAGAGATCTATAGGAGGGTGACGGGTCCTCGTAGTTGTATATAGATCTATAGGAGGGTGACGGGTCCTCGTAGCTGTATATAGATCTATAGGAGGGTGACGGGTCCTCGTAGCTGTATATAGATCTATAGGAGGGTGACGGGTCCTCGTAGCTGTATATAGATCTATAGGAGGGTGACGGGTCCTCGTAGCCGTATATAGATCTATAGGAGGGTGACGGGTCCTCGTAGCTGTATATAGATCTATAGGAGGGTGACGGGTCCTCGTAGCTGTATATAGATCTATAGGAGGGTGACGGGTCCTCGTAGCTGTATATAGATCTATAGGAGGGTGACGGGTCCTCGTAGCTGTATATAGATCTATAGGAGGGTGACGGGTCCTCGTAGCTGTATATAGATCTATAGGAGGGTGACGGGTCCTCGTAGCTGTATATAGATCTATAGGAGGGTGACGGGTCCTCGTAGCTGTATATAGATCTATAGGAGGGTGACGGGTCCTCGTAGCTGTATATAGATCTATAGGAGGGTGACGGGTCCTCGTAGCTGTATATAGATCTATAGGAGGGTGACGGGTCCTCGTAGCTGTATATAGATCTATAGGAGGGTGACGGGTCCTCGTAGCTGTATATAGATCTATAGGAGGGTGATGGGTCCTCGTAGCTGTATATAGATCTATAGGAGGGTGACGGGTCCTCGTAGCTGTATATAGATCTATAGGAGGGTGACGGGTCCTCGTAGCTGTATATAGATCTATAGGAGGGTGACGGGTCCTCGTAGCTGTATATAGATCTATAGGAGGGTGACGGGTCCTCGTAGCTGTATATAGATCTATAGGAGGGTGACGGGTCCTCGTAGCTGTATATAGATCTATAGGAGGGTGACGGGTCCTCGTAGCTGTATATAGATCTATAGGAGGGTGACGGGTCCTCGTAGCTGTATATAGATCTATAGGAGGGTGACGGGTCCTCGTAGCTGTATATAGATCTATAGGAGGGTGACGGGTCCTCGTAGCTGTATATAGATCTATAGGAGGGTGACGGGTCCTCGTAGCTGTATATAGATCTATAGGAGGGTGACGGGTCCTCGTAGCTGTATATAGATCTATAGGAGGGTGACGGGTCCTCGTAGCTGTATATAGATCTATAGGAGGGTGATGGGTCCTCGTAGCTGTATATAGATCTATAGGAGGGTGACGGGTCCTCGTAGCTGTATATAGATCTATAGGAGGGTGAGGGGTCCTCGTAGCTGTATATAGATCTATAGGAGGGTGACGGGTCCTCGTAGCTGTATATAGATCTATAGGAGGGTGACGGGTCCTCGTAGCTGTATATAGATCTATAGGAGGGTGACGGGTCCTCGTAGCTGTATATAGATCTATAGGAGGGTGACGGGTCCTCGTAGCTGTATATAGATCAGATCTATAGGAGGGTGACGGGTCCTCGTAGTATGTATATAGATCTATAGGAGGGTGACGGGTCCTCGTAGCTGTATATAGATCTATAGGAGGGTGACGGGTCCTCGTAGCTGTATATAGATCTATAGGAGGTGGAGGGTGACGGGTCCCCGTAGCTGTATATAGATCTATAGGAGGGTGACGGGTCCTCGTAGCTGTATATAGATCTATAGGAGGGTGACGGATCCTCGTAGCTGTATATAGATCTATAGGTGGGTGACGGGTCCTCGTAGCTGTATATAGATCTATAGGAGGGTGACGGGTCCTCGTAGCCGTATATAGATCTATAGGAGGGTGACGGGTCCTCATAGCTGTATTTATATCTATAGGAGGGTGATCTAGCTGTATATAGATCTATAGGAGGGTGACGGGTCCTCGTAGATGTATATAGATCTATAGGAGGGTGACGGGTCCTCGTAGCTGTATATAGATCTATAGGAGGGTGACGGGTCCTCGTAGCTGTATATAGATCTATAGGAGGGTGACGGGTCCTCGTAGCTGTATATAGATCTATAGGAGGGTGACGGGTCCTCGTAGCTGTATATAGATCTATAGGAGGGTGACGGGTCCTCGTAGCTGTATATAGATCTATAGGAGGGTGACGGGTCCTCGTAGCTGTATATAGATCTATAGGAGGGTGACGGGTCCTCGTAGCTGTATATAGATCTATAGGAGGGTGACGGGTCCTCGTAGCTGTATATAGATCTATAGGAGGGTGACGGGTCCTCGTAGCTGTATATAGATCTATAGGAGGGTGACGGGTCCTCGTAGCTGTATATAGATCTATAGGAGGGTGATGGGTCCTCGTAGCTGTATATAGATCTATAGGAGGGTGACGGGTCCTCGTAGCTGTATATAGATCTATAGGAGGGTGACGGGTCCTCGTAGCTGTATATAGATCTATAGAGGGTGATGGGTCCTCGTAGCTGTATATAGATCTATAGGAGGGTGACGGGTCCTCGTAGCTGTATATAGATCTATAGGAGGGTGACGGGTCCCGTAGCTGTATATAGATCTATAGGAGGGTGATGGTCCTCGTAGCTGTATATAGATCTATAGGAGGGTGACGGGTCCTCGTAGCTGTATATAGATCTATAGGAGGGTGACGGGTCCTCGTAGCCGTATATAGATCTATAGGAGGGTGATGGGTCCTCGTCTCGTAGCCGTATATATATCTATAGGAGGGTGACGGGTCCTCATAGCTGTATATAGATCTATAGGAATGGTGACGGGTCCTCATAGCTGTATATAGATCTATAGGAGGGTGACGGGTCCTCGTAGCTGTATATAGATCTATAGGAGGGTGACGGGTCCTCGTAGCCGTATATATAGGAGGGTCTATAGATCTAGGGTGACGGGTTCCTCGTAGCCTCTATAGTGAGCCTCGTAGTATATAGATCTATAGGAGGGTGACGGAGGGTGATGTGTCAATAGCTGTATATAGATCTATAGGAGGGTGACGGTATCTCGTAGCCTGTATATATAGATCTATAGGAGGTGACGGGTCCTCGTAGCTGTATATAGATCTATAGGAGGGTGACGGGTCCTCGTAGCTGTAGTCTATAGTATATAGATCTATAGGAGGGTGACGGGTCCTCGTAGCTGTATATAGATCTATAGGAGGGTGATGGGTCCTCGTAGCTGTATATAGATCTATAGGAGGGTGATGGGTCCTCGTAGCTGTATATAGATCTATAGGAGGTGAGGGTCCTCCTAGCTCTATAGGAGGTTGACTGTCCTCGTAGCTATATAGATCTCTAGGAGTGTGGGGACCTCGTAGGGTGACGGGTCCTCATAGCTATGTATATAGATCTATAGGAAGGTGACGGGTCCTCGTAGCTGTATATAGATCTATAGGAGGGTGACGGGTCCTCGTAGCTGTATATAGATCTATAGGAGGGTGACGGGTCCTCGTAGCTGTATATAGATCTATAGGAGGGTGACGGGTCCTCGTAGCTGTATATAGATCTATAGGAGGGTGACGGGTCCTCGTAGCCGTATATAATCTATAGGAGGGTGCGGGTCCTCGTAGCTGTATATAGATCTATAGGAGGGTGACGGGTCCTCGTAGCCGTATATAGATCTATAGGAGGGTGACGGGTCCTCGTAGCTGTATATAGGAGGGTGACGGGTCCCTCATAGCTCTATAGATGGTGAGAGGTCCTCATAGCTGTATATAGCAGGCTCCTATAGAGAGGGTGACGGGCACCTACCATAACCGCCCCACCTCCCAGGTCGTAGCATCGGATACTGTTGGATCCTGGGCTGTAGTACTAATGTCTGCCAGCGGGGTCTCCCGGCAGTGTAGAGTAGACAGCACCTCCTGCGTTCAGGTGTCACTTGAAGCTAATCACAGGCATACATATAAATACCCGGCGAGCACTCACATGTTTGCCTTGGTTTCATCCTTGTGCCCTGACCTGCTAGCCTGGAACCCGAACCCGAACCTGGTCCTGGTCCCGGTCCTGAACCTGAACCTGAACCTGAACCTGAACCTGAACCTGAACCTGAACCCGTTCCCGTACCCTGTCCCTCCTGTTCCCTTTTATCCTTGCCTGTAGTCTGATCCCATTCACCTTCCCCCATTGGCTGATTCCCTGTGTATGACCCCCGGCCTGTCTTATGTTCTTGATTACGGTTTTCCCCATCAACTGTATATAGTTATTTGTAGGTCACTGTTTGGTATTGGAGGGGTTTGTGTACTTTTATATCACTAATCTTAATAAACATTTATATTTTCTTTACATGCATTTTGGTTCTCTCCTTGCAGTCCGCACAGTCTGGTCTTCCCCGGTACACAACACCCACCAACCACCACGTGGTGCCCGGAGATTAGTGAGGTCCAGGAATGATTCCAGGTTCTCAGTTCCCGAATTGCGGGGAACAGTCACAATGTGGAATGGGGGGGGGGGGCTGGGTAATCATTTCTATGAATTCCGGGGTCACCAGACCATGGCGGGCCGCTGACTATGATAAATGGGATCTGCCAGCCCCAGACTCCAGGACTTTTCCTTAACAGTTTGGTGCCCAGAGATGTTTTCAGCCGCATATCATGGAAGACCAAATTGGGCCGAGCCGCGCCCACCTGAGTCACATGACCAACTTATACCAGGACTGACCACGAAAGGTTTAAAGCCAAACTTTACTACACTTAGAGTTTACCTTCCATGTTCCAACCCAACCCCCCTCCCAGCACAAATCCCCCCCAACCCCCCTCCCAGCACACATTCCCCCCAACCCCCCCTCCCAGCACACATTCCCACCCCAATCCCAGCAAAAATCCCCCCCAACCCCCTCCTCCCAGCACACATTCCCCCCCAACCCCCCCTCCCAGCACACATTCCCACCCAATCTCCCCTCTCAGCACAAATTCCCACCCCAATCCCCCTCCCAGCACAAATCCCCCCCAACCCCCCTCCCAGCACACATCCCCCCCTCCCAGCACACATTCCCACCCAATCCCCCCTCCCAGCACACATTCCCACCCAATCCCCCCTCCCAGCACACATTCCCACCCCAATCCCAGCAAAAATCCCCCCCAAACCCCCCTCCCAGCACACATTCCCCCCCAACCCCCCCTCCCAGCACACATTCCCACCCAATCTCCCCTCTCAGCACAAATTCCCACCCAATCCCCCCTCCCAGCACAAATCCCCAAACCCCCCTCCCAGCACACATTCCCCCCCCAACCCCCCCTCTCAGCACAAATTCCCACCCCAATCCCCCCTCTCAGCACAAATTCCCACCCCAATCCCAGCACAAATCCCCCCCAACCCCCCCTCCCAGCACACATTCCCACCCAATCCCCCCTCCCAGCACACATTCCCACCCTATCCCCCCTCCCAGCACAAATTCCCACCCCAATCCCCCCTCTCAGCACAAATTTCCCACCCCAAATCCCCCTCCCAGCACAAATTCCCACCCCAACCCCCCCTCCCACACACCACATTCCCCCCAACCCCCCCTCCCAGCACAAATTCCCACCCAATCTCCCCTCTCAGCACAAATTCCCACCCCAATCCCCCCTCCCAGCACAAATCCCCCCCAACCCCCTCCTCCCAGCACACATTCCCCCCCTCCCCCAGCACACATTCCCACCCAATCTCCCCTCTCAGCACAAATTCCCACCCAATCCCCCCTCCCAGCACAAATGCCCCCCAACCCCCCTCCCAGCACACATTCCCCCCCCCCCCAACCCCCCCTCTCAGCACAAATTCCCACCCCAATCCCCCCTCTCAGCACAAATTCCCACCCCAATCCCAGCACAAATCCCCCCCCAACCCCCCTCCCAGCACACATTCCCACCCAATCCCCCCTCCCAGCACACATTCCCACCCTATCCCCCCTCCCAGCACAAATTCCCACCACCCCAATCCCCCCTCTCAGCACAAATTCCCACCCCAATCCCCCCTCCCAGCACAAATTCCCACCCCAACCCCCCCTCCCAGCACACATTCCCCCCAACCCCCCCCTCCCAGCACAAATTCCCACCCCAATCCCCCCTCCCAGCACAAATTCCACCCCAACCCCCCCTCCCCAGCACAAATTCCCCCCACAACCCCCCTCCCAGCACAAATTCCCCAAAAAAGTTTTCGGGGGGGGGGGGGGGAGAGGCGAAAAAAAAAAAAAAAAACAATAAACAACCTCAAGAAAAAAAAACTACCACAACACCTCCCCACCCCCCCCTCCCAGCACAAATCCCCCCACACCCCCTCCCGCCCCCCCACCCCCTCCCAGCATCAAACATCCCACCCCAATCCCCCCTCCCATCACAAATTCCCACCCCAATCCCCCCCCTCCCTTTTATTTTTTTTTTTATTTTTATTTCACACATTTTTTTTTTTTTTTTTTCCCCCCCCATAACCCCCCCTCCCAGCACAAATTCCAACCCCCCCTCCCAGCACAAATCCACACCCCAACCCCCCCCCCCTCCCAGCACAAATCCCCCCCAACCGCCCCCCCCCCCCTCCTAGCACACATTCAACCTCAGGAATAAATCTCCATGTATCCATCGAAACAATTCCACAATTATTGTAATATATAATTATATCATTAAAATAAAATATAATATTTACATTATAATAATATTGGAATCGTATTGTAATTACTACAAATAAAACGACAATTATTAAATAATACGTATTAGTATAATTTTATTATTTCAATTTACGCAGCGCTTTACATATCCATTGTACATTCACATCGGTCCTCAAGGAGCTCACAATCTAAGGTCCCCAACACACATTCATACATACTGGGGCCAATGTAGACCGGATCTGATACCGGAGTACCCAGAGGAAACCGGAGTACCCGGAGGAAACCGGAGTACCCGGAGGAAACCCACACAGGGAGAACATGGAAAGTCCAGCCAGATGGTGTCATGGTCGGGATTCAAACCAGCGATCCTTTTTGCTGCTAGGTGAGAGTGCTATCCACTACACCACTGTGCTACCCACTACACCACTGTGCTACCCACTACACCACTGTACTGCCCACTACTCCACTGTGCTACCCACTACACCACTGTGCCGCCCACTACACCACTGTGCCACCCACTA
This sequence comes from Lithobates sylvaticus, assembly GCA_028564925.1. NCBI lineage: Eukaryota > Metazoa > Chordata > Amphibia > Anura > Ranidae > Lithobates > Lithobates sylvaticus. Next base: position 912,462 of record CM053032.1, on the reverse strand, counting down.
AACCACTGTGCCGCCCACTACACCACTGTGCTACCCCCTACACCTCTGTGCCGCCCACTACACCACTGTGCTACCCCCTACACCTCTGTGCCGCCAACTACACCACTGTGCTACCCCCTACACCTCTGTGCCGCCCACTACACCACTGTGCTACCCACTACACCACTGTGCTACCCACTACACCACTGTACTGCCCACTACTCCACTGTGCTACCCACTACACCACTGTGCTACCTACTACACCACTGTGCTACCCACTACACCACTGTGCTGCCCACTACACCACTGTGCTACCCACTACACCTCTGTGCCGCCCACTACACCACTGTGCTACCCCCTACACCTCTGTGCCGCCCACTACACCCCTGTGCTATCCACTACACCACTGTGCCGCCCACTACACCACTGTGCCGCCCACTACACCACTGTGCTACCCACTACACCATTGTGCTACCCACTACACCGCTGTGCCGCCCACTACACCACTGTGCTACCCACTACACCGCTGTGCCGCCCACTACACCACTGTGCTACCCCCTACACCTCTGTGCCGCCCACTACACCACTGTGCTACCCCCTACACCTCTGTGCCGCCCACTACACCACTGTGCTACCCACTACACCACTGTGCTACCCACTACACCGCTGTGCCATCCACTACACCACTGTGCCGCCCACTACACCACTGTGCTACCCCCTACACCTCTGTGCCGCCCACTACACCACTGTGCTATCCACTACACCACTGTGCCGCCCACTACACCGCTGTGCTTCCCACTACACCACTGTGCTACCCACTACACCGCTGTGCCATCCACTACACCACTGTGCCGCCCACTACACCACTGTGCTACCCCCTACACCTCTGTGCCGCCCACTACACCACTGTGCTACCAACTACACCACTGTGCTACCCACTACACCGCTGTGCCATCCACTACACCACTGTGCCGCCCACTACACCACTGTGCTACCCCCTACACCTCTGTGCCGCCCACTACACCACTGTGCTACCAACTACACCACTGTGCTACCCACTACACCGCTGTGCCATCCACTACACCACTGTGCCGCCCACAACACCACTGTGCTACCCACTTACAACACCTCTGTGCCGCCCACTACATCACTGTGCTACCCACTACACCACTGTGCTATCCACTACACCACTGTGCCATCCACTACACCGCTGTGCTACCCACTACACCACTGTGCTAACCCCCTAAAACACCCACTGTGCCCCCCACTACACCACTGTGCTACCCACTACACCGCTGTGCCATCCACTACACCACTGTGCTACCCACTACACCACTGTGCCGCCCACTACACCACTGTGCCGCCCACTACACCGCTGTGCTACCCACTACACCACTGTGCTGCCCACTACACCACTGTGCTACCCCCTACACCTCTGTGCCGCCCACTACACCACTGTGCTACCCACTACACCGCTGTGCCATCCACTACACCACTGTGCCGCCCACTACACCACTCTGCCGCCCACTACACCACTGTGCCACCCACTACACCACTGTGCCGCCCACTACACCACTGTGCCGCCCACTACACCACTGTGCCACCCACTACACCACTGTGCCGCCCACTACACCGCTGTGCTACCCACTACACCACTGTGCTGCCCACTACACCACTGTGCCGCCCACTACACCACTGTGCCGCCCACTACACCGCTGTGCTACCCACTACACCACTGTGCTGCCCACTACACCACTGTGCTACCCCCTACACCTCTGTGCCGCCCACTACACCACTGTGCTACCCACTACACCGCTGTGCCATCCACTATACCACTGTGCTACCCCCTACACCTCTGTGCCGCCCACTACACCACTGTGCTACCCACTACACCACTGTGCTACCCACTACACCACTGTGCTACCCACTACACCACTGTGCTATCCACTACACCGCTGTGCTACCCACTACACCACTGTGCTATCCACTACACCACTGTGCTGCCCACTACAACACTGTACTGTCCACTACACCGCTGTGCCGCCCGTAATAGCATTTTATAATATTTTATATATTAGTATTCTATAGTATTAGTATAATCATTTAGTATTTTATATTCGTATAATAATAAGTATTGAATAATATTATTAAATAGAATTTGGCATTAATGGGTCTCCTCAGCACCCCCAACGTGGGACTGTCAGGGGGGGGGGGGGGGGGGGGGCCCGCGCTTCAACCTCAGGAATAAATGTAACTACAAATCTCCATGTATCTCTGTGTATCCACAATTATTACAATATATAATTATAATATAATATTTACATATAATAATAATATTGTAATTACATTTATTAATATAAAATGAAAATGATTAAATAGTATTAAATAATTAGTATTCGGGTATTTTATAATATTTTATATAATGTATTGAAGTGACTCCTCAGCACCCGATCCCTGACGAGGAGTACGATGGGAATGTGGGACTCCCGGGGGGGGGGGGGGGGGGGGGGGGCGATCGATTCATCCTCAGCAATAAACAACAACTCTCCATATATCCATCCAAACAATTCCACAATTATAAACTACGGGAAACTTTTCACGTATCGCCGAGTTCCAGAAAAAAATCAATAAATTTACTTTTTTTATGTTTTCATTTTTTTTGTATGTGAAAATTTTTGGCTGATTCATCAATTGGAGATAAACGTCTCGATATTTCTGGGTATTCCCACCTCGCTCTTCTCTCTATGGGAAGATGATGAGTGACACAGAGATGATGGAATGTTCCTTCTGATGTGCGGGAAGATTTGCGGCCGGTAATGGAGGATGAATGGCGGATTTTGGGACGCAGTCGGAGGTGAAGCCAATCATCATCATGTGACTCCGGATGGAAAAAAAACCACCCAAAAAAATTTTAATGGGGAAGGCACGTGTCCTCCTCTACACCCCTCCAACATCCTTCATGGGATCAACCCCACCCTCAATACACATTGGTGATGCCCCGTGTATGATATACATTATAATCACATTGGGGCCCCGTGTATGATGTCATTCAACGGTGAGGAGGTCAGCATTAGCCATTAGCTTTTGTCTTTATGAACATATACATTGTATAATACACATATATATATCATATACATTGGGGCCCCGTGTATGATATACATTATAATCACATTGGGGCCCCGTGTATGATATACATTATAATCACATTGGGGCCCCGTGTATGATATACAATATACATTATAATCACATTGGGGCCCCGTGTATGATATACAATATAATCACATTGGGGCCCCGTGTATACAATATACAATATAATCACATTGGGGCCCCGTGTATGATATACATTATAATTATCACATTGGGGCCCCGTGTATTGGGGCCCCGTGTATGATATACATTATATTCACATTGGGGCCCCGTGTACAATATACATTATAATCACATTGGGGCCCCGTGTACAATATACATTATAATCACATTGGGGCCCCGTGTATGATATACATTATAATCACATTGGGGCCCCGTGTACGATATACATTATTATCACATTGGGGCCCCGTGTACATTATAATCACATTGGGGCCCCGTGTACAATATACATTATTATCACATTGGGGCCCCGGGCGGCCGTGTATAACATTATAATCACATTGGGGCCCCGTGTACGATATACATTATAATCACATTGGGGCCCCGTGTACGATATACATTATAATCACATTGGGGCCCCGTGTATGATATACATTATAATCACATTGGGGCCCCGTGTACAATATACATTATAATCACATGGGGGGCCCCGTGTACGATATACATTATAATCACATTGGGGCCCCGTGTATGATATACATTATAATCACATTGGGGCCCCGTGTATGATATACATTATAATCACATATTTTTATGAGAAGCACAGAGCGGTATATTTGGTGTCACCCGTCTGCAGCCCATTATCCCGCCGATTGCCGGTACTTCTGTCATCTGCGGTCGCCCCCGGCGATGGTATTTTGGTGGCTGTCATTCCCTCTGCAGCTGCACATTATCAGTCTAAATATAATGTAGATTTGCATTGTAAATACGATAAATAAACCGACAGGCCGGCGCTGCGCATCCTAATGAGAGGAAGTAGCCAGGAGCGGCTGCCGGGCCCCTATCACAGAGCTCCCAGGGGCCACCACATCTGTGTGCAGAAGGCGGATTGTCTGTCCGGGTTTTGGATCAGTTTGATTGATTTGTAGTACAGAGGAGCGTGGAATCTCTTCTTGTAGCAGCCCCCCCCCCCTCCCCCCCCCGAAAACTATTGTGATAGGAGGACAAGGAAAAAGTACAATTATCCCCCCATCACCACCACAAATTCAGGGAAAACAATCTCAATATAATGTGTATGGCCCTAAAGAGATTGTGATCAATATGTGCAGCGTTCTGATCCTCGCTCCCCCTCCCCCCTCCAGAGGGCAGCATAAATCAGAATGCCGATGCACAAGGTGACAACACTGCACTGAATTCACCAGATACAACAAAAGTGTTGTCACCCTGCAAAGTGTAATATACATTATTTGGGAATCACAAAACAGGAAGAAGATCTGGACAGCCGCACCACATGGAAGTGTGAAACGCATTAGCTCCTGTCTGTTCCTGCTGTGGTTTGTATTTTTGCGGCTGTCCAGATCTTCTTCCTGTTTTGATTGCTATATGCATTGCCGGCACCTTGGCTTCCAAGCTGGATGAGAAGAGTTCCCACTGTCGCGTGACCTACCTGGAGCGGTGATATCGCTCTCTATACATTATATGGGGTTGGGGGGGAGGGGTTATCATTGATTTGGCTCATTCTAGCCCAGGTGGGTTCCCACCAAAATTTACTTCTGGTGGTGACATCGCCCATACCCCCTGAAAGCATCCTAGCCAGGCTGGGGTTCTTCAATTTTTCATTGAAGTCTGCTTCCAGGTTATTACATATAACAAGAGGTCTAGCCTCCAAATATGTTTTGCCCAATGAGGAACGTCGTCGGGCCCTTGATGACCTTCCTCATTGGACGAAACGCGTAGGGTGAAGCCTGGGATCTGACATAACGACGATACACGTGCTGACTGTGGCCATCTTGTTCGTTGGAAAAATTTGATGGTTTTTACCTTATGACACGCTTGTTTTAACATGAAAAATGTGAGAACTTTGGAATTCCTATTGGAATAAATACTTATTGGCTTAATATACTGCACCATGAGGAGTCATTCTCTCTCATTTAATGTATGAACCTGAGGATCTATTACATGTGAGAGCTCTACAAGATCCAGGTGGCTGGTACTTGGTGGAGACGTGTCCATCTGGTGGATATTCTATGCCTGTTTGACCATCTATAATCTAGTGGTCCACTGCTTGTGGTAAGAGGCCCGGAGTGTTGATGTTCGGTGGAGGATATCTTTATTCACCTTAAATTGTCTGATTTACACCCTGGGTGGTTCTGAAAAGGAAATGGACTTTTCTTCTAGCATTTGTGGACCTTTATTATCATCATATATCTAGCGCTGCATTTACCCGTTATTGTCACCAGAGATTGTATGCCGGCTGCTCCTTGGAATCTGTGAATATTTCTCGTTTCTGTGATAATGGGGAGTAGAGGAGCTATTTGTAGCCAACTAGATGATTTAGAAAGAAGAATGGATGGATTTCTAAACGCGCACAACCTACCCGGCTGTATTTATAAGTAGTAACAATGTGAATATTTCATCGGGAGAAAATCTGAATACCTTTGGGGATCAGTAAGGATCACTGGACCCCACTTCAATCTATAAGGGTCTTCCTCTGGATCAGTTTCGGGTTTAGGGGTTCCAAGGAGGTCGGTTTTTTATTTTTCTATTTTTGCCTTTTGGTTGAACCCAGTGGGCTTGTGTCAGACTTCAGCCTAACTGACTAACAGAATACAGTACACACCTTGATGCCCCCCCAGTCCAGGTCTACGCTGTCCGGTTCCCCTCCAGGGGCAGCTAAGACCCGTCTGTTGGCCAATCCATCAGTCCACCACCCAGAAGCCCACATGGTGGATAAGGTTCCCAGCTTTCTTGAGACAAAATATTGACCTTATAACAGGGCTTTAGGTCCCCCTAAGGGGAGGTCCCACCTCTTGGGTGACTAAGCAATGGGCATGTCCCTTTAGACCTTTGTGATAGGTTATAAATAGGCAGGTGGGTGGAGTCTTCATATCACAGCCCCCCATATTTATATCACAGTCCTCTTCTTACATCAGCATTCTCAGTCCCCCCTACACACACCCCCCTCACTTTATATCACAGTCCCCACCAGTCCCGGGACAGGGTCATCCAACACCTAGAGCAAGGATGCAGAATTGCGCTCCCCTCCCCCACTAATAACATATGCCGTAGAATGGGTTACTGCCCTGCATCCATTATTTGCCCCTTTACTTCACTGCACCCAGGGCAACTGGCCCTCCTGCCCAACTTTTGTCCCGGCCCTGGCCCCCACCTTTACCCCCCTTCATAGCAGTGTACTTAGCCCCCTTCACCCCCCCTCCCCATAACAGTGTCCTTAGCACCCTTCACCCCCCCTCCCCATAACAGTGTCATTAGCCCCCTTCACCCCCCCCCTCCCCATAACAGTGTCCTTAGCCCCTTCACCCCCCTCCCCATAACAGTGTCATTAGCCCCCTTCACCCCCCCCTCCCCATAACAGTGTCATTAGCCCCCTTCACCCCCCTCCTCATAACAGTGTCATTAGACCCCTTCACCCCCCTCCCCATAACAGTGTCATTAGCCCCCTTCACCCCCCCCTCCCCATAACAGTGTCATTAGCCCCCTTCACCCCCCCCCTCCCCATAACAGTGTCCTTAGCCCCCTTCACCCCCCCTCCCCATAACAGTGTCATTAGCCCCCTTCACCCCCCCTCCCCATAACAGTGTCCTTAGCCCCCTTCATCCCCATAACAGTGTCCTTAGCACCCTTCACCCCCCCCCCCCATAACAGTGTCCCCTAGCCCCCTTCACCCCCCCTCCCCATAACAGTGTCATTAGCCCCTTCACCCCCCCCTCCCCATAACAGTGTCCTTAGCCCCTTCACCCCCCCCCCATAACAGTGTCCCCCCTTCACCCCCCCCCCCCCCATAACAGTGTCCCCTTAGCCCCCTTCACCCCCCCTCCCCATAACAGTGTCCTTAGCCCCCTTCACCCCCCCCCCCCTCCCCATAACAGTGTCATTAGCCCCCTTCACCCCCCCCCCCTCCCCATAACAGTGTCATTAGCCCCCTTCACCCCCCCCCCCATAACAGTGTCATTAGCCCCCTTCACCCCCCCTCCCCATAACAGTGTCATTAGCCCCTTCACCCCCCCCCCCCTCCCCATAACAGTGTCATTAGCCCCCTTCACCCCCCCTCCCCATAACAGTGTCATTAGCCCCCTTCACCCCCCCCCCTCCCCATAACAGTGTCATTAGCCCCCTTCACCCCCCCCTCCCCATAACAGTGTCATTAGCCCCCTTCACCCCCCCCCTCCCCATAACAGTGTCCTTAGCCCCCTTCATCCCCATAACAGTGTCCTTAGCACCTTCACCCCCCCTCCCCATAACAGTGTCATTAGCCCCCTTCACCCCCCCCCCCATCCCCATAACAGTGTCCTTAGACCCCTTCACCCCCCCCCCTCCCATAACAGTGTCCTTAGACCCCTTCACCCCCCCCCCCCCCATAGCAGTGTGCTTAGCCCCTTCACCCCCCCCCCATAACAGTGTCATTGGACCCCTTCACCCCCCCCCATAGCAGTGTCCTTAGCCCCCTTTACCCCCCCCCCCCCCCCATAACAGTGTCATTGGGCCCCTTCACCCCCCCCATAACAGTGTCCTTAGCCCCCTTCACCCCCCCCCATAACAGTGTCCTTAGCACCCTTCACCCCCCCTCCCCATAACAGTGTCATTAGCCCCCTTCACCCCCCCCTCCCCATAACAGTGTCATTAGCCCCCTTCACCCCCCCCTCCCCATAACAGTGTCATTAGCCCCCTTCACCCCCCCCCCCCTCCCCATAACAGTGTCATTAGCCCCCTTCACCCCCTCCCCATAACAGTGTCATTAGCACCCTTCACCCCCCCCCCATAACAGTGTCCTTAGCTCCCTTCACCCCCTCCCCATAACAGTGTCCTTAGCCCCCTTCACCCCCCTCCCCATAACAGTGTCCTTAGCCCCCTTCACCCCCCTCCCCATAACAGTGTCCTTAGCCCCCTTCACCCCCCCCCCCCATAACAGTGTCCTTAGCCCCCTTCATCCCCATAACAGTGTCCTTAGCACCCTTCACCCCCCTCCCCATAACAGTGTCCTTAGCCCCCTTCATCCCCATAACAGTGTCCTTAGCACCCTTCACCCCCCCTCCCCATAACAGTGTCCTTAGACCCCTTCACCCCCCCTCCCATAACAGTGTCCTTAGACCCCTTCACCCCCCCCCCCCATAGCAGTGTGCTTAGCCCCTTCACCCCACCCCCCATAACAGTGTCATTGGACCCCTTCACCCCCCCCCCCCCCCCCATAGCAGTGTCCTTAGCCCCCTTTACCCCCCCCCTCCCATAACAGTGTCATTGGACCCCTTCACCCCCCCCATAACAGTGTCCTTAGCCCCCTTCACCCCCCCCCCCCATAACAGTGTCCTTAGCCCCCTTCACCCCCCCCCCCCCATAACAGAGTCCTTAGCCCCCTTCACCCCCCTTCATAACAGTTTCCTCACCCCTCCTTCAGCAGTGTTTTCAGCCACACGCAGAGTCCTACCTTACATGGGGCAAGTCTGGTCGAAGGGCGGGAGCTGCTGAACTATTATAGTTAACAAGCTTGTGATTGGTTACTAGGACTGCTCAGTGTCCTAGCAACCAATAACCTTCTGGCAGCTCCTGCCTTAGGACCTCCCAGTCTGCCGCCTCTGCCGTCCTCTGCCAAGCTGTGAGGATGACAAGGCGGCGGCCGGGGAAACGAAACATTAGATGGAACTACCAGGCAAGAAATAAAGAGCCCAGGCTCCTAAGTGGTGGGACTGTCACTCGGTCCGCATCAGGACCGCGGTCCGCCTATGTAGTGGTGCCTGATCTAAATACCCCCCAAAAAAACATAAATGCAATAAAAGTGGACTGTGATTCTCTCTCTTGTTTGGGAAAAGAAGCCGCTTGCTGCTGAGATGACTTTTATGTTGAGACTTCTTTGGAGTAGATATGCGCACTGCCGGAAAAAATGTGTTTTTCTTTTCGTGTCATTCCTTTTTTTTTTTTTCGCTTTTCGGGTCATTCGTTATGATCGCAATTCGTAAATTCGAAAATCCGAAAATAAGAAAGAAAATCTGAAAATTCAAAAGAATAACTAACTATTAAATGATAGGTATTGGAATCTCCTTTCCAATTTGGCTGTTAGTGAACGCAACGAATACGGATTTATCGGAATTATCCGAAATAACGAATGCCGCATCTAAACAAATGGAACGGAATGAATGAATAATAAAAAATAATAATAATAAAACGTTTTTATTATTATTATTGTTATTTATTATTATTCATTTGTTACGTTCCATTCGTTTAGATGCGGCCTTCGTTATTTCGGATAATTCCGATAAATCTGTATTCGTTGCGTTCACTAACAGCCAAAGGAAATTCCAATACCTATAATTTAATAGTTAGTAATGGTTGCGTCATCATTAGTTAGTTATTATTTCAGATTTTCGAAATTTTCAGGTTTTCAGATTTCCGAATTTTCGAATCTTCAAATAATTAAATTTCGGAAAAATGTGTTAAATGAATTTTCGGTAATTCAGTTATTTCCGAACTAACGAATTGCACATGTCTAGTTTGGAGTAAAGTTCACGTTTTCTTCAACTGAACCCAACTGGGGCCTTGGTGTGTGAGCCGGGGAGGAAAGATAAAAGTGGGCTCTGTACAGCGGGAGGTGTCCGCCCTGGCATAGGGAGGCATGGGGGGGCGCCATGGTTTACACTCATAGGGTAACTTGGGGGTCATGAAGAGGACAGGCTACGGACGTGTCGGAGGACGGCGCTCCCCTCCAGAGACTCTGCCTGTGTTAGTCGTACATTTCGGTGTCACAAGTTGATTTCTCTGACCACTTGTCACTCAGAAGAGCCCTGTAGTCCTTGGTAATGTGGTTGTCCACCCTGACCCTAGAGGAGAAGGGGGAACCAGGCCTACCACTTGGTTTCATTCTTAGGATCTGTTTCTTATTAATCATTTTGACTACATCATATTACCGGCTGAGGTAGGCCCTAGAATAAGTCACTCCATATCTTATTATAATTGGTACCCGTGTCTCTTATTTCTTTCATCTTCTTCTTTCTGTGGTTTTGGCTACCATTGGATGGGTCAGAAATGGTGTTGGGCTAGGTTAGGACCTGGTGATCCAACCCATCACCAAGACATAGTGACCGCTACCTGCAATGGGTCAGAAATAGTGTTGGGCGACGTTAGGACCTGGTGATCCAACCCATCACCAAGACATAGTGACCGCTACCTGCAATGGGTCAGAAATGGTGTTGGGCGACGTTAGGACCTGGTTATCCAGCCCATCCCCAAGACATAGTGACCGCTACCTGCAGTGGGTCAGAAATGGTGTTGGGCGACGTTAGGACCTGGTGATCCAGCCCATCACCAAGACATAGTGACCGCTACCTGCAATGGGTCAGAAATGGTGTTGGGCGACGTTAGGACCTGGCGATCCAGCCTATCACCAAGACATAGTGACCGCTACCTGCAATGGGTCAGAAATGGTGTTGGGCGACGTTAGGACCTGGCGATCCAGCCCATCACCAAGACATAGTGACCGCTACCTGCAATGGGTCAGAAATGGTGTTGGGCGACGTTAGGACCTGGTGATCCAGCCCATCCCCAAGACATAGTGACCGCTACCTGCAATGGGTCAGAAATGGTGTTGGGCTACGTTAGGACCTGGTAATCCAACCCTTCCCCAAGACATAGTGACCGCTACCTGCAATGGGTCAGAAATGGTGTTGGGCGACGTTAGGACCTGGTGATCCAGCCCATCACCAAGACATAGTGACTGCTACCTGCAATGGGTCAGAAATGGTGTTGGGCTACGTTAGGACCTGGCAATCCAGCCCATCACCAAGACATAGTGACCGCTACCTGCAATGGGTCAGAAATGGTGTTGGACGACGTTAGGACCTGGCGATCCAACCCATCACCAAGACATAGTGACTGCTACCTGCAATGGGTCAGAAATGGTGTTGGACGACGTTAGGACCTGGTGATCCAGCCCATCCCCAAGACATAGTGACCGCTACCTGCAATGGGTCAGAAATGGTGTTGGGCGACGTTAGGACCTGGCAATCCAGCCCATCACCAAGACATAGTGACCGCTACCTGCAATGGGTCAGAAATGGTGTTGGGCGACGTTAGGACCTGGTGATCCAGCCCATCCCCAAGACATAGTGACCGCTACCTGCAATGGGTCAGAAATGGTGTTGGGCGACGTTAGGACCTGGCGATCCAGCCCACCACCAAGACATAGTGACTGCTACCTGCAATGGGTCAGAAATGGTGTTGGGCGACGTTAGGACCTGGCGATCCAGCCCATCCCCAAGACATAGTGACCGCTACCTGCAATGGGTCAGAAATGGTGTTGGGCGACGTTAGGACCTGGTGATCCAGCCCATCCCCAAGACATAGTGACCGCTACCTGCAATGGGTCAGAAATGGTGTTGGGCTACGTTAGGACCTGGTAATCCAACCCTTCCCCAAGACATAGTGACCGCTACCTGCAATGGGTCAGAAATGGTGTTGGGCGACGTTAGGACCTGGTGATCCAGCCCATCACCAAGACATAGTGACTGCTACCTGCAATGGGTCAGAAATGGTGTTGGGCTACGTTAGGACCTGGCAATCCAGCCCATCACCAAGACATAGTGACCGCTACCTGCAATGGGTCAGAAATGGTGTTGGACGACGTTAGGACCTGGCGATCCAACCCATCACCAAGACATAGTGACTGCTACCTGCAATGGGTCAGAAATGGTGTTGGACGACGTTAGGACCTGGTGATCCAGCCCATCCCCAAGACATAGTGACCGCTACCTGCAATGGGTCAGAAATGGTGTTGGGCGACGTTAGGACCTGGCAATCCAGCCCATCACCAAGACATAGTGACCGCTACCTGCAATGGGTCAGAAATGGTGTTGGGCGACGTTAGGACCTGGTGATCCAGCCCATCCCCAAGACATAGTGACCGCTACCTGCAATGGGTCAGAAATGGTGTTGGGCGACGTTAGGACCTGGCGATCCAGCCCACCACCAAGACATAGTGACTGCTACCTGCAATGGGTCAGAAATGGTGTTGGGCGACGTTAGGACCTGGCGATCCAGCCCACCACCAAGACATAGTGACCGCTACCTGCAATGGTTGTGACAAGTGGACTGAGAGAGATGGTCTGGGCTTGGCTCCCCTTCCCCCCACCTCCCCTCTCCTCCGCCTGAGAACTCTGCTATTCCCTCTCTTAAGAAGACAATCACAAGACCCAGATGTTAAATGACTGAAGTACTACACAACATCTGTCGCCCTGGCACTGGGTCAGAGCGGAGCTCCGGCATGCACAGAAGTAGCACACGTCCTCGCCAGTCCCTCCCAGCGCCCTCCATAGGGCTTTGTTGCAGCGCCAAGATTAACTGACACACTTTATAAGTCCAAACAAGAAATCCATCGATTTCACTGCCAATATATCGCTAAAGTGTCAGATACTAAACCAATTATTAAAGGAAAGCTCCGTATTTACCCTTGTATTCTATAAAATTGCTCTTATGAGCCCATAAATCACTTTAATATGAGACTTTGAAGGACGTTTGGGGGGAGGGGGGGTGAGTAACAATTCTGCCTTCCCGCTAATTCTACAATGCATTGCCTTAGGAACTGTTAGATTGCAAGCTCCCAGGAGCAGGGCCCTCCTGACCCTCTTGTAACTGCACCATCTCCCTTTATATTGTAAACTGCTGGCACTATATAAATAATAATAATAACTGGTAAATGCGCTGAATGGTTGTTATAGACAGGCGGTGCAATCCTAGAAAAGGGACAGATCTCATGGATGGCACATCACAAAGATCTTGTCCATATAGAAGGTACACGTGGACACCTGGGACAATCTTGTCCATATAGAAGGTACATGAGGACACCTGGGACAATCTTGTCCATATAGAAGGTACATATGGATACCTGGGACAATCTTGTCCATATAGAAGGTACATGAGGATACCTGGGACAGTCTTGTCCATATAGAAGGTACATGAGGACACCTGGGACAATCTTGTCCATATAGAAGGTACATGAGGACACCTGGGACAATCTTGTCCATATAGAAGGTACATGTGGACCCCTGGGACAGTCTTGTCCATATAGAAGGTACATGAGGACACCTGGGACAATCTTGTCCATATAGAAGGTACATGAGGACACCTGGGACAATCTTGTCCATATAGAAGGTACATGTGGACCCCTGGGACAGTCTTGTCCATATAGAAGGTACATGAGGACACCTGGGACAATCTTGTCCATATAGAAGGTACATGTGGACACCTGGGACAATCTTGTCCATATAGAAGGTACATATGGACACCTGGGACAATCTTGTCCATATAGAAGGTACATGAGGACACCTGGGACAGTCTTGTCCATATAGAAGGTACATATGGATACCTGGGACAATCTTGTCCATATAGAAGGTACATGAGGATACCTGGGACAGTCTTGTCCATATAGAAGGTACATGAGGACACCTGGGACAATCTTGTCCATATAGAAGGTACATGAGGACACCTGGGACAATCTTGTCCATATAGAAGGTACATGTGGACCCCTGGGACAGTCTTGTCCATATAGAAGGTACATGAGGACACCTGGGACAATCTTGTCCATATAGAAGGTACATGAGGACACCTGGGACAATCTTGTCCATATAGAAGGTACATGTGGACCCCTGGGACAGTCTTGTCCATATAGAAGGTACATGAGGACACCTGGGACAATCTTGTCCATATAGAAGGTACATGTGGACACCTGGGACAATCTTGTCCATATAGAAGGTACATATGGACACCTGGGACAATCTTGTCCATATAGAAGGTACATGAGGACACCTGGGACAATCTTGTCCATATAGAAGGTACATGTGGACACCTGGGACAATCTTGTCCATATAGAAGGTACATGAGGACACCTGGGACAATCTTGTCCATATAGAAGGTACATGAGGACACCTGGGACAATCTTGTCCATATAGAAGGTACATGAGGACACCTGGGACAATCTTGTCCATATAGAAGGTACATGAGGACACCTGGGACAATCTTGTCCATATAGAAGGTACATATGGATACCTGGGACAATCTTGTCCATATAGAAGGTACATATGGACACCTGGGACAATCTTGTCCATATAGAAGGTACATGAGGACACCTGGGACAATCTTGTCCATATAGAAGGTACATGAGGACACCAGGGACAGTCTTGTCCATATAGAAGGTACATGAGGACACCTGGGACAATCTTGTCCATATAGAAGGTACATGAGGACACCTGGGACAATCTTGTCCATATAGAAGGTACATGTGGACCCCTGGGACAGTCTTGTCCATATAGAAGGTACATGAGGACACCTGGGACAATCTTGTCCATATAGAAGGTACATGAGGACACCTGGGACAATCTTGTCCATATAGAAGGTACATGTGGACCCCTGGGACAGTCTTGTCCATATAGAAGGTACATGAGGACACCTGGGACAATCTTGTCCATATAGAAGGTACATGTGGACACCTGGGACAATCTTGTCCATATAGAAGGTACATATGGACACCTGGGACAATCTTGTCCATATAGAAGGTACATGAGGACACCTGGGACAGTCTTGTCCATATAGAAGGTACATATGGATACCTGGGACAATCTTGTCCATATAGAAGGTACATGAGGATACCTGGGACAGTCTTGTCCATATAGAAGGTACATGAGGACACCTGGGACAATCTTGTCCATATAGAAGGTACATGAGGACACCTGGGACAATCTTGTCCATATAGAAGGTACATGTGGACCCCTGGGACAGTCTTGTCCATATAGAAGGTACATGAGGACACCTGGGACAATCTTGTCCATATAGAAGGTACATGAGGACACCTGGGACAATCTTGTCCATATAGAAGGTACATGTGGACCCCTGGGACAGTCTTGTCCATATAGAAGGTACATGAGGACACCTGGGACAATCTTGTCCATATAGAAGGTACATGTGGACACCTGGGACAATCTTGTCCATATAGAAGGTACATATGGACACCTGGGACAATCTTGTCCATATAGAAGGTACATGAGGACACCTGGGACAATCTTGTCCATATAGAAGGTACATGTGGACACCTGGGACAATCTTGTCCATATAGAAGGTACATGAGGACACCTGGGACAATCTTGTCCATATAGAAGGTACATGAGGACACCTGGGACAATCTTGTCCATATAGAAGGTACATGAGGACACCTGGGACAATCTTGTCCATATAGAAGGTACATGAGGACACCTGGGACAATCTTGTCCATATAGAAGGTACATATGGATACCTGGGACAATCTTGTCCATATAGAAGGTACATATGGACACCTGGGACAATCTTGTCCATATAGAAGGTACATGAGGACACCAGGGACAATCTTGTCCATATAGAAGGTACATATGGACACCTGGGACAATCTTGTCCATATAGAAGGTACATGAGGACACCTGGGACAATCTTGTCCATATAGAAGGTACATGTGGACACCTGGGACAATCTTGTCCATATAGAAGGTACATGTGGACACCTGGGACAATCTTGTCCATATAGAAGGTACATGAGGACACCTGGGACAATCTTGTCCATATAGAAGGTACATGTGGACACCTGGGACAATCTTGTCCATATAGAAGGTACATATGGACACCTGGGACAATCTTGTCCATATAGAAGGTACATGAGGACACCTGGGACAATCTTGTCCATATAGAAGGTACATGTGGACACCTGGGACAATCTTGTCCATATAGAAGGTACATGAGGACACCTGGGACAATCTTGTCCATATAGAAGGTACATGAGGACACCTGGGACAATCTTGTCCATATAGAAGGTACATGAGGACACCTGGGACAATCTTGTCCATATAGAAGGTACATGAGGACACCTGGGACAATCTTGTCCATATAGAAGGTACATGAGGACACCTGGGACAATCTTGTCCATATAGAAGGTACATGTGGACACCTGGGACAATCTTGTCCATATAGAAGGTACATGAGGACACCTGGGACAATCTTGTCCATATAGAAGGTACATATGGATACCTGGGACAATCTTGTCCATATAGAAGGTACATATGGACACCTGGGACAATCTTGTCCATATAGAAGGTACATGAGGACACCAGGGACAATCTTGTCCATATAGAAGGTACATATGGACACCTGGGACAATCTTGTCCATATAGAAGGTACATGAGGACACCTGGGACAATCTTGTCCATATAGAAGGTACATGTGGACACCTGGGACAATCTTGTCCATATATAAGGTACATGAGGACACCTGGGACAATCTTGTCCATATAGAAGGTACATGAGGACACCTGGGACAATCTTGTCCATATAGAAGGTACATATGGACACCTGGGACAATCTTGTCCATATAGAAGGTACATGTGGACATCTGGGACAATCTTGTCCATATAGAAGGTACATGTGGACACCTGGGACAATCTTGTCCATATAGAAGGTACATGAGGACACCTGGGACAATCTTGTCCATATAGAAGGTACATGAGGACACCTGGGACAATCTTGTCCATATAGAAGGTACATGTGGACACCTGGGACAATCTTGTCCATATAGAAGGTACATATGGACACCTGGGACAATCTTGTCCATATAGAAGGTACATGAGGACACCTGGGACAATCTTGTCCATATAGAAGGTACATGTGGACACCTGGGACAATCTTGTCCATATATAAGGTACATGAGGACACCTGGGACAATCTTGTCCATATAGAAGGTACATGTGGAAACCTGGGACAATCTTGTCCATATAGAAGGTACATGTGGAAACCTGGGACAATCTTGTCCATATAGAAGGTACATGTGGACACCTGGGACAATCTTGTCCATATAGAAGGTACATGAGGACACCTGGGACAATCTTGTCCATATAGAAGGTACATATGGACACCTGGGACAATCTTGTCCATATAGAAGGTACATGTGGACACCTGGGACAATCTTGTCCATATAGAAGGTACATGAGGACACCTGGGACAATCTTGTCCATATAGAAGGTACATGAGGACACCTGGGACAATCTTGTCCATATAGAAGGTACATGTGGATACCTGGGACAATCTTGTCCATATAGAAGGTACATGTGGACACCTGGGACAATCTTGTCCATATAGAAGGTACATGTGGACACCTGGGACAATCTTGTCCATATAGAAGGTACATGTGGACACCTGGGACAATCTTGTCCATATAGAAGGTACATGAGGACACCTGGGACAATCTTGTCCATATAGAAGGTACATGAGGACACCAGGGACAATCTTGTCCATATAGAAGGTACATGTGGAAACCTGGGACAATCTTGTCCATATAGAAGGTACATGTGGACACCTGGGACAATCTTGTCCATATAGAAGGTACATGAGGACACCTGGGACAATCTTGTCCATATAGAAGGTACATGTGGAAACCTGGGACAATCTTGTCCATATAGAAGGTACATGTGGACACCTGGGACAATCTTGTCCATATAGAAGGTACATGAGGACACCTGGGACAATCTTGTCCATATAGAAGGTACATGTGGACACCTGGGACAATCTTGTCCATATAGAAGGTACATGTGGACACCTGGGACAATCTTGTCCATATAGAAGGTACATGTGGACACCTGGGACAATCTTGTCCATATAGAAGGTACATGTGGACACCTGGGACAATCTTGTCCATATAGAAGGTACATGAGGACACCTGTGACAATCTTGTCCATATAGAAGGTACATATGGACACCTGGGACAATCTTGTCCATATAGAAGGTACATGAGGACACCTGAGACAATCTTGTCCATATAGAAGGTACATGAGGACACCTGGGACAATCTTGTCCATATAGAAGGTACATGAGGACACCTGGGACAATCTTGTCCATATAGAAGGTACATATGGATACCTGGGACAATCTTGTCCATATAGAAGGTACATGTGGACACCTGGGACAATCTTGTCCATATAGAAGGTACATGAGGACACCTGGGACAATCTTGTCCATATAGAAGGTACATGAGGACACCTGGGACAATCTTGTCCATATAGAAGGTACATGTGGACACCTGGGACAATCTTGTCCATATAGAAGGTACATATGGACACCTTGGACAATCTTGTCCATATAGAAGGTACATATGGACACCTGGGACAATCTTGTCCATATAGAAGGTACATGAGGACACCTGGGACAATCTTGTCCATATAGAAGGTACATATGGAAGGTACATATGGACACCTGGGACAATCTTGTCCATATAGAAGGTACATATGGACACCTGGGACAATCTTGTCCATATAGAAGGTACATATGGACACCTGGGACAATCTTGTCCATATAGAAGGTACATGTGGACACCTGGGACAATCTTGTCCATATAGAAGGTACATGTGGACACCTGGGACAATCTTGTCCATATAGAAGGTACATGTGGACACCTGGGACAATCTTGTCCATATAGAAGGTACATGTGGACACCTGGGACAATCTTGTCCATATAGAAGGTACATGTGGACACCTGGCACAATCTTGTCCATATAGAAGGTACATGAGGACACCTGGGACAATCTTGTCCATATAGAAGGTACATGTGGACACCTGGGACAATCTTGTCCATATAGAAGGTACATGTGGACACCTGGGACAATCTTGTCCATATAGAAGGTACATGTGGATATGGACACCTGGGACAATCTTGTCCATATAGAAGGTACATGAGGACACCTGGGACAATCTTGTCCATATAGAAGGTACATGAGGACACCTGGGACAATCTTGTCCATATAGAAGGTACATATGGACACCTGGGACAATCTTGTCCATATAGAAGGTACATGTGGACACCTGTGACAATCTTGTCCATATAGAAGGTACATATGGACACCTGGGACAATCTTGTCCATATAGAAGGTACATGAGGACACCTGGGACAATCTTGTCCATATAGAAGGTACATGTGGACACCTGGGACAATCTTGTCCATATAGAAGGTACATGAGGACACCTGGGACAATCTTGTCCATATAGAAGGTACATGTGGACACCTGGGACAATCTTGTCCATATAGAAGGTACATGAGGACACCTGGGACAATCTTGTCCATATAGAAGGTACATGTGGACACCTGGGACAATCTTGTCCATATAGAAGGTACATGTGGACACCTGGGACAATCTTGTCCATATAGAAGGTACATATGGACACCTGTGACAATCTTGTCCATATAGAAGGTACATATGGACACCTGGGACAATCTTGTCCATATAGAAGGTACATATGGATACCTGGGACAGTCTTGTCCATATAGAAGGTACATATGGACACCTGGGACAATCTTGTCCATATAGGGAAAGTGTAGGTGGACACCTGGGACAATCTTGTCCATATAGAAGGTACATGAGGACACCTGGGACAATCTTGTCCATATAGAAGGTACATGTGGACACCTGGGACAATCTTGTCCATATAGAAGGTACATGAGGACACCTGGGACAATCTTGTCCATATAGAAGGTACATGTGGACACCTGGGACAATCTTGTCCATATAGAAGGTACATGTGGACACCTGGGACAATCTTGTCCATATAGAAGGTACATGTGGATATGGACACCTGGGACAATCTTGTCCATATAGAAGGTACATGAGGACACCTGGGACAATCTTGTCCATATAGAAGGTACATGAGGACACCTGGGACAATCTTGTCCATATAGAAGGTACATATGGACACCTGGGACAATCTTGTCCATATAGAAGGTACATGTGGACACCTGTGACAATCTTGTCCATATAGAAGGTACATATGGACACCTGGGACAATCTTGTCCATATAGAAGGTACATGAGGACACCTGGGACAATCTTGTCCATATAGAAGGTACATGTGGACACCTGGGACAATCTTGTCCATATAGAAGGTACATGAGGACACCTGGGACAATCTTGTCCATATAGAAGGTACATGTGGACACCTGGGACAATCTTGTCCATATAGAAGGTACATGTGGACACCTGGGACAATCTTGTCCATATAGAAGGTACATATGGACACCTGGGACAATCTTGTCCATATAGAAGGTACATATGGATACCTGGGACAGTCTTGTCCATATAGAAGGTACATGTGGACACCTGTGACAATCTTGTCCATATAGAAGGTACATATGGACACCTGGGACAATCTTGTCCATATAGAAGGTACATGAGGACACCTGGGACAATCTTGTCCATATAGAAGGTACATGTGGACACCTGGGACAATCTTGTCCATATAGAAGGTACATATGGACACCTGGGACAATCTTGTCCATATAGAAGGTACATGAGGACACCTGGGACAATCTTGTCCATATAGAAGGTACATATGGACACCTGGGACAATCTTGTCCATATAGAAGGTACATATGGACACCTGGGACAATCTTGTCCATATAGAAGGTACATATGGACACCTGGGACAATCTTGTCCATATAGAAGGTACATATGGACACCTGGGACAATCTTGTCCATATAGAAGGTACATGAGGACACCTGGGACAATCTTGTCCATATAGAAGGTACATGTGGATACCTGGGACAATCTTGTCCATATAGAAGGTACATGTGGACACCTGGGACAATCTTGTCCATATAGAAGGTACATGTGGACACCTGGGACAATCTTGTCCATATAGAAGGTACATGTGGACACCTGGGACAATCTTGTCCATATAGAAGGTACATGAGGACACCTGGGACAATCTTGTCCATATAGAAGGTACATGAGGACACCAGGGACAATCTTGTCCATATAGAAGGTACATGTGGAAACCTGGGACAATCTTGTCCATATAGAAGGTACATGTGGACACCTGGGACAATCTTGTCCATATAGAAGGTACATGAGGACACCTGGGACAATCTTGTCCATATAGAAGGTACATGTGGAAACCTGGGACAATCTTGTCCATATAGAAGGTACATGTGGACACCTGGGACAATCTTGTCCATATAGAAGGTACATGAGGACACCTGGGACAATCTTGTCCATATAGAAGGTACATGTGGACACCTGGGACAATCTTGTCCATATAGAAGGTACATGTGGACACCTGGGACAATCTTGTCCATATAGAAGGTACATGTGGACACCTGGGACAATCTTGTCCATATAGAAGGTACATGTGGACACCTGGGACAATCTTGTCCATATAGAAGGTACATGAGGACACCTGTGACAATCTTGTCCATATAGAAGGTACATATGGACACCTGGGACAATCTTGTCCATATAGAAGGTACATGAGGACACCTGAGACAATCTTGTCCATATAGAAGGTACATGAGGACACCTGGGACAATCTTGTCCATATAGAAGGTACATGAGGACACCTGGGACAATCTTGTCCATATAGAAGGTACATATGGATACCTGGGACAATCTTGTCCATATAGAAGGTACATGTGGACACCTGGGACAATCTTGTCCATATAGAAGGTACATGAGGACACCTGGGACAATCTTGTCCATATAGAAGGTACATGAGGACACCTGGGACAATCTTGTCCATATAGAAGGTACATGTGGACACCTGGGACAATCTTGTCCATATAGAAGGTACATATGGACACCTTGGACAATCTTGTCCATATAGAAGGTACATATGGACACCTGGGACAATCTTGTCCATATAGAAGGTACATGAGGACACCTGGGACAATCTTGTCCATATAGAAGGTACATATGGAAGGTACATATGGACACCTGGGACAATCTTGTCCATATAGAAGGTACATATGGACACCTGGGACAATCTTGTCCATATAGAAGGTACATATGGACACCTGGGACAATCTTGTCCATATAGAAGGTACATGTGGACACCTGGGACAATCTTGTCCATATAGAAGGTACATGTGGACACCTGGGACAATCTTGTCCATATAGAAGGTACATGTGGACACCTGGGACAATCTTGTCCATATAGAAGGTACATGTGGACACCTGGGACAATCTTGTCCATATAGAAGGTACATATGGACACCTGGCACAATCTTGTCCATATAGAAGGTACATGAGGACACCTGGGACAATCTTGTCCATATAGAAGGTACATGAGGACACCTGGGACAATCTTGTCCATATAGAAGGTACATGAGGACACCTGGGACAATCTTGTCCATATAGAAGGTACATGTGGACACCTGGGACAATCTTGTCCATATAGAAGGTACATGTGGACACCTGGGACAATCTTGTCCATATAGAAGGTACATGTGGATATGGACACCTGGGACAATCTTGTCCATATAGAAGGTACATGAGGACACCTGGGACAATCTTGTCCATATAGAAGGTACATGAGGACACCTGGGACAATCTTGTCCATATAGAAGGTACATATGGACACCTGGGACAATCTTGTCCATATAGAAGGTACATGTGGACACCTGTGACAATCTTGTCCATATAGAAGGTACATATGGACACCTGGGACAATCTTGTCCATATAGAAGGTACATGAGGACACCTGGGACAATCTTGTCCATATAGAAGGTACATGTGGACACCTGGGACAATCTTGTCCATATAGAAGGTACATGAGGACACCTGGGACAATCTTGTCCATATAGAAGGTACATGAGGACACCTGGGACAATCTTGTCCATATAGAAGGTACATATGGATACCTGGGACAATCTTGTCCATATAGAAGGTACATATGGATACCTGGGACAGTCTTGTCCATATAGAAGGTACATATGGACACCTGGGACAATCTTGTCCATATAGGGAAAGTGTAGGTGGACACCTGGGACAATCTTGTCCATATAGAAGGTACATGAGGACACCTGGGACAATCTTGTCCATATAGAAGGTACATGTGGACACCTGGGACAATCTTGTCCATATAGAAGGTACATGTGGACACCTGGGACAATCTTGTCCATATAGAAGGTACATGTGGATATGGACACCTGGGACAATCTTATCCATATAGAAGGTACATGAGGACACCTGGGACAATCTTGTCCATATAGAAGGTACATGAGGACACCTGGGACAATCTTGTCCATATAGAAGGTACATATGGACACCTGGGACAATCTTGTCCATATAGAAGGTACATGTGGACACCTGTGACAATCTTGTCCATATAGAAGGTACATATGGACACCTGGGACAATCTTGTCCATATAGAAGGTACATGAGGACACCTGGGACAATCTTGTCCAAATAGAAGGTACATGTGGACACCTGGGACAATCTTGTCCATATAGAAGGTACATGAGGACACCTGGGACAATCTTGTCCATATAGAAGGTACATGTGGACACCTGGGACAATCTTGTCCATATAGAAGGTACATGTGGACACCTGGGACAATCTTGTCCATATAGAAGGTACATATGGACACCTGTGACAATCTTGTCCATATAGAAGGTACATATGGACACCTGGGACAATCTTGTCCATATAGAAGGTACATATGGATACCTGGGACAGTCTTGTCCATATAGAAGGTACATATGGACACCTGGGACAATCTTGTCCATATAGGGAAAGTGTAGGTGGACACCTGGGACAATCTTGTCCATATAGAAGGTACATGAGGACACCTGGGACAATCTTGTCCATATAGAAGGTACATGTGGACACCTGGGACAATCTTGTCCATATAGAAGGTACATGAGGACACCTGACTGGTGCTCTGATAAGGAAAGTGATAGGTTTATTTTAGCAAAAAAAAACACCCTAAAAACAGAATTGCGACAGTTGTGGGTCATTTTTCTGCAGGCAGGCGTGGGCAAGGCGTGTGCAAGGTGTGGGCAAAGTGAAGAAGATTTCCAGACAGAAGAATTTATCCCCAAAATTTACCGCAAAGCGTTATTCCATTTTAGTCGCGTTTGATGCGTAGCGGATAGAATAATGTTTTACTTTCCCTCCTCTCCTCAGAGATAATGATTGATACCCGGCCAAGATGTATTCCTTTCATTTGTCCCAGGGATAAGAATGCGATGCGGCGATATAGACTAAGATATATGCCCAATCGATGCCCGCCGCTCTATCACTTCCTGCGTCAGGCGTTGGCCGGCAGCTGCGACACATTTGGGTAATATGGGTGGAAGTGATCTTCCTGGCTGCGGTGTAATTCATTCCGCACAAAACAATGACTGCACTTCTGTGGCAGCGATTAATAACTTGCAGCGGGCTCTCCTGGCGTCTGCGTGACGGGCAGAGGCGCATTAATTACTGCTTTCACCGGAGCTCCGAAAATTTCCGTGCCAGGAGGCGGCTTGAGCAAAATTGGAATGATGTGTGCAGAGGGAAGCGGTGAGGATGGCTCTGGAGGAAGGAGTGAGAAGAACCCCCCGGGGGACGGCATGTGGCAGCCAATCCAAGGTTGGCAGGAAGAGGAGCATCGGAGGGAATTGAACATTTAGTCCCGAGAGCAAAATTGGAGCCGTTTATGGGGGGGAAATGCGTTACGGAGATGTAATTAGAAGTCACATCGTGAAAAATTTCCCTTCATCATGATGTAGACCAGTCACCGGGGGAAGGGAACATCTTCCCATCCGTTATAATGGTCACCATATTCAGTCTTTGCATCTGTCGGGGTACCCCGGGGTCTATGTGCACCCCAAAACCCTGCGTGCTGCAGAGGGGGGCCTTTTCTCTGTGTGGAAGCAGTGGTCTCGCTGCAGAGGTTCCGACACACCCCCTGTGGAGTCAGACCTATAGTTCTGCAATTGGCAAAGCTTCTGCCCCCTGCTGATTGGAGGGCTGTAGTTCTATTCATACCCATGCATGCGTTAGAACATACTTCATATAGCTCTATTTTGGGCAAATTTGGTGTATTGCAGCACAGAAAGCAATTACAGCTGGTGCAATGCTACACACTGTATATGTATGTCCAAATGAAAGACCCCCCACCCCGCAAGATGTATGAGCATTACGTGTCAGCAAAAATCCCCCCCCAAAAAAAAAAATTAGCTGGGCACTAACCTGCTTGATTACACCCTTAAGTATAAATTTCCCCTCTTCCCAGTACAAATCCGACCCCTTGCTGAAATCCCCCTCCCAGAACAAATCATAGCCCCCTTCCCCATCCCCCAAATCCATACAGCGCAAATCACCCCCCCCCCCCCCAAAAAAAAATCACCCCTCCCAAAATAAATCCTCTAGCACCAAAATTTGCCCTCCAAGTACACATCCCCCCAAAACAAATTTCCCCCCAATCCATACATTTCCACTCGTAGCACAAATCCCCCCCCCCCCACCCCCAATCATTCCTATTAGCAAAAAAAAATATTCCCCACCTAGCACAATTCCCCCTCCTACCATATAACCTCTTATAGCACAAAACCCCCCAGCCTCCCCCCTTCTAGCACAAATACTCTTTCCCCATCCCCCTCCCAACACAAATCCCTTCCAATTTCGTGACGGTCCCATCCCACCTCACATGATACCACAGTGCCCAGGGCAGCCGCCCCTCCTGCCCCCCCCCCCCCTTGTCCCGGTGCCAGCTATGATGGAGGGAGGAGTGGCAGGGGAGCCCTGTCTAGGGGAGTATCAGGGGGTCATTAGGGGGTCATTAGGGGGCCCCCCTTACATAGAAATCGCCACATTCCACTAAATATGGGGGCTGAAGAAGAATAGAGCCAATACCAAACCCACGTCTTCTCCGATGACGCAAACCCTCCAACATTGCGCTAATCCAATCATTAACTGATCTTCACAGATAAAACAACTGGAGGGCAAGAAAACAAAGTATCAAAAAAGTGACAGATAAAAACAATAATGAAGATGTCCCTCTAATGACATCATTCAGGAAACATTTCCTGCACAGAACGTTCCACAAGTAGCACATTACATCCAATCAGCAGAGCGGACCCCCCGCCGCACGCCTAATTGTCATTTCCTTCAGAAAAATGCACATCAAAGGAGAGTGGCGGATAAACGACGCATTATTTAGTGGTAATTAGAGGGAAGCCGACAGCTACAAACAATTAGACGTAATCTGACAGTTCTCAGACGTATAGAACGCCGAATCCTCCGAAGAAATGACCGCGCATCGCCACCTTCTCTAATACCGCATTGGTGGTGCCCACATGTTTCTTGTCCCCAAATTAGGTTTTTATGTTCTCAAATATGAAAATGTTCCATTTATACTGACTAATGGGACACATCCGGAATGCTTGAAGCAAATCTGTGTTGTCAGAAGCCGGAAAGTGCAACAAATTCCCCTTTATAGAGGTCCAAGAAGAATAAATACCATTATTGGTATAGAATTGTATGATGGTGATCAGTGGTGGACATGTTGGGGGGTGTAGTGTTCTGACATGTTGGGGGGTGTAGTGTTCTGACATGTTGGGGGGTGTAGTGTTCTGACATGTTGGGGGGTGTAGTGTTCTATGTATAGAGTGTAATAGAATTGTATTATGATGGTGATCAGTGGAGGACATGTTGGGGGGTGTAGTATTGTTGGGGGGGGGGGGGAAGTATTATGATGGTGATCAGTGGTGGACATGGTGGGGGGGTGTAGTATTGTTGGGGGGGGGGGGAGTATTATGATGGTGATCAGTGGTGGACATGTTGGGGGGTGTAGTATTGTTGGGGGGGGGGGGAAGTATTATGATGGTGATCAGTGGTGGACATGTTGGGGGGTGTAGTATTGTTGGGGGGGGGGGGGGAGTATTATGATGGTGACCAGTGGTGGACATGTTGGGGGGTGTAGTATTGTTGGGGGGGGGGGGGGAAGTATTATGATGGTGATCAGTGGTGGACATGGTGGGGGGGTGTAGTATTGTTGGGGGGGGGGGGGAAGTATTATGATGGTGATCAGTGGTGGACATGTTGGGGGGTGTAGTATTGTTGGGGGGGGGGAAGTATTATGATGGTGATCAGTGGTGGGGGATGTTGGGGGGGTTTTTTTTGTTTTAGTATTGTTGGGGGGGGGGGAAGTTTTATAATATTTTTATATTATAAGATGGTGATCAGTGGTGGACATGGTGTTTTTTTTTTCCCCCTTATCAATTTTTTGTTGGGGGGTTTGTATTTATTGTTGGTGGGGGGTGAAGTATTATGATGGGAGTGATACAGTGGTGGGACATGTTGGGGGGTGTAGTATTGTTGGGGGGGGGGGAAGTATTATGATGGTGATCAGTGGTGGACATGTTGGGGGGTGTAGTATTGTTGGGGGGGGGGAAGTATTATGATGGTGATCAGTGGTGGACATGTTGGGGGTGTAGTATTGTTGGGGGGGGGGGAAGTATTATGATGGTGACCAGTGGTGGACATGTTGGGGGGGGGGTTGTAGTATGTGTTGGGGGGGGGGGAAGTATTATGATGGTGACCAGTGGTGGACATGTTGGGGGGTGTAGTATTGTTGGGGGGGGGGAAATATTATGATGGTGACCAGTGGTGGACATGTTGGGGGGTGTAGTATTGTTGGGGGGGGGGTGTAGTATTGTTGGGGGGGGAAGTATTATGATGGTGATCAGTGGTGGACATGTTGGGGGGTGTAGTATTGTTGGGGGGGGGAAGTAATATCATGGTGACCAGTGGTGGACATGTTGGGGGGTGTAGTATTGTTGGGGGGAAGTATTATGATGGTGACCAGTGGTGGACATGTTGGGGGTGTAGTATTGTTGGGGGGGGGGTATTATGACGGTGACCAGTGGTGGACATGTTGGGGGGTGTAGTATTGTTGGGGGGGGGGGGGGAAGTATTATGATGGTGATCAGTGGTGGACATGGTGGGGGGGTGTAGTATTGTTGGGGGGGGGGAAGTATTATGATGGTGATCAGTGGTGGACATGTTGGGGGGTGTAGTATTGTTGGGGGGAAGTATTATGATGGTGATCAGTGGTGGACATGTTGGGGGGTGTAGTATTGTTGGGGGGGGAGTATTATGATGGTGACCAGTGGTGGACATGTTGGGGGGGGGGAAGTACTATGATGGTGACCAGTGGTAGGCCTTGTTTGGGTTTAGTATTCTGTGATTGGACAGAGTATTAGAGGATTGTATTCTAATCACGGCCAATGGTGGGATGGGAATTCTGGGATATCCATTATACATGGAGCGCTAAGCGTGACGGACATAACTGCATTTTACTAGTAGGGATCTTAGAGAATATTTCCTCCGCAGGTGATTGTGATTCTCACAGACAATTTTCGGCCCTTGAAGACCCGGGGAGGATTGTGGGTACAGCGCGGGGCATTTCTGTCACACAATTTAACAAGGAAAAGTGTTGGTGTGAAATAAAATGAGATCTCAGCACTTCCCTTTCAGCCACATCTACAATATCTTATGTAACGCTGATTCTTGGTGATTCTCTGTGGCTTCCTGAGCTCATTATCAAGATGTTTGTACAGGAAAATGTCATCTCCTTATCGTCAGAGATCTTTTTTTGAGTTCTGGTCGATCAAGAAAGAAATTTCCCCGTATCTGGCCTCAAATATATCCTGTTTAGCATTGAGAAAGAATAATGTTATGCCGCGTACACACGATCGGAATTCTCGTCAGAAAAAACTCCTTGCCTACACACGATCACACCAAATTCCGACGGTCAATAACACAGTGCGATAAAACACGTTCGACTGCACTATAAAAGGGAAGTTTAATGCTTCCGAGCATGCGTCGAATTGTTTCCGAGCATGCGTCGGAGTTTTGCGTGTCGGAATTGCATACACACGGTCGGAAAATCCGATAGAAAGGTTTTCCGTCGGAAAAATTGAGAACAGGTTCTCAATCCAAAGTCCGTCGGAAATTCCGACAGAAAAAGACCGTTGGGCGTACACACGGTCGGAAAATCTGATGAAAAGCTCCCATCGGACTGTTTCCATCGGAAATTCCGACCGTGTGTACGCCGCATAAAGAATCCAATGTTCCGCCATGTGGAGCAGTGATTGGCTCTGTCACAATAACACAAATCATACAATTTGCCAACAACGTTATTTATTAATAGCCTTTGGGATACTGGGAGGTCATTTGGTTACATTAGAGGCATCCAAAGGTCCTTCTATATCTCCTAACAAGACCACAAGGTCTCACCGCGGCGAAACGATCGTCCTCTGCGTCACTTCTGAAATATTCTTCAGTCACTTTAGTGCAATGTATGCGATTCGATAATATACTTCACCAATAAAATTGATTGGATAACATTTCGACCCTCGGTGTCCATTCAGGATGTCTTCTGCAGGCACCATCATTCTCCAACTATTGTTTTCCCCATTCTAGGAACTCCACATCCCCCAACCACAGACTGTAACAAATTCTTGGGTCAGTCCATGGGAGACGGGGTGGAAGGGGGGGCTTAGTCTGGAGGGATGAGCAATGTTCAGCTTTTCACATAAGTGCAGTCATGAGACTCTCATTGTCCGGCCTGTAGCCAAAATACAAGGTTTGCATGATGTGAATGTTTTCAGCTAGATTGGGGAAATGTAGCCCTTCCCAACCAAGCTTGGCCTCAGAGTCGCAATGTGATTGGTCATCATGGTAGATCACTGTTGTCTTCCCCGAGATAAGCTCAGTTACTCCCACTTCCCTCCATACAATCCGCACACACACACTTGTTCAACCAATGCGAAGGTGCCGAGCCAAAACCTTCTACGCTAAGTAGTGGCTTTTATCAGAACCATTTCTGACAATATAAACAGATATTAAACAATTTCAATCAAAGAACATTTTCATACCTGCCATTTATTTGAATAAACTATTAGAAAAGTGACAGACCCTCCACTACGCAGTTCAGGCTTTTTACAAAAAGGGTCTCCAGGTTTTTTTTTTTAACAGTTCCCCCATTCCTTGTTTTTTTATTTTAAGTCCTTTGCAAAATTGGAACTCATTGGATGTCCATTGGAAATTCTGAACTCCTTGGAAGTCTACTGGAAAATCAGAGCTCGTTGGATCTCCATCGGAAAATCGGAACTCAATGGAAATCCATTGGAAAGTCGGAACTCACTGGAAGTTCATCAGAAAATCAGAACTTGTCGGAAGTCCATCGGAAAATTGGAACTTATTGGATGTCCATTTGAGAGTCAGAGCTCATTGGAAGTCCATTGGAAAATTGGAACTTATTGGATGTCCATTGGAAATTCTGAACTCATTGGAAGTCTACTGGAAAATCAGAGCTCGTTGTAAATCCATCAGAAAATTGTAACTTATTGGAAGTCCATTGGAAAGTCGTAACTCATTGGATGTCCATTTGAGAGTCAGAGCTCATTGGAAAGCCATCAGAAAATTGGATCCATTGGAAAAGCAGAACTCACTGGAAGTCCATCTTAAAATCAGAGCTTATTGGAAGTCCATCGGAAAATTGGAATTCATTGGATATCCATTGGAAAGTCGGAATTGGAAGTCCATTGGAAAGTCGGAAATCATTGGAAGTCCATTAAAACTCAACAAGAAGTGGCAAGTCTATATCACCTCTTAGCTTCTTCATAAGTAGACTCTATAACTCCCCCGAAATGAAATACATGAAGACCTCTAACACTGAATACCATTGGATATTGGTGCTAATAGCACCCCTTAATGCCCCCACTCCATTGGATGATCACAATGGATTTATTGGCAGTGAAATGCGTCAGTACAGCACTAATGTCCTCTACTATAAACGACTTATGCGTTTTGCTTTGTCAAACTCCAGACTCCGAGGCACGGCGGCCACCATTGTGAATGTTTATGAGCGCGGGTTTGTGTATACAAACGCCCGGTGGCCGACGCGCGTATTTTAGGTAAAGAGACAGATATATGAATTGGCTGAGAGTTTTCTTTCTGCTCGGCCTTGCAGCATAATCAATCTGCAGGCGCGGCCCATGCAATTCAAATGTATGTGCTGTGCTGCGAGGTGCCACATGTTGGAAATCATTCGGTAATATGGCGTGTTTAGGTGAGCAAGACATCGCTGCGGGAGATATTTATACAAGGCGCGCTCCGCCGCAAACCATCCTGTCTGAATCACGTCCGCCGCTGGATCTACGGCTGAATGAAGACGTTCCCCGCAGTCCTCCGATAATACCGGCGGGTGTCCCGGGGAACCGCTATGGCTAATATTCATGTAGATACACGATCGACTCCACCAACCGATCACAATATCCATTCCGGGCCGGGATTTGTAGGTCTCCTGCCAGGAAGCAATCGGACGATCGTCTGGATGCGGCCCGGACACGCCGTGTCTTTTTTTGGTGGTGATCTTTTCACACATCGTATGTTGGCAGCAAAATGCGTTTCTTTGATGCATTTGCTGGTCAGCTTTACTTTCATGGTCAGAACTAGGGGTGGGGTCAAAGGTCAGAGGACTCCCCCGATCACCAGGAGCTCTGTGTACTCGTTATATATCACCATCCCTTCCCCCAACATCTCAGTACCCCTTATCACATCACAGCACCCCATTACATTAGAGCCCCCTTCGTGTCATAGTGCCCCATTATAACACATAGTGCCCCATTACATTAGAGTCCCCTTCATGTCATAGTGCCCCATTATAACACATAGTGCCCCATTACATTAGAGTCCCCTTCATGTCATAGTGCCCCATTATAACACATAGTGCCCCATTACATTAGAGTCCCCTTCATGTCATAGTGCCCCATTATAACACATAGTGCCCCATTACATTAGAGCCCCCTTCATGTCATAGTGCCCCTTTACACATCACAGTGTATATTGGGGCATTATGAACCTGCAATGTTTTCATTTGTAAATGACTTTATTACCTCCCCACTAACTTCCCATGTATGGGGGGGGGGGGGGGTTGGTGGCCCACATTCATTTCAATAGGCTGCCATGCCTGCGTTACTCGCAGAAAAAAGGTGCATGCCGCATTTTAACCCCTTCAATGCCGGGCACATTTACCCCCTTCCTGCCCAGGCCAATTTTCAGCTTTTAGCGCTCTCACATTTTGAATGACAATTACGCAGTCACTATACACTGTACACAAAGGACATTTTTTATAAAAAATTTTCACACAAATAGAGATTTTCTTTGGTGGTTTTTGACTTGTTTATTTTTTGCACTACAAATAAAAAAAGACCGAAATTTTTGAAAAAAATAAATGTTTTCCTTTGTTTCTGTTACAAAATGTTGTAAATAAGTACGTTTTCTCCTTCACTGATGGTCACTGATAGATGGCGATGGTATGCAGCCCTGATAGGCGGCACTGATGGGCAGCAATGATGGGCACTGATGGGTGATACTGATAAGTAGTCAATGACAGGCATTACTAAAGAGCACTGATTTCCATCCTTTATGGGCACTGATTGGCATATGATGTGGGTACATTTGGGCACTGATTGGCATACAGCTGGGCATCACTGGTGGGCATTGCTGATGGATCTGCCCTAATAATCAGTGCAGACCCCCCCAGTAAGGAGAGCCACCGATCGTCTCTCCTCTCTCCGCACCTTGTCAGCCCAAATAGGGGAAAGCCAATAAATGGCACTTCCAGATAACCTGATTGGCTGTGATTGGAGGTGATCAGCTGTGATTGGCTGTGATTGGCTGTGATTGGACACAGCTGATCACGTGGTAAAGAGCCTACATCAGAGGCTACCTAGATCAGAGATTCAGTGTGTCGGATTGACACAGCACCGATCGATGCGCTGCACGCCCCCGGGCACGAGAGGCTTGTCCTGCTGGACGTCATATGACACCCAATCAGGATAATGCAGCCACTTTCCGCCCGTCATTCTGCTATCTGGTGGGCAGGAAGTGGTTAGAAATGCAGCGGCCTTGAAATCCATTCTGCTTTTGCACCATGTGACTTACCTGTGTTTGTAAAAGTGCAGCCCACACATCTAAAAACTCATGCAGGTGCAGGAACTGAAGGTAAGTCACATGGTGCACAAGCAGAATGGATTTCAATGCCGCTGCATTTTTTAAATGCTACATGCATCTTTTTTCTACAATAAACGCAGCATGGCGGGGCAAAGTCGCATACATGTAAACTAGACCTAAAATAATAATCCTCAGCCCCCCCCAGTGCCCCTTTAATGTCCTTTGCCCCCCTAAGTGCCCCTTTACTGTCCTTAGCCCCCCTCAGTGCCCCTTTACTGTCCTTAGCCCCCCCAGTGCCCCTTTTCTGTCCTTAGGCCCCCCTCTCAGTGCCCCTTTACTGTCCTTAGCCCCACCCAGTGCCCCTTTACTGTCCTTAGCCCCCCCTCAGTGCCCCTTTACTGTCCTCAGGTACCCCCTACCCCCCACAGCACCCCATTACTGTCCCCAGCCCCCCCCCATCTCCCCCTTATCATTCCTCCTCTGGTCTCACCCTACATAGACAGTCCGGAGGGCGGGAGTAAAGGTGAGTCTGGACAGATGGTGGGAGCTGCTAGCTGATGATTGGTTGCCAGGACCCCCCTGCATCCAAACAACCAATCACCAGCTGTTAACATGGGCAGCCCCGCCCTCTATCCTGCCTCCTGCAGACGGCTCCTGCCGGAGAGATTGACAGCAGCGCCACGGCTTGGGTGTCACCCGGGTGAGGTCTGCACCCCCTGCACCCCCATAGCGATGCCACTGATACATAATAACAGTATAAATAGCAGAGTGTGACCCGGGATCAGTCCCTGTACAGCAGAGCTCAAGTGTGAGAGGAAGAAGCAGCACAAAGAGCCAATCAGTTCATGTGCTTACAAGGAGCATGCTGATAGGAGGAGAGAGTAGAGTGACAGAGAGATGAGCTCATCATTGGCCACTTCTCCTTTCACTGTCCAGTCACAGGCCGGGGGTGGGGTGGTTCCTGGATGACCTGGGCTCAGAGGAAGTGGGATGAATGATGCTGCCCATTAGATTGAGGACGTCTCTGAATGCTGATTTCATTATTTTATCTTTTCTGGGCTCTTCATTTCTTGTTGTTTGCAGCCGGAGTTCTGCTTTAAAGTTTTATCAAAGTTTTCAGACTATTTAATGGATTCAAATATTTTCTATTCTCAGCCGCAAATTGTTTTATTTAGATCTTCACAATTCGGCAATTATCTATAATTGTCTATAGAATTATTACCCAATTCGGAAACGTTTGATGTGACAATATAATTGTATCAATAAACGATCGGCCGAGTGATTGTCACAAGAACAGCTGAAACTTCGGGAATTTCAATCGTTACAGTGAAATGAATGAAGGAGAACTTGTCCTGTACAAAGAAGTCCGTCCAACCAAAATCTATTTCTTTAAGTTTTGGATGTGATGTTGGGTGGGGGTGGGGCTAGAACCCCTGTCAGGATTTTACTATGTATGGAGCTGCAAAAATGTGTCTATATGTGTTCTGTGCAAATGGGGGACATCGAATGTTATTAGGCAATATTCTCTTCAGGTTGAATGATATTCATTCATACAGAATAGAGAGAATGTTGGTCACTAGATGGAGCTGATTGTAGGAGATAAATACAAATTTTCTATGATCCTCGGCTCCACCTAGTGGCCATAATGTAGTATTCTAATGAAACACTTATACTGGGTGTGGCGTCTGATCTCACCTGGAGGGTTGTGGGTGTGTCTTTTCACTGGGTGTGGAGTCTGAACTCACCTGGAGGGACAGTGGGTGTGTCCCAGCACTGGGTGTGGAGTCAGATCTCACCTGGAGGGTTGTGGGTGTGTCTTTTCACTGGGTGTGGCGTCTGAACTCACCTGGAGGGGCAGTTGGTGTGTCCCAGCACTGGGTGTGGAGTCAGATCTCACCTGGAGGGTTGTGTGTGTGTCTTTTCACTGGGTGTGGAGTCTGAACTCACCTGGAGGGACAGTGGGTGTGTCCCAGCACTGGGTGTGGAGTCAGATCTCACCTGGAGGGTTGTGGGTGTGTCTTTTCACTGGGTGTGGCGTCTGAACTCACCTGGAGGGGCAGTGGGTGTGTCCCAGCACTGGGTGTGGCGTCTGATGTCACCTGGAGGGGTAGTGGGTGTGTCCCAGCACTGGGTGTGGCATCTGATCTCACCTGGAGGGGTAGTGGGTGTGTCTTTGCACTGGGTGTGGAGTCAGATCTCACCTGGAGGGTTGTGGGTGTGTCTTTGCACTGGGTGTGGCGTCTGATCTCACCTGGAGGGGCTGTGGGTGTGTCCCAGTACTGGGTGTGGCGTTTGATCCCACCTGGAGGGGTAGTGGGTGTGTCCCAGTACTGGGTGTGGCGTTTGATCTCACCTGGAGGGTTGTGGGTGTGTCTTTGCACTGGGTGTGGTGTCTGATGTCACCTGGAGGGGCAGTGGGTGTGTCCTAGCACTGGGTGTGGCATCTGATCTCACCTGGAGGGGCTGTGGGTGTGTCCCAGTACTGGGTGTGGCGTCTGATCTCACCTCGAGGGGCTGTGGGTGTGTCCTAGCACTGGGGGTGGAGTCAGAGCTCACCTGGGGGGGTCAGTGGGTGTGTCCCAGCACTGGGTGTGGAGTCTGATCTCACCTGGAGGGTTGTGGGTGTGTCTTTGCACTGGGTGTGGCGTCTGATGTCACCTGGAAGGCAGTGGGTGTGTCCCAGTACTGGGTGTGGCGTCTGATCTCACCTGGAGGGGCAGTGGGTGTGTCCTAGCACTGGGGGTGGAGTCTGATCTCACCTGGAGGGTAGTGGGTGTGTCCTTGCAAGTCTAGCATGCATCAGAACTAGTATGCAATGTATGTGTCAGGTCACCCAGCTTCTAGCAGAGGCTTCTCACACAGGTGTTTGATTCTGTTGGACGTTTCGATGGCCTCCATTGTTCTTCTGAGATAAGCGTTGGATTATTTGTCTGGTGAGAATTCGTCGCCCCAGCGATCGGTGGATCCCATCTGATGAGGAGGTGGGAGGACTGAGCAGCTGCTGAGCTCCGTCTCCGGGGCTTGTTGGAACGTTGCCTGCGAAAGGTACGAGAACTAAACTCAAACTCTGCATTTAGACAGAACATCTGCTTCCGAATGAGAAAAACAACATTAGCTTAACGAGAGCGTCGCAGTGCGAGGAATCCGGCCGAATCCTCCTCCATATGGCACTTCCAGCCTGTAATTACCTCCCTCACC
Source organism: Lithobates sylvaticus (assembly GCA_028564925.1). NCBI lineage: Eukaryota > Metazoa > Chordata > Amphibia > Anura > Ranidae > Lithobates > Lithobates sylvaticus. Next base: position 876,191 of record CM053032.1, on the reverse strand, counting down.
TTTGTCGGAGCTCCGGAACCTTCCTCATCCGCCAGAGTTTGGTGCAGAGCGCCGGAGCCCGGAGAGTAAAGCCTCGTCTATGAATGATGACGCCGGCCCACCGCAGATCCATTTCCTGGAGAGGTGGAACGTGACTGCGTCGGGGTTACTAATGAGGGGCGCGCCGCGCGGCGACAGGTACAATACATCGCCATTCTTCAGGTGTCAGCATCGGAAAAATGATTATTAATTGGCCTTCATTAGCGCTGACTGCAGCAATACGAAGCGAATTCCACCGGCAAAGAAATAGCAATCTGAACTCCGCAGAATAATTCATCGTCCGTATGATGGGCGCCGTGCACCCTGTGCCCGAGAAATCCAACTTTAACCCCTTCCCACCCAACCCTGCCATCCCTTTAACAGGGTCTTTATGCCATACAGTCACATGACCACTGTGATTGGCTGTCACAGGGGTCACATGATCACAGGCCAGTCTGATTATTACTAGAGATCAGAAGAGTATCTATGACGAAACGCGTAAGCCCTGTATTATTTTGTACCACATCTGGGTTATTAAGTTTAGGGCTTTCCTTTACCTACATGTTTGTTGGAGTGCTAAGAGGAAGCTACAAGCCAGCGAACCGACCGCTCACCACTAATCACTCACCACTGACCGCTCACCACTAACCACTCACCACCGACCGCTCACCACGAACCGCTCACCACGAACCGCTCACCACGAACCGCACCGTCCGCTCACCACGAACCGCTCACCACTGACCGCTCACCACTGTCCGCTCACCACGAACCGCTCACCACTGACCGCTCACCACCAACCGCTCACCACCAACCGCACCGACCGCTCACCACTAACCACTCACCACTGACCGCTCACCACTAATCACTCACCACTGACCACTAACCACTCACCACTGACCGCTCACCACGAACCGCTCACCACTGACCGCTCACCCCCGACCACTCACCACCGTCTGCTCACCACTAACCACTCACCACTGACCGCTCACCACTAATCACTCACCACCGTCCGCTCACCACGAACCGCTCACCACTGACCGCTCACCACCAACCGCTCACCACCAACCGCACCGTCCGCTCACCACCAACCGCTCACCACCAACCGCACCGTCCGCTCACCACGAACCGCTCACCACTGACCGCTCACCACTGACCGCTCACCACCAACCGCACCGTCCGCTCACCACGAACCGCTCACCACTGACCGCTCACCACCAACCGCTCACCACCAACCGCACCGACCGCTCACCACGAACCGCTCACCACGAACCGCACCGTCCGCTCACCACGAACCGCTCACCACTGACCGCTCACCACTGTCCGCTCACCACGAACCGCTCACCACTGACCGCTCACCACCAACCGCTCACCACCAACCGCACCGACCGCTCACCACTAACCACTCACCACTGACCGCTCACCACTAATCACTCACCACTGACCGCTCACCACTGACCACTAACCACTCACCACTGACCGCTCACCACGAACCGCTCACCACTGACCGCTCACCCCCGACCACTCACCACCGTCTGCTCACCACTAACCACTCACCACTGACCGCTCACCACTAATCACTCACCACCGTCCGCTCACCACGAACCGCTCACCACTGACCGCTCACCACCAACCGCTCACCACCAACCGCACCGTCCGCTCACCACCAACCGCACCGTCCGCTCACCACGAACCGCTCACCACTGACCGCTCACCACTGACCGCTCACCACCAACCGCACCGTCCGCTCACCACGAACCGCTCACCACTGACCGCTCACCACCAACCGCTCACCACCAACCGCACCGACCGCTCACCACTAACCACTCACCACTGACCGCTCACCACTAATCACTCACCACTGACCGCTCACCACTAACCACTCACCACTGACCGCTCACCACGAACCGCTCACCACTGACCGCTCACCCCCGACCACTCACCACCGTCTGCTCACCACTAACCACTCACCACTGACCGCTCACCACTAATCACTCACCACCGTCCGCTCACCACGAACCGCTCACCACTGACCGCTCACCACCAACCGCTCACCACCAACCGCACCGTCCGCTCACCACCAACCGCTCACCACCAACCGCACCGTCCGCTCACCACTGACCGCTCACCACCAACCGCTCACCACCAACCGCACCGTCCGCTCACCACCAACCGCTCACCACCAACCGCACCGTCCGCTCACCACTGACCGCTCACCACCAACCGCTCACCACCAACCGCACCGTCCGCTCACCACGAACCGCTCACCACTGACCGCTCACCACCAACCGCTCACCACCAACCGCTCACCACCAACCGCACCGACCGCTCACCACTAACCACTCACCACTGACCGCTCACCACTAATCACTCACCACGTACCGCTCACCACTGACCACTCACCACTAACCACTCACCACTAGCCACTCACCACGAACCGCTCACCACTGACCGCTCACCCCGACCACTCACCACCGTCTGCTCACCACTAACCACTCACCACCAACCGCTCACCACCAACCGCTCACCACCTTAGGAATTACTACAGGCGTTTTCTGCTATGTTTATTCTATGGCAGTGCGGTCATTGTGCTGGGACAAGCCGTGAGCCCGTTCTGGGCATCATTGGACGTTCCAAGGGGCGGAGGAGCCAGTGGTTGTATCGATCCCTATAGAAGAAATAGGGGGTCCAGGTTTTCCCGGACTGTACTTCTGAGTTGTCACCCCATCACAGGGCTTCTGATAGAGGCTGTGGGTAAGCCGTACTCCACCGGATGGCTGGAGGTCACCAATAGGAATGAGCAGAGCATTGGCCCCCCATGCCAGGAACACCCCCCCCCCCCCATGATGTGTCCCGGGATCAGGCTTGTCTGAGTGATTGCACATGTACAGCGAGGAAGGATCAGGACGTGATGGGCGGGCCTATCATATATAGAGGCGGGGTCTGGGCGGATCCACCTTTAAAGTTGGCGTCAATTGGACATACCCAGGGGCGGACTGACAACTCATGGGGCCCCCGGGCAATAGGAGATTGTGGGGCCCCCCAGGCAATCGGAGATTATGGGGCCACACAGTATACACACACACAGTATACACAGACATGTTTCTATTGGCTGAGAAGGTAGTGGAGGGGTGGGGCAGCTATAATCTCTGGATTTTTAGGCCAAAAGGATGTCGGTAAGGAACATTTCAGAAACAGATGTAAAAAAAAACACAGATTTTTACATACTGTCCCTGGTTTTACTGAGACTGGCAACCCTGATGGGGCCCCCTAGTGGCCCGGGGCCCTCGGGAAGTGCCCGAGTGGCCGAATGGTCAGTCCGCCCCTGGACATACCCATCCTGAAAGTGAGCAAATGAAATGCAGACCATGGGGGGGAGGGGAGGAAATAATAGACGTGTGCACTGCCGAAAAATCGGTTCATTTTCCTTTCATTCATTTAAGTTTTTTTACGTTTTTTGGGTCATTCGTAAATTAGAAAATTTGTCAATTCGAAAAAAATCTGAAAACCCGAAAATTCAAAAACCTGAAATAATAACTAACTGATCATAACGTTACTATTACTAAGTATTAAATGATAGGGATTGGAATTTCCCTTCAAATTTGTCTGTTGGTGAAAGTAACGAATACGAATTTATCGGAAGTTACGAATGTCGCATCCAAACAAACGGAACAAATTAATAATAAATAATAATAATGAAAAGGTTTTATTATTTATCATTATAAGTAATAAATATCATTTAATAGTTAATAATAGTTGTTATTATCAGTTTGTTATTATTTTAGATTTTCTAATTTCCGGATTTTCAAAATGACAAATTTTCAGAAAAATGAATTAAACGGGTTTTTTGTTAATTCAGATATTTCCGAATTAACGAATTTATCAAAATTCGTTAAAAAAACTAATTGTGAACGTCACGAATTGCGCTTGTCTAGGAATTGGCAGCGTCCCGGGACCTGGGACCGCCCTGTTGGTAGGTACACAAGAAGAGGGGGATGGGGAGACGCGTCCCGGGACCCGGGACCACCCTGTTGGTAGGTACACAAGAAGAGGGGGATGGGGAGACGCGGCGCGGGACCCGGGACCACCCTGTTGGTAGGTACACAAGAAGAGGGGGATGGGGAGACGCGCCGCGGGACCCGGGACCACCCTGTTGGTAGGTACACAAGAAGAGGGGGATGGGGAGACGCGGCGCGGGACCTGGGACTACCCTGTTGGTAGGTACACAAGAAGAGGGGGATGGGGAGACGTGTTCCGGGACCCGGGACCACCCTGTTGGTAGGTACACAAGAAGAGGGGGATGGGGAGACGCGCCGCGGGACCCGGGACCACCCTGTTGGTAGGTACACAAGAAGAGGGGGATGGGGAGACGCGGCGCGGGACCTGGGACTACCCTGTTGGTAGGTACACAAGAAGAGGGGGATGGGGAGCCGCGTCCCGGGACTCGGGACCACCCTGTTGGTAGGTACACAAGAAGAGGGGGATGGGGAGACGCGGCGCGGGACCCGGGACCACCCTGTTGGTAGGTACACAAGAAGCGGGGGATGGGGAGAGGCGGCGCGGGACCCGGGACCACCCTGCTGGTAGGTACACAAGAAGCGGGGGATGGGGAGACGCGGCGCGGGACCCGGGACCACCCTGTTGGTAGGTACACAAGAAGCGGGGGATGGGGAGACGCGGCGCGGGACCTGGGACCACCCTGCTGGTAGGTACACAAGAAGCGGGGGATGGGGAGACGCGGCGCGGGACCTGGGACCACCCTGCTGGTAGGTACACAAGAAGAGGGGGATGGGGAGACGCGGCGCGGGACTCGGGACCACCCTGTTGGTAGGTACACAAGAAGCGGGGGATGGGGAGACGCGGCGCGGGACCTGGGACCACCCTGCTGGTAGGTACACAAGAAGCGGGGGATGGGGAGACGCGGCGCGGGACCTGGGACCACCCTGCTGGTAGGTACACAAGAAGAGGGGGATGGGGAGACGGCGGCGCGGAGCGCAGAAGATCGCACGCCATCACACAGGCTTACAAAGGAGCAAAGCTTCATTTATTCTAACAGCAAAGCGCGTGAAACAAGTCCAAGCCGCGGCGAATCGTTTGATTGGGAGGGGAGAGGAGACTCGGGAAGAATCTCACCGGTGTGACCCGATTGATTGGGCGCGGGGCGGGCGCGGGGGGGCGAGCTGGAAGGCAGCGCGGCCTCCGGTGAAAATTAGGAAAGGGAAGTGTGATGCGTTCGATCGATGATGTGAGCTGGAGCCTGACACTCATTACAATCCCATCCACAGGTGTAAACAGGGAGTTTGAGGTGAAAGCGCGCTCTCCGCGGACGCAGGGCGGGGGAGGGGGGCACCACCAATAATATCAGCAGAAACTTTGCCGCGCCGATATATTTTCATTAGGAAAGGACAATGTGATTTATGGATGATTTTCCGCTGCTGTGCGCGGTGCAGATGTTATATGAAGATGGATATAATAAAGGCGGCGGACACTGCGGCATATCAGCCGGGTCACATGATTGATGCCACGGCTTAGCGGTGTGGGTGAGGGGCGGCAGATGTGTCCAACCCGATTCCCTTATTACTGCAGAACAAACTGAACCACAACCAGGAGACCAAAACTCTTCATAAATGCATTCAATCGTCCCAACGCCGCCACAAAAATCCACCCAATGTCTCTACAAAGCCAGATATTACCTTCTAAAAGTAACGTCATCACTGGGCTGTGCGTAACCTGTGCAGAGAACAGAGCTGTGGGAGGAGCCCAGCAGGCTCCACCCACTACTGGCTGCCTATAGAAAATGACAGGAGGGCGGAGACAAGACTTCTCTTCACAAGCAGGGAGAGTAGAGCTGTGGGATGGAACCAGGAACAAAAAATCCCAGCATTGGTGTCAGTGCCAACAATAACCCCCAGCATTGGTCTCAATGCCAACAATAACCCCCAGCATTGGTCTCAGTGCCAATGATACCCCCCCCCCATTTGTGTCAGAGCCAGCAATAGCCCACTACATTATTGTCAGTACCAGTAATTCGGAACTACCATCAATAACCCCCAACATTGGTGCCAGTGCCAACAATAACCCCCATCATTGGGGTCAGTGCCAACAATAACCCCCATCATTGGGGTCAGTGAAAACAATAACCCCCAGCATTGGAGTCAGTGGCAGCAATAACCCCCAGCATTGGGGTCAGTGCCAACAATAACCCCCAGCATTGGGGTCAGTGCCAACAATAACCCCCAGCATTGGGGTCAGTGCCAACAATAACCCCAAGCATTGGGGCCAGTGGCAGCAATAACCCCCAGCATTGGAGTCAGTGGCAGCAATAACCCCCAGCATTGGGGTCAGTGCCAACAATAACCCCCAGCATTGGGGTCAGTGGCAGAAATAACCCCCAGCATTGGTGTCAGTGCCAATGATAACCCCCAGCATTGGGGTCAGTGCCAGCAATAACCCCCAGCATTGGGGTCAGTGCCAACAATAATCCCCAGCATTGGTGTCAGTGCCAATGATAACCCCCAGCATTGGGGTCAGTGCCAGCAATAACCCCCAGCATTGGGGTCAGTGCCAACAATAATCCCCAGCATTGGTGTCAGTGCCAATGATAACCCCCAGCATTGGGGTCAGTGCCAGCAATAACCCCCAGCATTGGGGTCAGTGCCAACAATAATCCCCAGCATTGGAGTCAGTGCGAAAATGATAACCCCCAGCATGTGTTAGGGCCGCATTTAGAAACACATGTTGGGAAAGAACTCTTTCCAGATCTAAATATCCAGAAAGTCATCTACATCAGTTTTCGGCCGGACACTGAGAACTGAGGACACTAAGAACTGAGGACACTGAGAACTGAGGACACTGAGAACTGAGGACACTGAGGACACTGAGAAGTGAGGACACTGAGAACTGAGGACACTGAGGACACTGAGAAGTGAGGACACTGAGAACTGAGGACACTGAGGACACTGAGAACTGAGTACACTGATAACTGAGGACACTGATAACTGAGGACACTGAGAACTGAGGACACTGAGGACACTGAGGACACTGAGGACACTGAGGACACTGAGAACTGAGGACACTGGGGACACTGAGGACACTGAGAACTGAGGACACTGAGAACGGAGGACACTGAGAACTGAGGACATTGAGGACACTGAGAACTGAGGACACTGAGAACTGAGGACACTGAGGACATTGAGGACACTGAGAACTGAGGACACTGAGAACTGAGGACACTGAGGACACTGAGAACTGAGGACACTGAGAACACTGAGAACTGAGGACACTGAGAACTGAGGACACTGAGGACACTGAGGACACTGAGAACTGAGGACACTGAGAACTGAGGACACTGAGGACACTGAAAACTGAGGACACTGAGAACTGAGGACACTGAGAACTGAGGACACTGAGAACTGAGGACACTGAGAACTCAGGACACTGAGAACTCAGGACACTGAGAATTGAGGACACTGAGAACTGAAGACACTGAGGACACTGAGAACTGAGGACACTGAGAACTGAGGACACTGAGAACTGAAGACACTGAGAACTGAGGACACTGAGAACTGAGGACACTGAGAACTGAGGACACTGAGAACTGAAGACACTGAGAACTGAGGACACTGAGAACTGAGGACACTGAGAACTGAAGACACTGAGAACTGAGGACACTGAGGACACTGAGAACTGAGGACACTGAGAACTGAGGACACTGAGAACTGAAGACACTGAGAACTGAGGACACTGAGAAATGAGGACACTGAGAACTCAGGACACTGAGAACTCAGGACACTGAGAACTCAGGACACTGAGGACACTGAGAACTGAGGACACTGAGGACTGAGGACACTGAGAACTGAGGACACTGAGGACACTGAGAACTGAGGACACTGAGAACTGAGGACACTGAGAACTGAAGGACACTGAGAACTGAGTACAGACAACTGAGGAACTGAAGGACACTGAGAACTGAGGACACTGAGGACACTGAGAACTGAGGACACTGAGAACTGAGGACACTGAGAACTGAGGACACTGAGAACTGAGGACACTGAGAACTGAGACACTGAGAACTGAGGACACTGAGAACTGAGGACACTGAGACACTGAGAACTGAGGACACTGAGAACTGAGGACACTGAGAGACTGAGGACACTGAGAACTGAGGACACTGAGAACACTGAGAACTGAGGACACTGAGAACTGAGGACACTGAGAACTGAGGACACTGACACTGAGGACACTGAGAACTGAGGACACTGAGACACTGAGAACTGAGGACACTGAGAACTGAGGACACTGAGAACTGAGGACACTGAGAACTGAGGACACTGAGAACTGGGGACACTGAGAACTGAGGACACTGAGGACACTGAGAACTGAGGACACTGAGAACTGAGGACACTGAGAACTGAAGACACTGAGAACTGAGGACACTGAGAACTGAGGACACTGAGAACTGAGGACACTGAGAACTGAGGACACTGAGGACACTGAGAACTGAGGACACTGAGAACTGAGGACACTGAGAACTGAGGACACTGAGAACTGAGGACACTGAGAACTGAGGACACTGAGAACTGAGGACACTGAGAACTGAGGACACTGAGAACTGAGGACACTGAGAACTGAGGACACTGAGGACTGAGGACACTGAGAACTGAGGACACTGAGAACTGAGGACACTGAGGACACTGAGAACTGAGGATACTGAGAACTGAGGACACTGAGAACTGAGGACACTGAGAACTGAGGACACTGAGTACTGAGGACACTGAGAACTGAGGACACTGAGAACACTGAGAACTGAGGACACTGAGAACTGAGGACACTGAGAACTGAGGACACTGAGAACTGAGGACACTGAGAACTGAGGACACTGAGACACTGAGAACTGAGGACACTGAGAACTGAGGACACTGAGAACTGAGGACACTGAGAACTGAGGACACTGAGAACTGAGGACACTGAGAACTGAGGACACTGAGAACTGAGGACACTGAGGACACTGAGAACTGAGGACACTGAGGACACTGAGAACTGAGGACACTGAGGACACTGAGACACTGAGGACACTGAGGACACTGAGAACTGAGGACACTGAGGACACTGAGAACTGAGGACACTGAGAACACTGAGACACTGAGGACACTGAGGACACTGAGGAACTGAGGACACTGAGGACACTGAGAACTGAGGACACTGAGAACACTGAGGACACTGAGGACACTGAGGACACTGAGAACTGAGGACACTGAGGACACTGAGGACACTGAGGACACTGAGGAACTGAGGACACTGAGAACTGAGGACACTGAGAACTGAGGACACTGAGAACTGAGAACTGAGGACACTGAGGACACTGAGAACTGAGGACACTGAGAACTGAGGACACTGAGAACTGAGGACACTGAGAACTGAGGACACTGAGAACTGAGGACACTGAGGACACTGAGAACTGAGGACACTGAGAACTGAGGACACTGAGAACTGAGGACACTGAGAACTGAGGACACTGAGAACTGAGGACACTGAGAACTGAGGACACTGAGAACTGAGGACACTGAGAACTGAGGACACTGAGAACTGAGGACACTGATAACTGAGGACACTGAGAACTGAGGACACTGAGAACTGAGGACACTGAGAACTGAGGACACTGAGAACTGAGGACACTGAGAACTGAAGACACTGAGAACTGAGGACACTGAGAACTGAGGACACTGAGAACTGAGGACACTGAGAACTGAGGACACTGAGAACTGAGAACTGAGGACACTGAGAACTGAGGACACTGAGAACTGAGGACACTGAGAACTGAGGACACTGAGGACACTGAGAACTGAGAACACTGAGAACTGAGGACACTGAGAACTGAGGACACTGAGAACTGAGGACACTGAGACTGAGAACTGAGGACACTGAGGACACTGAGGACCCTGAGGACACTGAGAACTGAGGACACTGAGAACTGAGGACACTGAGAACTGAGGACACTGAGACACTGAGAACTGAGGACACTGTGAACTGAGGACACTGAGAACTGTGGACACTGAGAACTGAGGACACTGAGAACTGAGAACTGAGGACACTGAGAACTGAGGACACTGAGAACTGAGGACACTGAGAACTGAGGACACTGAGAACTGAGGACACTGAGAACTGAGGACACTGAGGACACTGAGAACTGAGGACACTGAGAACTGAGGACACTGAGAACTGAGGACACTGAGAACTGAGGACACTGAGGACACTGATAACTGAGGACACTGAGAACTGAGGAGGACACTGAGAACTGAGGACACTGAGGACTGAGGACACTGAGAACTGAGAACACTGAGAACTGAGGACACTGAGAACTGAGGACACTGAGAACTGAGGACACTGAGAACTGAGGACACTGAGGACACTGAGAACTGAGGACACTGAGAACTGAGAACACTGAGAACTGAGGACACTGAGAACTGAGGACACTGAGAACTGAGGACACTGAGAACTGAGGACACTGAGAACTGAAGACACTGAGAACTGAGGACACTGAGAACTGAGGACACTGAGGACACTGAGAACTGAGGACACTGAGAACTGAGGACACTGAGAACTGAGGACACTGAGAACTGAGGACACTGAGAACTGAGGACACTGAGAACTGAGGACACTGAGAACTGAGGACACTGAGAACTGAGGACACTGAGAACTGAAGACACTGAGAACTCAGGACACTGAGAACTGAGGACACTGAGAACTCAGGACACTGAGAACTGAGGACACTGAGAACTGAGGACACTGAGGACACTGAGAACTGAGGACACTGAGAAATGAGGACACTGAGAACTGAGGACACTGAGGACACTGAGGACACTGAGAACTGAGGACACTGAGAACGGAGGACACTGAGAACTGAGGACACTGAGGACATTGAGGACACTGAGAACTGAGGACACTGAGAACTGAGGACACTGAGAACTGAGGACACTGAGAACTGAGGACACTGAGGACACTGAGAACTGAGGACACTGAGGACACTGAGAACTGAGGACACTGAGAACTGAGGACACTGAGGACACTGAGAACTGAGGACACTGAGAACTGAGGACACTGAGAACTGAGGACACTGAGAACTGAGGACACTGAGAACTGAGGACACTAAGGACACTGAGGACACTGAGGACACTGAGAACTGAGGACACTGAGGACACTGAGAACTGAGGACACTGAGAACTGAGGACACTGAGAACTGAAGACACTGAGAACTGAGGACACTGAGAACTGAGGACACTGAGAACTGATGACACTGAGGACACTGAGAACTGAGGACACTGAGAACTGAGGACACTGAGAACTGAGGACACTGAGAACTGAGGACACTGAGGACTGAGGACACTGAGAACACTGAGGACACTGAGAACTGAGGACACTGAGAACTGATGACACTGAGGACACTGAGAACTGAGGACACTGAGAACTGAGGACACTGAGGACACTGAGAACTGAGGACACTGAGAACTGAGGACACTGAGAACTGAGGACACTGAGAACTGAGGACACTGAGGACACTGAGAACTGAGGACACTGAGGACACTGAGAACTGAGGACACTGAGAACTGAGGACACTGATAAAAGATGAAAAGGCAATTCTGATACTTTGTTGCTTTTTGATTCTTTTTCTTGGTGGAGGACATTGTTGCAGACGATCTTTTGGGCAATTACAAGTTGAAGAAAATTGTATGGATATTTTTTCCAGATCTTCCACATTTCGCCGATCGCGGCTCAGCGTGTGCCGATGATTCCGGCAATTCCCCCGACCAGGCCTAGAGATCTGTGTAAAGAATCTATTTGCGCTGTTATCTGTGTAGCGGTACCCGGATCATGCTAATTCTTGGGGATGGCGCTCGGCGGTGAGGACACGTGTGGATTGCGTGTTGAGGTTGGATGTACAGAGACGTTCGATGCATTATTCATATCTGCCAATTACCTTGGCAGCTCATGGCCAGAAGGATCTTTAACATTCTGATAGAGGGCTCGCCGAGTTATCTCCATCCGTAGACGGAATGCAAAGCAGGAGACATGGAGCCGCATCACAAAATCCATCGCCTTCTCCTATCCCGGCTGCTGCGCGCAAAGTTCATCGATGGAATAATTCACCGATGTCTCCCATTACCGTAAATGACGGAGGGCGGACCAAAGTGACCCCGTCTTCTGTCATCAATACGGTGACAAAATTGGACACTTCGTACCGATTCTAAAATAAACTAATGAAATGTGCGTTATAAAATGCGGCTCTTGGACCCAATGCGCCATTTCTAAAAGGGGTTGGTGGGATTTTTTTGGAAATGTTGGGATTCGCTGGTTTGCTCTTGGAAGGGTGCTTCATTGCCACTTTGGATTTTGGGATAGATTTACCAAAAGAAGATTAACCGTACACTCCCCCGGAGCTTAGTAAATAAGGGGAAGCTCTGCTGACTTCCATCCAATCATGTGCAAGCAAAAATGCTGTTTTTTTTTCTTGCATGTGATTGGCTATTCTTTGCAAAGTGAAAGTGGTTCTAAAGGTCCAAGTTTTTTTGCATTCTCTGCATTAGGATTAAAAAAAACATCTGCATGAAGCTCCCCCTCCCTAAATACATACAGGACCGTCTTTAATATTGATTGGACCTGGGCAAAACTTTTCTTGCCCCCCCCCCCCCCCATGCAGTTTCGCTCTTCACCTCCTCTCAATAAATAGCAGCTAGACTCAAAATCAGTGTACTGAATCAGATCAGGCAGCTAATGAGATTGGTTGCCAGAGGTTACAGTGTATCATTACCGCTCACTGACTGGTTGCTAGAGGTTACAGCACACATTACGGCTTGCTGATTAGTTGCTAGAGGTACAGCACATGATTTCTGCTTGTTGATTGGTTGCTAGAGATTACTGTGGATATGACCTCAGGGGGGCATGATATACATATCAATGCTGCCGGCTGCCCCTATTTACATATGAATGCCGGTAATTTATACACAGGTCTGCAGGTGAGAGTCATCTTTACGCAACAATAGGGCAAAGCTGGGCAGCATTAGTAGCAGCACTTCACACTGAGATATTGGGACACAGCACAGGACTAAAACCTCAAGGGACGAGGGAATTGAAACCAGGATAGTTGGCAAGTATGAGGCAGCTGTTTTGGGCCCCACAACAATGACAGGGCCCAGGGCAGCTGTCCCTTTTGCCCTGCCTTAAAAAAGGGCCCTGAATACATACCTGAGCCCAAACTCGATCCAGCAATGTGCGCAAGAGCAGTGGCCATCTCGGCTCTCTCTCTCCTCATTGGACAGAGAGGCAGCAATGGGAGCCATTGGCTGTCAATCACATATAAACAACAATTGATGTGCTAAATACAAATAATAATATACCATGTAAAATAAAATAAAGTGACAGTAGACAGTCCATAGGATTTCCATAGTCCATACAGAAAAGAAGTGTTCAAATAATAGTGATCGATCGTTCACCCAGGTGAGCCTTCCACCTTATAAATACAAGATGTGCCCTTATCAGAGACCACATTATAGGAGTCCAATCACACCTGACAAAGGATCCGCCCACTGCAGGTAGAGAAGGGTGGCGTCACGGCCGCCGGTGCTGGTCAATCATTCGTTCTCAGGGAGAAAATCTGGGGCAGCTCTGCATCGAAACCAATCAGCTTCCAGTTTTTTTTTGTCAAAGCCTAATTAAAGAAGCTGAAGTTAGAAGCTGATTGGCTGCCACATTAAACGGTTGTGTGTCGTATATTTAGTGGCCCTTCTTGGAGAAGACACTGGAAGGATCTGAGCTGTTCAGAAGTTCCGGGACTCAGGCGGTTAATCTCTCTGTACATTCGGTGACCGCGCAGCGAAGGACCCAGCAATTTAAAATGCCCTCCAGGTAGAATGCAATGGAGCCAATCAGCTGTAAAGGTCACCGGCATCCGAGGTTCGCGAGTCCGGGGAACGAAGGTGTAAATAATGTTTTATACGTCCGCCGCTGATCCACCCGCTGCACACGGAGCCTAATACACTGACTTCCATCGAAGAAACCAGAGCCAGACATGGACCAGACCAGAGATGATCGGAGCCAACCAGAGCAGAGCCAACCAGAGCCAGACATGGACCAGACCAGAGCTGATCGGAGCCAACCAGACCAGAGCAGGCCAGAGCCGGCCATGGACCAGACCAGAGCCAATCAGACCAGAGCAGAGCTGATCAGAGCCAACCAAACCAGAGCAAGCCAGAGCCGGCCGTAGACCAGACCAGAGCCAACCAGACCAGAGCTGATCAGAGCCAACCAGAGCCAGCCATAGACCAGACCAGAGCTGATCAGAGCCAACCAGACCAGAGCAGGCCAGAGCCGGCCATGGACCTATATGCTATATATTGAACTTGAATTGCTATTAACAATTAGAGGAAATTCTGTGCCACCATTTTCCGATACCGGACACACGTGCCTCCTTCCCATGGACCTCCTTCCCACGGACTCCCTTTCCATGGACCTCCTTCCCATGGACTCCCTTTCCATGGACCTCCTTCCCACGGACTCCCTTCCCATGGACCCCCTTTCCATGGACCTCCTTCCCACAGACCACCTTCCCGTTGACTTCCTTCTGATGGACCCACTCTGTAGGCTCCTCGGTGAAGGTCCTGCATTCCGTACTCACATTCCGACTCCATAGAAATAAATGATAATACCGCCATGCTGGGAGTCGGGGAATTTCTATGCTTTTGGCGGGAAGGTAATGGGAATAAATTGCGCGGTTGGAGTCGCTCTCTTGACTCCAGTAATAATGAGACTTTATACTCGGTACGGCCGGCCGGGATATTATTATCACCTCCCAGCTCCTTTGTCATAGAGATTTGTTCTGGAGGCCAAGAACTTCATGTGACGCTGAGATAAGACGTGAGGACACAGACGCCCCCCCCCCCCCCCATGTCACCCAGCTATGCCCCTCCCAGCCCCCAATCACTGTAGATCAACTCTGACATTGCTTTATTGACATTGACCTCCGATGAAATAGAAACTGAGGTCCGGAGAAATGAGAATTTCATGGCTTTGGTCTCAGTCGCTGGTACGTGCCCTCTGCCAAGGAACTGGCTGGGCGGGGGGCACCGTTTCCTGTCACCTACAAGGGGACCCAGAGAGGTGGTCACAGGGATCCTCAAAAGAAACATTTACAGCAGTTCAACAAACCCCCTTGAGCCTAATAAATTCCCCAACTTCAAGAGTATGGGGGGTGGGGGGGGGGGTAGGCACTACCCTCCACATAACACCACTCAGTGCCATATGGGGGGGGGTAGGCACTACCCTCCAACACCACTCAGTGCCATATGGGGGGGGGGTAGGCACTACCCTCCACATAACACCACTCAGTGCCATATGGGGGGGGGAGTAGGCACTACCCTCCACATAACACCACTCAGTGTCATATGGGGCAGTACCCTCCGGGAAGAACGAACGTAGACATGTCAAACGTTCATGAGCCAAAGTGTATGGAATAACCCCAAGAGGGCAGAAGTGACAGGTTCTCTTTAATGGATCCAATGACAAGTCTCTGACATTCTATTTTCCCAGCAGCCGCGTTTCCTATGAATCCACCATTGGCCACCCACCAGCCATTACAACACCAACCGAGGGTCCAACCAAGGGTCAGCTATTTCTGGAAAGGGTTTGTGGACATGTAGATAGAATTATTATCGATCGTCTATTTTTTAATATTAAAATACTGCAGAGGGAGTCATAAAACCCAAATCAGTCTACAATTCAGCAGGAAATCCTCACAAAGTGGTTGAGAGCGCCCGGGGGGGGGGGGGGGGCAGGGACAGGTAGACCTCCCTGCAGGACCTTCTCAGATAGAAGAGTCCAAGATACCCAACCAGCCTCCATCTACACGTGAAACAATTGAAGCTTATCTCCAGTCAGATATTAAAGAATGACTGTTTAATAACCCCCTCCCCCTCCCCCTCCCCCATGCACAGCGATGATTAGCTGCTCTTTTATCCTTGGGGAGAAAGAAATAAGAAGAAACATTTCCTCTATTCCTCATTTCCCCGAAGCCACCTCTCTCCTCCATTGGCGGGACCTTCACTGGACTGCTGGACCTGCATTGTACATAATGATATTTGGAAGGCCACAAGTGGTGAAGAGGACCAGCATTGGGGCGAAGGGGACAGAAATTGGGGTGAAGAGGACCGGCATTGGGGCGAAGGGGACAGAAATTGGGGTGAAGAGGACCGGCATCGGGACAAAGATGTGAAGAAGACTGGCTTGGTTGTGAGGCGAGGAAGAGGCCTGTGTATCTCTTCATATTCCTTACCCCCAGACTAGATAAATGAAGAGTTAACCCATACTACCAGAGGGGGCAACTAGATAACTACCAGAGGGGGCAACTAGATAACTACCAGAGGGGGCAACTAGATAACTACCAGAGGGGGCAACTAGATAACTACCAGAGGGGGCAACTAGATAACTACCATAGGGGGCAACTAGATAACTACCAGAGGGGGTAACTAGATAACTACCATAGGGGGCAACTAGATAACTACCATACATAGGGGGCAACTAGATAACTACCAGAGGGGGCAACTAGATAACTACCAGAGGGGGCAACTAGATAACTACCAGAGGGGGCAACTAGATAACTACCAGAGCAACTAGATAACTACCAGAGGGGGCAACTAGATAACTACCAGAGGGGGCAACTAGATAACTACCAGAGGGGGCAACTAGATAACTACAGAGGGGGCAACTAGATAACTACCAGAGGGGGCAACTAGATAACTACCAGAGGGGGCAACTAGATAACTACCAGAGGGGGCAACTAGATAACTACCAGAGGGGGCAACTAGATACTACCAGAGGGGGCAACTAGATAACTACCAGAGGGGGCAACTAGATAACTACCATAGGGGGCAACTAGATAACTACCAGAGGGGGCAACTAGATAACTACCAGAGGGGGCAACTAGATAACTACCAGAGGGGGCAACTAGATAACTACCAGAGGGGGCAACTAGATAACTACCAGAGGGGGCAACTAGATAACTACCAGAGGGGGCAAATAGATAACTACCAGAGGGGGCTAATGGGCAACTAGATAACTACCAGAGGGGGCAACTAGATAACTACCAGAGGGGCAACTAGATATCTACCAGAGGGGGCAACTAGATAACTACCAGAGGGGGCAACTAGATAACTACCAGAGGGGGCTACTAGATAACTACCAGAGGGGGCAACTAGATATCTACCAGAGGGGGCAACTAGATAACTACCAGAGGGGGCAACTAGATAACTACCAGAGGGGGCAACTAGATAACTACCAGAGGGGGCAACTAGATAACTACCAGAGGGGGCTACTAGATAACTACCAGAGGGGGCAACTAGATAACTACCAGAGGGGGCAACTAGATAACTACCAGAGGGGGCAAATAGATAACTACCAGAGGGGGCAAATAGATCGCAAATTCTAAACACTGACCTAATCCAGACTTAATATAGGGAAATCTTCTCCCTAAATATTGGAGAATCCTCTACAAAGTGACTGAATGACATTTTCCCGCGCTCTTTCCTGGTTTCGGCGGTGGGAGGGGCTCGGGCCGCGGATGAACTTGCCCCAGAGGTCATTTACAAGCGATTAAACGTTTCCTTTTTTTGAATTGCCGCCATGGAGAGGGAAGAGAAGCTACAAGGAGTTTCCTCTTCGGGTTTCTCGGTATTGGGGAGGACAATCATATTTATTCGCGTGTTTTAATTATCGAACGTCTTCAGAAGACGGTCGGCTGATGATAAAAAATAATTCTCACCCCGGGAGGATTGCAGAGCAAAGTCTTTATGTCTGAAAATCTGGTGTGAAATCGAGGAGTAAAAATAGCCGGCGATTTGTCAATGTAGCAGTTTGTGAGTGTAGGTGGGTGCGGGGGGGGGATGGGGTGCGGGCACCGCGGGGAGGGGGAGGGGGCAGAACAGATGGAGGGCATTCCCAGTACAGGAACCCAGCTGGAGGAGATTGTAGAGGAACCGGTATTATTATTCTTATGTTTGGTATTTGAGGATTTATTCACTTTTAGTGCAAATTGAGAGCGAAGAATCCCCTGAACCCCACCCCCCCCCCCCCGCACCTCCTAAATACCGGAACCAATCGATCGCTCTGACCCCCCCCCCCCCGCACCTCCTAAATACCGGAACCAATCGATTGCTCTGACCCCCCCCCCCCCGCACCTCCTAAATACCGGTGTTCTGACAAGAACAGTCCGGCTATCACCACGTGTCCGCTATCTACTGCGCATGCGCAGTACGGAGCAGAAGGATTTTCGGAAAATATCCGAAGATGAATGGCGCCTGCGCCGTGAGTCGATGTGTAAGCCCCACCATCCAAGTGGACATAGGGCCACATAAAGTTAGAGGGCCCCTCACGGGGGCCCTCTGGTGGTCTGATGGTTTTCCCGTCGGAATTCCGACACACGGTCACATCAAATTCCGACGGTCAGTAACACCGCGGCATAAAACACGTTCGACGGCACTATAAAAGGGAAGTTTAATGCTTCTGAGCATGCGTCGGAATTTTGCGTGTCGGAATTGCATACACACGATCGGAAAATCCGATAGAAAGGTTTTCCGTCGGAAAGATTGAGAACAGGTTCTCAATCCAAAGTCCGTCGGAAATTCGAACAGAAAAAGACCGATGGGCATACACACGGTCGGAAAATCCGATGAAAAGCTCCCATCGGACTGTTTCCATCGGAAATTCCCACCGTGTGTACGCCGCATTACACTTATCACCCCAGTATTTCTAACCCCAATAACACTCTCCCCATAATGCTAACCCTCCCTATAACACCAAGGCCAGCCTTTCACAGCTCCAAATTTTGTCATCCAATTTATGCCGAATCAACCAAAATTCAGGCTTCACCTGACTGGAGAACCTTTGATTGGAGTATCGAAGGCGTTGGGTGGAAAAGTGTTGGCTGTACAGCAACTGCATCCGATCAGATCCAATCAGAAATATCCAATCAGATGTATCATCCATTCAAATGCAGCCATTGTTCGGGTATTCAGACAGCTGGTTCCAGTTGTTTGGCGGGGAGATTTCTCGAACTGCGTTGGGTGGATCTCCATAGATGGAGCAATTTATGGAATATCTCTTTGTATAATCCTCCCATCCCCCTCCTGTATTGTGGAATGAAGCCCTTGTTTGCCCCTCACCTCTCTCTCCGTGTTCTGCACCAAAGCCCAACCCCTGAGGCTCCGGAATCTCCCAACCCCTGAGGCTCCGGAATCTCCCAACCCCTGAGGCTCCGGAATCTCCCAACCCCTGAGGCTCCGGAATCTCCCAACCCCTGAGGCTCCGGAATCTCCCAACCCTTGAGGCTCCGGAATCTCCCAACCCCTGAGGCTCCGGAATCTCCCAACCCCTGAGGCTCCGGAATCTCCCAACCCTTGAGGCTCCGGAATCTCCCAACCCCTGAGGCTCCGGAATCTCCCAACCCCTGAGGCTCCGGAATCTCCCAACCCTTGAGGCTCCGGAATCTCCCAACCCCTGAGGCTCCGGAATCTCCCAACCCCTGAGGCTCCGGAATCTCCCAACCCTTGAGGCTCCGGAATCTCTCAACCCTTGAGGCTCCGGAATCTCCCAACCCTTGAGGCTCCGGAATCTCCCAACCCCTGAGTCTCCGGAATCTCCCAACCCTTGAGGCTCCGGAATCTGTGGCGTTTTGTATTTCGGCACCGGTGACTCTGATTGGTGGAATCCAATGAATTTTGGAATGGGTGTCGTAGTAATCAGTACATGAAGAGTGGAAAGAACAACATTTTCTCTGAACTCTTCTTCAGTAGCAGCTTTGTGGCTCCTCCAGAGACCATCTCTAGGGGCCCCATGTAGACGGCCAGTCCTGGGATTCTGGTTGAAGAAGACCTCTCCTCCTATGAACACCAGCAGAGTCACATGACCACGGAGAGCCGGTGTTCTGCCAAGAAAGTTCCCTTCGGCGGATAAGGACCCCCCTGTACTGCGCAGTACGAAGCACAACGAAGCTGCCGGAAATAGCCGAAGCAGAAGACAGAGAATCAGCTGTACACGGCGCCTGTAACAGGGCCCCTCGCTGCGCCCGCCACGCTTCGGGCACGGCCCCTCGCTTCACTCGCCACGCTTCGGGCACGGCCCCTCGATAAGCTCGCCACGCTTCGGGCACGGCCCCTCGATACGCTCGCCACGCTTCGGGCACGGCCCCTCGATAAGCTCGCCACGCTTCGGGGCACGGCCCCTCCCTTTGCTCACCACACTTCGGGCACGGCCTCCCTGCGCTCGGCATATTTTTATTGTAACTTTATGTCCACTTGGATGGGGGGGCTGAACCTGGACATAGGATAGAATGCGGTGCGCAGGCGCCGCGTACAGCTGACTGACTTCGGCTATTTTCAGAATCTCCGTTGTGCTTCATTGTGCTTCGTACTGCGCAGTACAGGGGGGTCCTTATCCGCCGGGGGAACTTTCTCGGCAAGACGCCGGGCAGAGAGCTGCAGATCTATTTGTCTTTCACAGATTGGAATTCATTTAGGGCTCATTTTGCTAATTTGTGTTTTTATTGCGATGAAGTGCCAGAAAACAGACGATCTACAAAGTGAAATCTCTGCATGCGTAGCGGATCGCCACCTTCGGAAGGTCACTGGGCTCCACCAGGCCGCGTCACAAGGACTCCACGGGGAATCGTAGGACTGCCGAGACTCATTGACTGCGGAGGATTTACTAAAACTGGAGTAAAATGTGGGGAAGCTCTGCATAGGAACCAATCAGCTTCCAGGTTGTCAAAGCTTCATGGAAGAAGCTGATTGGCTCCCATGCAGAGCTGCACCAGATTTTGAGTGCTCCAGTTTTAGTACATCTCCCCAATGGGTTCCTGTGGTTCCAGGTCACATGATTGATGGAAGCCTTGTAGATCCACATCGGCCTCGCCCACATCTTTTGGGGTCTCCCCCAGTCCAGCCACATGTAAGATGTCTCCTTGGACCCGCCGCTGGCGCTCCCAGACCGCAAATCTCACCGCCGTTTGGAGGTCTTCTGGTCTTTGCTGTTTTTTCGTTGTCATGGATGAGGCAACGTGATCAGAAAAGACACAAAACCAATGATAGGGACTGCAGGATCCCTACAGACTCCCTCTATGGTGACCATTGTCCCCCTTCGATCTCCCAATACTCAGCGCCATCAATGGGTCCTCCGCAGAGTCTCCAGATGGGTGGGAGCCCCGCCACGTGCTGGGGGTCCATCTGGATGGTAATTTACCAGTCTGACCAGTCTGACCAGTAGAGATCAGAGAATTTGAGAGTTTCTGTTTCTCCAAAGTTTTGGCAAAAATCTGGAAATTTTGGTGAAATATCATTGAAGTTAAAAGTTCCTTCCAACCGTCCCGGACCTTCTACCAAACCGCGGCTTCTCATTGGCCTCATTATTTATGACATATTTTTACTCAGAATATTGTTTAGTATGAAAATATCAGAACAATAAAAGGTGGATTCTGATTGGTTGCTCTGGGTTACGATGCTCTGATTGGCTCCTGGTACAATTCTGAGATTTGGAAGGTCAGAGAAGGGAAATGTCCGGTTCCGGCACTGAACCAGAATATCCCCCATGTCTGCATGTTCCCTATTCTGTATTATGCGGCATTATAGATAGAAGGGGGACTTCCAGGGGCGGACTGGCCATTCGGCCACTCGGGCACTGCCCGAGGGCCCCGGGCCACTAGGGGGCCCCATCAGGGTTGCCAGCCTCAGTAAAACCAGGGACAGTATGTCAATATCTGTGTTTTTTTTTAACATCTGTTTCTGAAATGTCCCTTACTGACATCCTATTGGTCTAAAAATCCAGAGATTATAGCTGCCCCGCCTCTCCAGTACCTTCTCAGCCCATAAAAACATGTCTGTGTATACTGTGTATGTGTATACTGTGTGGCCCCATAATCTCCTATTGCCCGGGGGCCCCATGAATTGTCAGTCCGCCCCTGGTGACTTCCTTCTTGCTTTATGGTTCTCCTCTTGGTGGTAAATCGCCGTTCCAACGCGCCGCGTGTGAATTTCACATTTCTAAACGTTTTACCGGATCTGTAATGATTCTTCATGACTCCGCACAGGATTGGGGGGAACAAACTCAGATTTTCCAGCTTAGCAGCCAAGAGCCCCAGAAAATGACGTCACCCTCCGCCCCTCACCCCTCTGAGGCCCCCTCCCACCACCCTCCGCCCCTCACCCCTCTGAGGCCCCCCTCCCGCCACCCTCCACCCCTCACCCCTCGGAGGCCCCCCTCCCGCCACCCTCCGCCCCTCACCCCTCTGAGGTCCCCCTCCTGCCACCCTCCGCCCCTCACCCCTCTGAGGCCACCCTCCCACCACCCTCCGCCCCTCACCCCTCGGAGGCCCCCCTCCTGCCACCCTCCGCCCCTCACCCCTCTGAGGCCCCCCTCCTGCCACCCTCCGCCCCTCACCCCTCTGAGGCCACCCTCCCACCACCCTCCGCCCCTCACCCCTCTGAGGCCACCCTCCCGCCACCCTCCGCCCCTCACCCCTCTGAGGCCCCCCTCCCGCCACCCTCTGCCCCTCACCCCTCTGAGGCCCCCCTCACCCCTCGGAGGCCCCCCTCACCCCTCGGAGGCCCCCCTCCCACCTCCTTCCGCCCCTCACCCCTCTGAGGCCCCCCTTCTGCCACCCTCCACCCCTCACCCTTCTGAGGCCTCCTCACCCCTCTGAGGCCCCCCTCCCGCCACCCTCCACCCCTCACCCCTCTGAGACCCCCCTCACCCCTCTGAGGCCCCCCTCCCGCCACCCTCCACCCCTCACCCCTCTGAGACCCCCCTCACCCCTCTGAGGCCCCCCTTCTGCCACCCTCCGCCCCTCACCCCTCTGAGGCCCCCCTCACCCCTCGGAGGCCCCCCTCCCACCTCCCTCCCCCGCCCCTCACCCCTCTGAGACCCCCCTCACCCCTCTGAGGCCCCCCTTCTGCCACCCTCCGCCCCTCACCCCTCTGAGGCCCCCTCACCCCTCTGAGACCCCCCTCCCACCACCCTCCACCCCTCACCCTTCTGAGGCCCCCCTCACCCCTCTGAGACCCCCCTCCCACCACCCTCCACCCCTCACCCTTCTGAGGCCCCCCTCACCCCTCTGAGACCCCCCTCCTGCCACCCTCCGCCCCTCACCCCTCTGAGGCCCCCCTCCCGCCACCCTCCGCCCCTCACCCCTCTGAGGCCCCCCTCCTGCCACCCTCCGCCCCTCACCCTTCTGAGGCCCCCCTCACCCCTCTGAGCCCCCCCTCCCACCACCCTCCGCCCCTCACCCCTCTGAGGCCCCCCTCCCACCACCCTCTGCCCCTCACCCCTCTGAGGCCCCCCTCCTGCTACCCTCCGCCCCTCACCCTTCTGAGGCCCCCCTCACCCCTCTGAGCCCCCCCTCCCACCACCCTCCGCCCCTCACCCCTCTGAGACCCCCCTCCCACCACCCTCCACCCCTCACCCTTCTGAGGCCCCCCTCACCCCTCTGAGACCCCCCTCCTGCCACCCTCCGCCCCTCACCCCTCTGAGGCCCCCCTCCCGCCACCCTCCGCCCCTCACCCCTCTGAGGCCCCCCTCCTGCCACCCTCCGCCCCTCACCCTTCTGAGGCCCCCCTCACCCCTCTGAGCCCCCCCTCCCACCACCCTCTGCCCCTCACCCCTCTGAGGCCCCCCTCCCACCACCCTCTGCCCCTCACACCTCTGAGGCCCCCCTCACCCCCAGGAAGCTTTCTGGTCATGTGATCTCATCCTTGGCTCTTCTCCATCTTCTGGGGATGACAAGGTGGTGATGTCATAGTGACATGTGTGTGCGCTCAGTCCTGGAGCGATGATGCGCCCCCTGGGGGATGGAGGTGTAAATGACTGGAGGAAGGAAGGAGAATGTTGGAGCCTGTAGAGGGCGGGTGACTACTAGAGGGCCAAAAATACAAAAAAATATTGTCTTGGCTTTAAATGGACCCCATATAAATATCTGAAAGATATGGGGGGAGGGGAGGGGGGGGGCGATATTAGAAGTTAAAATCTCCAATAGAAGTATATTTGCTGAGAAATCACTTTGAAAAACAACCTCCTAGTATGTCTAGCCGTGGCCATCTTGAGTAAGGGCAGATGATTCATGTAGCATTTATTTCCTGGAATCCATCTGCCCTTAGCTCAGGCATGCAGATAGGAGGCTGTGCTTAGCTGAGAAAGCCCCCCCTCCCATGAAGACTCCTGGGATGGATGACATCATGTTGGCCACAAACCAGGAAGACTGAAGAAATGTAAATGTTTGTGGTGATGGAGAGAGGTGGGGGGAGGGTGTGCTACCGACACGAGCATTACATCCTGGCAGCCCCCCCCTTTCATCTTATACCCCCCCCCTTCAGTCTCATATCCCCCCCAGCCCCCCCTTCAGTCTTATATCCCCCCAGCCCCCCCTTTCGTCTTATACCCCCCCCCTTCAGTCCTCATATCCCCCCCATCCCCCCCTTCAGTCTCATATCCCCCCCAGCCCCCCCCCTTTACCCCCCCTCATATATCCCCCCAGCCCCCCCTTCAGTCTCATATCCTCATATTCCCCCCAGCCCCCCCTTCAGTCTCATATCCCCCCCCCCCCCCTTCAGTCTCATATACCCCCAGCCCCCCCTTTCATCTTATACCCCCCCCTTCAGTCCTCATATCCCCCCCAGCCCCCCCTTCAGTCTCATATCCCCCCCCGCCCCCCCCCCCCCTTCAGTCTTATACCCCCCCCCCCCAGCCCCCCCCCCCTTCAGTCTCATATCCCCCCCAGCCTTCCCTTCAGTATTATATCCCCCCCCCAGTCTTGCACAGGTGTCTCGGCTCCTCCCCCTGGACTGATATCTCCGCACACTGTGAGTTTGGATCCCGCCAGGGAGGACACAATACAAGCAGATTGAACTTCGGCTATAAAGGAATTTAGAATGAAAGTTTCTCCCTCCATAAGAGGGGAAGGGATGGGGGGCGGGGCGGGGGTGGGGGGATGGGGGGGAGATTCTGCCGCAGTGAGAACGATAGAAATTGAGGACAACATTCCGCAGACTGACAGCCGCGTCTCAAGAGGTTTCCCAGCAGCTGGTTGGAAACCATTTTAGCAAAGTGTCTCCACGTTTTCTAAATAATCGCAGCGCCGGAGGATTCGGGGGGGCGGGAGCGTCATAAATCACCACCGACACAAAGACGTCACCGAAAATACATCCCCACCCCCACCCACTGCGCTGATTAATCAACCGCATATTTATGAGTGAGACAGAGAACGGGAGAGGACCGGAAATAAAACCGATACTTCTAATCGGGAAATAAAACCGATACTTCTAATCGGGAAATAAAACCGGGAAATAAAACCGATACTTCTAATCGGGAAATAAAACCGGGAAATAAAACCGATACTTCTAATCGGGAAATAAAACCGATACTTCCGATCGGCAAATAAAACCGATACTTCTGGCATGGGAGGGGATTGATTTTTCTCTGCAGCAGTTTAACTTTCACTTACAGGTCTCCTTCGCGCCTTATTATTGGACAGTGAAAAGAGAAAAAAGCTGACTGACGAGGTCTGCGAGCCACACGCTGATTCTCTATTTCTATATCGGCCTGCTGAGCGCAGACAGGAGGGGCGGCCATGACACGGCGTTCGCTGTGTCGCTTGCTGGATTCTGAACACTGTTATTGGCTCATATTCCGCCCTCTGGATTGTAATCCTCACATTGAAATAATAGACATTACGGCGAGCGGCTCGTATTATCCACGTGAGAGCTGAATGGCGGGGAGGACGCAACTCGCGGGGTCATTAGGTTCCCGGAAAATGATATTGTGCCGGTTAATGTGTCATCAGCACAATGGAGGCCGCCGAGATCCGCCCACCTCCTGCCGATTCGTCTGGGAATTTTATGGCGCGCCATTAACAAGCAGTTCAGCGAGATTTTCCATCCGGCGCCAATAAAAATGACGAAACCCAAATCTGAGTTCTGGAATGTGCCGGCTGAGCGGGACCGAAGAATGATTGACCCATTTCCAACTTCCCGAGGTGTTCCCCCATGGTGCGCCCGCTCCCAGTCCACTCCCAGTCCACTTCCAGTCCACTTCCAGTCCACTTCCAATCCGCTTCCAGTCCGCTTCCATTCCTCTTCCACTCCTCTTCCACTCCGCTTCCAGTCCACTTCCAATCCGCTCCCAGTCCACTCGCAGTCCACTTCCAGTCCGCTTACACTCCACTCCCAGTCCACTCCCAGTCTGCTTCCACTCCGCTTCCAGTTCACTCCCAGTCCGCTTCCAGTCTGATTCCGGTCCGCTCCCACTCTGCTTCCACTCCTCTTCCAGCCCGCTCCCAGTCTGCTTCCAGTCTGATTCCGGTCCGCTTTCACTCCTCTTCCAGTCCACTCCCAGTCTGCTTCCAGTCTGATTCCGGTCCGCTTTCAGTCCGCTCCTACTCAGCTTCCAGTCTGCTCCCACTCCGCTTCCAGTCCGCTTCCACTCCACTCCCAGTCCACTCCCAGTCCACTCCCAGTCTGCTTCCAGTTCACTTCCACTCCTCTTCCACTCCGCTTCCAGTCTGCTTCCACTCCCACTCCACTTCCAGTCCTCTTCCATTCCTCTTCCAGTCCGCTTCCAGTCCGCTTCCTCTCTGCTCCCAGTCCACTCCCAGTCCTCTCCCAGTCCACTACCAGTCCGCTCCCACTCCGATTCCAGTCCGCTTCCAGTCCGCTCCCACTCCGATTCCAGTCCGCTTCCACTCCTCTTCCACTCCACTCCCAGTCCACTCTCAGTCCTCTCCCAGTCCACTACCACTCCGCTTCCACTCCTCTTCCAGTCCGCTCCCACTCCGATTCCAATCCGCTTCCACTCCTCTTCCACTCCACTCCCAGTCGACTCCCAGTCCTCTCCCAGTCCACTCTCAGTCCTCTCCCAGTCCACTACCAGTCCGCTTCCACTCCGCTTCCACTCCGATTCCAGCCCCACTGACACCCGCCCATCAAGGCATTTGTACATTGGCATAACTCCTCCCACTGCTTGCTTCAGGACTGAGGGCTCCTGAGAGGAGTATTGAGGGGGCTGGGATGTTTTCAGGAAGTTATGCTGGCCCCTCCCACAAGCCATGATCTGCCCCCTGCTGGCCCCTCCCACCAGCCATGATCAGCCCCCTGCAGGCCCCTCCCACCAGCCATAATCAGCCCCCTGCAGGCCCCTCCCACCAGCCATAATCTGCCCCCTGCTGGCCCCTCCCACAAGCCACGATCTGCCTGCATTGCATAGAGAAGCACAGAGACCCGGTGATGATGTTGTTGGGTATAGACAGACATATAGCAGCTTTACTTCTCCCGGGTGGCCACTCTGTGGAATCGCATACTGTATATATATATATATATATATAGGGGGTTCCGCACCTCTGGGCAGGGGGCATGTGGCCGCGCCTCTCGCAGCACAAGCCGATCAGCGAATGTCGGCCAATGGATGTCCTTCGTCACCCGCTGATCGGCGAGAAGAGACACAGGGCGGAGCTCTTCTATGTAAACAATGCAGAGGGGAGGAAAAGCAGCAAATAAAATCCATCACCTCCCCCACAGTACACAAACACCGGCTAGGCACACAATTAACCCTTTGATCACCACAGATGTGTAACCCCTTCCCAGCCAGTGTCATCAGTACAGTGACAGTGCATATTTCTAGCACCGATCTCTGTATTGGTGTCACTGGTCCCCACAAAGTGTAGCTTAGTGTCAGATTGTCCGCCGCAATATCGCATTCCCGCTATCAGTCGCTGATCGCCGCCATTACCAGAATATAAATAAATAAACTTTCCATAAATTTTTCCCGCAGTTTGGTGACGCGATCAATTCTGTGCAAAGCGATCAATAATCACTTATTGGGATTGGAGCCGAAAACAAATTGGAAGAAATTGATGAAGAATTTGATTTTTTACTTTCTTTTTATTGGATGTTTTATAACAGAAAATAAAAAATATTGTTTTGTTTTTCAAAATTTTATTTTTTCTGTTTATAACCCCAAAAAAAAAAAAAATGCCGAGATGATCAAAAATCAGAAAAGTTCTATTTGTGGGGAAAAAAGTAACATCAATATTTGTGTGGAACGTCACATGACCGCGAAATTGTCCGGTAAAGCGACGCCGCGCCGAATCACAAACAATGGCCTGGCCAGGAAGGGGGGTAAATCTTCCAGAGGGGAAGGGGTTAAAACAACGGTAATGGGGGAGGGGTAATCAGATCATAGAGACCCCCCTCCCCCCCGGGTGTCGGTGATGGGGGAGGGGTAATCAGATCATAGACCCCCCCCCCCCCCGGCTCCTCTCTCTGAATGTCTCTTTCCTCAGAACACGGAGGGTCTCATTATGTGGCCCCCGGAAGCGTTGCGCTCGCTCTTCGCACTCCGGAGCCGAGAAATGAAGCTTGAGCTCTAATGCGGCTCTAATGGACTGTGAGGCACCAAATGGCGATTTGCAAACATCATTCTTCGGGCTGACCGGCCCGTTCTGCACAATTACACTGATTGGACCTTCTTCATACATCCGGGCGGCGGCACCGTCAGACATCCACTGCGGGCACAGAAGACATTAATATCCGATGAGCAACGCGTTCCGCAACCTTCTCCTCCAACACCAACATCTCCCAATCACTTCCACGATTCATCTCTCCAAGAGGCCGGAGTTCTGTCAAAATATGTCCGCCTATCGCATAGTGTCCCCCCAAGGAAATTCGGAAAATCTCCGAAGAAGAACGGCGCCTGCGAGTCCAGGTGACGCCCCTCCATCCAAGTGCACATAGGGCTGAACAAGGTTAGAGGGCCCCTCGCTTCGCTCGCCACGCTTCAGGCACGGCCTCACTGCGCTCGGCTCTTTCTTATTCTAACTCTATGTCCACTTGGATGGAGGGGCTGAACCTGGACTCAGTGCGGAATCTGCTTGTCATCCGTACTGCGCATGCGCAGTACACAGCGGACACTATCCAACAGGACACCGGAACAAAGATAGTGCCGTCCAGGAAAATAGATCCGATCCTAGGGCCAATGCTAAACTGAGAAGCCGCACCGCAGCTGAAATCTTAAATCAGTCATCCAGTGTCTGCTGTTCCTTCACTTAGAAAGCGGACAGGAGGCGGAGCCAGGGGCAGTACAATGTAGGATTTGGGAACTGTAGTCACCCCTCTTCTCAAGTCATTTATCATAGTAGGAGAATGGGGGAGGGGATGAATATTCCTTTATAAATGTACAGAATGTGGTGGAGCCCCCCTTTAATATGGAGATCATGGAGTGAGAATCCCGCTACACCCGACCCCTCCCCCTCCGCCAATCTACAACCAACGCACAGCGCCGATCCGGGAAATACTGATATCCTAATAATCCTCATGTACAACGCGTCCCGCCGGACCCCCAACACCGAACAACCCATCATCATTTCCATATCACTAATTACCGAGACACACCGAGAGGAGCCGAATATCCATCACCGAGGAGCCGGACCGCCCCCCCCCCCCCCTCCCCCGCCATGAGAACTCATCTATGAATATCATCCACATGTTTCATATCTCTTCTCCCCTCCTCACCCTCCCCTCCCCTCCTCTCCTCTCCTCTCCTTTACTCTCCCCTCCTCTCCTCACCCTCTCTTCTCCTCTCCTCTCCTCTCCCCTCCCTTCCTCTCCTCTCCCCTCCCCTCCCTCTCCTCTCCTCTCCTTTACTCTCCCCTCCCCTCCCTCTCCTCTCCTCTCCCCTCCCTCTCCTCTACTCTCCCCTCCCTCTCCTCTCCTCTCCTCTCCCCTCCCTCTCCTCTACTCTCCCCTCCCTCTCCTCTCCTCTCCTCTCCCCTCCCCTCCTCTCCCCTCCTATCCTCTCCTCTCCCCTCCTCTCCTCTCCCCTCCCCTCCTCTCCTCCTCCCCTCCCCTCCTCTCCTCCTCTCCCCTCTCCCCTCCTCTCCTCTCCCTTCCTATTCTCTCCCCTCTTCTCCCTCCCTCTCCTCTACTCTCCCCCCTCCTCTCCCTCCCTCTCTCTCTCTCCTCTCCCCTCCCCTCCTCTCCCCTCCTATCCTCTCCTCTCTCCTCCTCTCCTCTCCCCTCCCCCCTCCCCCTCCTCCTCCCCTCCTCTCCCTCCCCTCCTCTCCTCTCCCTTCCTATTCTTTCCCCTCTTCTCCCCTCCCTCTCCTCTTTAAAGAGGTGGACACCTGAGAGTAGGCCCGCTCCCTACTTACATCCGCTCACCCGGGATTAACAATGTCGACTACCGGGCAGTGTTGCCAACCTATCAGATTGAAATTTACTGACACGACACCCAAAATTTACTGGCACAGCCAAGTTTTTACTGGCATTTCCAAAAGTTTAGAAATTACTGTTTTAAATGCAAATGTAAGTATTTAGGCTACAAACAAGTACTATATGCAATTAGCAATGTGATTGAAGGTAGATAATAAAGCAAAAAAACATTTATTTTATTTTTCGATATAGTAAGTAAGTAGCTCAAGGACAGGAGGGCAAGAAATTAGAATGGGTCAGGCGCAAACATGAAATTTTACTCTCAAAGTGACACTGACAGCAGTGTGCAGCAGCACAGATGATGACACCTCACTGACACAACTTGTCCCCTCCTGAGTCACAGTGACAGTCTCTCTCCAAGCCAGGTGGTTCCTTCAGTCCACTCCAATCTAAACAGCACTGACGGTCCCACACACGAGGCTCTGGCTGCTCTGTTTGGCTCCCTTGCACTATGACATCACACAACATGCTCAGGCACCGCCTCCGCCAGAGCCACCTGAACACACTGTAGCAGGCACTCGGATGGTCTCGGCCGGCTCCAGACCGAGCCGAGTGTCACAGTTATATTTTTTACTGGCAACTTTATCCTTTTACTGGCATTTACTGGCAGGAGAAATTTGCCTCTTTTTTACTGGCTGCCAGTAAAAAATACTGACGGTTGGCAACACTGCTACCGGGGGGGGGGGGGGGTACAAAAATTGGTGGTCTTTGAAATGAATCCAACATGTCTACGTGGTTTTTGTATCTGTTCTTAGGAGATGTGGATGAATTCTTCCATCTCCTCTCTTAGAGATCCTGGTGATCCGTTCTTTAATCGTTGGAATGTGTGGGAAGAGTCCGGCCACGTTCACCGTCTGCAAAGCCAGTGACTTATAGTATATTATAGTATAGTATATATATACAGGTATATTATAGTATAGTATATATTATATATACAGGTATATTATAGTATAGTATATATTATATATACAGGTATATTATAGTTTAGTCCCTTTTAGAGGAGGTCGTATGGTGTAAGAGGAATTGTGGGGGGTATAATGTAAAGTGAAGGTGGTAAAATGGGCAATGAGGTGATGAACTTCCCTCCACAAGGGTCGGAGTGGTTCCCACCAGACGTGGAGCTTGGGGGCCGTCTGTTTTTCCGCATCTCCAACAAGTGTTGAGTTCGGTGGGGGAATGTTTCTGTACCATTTGGGTTCAATTTTATAGCAATTTTCTTGGATGGCTCCATTCGGGGGGGGGGCCCTTGTGTTGGTGAATGGGGTCCTCTTCGGTGAGGGGTGTCCGGAGATTTCTTTCCAGGACACCCATGAAGGGTCCGGAGAGGACGGGGGTCTTCTGACAAGACGGCACATATGTAAGATATTCGGTGCCTTCGCGGTGGAGATCATAGGGGTGGAATTGTCTTGTCCACTTGGTGGTTGTTGGGTTGGAAGAAAGTGTCGGAGCTTCCTATTCGTCCAGAAGGTAACAGAGGCGGTACGTGATACGGCTACCGGATTTTTATAGAAGGGAGTTTCTTTTGAGAAGCTAACACTTCATTATGAGGCCATTCATGTCGTAGAAGGAAGATGATTCTCCTGGGGGAAGATCGGGGCTCCCCTTAGTGTGGTTGAGGGCCCTGGAACTGAGGAGAACGTTGTAGATGTTGTTGCCCTTCTAATTCAGATGCCCCATACACACCGTCAGATATTCCGATGGAAGAAGTCCGATCGGATTATGTTGTCGGATCGTGTGTGGGCTCTAGCGGGCTTTTTCCGAAAAAATTTGAGAACTGGATCTAAAATTTTCCAACAAAATCGATCAGACTTTTTCCGATCGTGTGTAGAGAATTTGACGCACAAAGTGCCGCGCATGCTCAGAAGACATTTTTTAGAGACGAAAGCTATTGGCTACTGGCCTCTACTTAGTCCCGTCGTACGTTTTATACGTCACCTCGTTCGGAACGATCGGATTTTCCAACAACTTTGTCCGACCCTGTGTGTGCAACACAAGTTTCGGACAAAATCCGTCGGAACAAATCGGGTTTTGTGGTCGGAATGTCCGATCGTGTGTACGGGGCATTACTGTTTTCCAGTTGTTTGGAATTCTTACGCATTCCAGCAATGCAAAAATGCGGCCAGTCTACGTGTTTTCACCACACACCGACGCGCTTAATTGAACATAATAAAGTTAATGGGAAACGCGCCCAACGCAGTCCGTGTCACCAAGCCCTAAAACTGATACAGGGAAAGTGGATCATGTGACTTTGTGTGACTCCTCCCTCCTGGGCTCTCAGTCATCCTCCAGTAGGGATCGGGGGGAGGGGAATTCTGAGTTTTCTTCTTTTTTGGTCACAATAAACGTTTAATGAAAAGGAAAGGTTGAAGACATAAATTACACGGAATAAGCAAAAGAAAATAAAGTAAAAAGAAATATAATATAAATTGAAATGAAGAGTAATAGAGATGTCAATACATATATAGAATTCTGAAATTGTCTCACCGAATAAATAAATAATGACACAAATAGTATTTGTTGGTTCGTGAACATGAAAAGTAAATTTTTATTTTGTTTTATTGTTTTTTCTTCTACATTATTGTTGGTGAAATGTTTACCAAAACGCGTTGGCCGCATTGTGCGATTTTCATGCGTCGGATCCGCACACAGTGACGGGCGTCCTTACTTAAACACTCAGCATGCTTTGTAAAGTGGGGGTCACGGGGGCCCCCATAATAAAAGCCAATTTGTAAATGAAAGATTTGATTTAAACAGGAAAAAAGATATAAAAATAAATCATTTTCTAAAGTTTGTAATAAAATGAAGCGGACGCGGCGGTACTTTTTCCGTTTAGCGGTTCGGGGACGTCGGCTGCTGCCCCGTCTATATAATAAAAACAATAATAATAATAATAAAGTGACATCTTCAGAACACAATTACATGGAAGACAAATGGAATCCATTATAAAGGAAGCGGCACCCAACGTATCGGCCAATTAAAATGATGGCTGCGTTTAATATTACGGCTGGATAGAGAGGTGACCCCGGTGGGGGGAGGGGGAGGGTTAATACTCGGTAACAAGAACGCGCTCAGCAACTGACGGCTTCGCCGGGGTCCGGCCCCCG
This sequence comes from Lithobates sylvaticus, assembly GCA_028564925.1. Classification (NCBI taxonomy): domain Eukaryota; kingdom Metazoa; phylum Chordata; class Amphibia; order Anura; family Ranidae; genus Lithobates; species Lithobates sylvaticus. Next base: position 842,785 of record CM053032.1, on the reverse strand, counting down.
CCGTGACATCGCCATTTCTTCCTCTTGATATACCGGCAAAGTTTTTTTCACCGTGTCAGGCTGACAAAATATGATCATTTTAATAGAAACAGAAGATCATCTGTCTGGGACAATGAGGGATAATGTGCATTAAAATGTAATTACTGTGTTCTGGGAAGAGAATCATTTGGCTGAAATTTGCTGCTGCAGAGGAAATGCTGCTCTGTGACTTAAAGGGGAACCCCGGCAGTCTTGGACTTGTTATATTACAGAAAGCCCCAGTAAGGTGTTTGTTCTGTTGTATGGATGTGCGGTGGGGGGTGAGTGGAGCGCCCATAGGCTGGGGAGGCTTCAGGGTATAGCTGAGGGGGAGGGGTCTCTCCGACCATAGGGACTCCCGAGGACCCCAACATCAGGATCCCCTGATGTGATCTGTGGAGCAGTTTACCTTGGTTCCGCTCTTGGGGCTTAAATAAGTCCAGACTTACAACATTTCCAGAATCCCTGCCAGTACATCCAATGGAACTCACAAAATCCCGGCCAGTATGTCCAAAGGAACTCACCAAATCCCTGCCAGTACTGACAATGGAACTCACCAAATCCCTGCCAGTATATCCAATGGAACTCACCAAATCCCTGCCAGTACTGACAATGGAACTCACCAAATCCCTGCCAGTACTGACAATGGAACTCACCAAATCCCTGCCAGTACATCCAATGGAACTCACCAAATCCCTGCCAGTACTGACAATGGAACTCACCAAATCCCTGCCAGTACATCCAATGGAACTCACCAAATCCCTGCCAGTATATCCAATGGAACTCACCAAATCCCTGCCAGTACATCCAATGGAACTCACCAAGTCCCTGCCAGTACGTCCAATGGAACTCACCAAATCCCTGCCAGTACTGACAATGGAACTCACCAAATCCCTGCCAGTACATCCAATGGAACTCACCAAATCCCTGCCAGTATATGCAATGGAACTCACCAAATCCCTGCCAGTACATCCAATGGAACTCACCAAGTCCCTGCCAGTACGTCCAATGGAACTCACCAAATCCCTGCCAGTACTGACAATGGAACTCACCAAATCCCTGCCAGTACTGACAATGGAACTCACCAAATCCCTGCCAGTACTGACAATGGAACTCACCAAGTCCCCGCCAGTACGTCCAATGGAACTCACCAAATCCTGCCAGTACATCCAATGGAACTCACCAATCCCTGCCAGTACTGACAATGGTACCCACAGATTTCCTGTCAAGACTTCCAGTGGAACTCATTTAATTTCTGCCAGTACTTTCAATGGAACACACTGAATCCCCACAAGTATCTCCAACATACCCACAGATTCCCTGCCAGTACTTCCAATGGTACCCACAAATTCTCTGCCAGTACTTCCAATGGTACCCACAAATTCTCTGCCAGAAATTCCAATGGTACCCACAACTTCCCTGCCAGTACTTCCACTGGACCCAAATCCCTGCAAGGCCTCCCAAAAGTACCCACACACTACCTGCCAAGACTTCATTGGAACTCATGGAATTCCTGCCAGTACTTCCAATGGTACCCACAGATTCCCTGGGTGTGGGAGGACCTTTTCTTGGCGCTGATGGCACCAACCTAACAACCTTAATTGTCACCTGGAGTGATCATACTAATTACTGCTTAGGTTCCCACTAATTCTATCAGTCCTGTACATGATGTGTGTTCAACATTCTCAAGCCATGATGAAGGGAGGCCGTTTGAACTTAGGAAATGAGTTGACTTTTTTATAATACAAAAGTCTGAATAGAATGAAATCCGGACTTCATAGGTTCTGCTTCCACCTTCCAGTCCCAACTCAACCAAAGAGCTGACCTGGTGCCTCTGCCATGGTGATTGGACTCTCTACACGGAGAGAACCCGCTGCCTATGGAGATCCCGCACTGCACACTTTCCTTCTACAAGTTGTATTTTGGAGGCAGACATGTTTTCCTATAATTCCCACCCAATGGAGGTCATGGAATCGGCATGTACTGCGGGTGACCCATCCGAACCTCTTCTAGAATTTAGAATCATTCAACTCCAGATTTAAACATGTGACTGGAGATCAGGAGATTTGAGGGGTTCCAGCGCCGATTGAAGAAAGGACCCGAGTGTGGCCCCTTTCCTCAGCATGAACCAGGGAAAATGCCCATAATGCACCTGGAGCCCCCCATGTGGTGATGTCCATCAGGTGAAGGACACCGATGGGAAGGATCCTCGTTCTTCAATCACAATGTAGAGAATTCTCGGCTCGGATCTCGGGCAGCAGACCAGCTTTTCAGGGTAATAAAATCAGAGCAATCAACTTGTTTGGCTGTTAATTAGGAAGAAAGTAATTTGTTATCATGTGTTAGAGAAATTCCAGTAATGAGGAGGAGAGATGGGGGCTCTGTGATGGGGGCTCTGAGATGGGGGCTCTGAGATGGGGGCTCTGAGATGGGGGCTCTGAGATTGGGGGCTCTGAGATGGGGGCTCTGAGATCGGGGGCTCTGAGATTGGGGGCTCTGAGATTGGGGGCTCTGAGATGGGGGCTCTGAGATGGGGGGGCTCTGGGGGACTCTCTAGATGGCAGAAATATTGTCCATTGTGAGTCCGTCCCACCAGCCTGTCCCAGAGCAAGAGTGGGGAACGAGAACAAACCCTCTCCAGACCTCCATAGAGCATTCTACCCAACCTTATCACCCCAAAGGAACCATGAGAATATGTACAGGTCTTAGGTGGTCACATTGGGGGTCAGTGGGAAGACTGTCCCTTACATTGGGGGTCAGTGGGAAGAATGTCCCTTACATTGGTGATCAGTGGGAAGAATGTCCCTTCCATTGGAGGTCAGTGGGAAGAATGATCCTTACATTGGTGATCAGTGAGAAGAATGTTCCTTACATTGGTGATCAGTGGGAAGAACGTCCCTTACATTGGGGGTCAGTGGGAAGAACGCCCCTTCCATTGGGGGTCAGTGGGAAGAACGTCCCTTCCATTGGGGGTCAGTGGGAAGAACGCCCTTCCATTGGGGGTCAGTGGGAAGAACGTCCCTTCCATTGGGGGTCAGTGGAAGAACGTCCCTTCCATTGGGGGTCAGTGGGAAGAACGCCCCTTCCATTGGGGGTCAGTGGGAAGAACGCCCCTTCCATTGGGGGTCAGTGGGAAGAACGTCCCTTCCATTGGGGGTCAGTGGGAAGAACGTCTCTTCCATTGGGGGTCAGTGGGAAGAACGTCCCTTCCATTGGGGGTCAGTGGGAAGAACGCCCCTTACATTGGGGGTCAGTGGGGAGAACGCCCCTTACATTGGGGGTCAGTGGGAAGAACGCCCCTTACATTGGGGGTCAGTGGGGAGAACACCCCTTCCATTGGGGGTCAGTGGGAAGAACGTCCCTTCCATTGGGGGTCAGTGGGAAGAACGCCCCTTCCATTGGGGGTCAGTGGGAAGAATGTCCCTTCCATTGGGGGTCAGTGGGAAGAACGCCCCTTCCATTGGGGGTCAGTGGGAAGAACGCCCCTTCCATTGGGGGTCAGTGGGAAGAACGTCTCTTCCATTGGGGGTCAGTGGGAAGAACGTCCCTTCCATTGGGGGTCAGTGGGGAGAACGCCCCTTACATTGGGGGTCAGTGGGAAGAATGCCCCTTACATTGGGGGTCAGTGGGAAGAACGTCCCTTCCATTGGGGGTCAGTGGGAAGAACGCCCCTTACATTGGGGGTCAGTGGGAAGAATACCCCTTCCTTTGGGGTCAGTGGGAAGAACGTCCCTTCCATTGGGGGTCAGTGGGAAGAATGTCCCTTCCATTGGGGGTCAGTGGGAAGAACGTCCCTTCCATTGGGGGTCAGTGAGAAGAACGCCCCTTCCATTGGGGGTCAGTGGGAAGAATGCCCCTTACATTGGGGGTCAGTGGGAAGAACGTCCCTTCCATTGGGGGTCAGTGGGAAGAATGTCCCTTCCATTGGTGATCAGTGAGAAGAACGCCCCTTACATTGGGGGTCAGTGGGAAGAACGTCCCTTACATTGGGGGTCAGTGGGAAGAACGCCCCTTCCATTGGGGGTCAGTGGGAAGAACGCCCCTTACATTGGGGGTCAGTGGGAAGAACGCCCCTTACATTGGGGGTCAGTGGGAAGAATGTCCCTTCCATTGGGGGTCAGTGGGAAGAACGTCCCTTCCATTGGGGGTCAGTGGGAAGAACGCCCCTTACATTGGGGGTCAGTGGGAAGAACGCCCCTTCCATTGGGGGTCAGTGGGAAGAACGTCCCTTCCATTGGGGGTCAGTGGGAAGAACGTCCCTTCCATTGGGGGTCAGTGGGAAGAACGTCCCTTCCATTGGGGGTCAGTGGGAAGAATGTTCCTTCCATTGGGGGTCAGTGGGAAGAATGTTCCTTCCATTGGGGGTCAGTGGGAAGAACGTCCCTTCCATTGGGGGTCAGTGGGAAGAATGTTCCTTCCATTGGGGGTCAGTGGGAAGAATGTTCCTTCCATTGGGGGTCAGTGGGAAGAATGTCCCTTCCATTGGGGGTCAGTGGGAAGAATGTTCCTTCCATTGGGGGTCAGTGGGAAGAATGTCCCTTCCATTGGGGGTCAGTGGGAAGAACGCCCCTTCCATTGGGGGACAGTGGGAAGAATGTCCCTTCCATTGGGGGTCAGTGGGAAGAACGCCCCTTCCATTGGGGGTCAGTGGGAAGAACGCCCCTTCCATTGGGGGACAGTGGGAAGAATGTCCCTTACATTGGTGGTCAGTGGGAAGAACGCCCCTTACATCTGAGTAGTAGTCAGTCTAGGCTCCAAGCTGACGCATTTCACTTTGGTAAAGCTGTACAATTAATTGTTTTTATGTAAATTTTTCAGGTTTTTCTTTGCCTGGATTTGGGTTTTTGTATCGGCCTTGAGAAATCCTTGCTCCGGTACGCGGGCTGCTCCTTCCTCTGCCGCCTCCTCCCCCTCCGGCGTTGGGTCTACCCTTAAATGACGAGAACTCTCTGAGAAAACTGAAGTTCTCTTAATTGGCTCTCCAGTCACATTTACATTAGAATAATTTCTCTCAGCGGAAGGTAGAAGCGGGTGAGTGAGAGGCGTCTCTCCAGCGCTGCTCATTAATATTTCATGGCGGAGCAGGAAAAACAGCGGAATCAACATGTATTTCTACCGCATGGATACAAATCCTTCTATTGTCTTCACTGATACTTCTATATGCAGAATCACCGCTCAGCGACGGCCGCCGCTGTCACCCCGACACTCCGACACGCTGATTTCATCAAACGCTGTAAACGGCAGCAGCCAATCAGGTTTCAGCTAATAGAAAGCAAAAGACGGGCAGAATATGAGATGTCTCTTGGTGAGACGGTCATTCAGAGCTGGGACTTGCCTCAGTCTCCTCCCTGATGAACATTGGCTGCAATGGAAGGCCGTGTTCTCCACCTAGAGAAATGATGATTATCGGTTATTGATTGAAACGAGATCTTTACTTATTTATAAACCGAATACTAAACCGCAGCCAAACGTCACCTGAAACTCAAACCGACCCTCTAATCATTAAAGTGGACCGTCCTTCCTTCCTTCCTTCCTTCTGTCCTTCCTTCCTTCCGTCCTTCCTTCCTTCCTTCCTTCCTTCCGTCCTTCCTTCCTTCCTTCCTTCCTTCCTTCCTTCCTTCCTTCCTTCCGTCCTTCCTTCCTTCCTTCCTCCCTTCCGTCCTTCCTTCCTTCCTTCCTTCCGTCCTTCCTTCCTTCCTTCTGTCCTTCCTTCCTTCCGTCCTTCCTTCCTTCTGTCCTTCCTTCTGTCCTTCCTTACTTCCTTCCTTCTGTCCTTCCGTCCTTCCTTCCTTCTGTCCTTCCTTCCTTCCTTCCTTCTGTCCTTCCTTCCTTCTTTCCTTCCTTCCCTCCTTCTGTCCTTCCTTCCCTCCTTCTGTCCTTCCTTCCTTCCTTCCTTCCTTCCTTCTGTCCTTCCTTCCTTCCTTCCTTCCGTCCTTCCTTCCTTCCTTCCTTCCTTCCTTCCTTCCTTCCCTCATTCTGTCCTTCCTTCCTTCCTTCCTTCCTTACTTCCTTCCTTCCCTCCTTCTGTCCTTCCTTCCTTCCTTCCTTCCTTCCTTCCTTCCTTCCTTCCTTCCTTCTGTCCTTCCTTCCTTCCTTCCGTCCTTCCTTCCTTCCTCCCCTCTCTCTTCCTCCCTTCCTTCCTTAAGTCTTCCTTCCGTCCTTCCTTCCATCTTTCTTCCTTCCGTCCTTCCTTTAATTTTATTGGGATTTTATGTGATAGACCAGGAATATGCAATTAGCGGACCTCCAGCTGTTGCAAAACTACAAGTCCCATCATGCCTCTCTGGGTGTCAAGCTTGTTGCTGTCAGAGTCTTGCTATACCTCATGGGACTTGTAGTTCTGCAACAGCTGGAGGTCCGCTAATTGCATATCCCTGTGATGGACCAACACAAAGTGTCACATAATTGTGAAGTGGAAGGAAAATGATAAATGTCACTTTACAGGCATTATATGAGGGGATCCCGCGATGGTTCATTGAAAAATCCCACCTGAAAAATTGTCAGCAGTTCTGACAGCGAGAGAAAAAGACGGAAGAAATTAACTTTCATTTTCCTTAATCCCAGCGTTCCATTTATAGCCCTCCGAAAACATTTCTCCTGATGTGTATCTACAGTGAGTGCACAGAGGACGGCTGTTCAGGGGCCCCGGAGATCACATAACTGCTATCCAGGGGCCCCCGGAGATCACATAACTGCTATCCAGGGGCCCCGGAGATCACATAACTGCTATCCAGGGGCCCCGGAGATCACATAACTGCTATCCAGGGGCCCCGGAGATCACATACTGCTATCCAGGGGCCCCGGAGATCACGTAACTGCTATCCAGGGGCCCCCGGAGATCACATAACTGCTATCCAGGGGCCCCCGGAGATCACATAACTGCTATCCAGGGGCCCCGGAGATCACATAACTGCTATCCAGGGGACCCGGAGATCACATAACTGCTATCCAGGGGCCCCGGAGATCACATAACTGCTATCCAGGGGCCCCGGAGATCACATAACTGCTATCCAGGGGCCCCGGAGATCACATAACTGCTATCCAGGGGCCCCGGAGGTCACATAACTGCTATCCAGGGGCCCCCGGAGGTCATATAACCGCTGATCAGGGGCCCCTGGAGATCATATAACTTCTATCCAGGGGCCCCGGAGATCACATAACTGCTATCCAGGGGCCCCAGAGATCACATAACTGCTATCCAGGGGCCCCGGAGATCACATAACTGCTATCCAAGTCCCCCCGGAAATCACATAACTGCTATCCAGGGGCCCCGGAGATCACATAACTGCTATCCAGGGGCCCCGGAGATCACATAACTGCTATCCAGGGGCCCCGGAGATCACATAACTGCTATCCAGGGGCCCCGGAGATTACATAACTGCTATCCAGGGGCCCTCATTATTTAGTTTTAGGGGAGCAGACTGACCATTCGGGCACTCGGGCACTGCCCGAGGGCCCCATGCCACTAGGGGGCCCCATCAGGGTTGCCAGCCTCAATAAAACCAGGGACATTATGTAAAAATCTGTGTTTTTAAAAAAAATCCCAAGATTATAGCTGCCCCGCCTCTCCAGTACTCTTTCAGTTTGTGTATGTCTATTCTGTGTGTGTGTATATTGTGGGTGTGTGTACTGTGTGGCCCCATAATCTATTGCCTGGGGGGCCCATAATCTCCTATTGCCTGGGGGCCCCATAATCTCTTATTGCCCGGGGGCCCCATAATCTCCTATTGCCCGGGGGCCCCATAATCTCCTATTGCCCGGGAGCCCCATAATCTCCTATTGCCCGGGGGCCCATAATCTCCTATTGCCGGGGGGCCCATAATCTCCTATTGCCCGGGGGGCCCATAATCTCCTATTGCCTGGGGGCCCATAATCTCCTATTGCCTGGGGGCCCATAATCTCCTATTACCCGGGGCCCCATAATCTCCTATTCCCTGGGGGCCCCATAATCTCCTATTGCCCAGGGGCCCCATAATCTCCTATTGCCCGGGGGCCCATAATCTCCTATTGCCTGGGGGCCCATAATCTCCTATTACCCGGGGCCCCATAATCTCCTATTACCCGGGGCCCCATAATCTCCTATTCCCTGGGGGCCCCATAATCTCCTATTGCCCAGGGGCCCCATAATCTCCTATTGCCCGGGGGGCCCATAATCTCCTATTACCCGGGGGCCCCATAATTTCCTATTGCCTGGGGGCCCCATAATCTCCTATTGCCCGGGGGCCCCATAATCTCCTATTGCCTGGGGGCCCCATAATCTCCTATTACCCGGGGCCCCATGAGTTGTCAGTCCGCCCCTGCTGTTGGCTGAACATTGGCAGGATCCTCACAGGTGTGACTGCGCGGGGGCGTGATGACATCATGGCAAGGGGACCAGTCAGGGGGCAGATCACTGGTCCTCACGTATGGCAGGGGTGTTGCGAAGGGGCATGATGGTGGACTTAGGCCAGTAAAAAAGCGAGTTCTGGAGATCCTACACACAGAGTACTGTTGCCATGGTTGCACAAATGCAGAACCCACAACTGTGAAGTAGAAATTCCTCTCTGATTGGAAGAGAAGAAGATATTTTGAACCCCATGAAATGTCTGTGAGATATATAATGTATCCGGTGATCTCCCTCTAACGGGCGCCTTCTATTGTATATGTATTTTTCCTTCTCTCGCCGCCCCATGGAATGGATTTCTAATGATTTGTGGAATCCTTGGGGGACGGAGCTCCTCCTTCTGTCGGATAATCCTCCCGCCGGTCGGCCACCTGTAGGGATGTGGGGATTGACGCCATGAATATTCCCATATGGCGGTATTGAAGTGATCGGCGGCGATTGTCCGCTGGGCCGTGACCGTATAATGACTCTGTATACAAATGAGATGCCGTCTTACACAACGTATCTAAATGAGGTTACATTGTACAACGCTAATTTTCCTCTTCGCTGCTCTGCAAACGAGGGCAGGACTTTCATTCGAGTGCCTTTCCTGTCGCCGGCGCCGGCTGCGCCACTTTCCTCCTACATGAGACTTGCCGGGGTAATCGCTGGCGGCGATCGTACCAACCTTGTACTAATAATTAACGAATTCCTCTGACCACGTCGAGGCAACTAGGCGTTCCTTCATTTACATGCGACATCCCGCTAACGGCTGAATCCCGACAACTCGCTGCGCCGGTTAGGAGAAGGACTTACGGATTTGTTGTCTCCATACATCGTATTTCCTCCCGATAGGAAAAAAGAGACGAACGAAGAATGGATGATGGGATACGATCAACAACATCCTGGCCTCCTCCGGAGTGTAACATTTCCCGGGATCTGAAGAGCAGTGCTAAAAAATTTAATCAGAATAAAAACCCTAATGCCGCGTACACGCGGTGAGAATTTCCGAAAGGAAACAGTCCGATGGGAGCTTTTCATTGGATTTTCCGACCATGTGTACGCCCATCGGCCTTTTTCTGTCAGAATTTCCAACGAACTTTGAATTGAGAACCTGTTCTCAATTTTTCCGACAGAAAACCTTTCTATCGGATTTTCCGATCGTGTGTATGCAATTCCAACACGCAAAATTCCAATGCATGCTGGGAAAATTTTTTACGCATGCTCGGAAGCATTAAACTTCCCTTTTATAGTGCTGTCAAACGTTTTTTTAAGGCGCTGTGTTACTGACCGTCAGAATTTGGTGTGACCGTGTGTAGGCAAGACAGTTTGGGCGAAATTCCGTCGGAATTCCGACGGGAAAAACATCAGAGCTTTTTCCAACGAGAATTTCCGACCGTCAGTGGCGGTGCGTGCGTAGAGGGCGCAGGAGCGCCGCCCCCTCTCTCCTGCACCGCTCTATCACCAATAGATAGATTCATGCATTGCATGAATCTATCTATTGTCACCGCTGCCGCCCCCCCTATTCAGGTGTCCGGCCCCTTGTCGGGCATCTGAATTACAGAATTCTCAGCCAATCAGGTTGCCGGGTCTGTTACCTGTCACCTGATTGGCTGAAGTCACAGGCGCTGTGATTGGACGCTAGGCGTCCAATCATAGCAGAAGACAGGAGGAGCGCGGGAGAAGACATCGGACGATGAGGAGATACCGCTCGCCGCCTGACGCCGTCACCAGCTGCACACAGAGACAAGGTAAGTGCAGAGGGCAGGCAGGGGGCACAGTGGCAGCACTTGAGGGGCACAGTGGCAGCGTTTGGAGCACAGTGGCAGCACTTGGGGCACAGTGGCAGCGTTTGATGGCACAGTGAGGCTGTTTGTTTGTGCCCCCCCAAAAATTTTGAGCACCAGCCGCCACTGCCGACCGTGTGTACGCAACATTATTGTAGCCAATCACCAAGAAATGAGCTCGATGGGTGTCTTTCAGTGGTGGTAACATTGAACACGGGTGGTTTGCCATCCTGATGGACAAGCCTCTCACTGCTGAGATAAGGATCGTGTCTCGTACTTTGTGTCTTTTTTCCACGAACGCTGTAGATCAGATGTCCCACCTTCTCTGATTTTTGCCCGACCATTAGTACTCCGCCTACCCCTAATATTACCCGAATTAAAGAGACCCCACGTGAACCGGAGTACAAATGGCCATAGCAGCCTTTTATTAATGAAAACCAACTTATTAACCACATCAATACCGGGCACTTTCGCCCCCTTCCTTCCCAGAACGATTTTAAGCTTTCATCGCTCTCGCACTTTCAATAAGAATTGCGCGGTCATGCTACGCTGTACCCAAATTACATTTTTATCATTTTGTTTGCACAAATAGAGCTTTCTTTTGGTGGTATTTATTCACGACTCCGTTTTTTATTTTTTGCGATATAAGTGAAAAAATAGCGGAAATTTGGCAAAAAAACAATATTTTCTTTATTCTATTTTAAAAGAAATCCAATCAAATCAAATTTTGTCATAAATTTAAACCAAAATATATTCTGCTACATGTTTTTGGTAAAAGAAAAATCCTGTTAAGTGTGTAATAATTGGTTTGCGTGATCACAGACAGATGTACGCAAAAGATCATGTACAGATGTGCGCAGGTGATCACGGACAGATGTACGCAAAAGATCATTGGGACATGTGATTTTACTGTTATATATGTGGGGGACAGGTGTTTTGGAGATCATTACTATGTGTGTTTATTGTGTGTTTACTGTTTTTTACTGTGTGTTTACACTGGGTCGGTGATCAGTGAGTAAAAAGCTGTAAAAAAACAGCTCATTCTCACTGATCACCAGCCGGATGCAGAGATCCGCTCTCCTCTCCTCAGCAATCACTTCCGTGTAAGGAGAGGAGAGCCGATCGCCTAGCAAACGGCTGTTTGTTTACATCACATGGCGGCCGTGATTGGACATGGCCGTCATGTGATCAGGAGGGCCAATCACAGAGCCCTCCTGCCGATCTAAGATGCGCCGTGTCCGGGTGACACAAGCCCTTTCGGGATCGCACCGCTGTGCGGGATTGCGCCGCTGCGCGGGATCCCACTCCTTCTGAGGGACGTTCCTGAATGTCCACTCATAAGGAGAGATAGCCCATCCGGCCGTTTATTTGCAGTGGCCGGGTGGGAAATGGTTAAAAACTAACATTATTTTTTACATCAACATCTGAAACCCAACTAACAGTCCTCAGCCTGTTCGTCTTTGACGGCACCCAGAATTCAAAAACTTTACACTTGTAACACTGAGGGACCTTTTACCATAATAGGCCTCCAGCCGTGGCACACCAGCCCGGGGGCAACCCGCAGTGCGACCATTACCATATTCTAGATCACCTTAGTTGGAATACACCAGAGGGGCACATACCACCGATGAGTCCCCAACACTTCCATCTCTAACGTATTTTCTTCCACCATCAAAAAGACCAACCACCACCCACAAGGGTGACACCTTACTCTTCAGGGCCCCTCTACATCCGCACAATGAATTCCCTCCTGTAACCCCAGGGACCATAGATCTATACCCACCGCAGATAAATGGACCCCCTCCCCAATGGCGTCCCTAGGGGGGGGGGCCAGAGGGGGCCCTGGCCCCCCCAAAATGATGCTGTGCCCCACCATGTGCCCCCCCAAAAAAATCAATCAAAGGCAATGTCTTTTTGTTTGCATTCGTAGCGGATGCGCCACATCTTACTCAGGCCGCTACTGGAGTAACACAGTCTCTATTGAGAGGGGGAGTATTCTTCTAGCCTGGACGCGTGGGTAAGTGTGTGCACTGCAGTACACTGTAATCACTGAACTGCATTATCTCCATCCCTTCTCTCCACCATCTGTCCCTCCCCTCTCCTGTTCTTTCAAGACCTTCACAACTTACTTTCACTTTCAGTTAGGCAGGTAATAGACTATGCAAATTTCTTTCCTGCATCCACAGAGTGCAGGAAAGAAACCTGCATGATTCCCCCATCAACACAGACAGTGGTGACAAGGGGAATATCCTTCCTTCCCAGCAATTGTATTCTCCCAACAAACAGTCATTATCACTAGTGGCTATAGCAACCACTAGTGATAATCATAAGAGTATCTGGCAGGCTGGTTGTTCCCAATTTGGTCGATCAACTTGGTACATTCAGCCTGCTCATTAATGGTTCAAACCTCAACCAGTTCCTGCTGAACCAGCGGAGATTTAAACTGTCTATGGCTGGTCTTAGCACTTAGTTCATTTAACTAGTAGGTTGCATTAAAAAAAAAAAGAAATGATCCAATTCTCCCATCTACACATTATAGATGGATGGGGGAATCCTTGCAGTGTGGACCAGTGGTGGAACTACCAGGGTTGCTGTCCTGGCTATTCACAGCGCTGGTCTCTGTCTCCATGGCAGCGGCGGCACATTGGAACCCAGTGCTGGTTAATTTATGGGGCTAATGTACAGGAGGGCCAGCACAATTTGTTGTTAGAGATGGGCATAGAGCCCACACCTTACAGGCATAGAGCCCACACCTTACAGGCATAGAGCCCACACCTTACAGACATAGAGCCCACACCTTACAGGCATAGAGCCCACACCTTACAGGCATAGAGCCCACACCTTACAGGCATAGAGCCCACACCTTACAGGCATAGAGCCCACATGGCCGCTGAACATACGGTGGATGTGGTTGTACTGTTGATGCTAATAAATACTGTGTTTATTAGATCTGACTGGGAGCATCCCCTGGATCACATCCCGATCAGCATGTCAACAGAGAAGGTTATACAGCATTACTGCTGCTAGGTGACCAGCTGGGGGCTCGGCTCTTTACAACCAATAGTGCCAGCCTTCCCCTGCATGCACCCATAATGTCACCAGCACTAGGTCCTAATAGACTGCCGCTGCCAAGGAGACAGATGCCAGACCAGCGCTGTCAATAGCAGGGGCAGGACAGCAAGAGGAGGCTGGGGAACACCACAGTGGCAGAACACCAAGGCCCGGTGGCAAGACAACCTTTGCAAACCTGATAGTTCTCCCACTGCTTTGGACCCTTATATTTTTCTTGGTATGCTGGTGACATATATCTCTTGTTTTCTGCCACCCTGGGGATCGTAGTAAAATTGCATTTTATAGTTGCCCCCCTACTTTTGTCCCTGTCCCCCCATGTGCCCCCCTAAATATGAAAGCTGGAGACGCCACTGCCCCTCCCCCCTTAGGTACAGCCTGGTATCTGACTCCACGTCTAAATGGCGGATGACCACGCCCCCCGTTCCGAATAAAAAATTGACCCCCCACTTTATTGGCTTTTTTCTGAGTTTTGTTGATCTAACAACCGACTGTGCCATATGCCGAGTTGTCCGATCCACCATGTCGGACCACAAGACCAGCATATCAGTTGACCGAACCTCCTTTTGGGAAGGATATGTGATGGATAAGGCGAAACTTGTGCGGTTCCTTCTTAGGCACCACCCCCAGTGGCGAAATCACCAAATCCGGCAACGGCTTAAAGTGATTGTAAAGGATTGTTTATAATTCTTTTTAAATAAGATATTCCCCGGAACTTCTACAATGGAGGACACTTCCCGGCACTTCTACAATGGAGGAGACTTCCCGGAACTTCTACAATGGAGGAGACTTCCCGGAACTTCCACAATGGAGGAGATTTCCCAGAACTTATACAATGGAGGAGACTTCCCGGAACTTCTACAATGGAGGAGACTTCCCGGAACTTCTACAATGGAGGAGACTTCCCGGAACTTCTACAATGGAGGAGACTTCCCGGAACTTCTACAATGGAGGAGACTTCCCGGAACTTCTACAATGGAGGAGACTTCCCGGAACTTCTACAGTGGAGGAGATTTCCCGGAACTTCTACAGTGGAGGAGACTTCCCGGAACTTCCACAATGGAGGAGATTTCCCGGAACTTATACAATGGAGGAGACTTCCCGGAACTTCTACAATGGAGGAGATTTCCTGGCACTTCTACAATGGAGGAGATTTCCCGGCACTTCTACAATGGAGGAGACTTCCCGGAACTTCTACAATGGAGGAGATTTCCTGGCACTTCTACAATGGAGGGGACTTCCCGACACTTCTACAATGGAGGAGACTTCCCGGAACTTCTACAATGGAGGAGACTTCCCGGAACTTCTACAATGGAGGAGACTTCCCGGAACTTCTACAATGGAGGAGACTTCCCGGAACTTCTACAGTGGAGGAGATTTCCCGGAACTTCTACAGTGGAGGAGACTTCCCGGAACTTCCACAATGGAGGAGATTTCCCGGAACTTATACAATGGAGGAGACTTCCCGGAACTTCTACAATGGAGGAGACTTCCCGGAACTTCTACAATGGAGGAGACTTCCCGGAACTTCTACAATGGAGGAGACTTCCCGGAACTTCTACAATGGAGGAGACTTCCCGGAACTTCTACAATGGAGGAGACTTCCCGGAACTTCCACAATGGAGGAGACTTCCCGACTCTTCTACAATGGAGGAGATTTCCCGGCACTTCTACAATGGAGGAGACTTCCCGGAACTTCTACAATGGAGGAGATTTCCTGGCACTTCTACAATGGAGGGGACTTCCCGACACTTCTACAATGGAGGAGACTTCCCGGAACTTCTACAATGGAGGAGACTTCCCGGAACTTCTACAATGGAGGAGACTTCCCGGAACTTCTACAATGGAGGAGACTTCCCGGAACTTCTACAGTGGAGGAGATTTCCCGGAACTTCTACAGTGGAGGAGATTTCCCGGAACTTCTACAATGGAGGAGATTTCCCGGAACTTCTACAATGGAGGAGATTTCCCGGAACTTCTACAATGGAGGAGATTTCTGGGCACTTCTACAATGGAGGAGATTTCCGGGCACTTCTACAATGGAGGAGATTTCCGGGCACTTCCACAATGGAGGAGATTTCCCGGAACTTCTACAATGGAGGAGACTTCCCGGAACTTCTACAATGGAGGAGACTTCCCGGCACTTCTACAATGGAGGAGACTTCCCGGAACTTCTACAATGGAGGAGACTTCCCGGAACTTCTACAATGGAGGAGACTTCCCGGAACTTCTACAATGGAGGAGACTTCCCGGCACTTCTACAATGGAGGAGACTTCCCGGAACTTCTACAATGGAGGAGACTTCCCGGAACTTCTACAATGGAGGAGACTTCCCGGAACTTCCACAATGGAGGAGATTTCCCGGAACTTATACAATGGAGGAGACTTCCCGGAACTTATACAATGGAGGAGACTTCCCGGAACTTCTACAATGGAGGAGACTTCCCGGAACTTCTACAATGGAGGAGACTTCCCGGAACTTCTACAATGGAGGAGACTTCCCGACTCTTCTACAATGGAGGAGATTTCCCGGCACTTCTACAATGGAGGAGACTTCCCGGAACTTCTACAATGGAGGAGACTTCCCGGAACTTCTACAATGGGGGAGACTTCCCGACACTTCTACAATGGAAGTGACTTCCCGAAACTTCTACAATGGAGGAGACTTCCCGGAACTTCTACAATGGAGGAGATTTCCTGGCACTTCTACAATGGAGGGGACTTCCCGACACTTCTACAATGGAGGAGACTTCCCGGAACTTCTACAATGGAGGAGATTTCCCGGCACTTTTACAATGGAGCAGACTTCCCGGAACTTCTACAATGGAGGAGACTTCCCGGAACTTCTACAATGGAGGAGACTTCCCGGCACTTATACAATGGAGGAGACTTCCCGACACTTCTACAATGGAGGAGACTTCCCGGAACTTCTACAATGGAGGAGATTTCCCGGCACTTTTACAATGGAGGAGACTTCCCGGAACTTCTACAATGGAGGAGACTTCCCGGAACTTCTACAATGGAGGAGACTTCCCGGCACTTCTACAATGGAGGAGACTTCCCGGCACTTCTACAATGGAGGAGACTTCCTGGAACTTCTACAATGGAGGAGACTTCCCGGAACTTCTACAATGGAGGAGACTTCCCGGCACTTCTACAATGGAGGAGACTTCCCGGCACTTCTACAATGGAGGAGACTTCCCGGAACTTCTACAATGGAGGAGACTTTCCGGAACTTCTACAATGGAGGAGATTTCCCGGAACTTTTACAATGGAGGAGACTTCCCGGAACTTCTACAATGGAGGAGACTTCCCGGAACTTCTACAATGGAGGAGACTTCCCGGAACTTCTACAATGGAGGAGACTTCCCGGCACTTATACAATGGAGGAGACTTCCCGACACTTCTACAATGGAGGAGACTTCCCGGAACTTCTACAATGGAGGAGACTTCCCGGAACTTCTACAATGGAGGAGACTTCCCGGAACTTCTACAATGGAGGAGACTTCCCGACACTTCTACAATGGAGGAGACTTCCTGGAACTTCTACAATGGAGGAGATTTCTCGGAACTTCTACAATGGAGGAGACTTCCCGGAACTTCTACAATGGAGACTTCCCGGAACTTCTACAATGGAGGAGGCTTCCCGGAACTTCTACAATGGGGGAGACTTCCCGGAACTTCTACAATGGAGGAGACTTCCCGGAACTTCTACAATGGAGGAGGCTTCCCGGAACTTCTACAATGGAGGAGACTTCCTGGAACTTCTACAATGGAGGAGATTTCTCGGAACTTCTACAATGGAGGAGACTTCCCGGAACTTATACAATGGAGGAGACTTCCCGGAACTTCTACAATGGAGGAGACTTCCCGGAACTTCTACAATGGAGGAGACTTCCCGGAACTTCTACAATGGAGGAGACTTCCCGACTCTTCTACAATGGAGGAGATTTCCCGGCACTTCTACAATGGAGGAGACTTCCCGGAACTTCTACAATGGAGGAGACTTCCCGGAACTTCTACAATGGGGGAGACTTCCCGACACTTCTACAATGGAAGTGACTTCCCGAAACTTCTACAATGGAGGAGACTTCCCGGAACTTCTACAATGGAGGAGATTTCCTGGCACTTCTACAATGGAGGGGACTTCCCGACACTTCTACAATGGAGGAGACTTCCCGGAACTTCTACAATGGAGGAGACTTCCCGGAACTTCTACAATGGAGGAGACTTCCCGGAACTTCTACAATGGAGGAGACTTCCCGGAACTTCTACAATGGAGGAGACTTCCCGGCACTTCTACAATGGAGGAGACTTCCCGGCACTTCTACAATGGAGGAGACTTCCCGGAACTTCTACAATGGAGGAGACTTCCCGGAACTTCTACAATGGAGGAGACTTCCCGGCACTTATACAATGGAGGAGACTTCCCGACACTTCTACAATGGAGGAGACTTCCCGGAACTTCTACAATGGAGGAGATTTCCCGGCACTTTTACAATAGAGGAGATTTCTCGGAACTTCTACAATGGAGGAGACTTCCCGGAACTTCTACAATGGAGGAGACTTCCCGGAACTTCTACAATGGAGGAGACTTCCCGACACTTCTACAATGGAGGAGACTTCCTGGAACTTCTACAATGGAGGAGATTTCTCGGAACTTCTACAATGGAGGAGACTTCCCGGAACTTCTACAATGGAGACTTCCCGGAACTTCTACAATGGAGGAGGCTTCCCGGAACTTCTACAATGGGGGAGACTTCCCGGAACTTCTACAATGGAGGAGACTTCCCGGAACTTCTACAATGGAGGAGGCTTCCCGGAACTTCTACAATGGAGGAGACTTCCTGGAACTTCTACAATGGAGGAGATTTCTCGGAACTTCTACAATGGAGGAGACTTCCCGGAACTTCTACAATGGAGACTTCCCGGAACTTCTACAATGGAGGAGGCTTCCCGGAACTTCTACAATGGGGGAGACTTCCCGGAACTTCTACAATGGAGGAGGCTTCCCGGAACTTCTACAATGGAGGAGACTTCCCGGAACTTCTACAATGGAGGAGATTTCCCGACACTTCTACAATGGAGGAGGCTTCCCGGAACTTCTACAATGGAGGAGACTTCCCGGAACTTCTACAATGGAGGAGACTTCCCGGAACTTCTACAATGGAGGAGATTTCCCGCACTTCCTATCTGGGCCCATTGCTGCTTCCTCCGTTGCCTTGAGCGCTGTCTCTGTGCGTCTCTCTCCGGGGGAGCCCAGTCAGCGGTGCACCGGGTGGCTCTTGATTGTCTCCTGCTGAGATAAATACATATTTGGAGGAATGAATTGATGTAAACACTTCAAAGCGACGCTCTTTAAGATAATCAACTTTTACTTATCTCTTCAAAACTTCTCCCCAAACATTTTAATGATTTGATTGCTGAGTGCCGTCGCTTCATCTCTTCATCTCTTCATTCTTTAATTAACTTTTTTTTTTTCCCCGGAAAGCGCGTTTGTGCAGAAATAGAAAAACTCAGAGAATTAAAATCACCAAAATAACCTGAAATACTTGACTGAGCGTTCGGCGAGATCGGGGAATATTCCGCTACACTTCCCTTCCGTCTTCCCTAAATTCTCAGAGAGCTTTGTGACAAAATCTAAAGAAGTGATCACTGGGGGCGGAGCTCACCCAGAGGAAGTCCCCAAAAATTCCCCCGTCCAATCGAGGAAAGGTTCTTCCCACCTCTTATAACTGCAATGAAATAGTCTCCAACATGGAGGTCACAGGGAAAATCCCCAAAGAGTCAGGAGGCCGCAGGGGGAGGGTATAGGATTGACTTTTCACAAAAAGCTCAAACCGGGAGATGATTGTAAAAATCCAAATAAAAAATATTTTTCTATTTCTAATTTTATAATGAAGCCGACTGACCTAAATCCTCCCTCCAGCCTCCCTATCAGTCTTAAATCCTCCACCCCCCCCGGCCTCCCCTTCAGTCTTATATCCTCCACCCCCTCCCCGGCCTCCCCTTCAGTCTTATATACACCACCCCCCCAGCCTCCCCTTCAGTCTTATATCCTCCACCCCCTCCCCCCCAGCCTCCCCTTCAGTCTTATATACACCACCCCCCCAGCCTCCCCTTCAGTCTTATATCCTTCACCCCCTCCCCGGCCTCCCCTTCAGTCTTATATCCTCCACCCCCCCAGCTTCCCCTTCAGTCTTATATCCTCCACCCCCCCCCCCGGCCTCCCCTTCAGTCTTATATACACCACCCCCCCAGCCTCCCCTTCAGTCTTATATACACCACCCCCCCAGCTTCCCCTTCAGTCTTATATACACCACCCCCTCCCCGGCCTCCCCTTTAGTCTTATATACACCACCCCCCCAGCCTCCCCTTCAGTCTTATATCCTCCACCCCCTCCCCGGCCTCCCCTTTAGTCTTATATACACCACCCCCCCAGCTTCCCCTTCAGTCTTATATCCTCCACCCCCTCCCCGGCCTCCCCTTCAGTCTTATATACACCACCCCACCCACCCCCGGCCTCCCTCTGATCCCCCCTTCAGTCTTATATCCTCCACCCCCTCCCCGGCCTCCCCTTTAGTCTTATATCCTCCACCCCCTCCCTGGCCTCCCCTTCAGTCTTATATACACCACCCCCCCCCCCCCGGCCTCCCTCCAGCCTCCCCTTTTTTTTAGCCATTTTGTCACCCCTAAAGAACCCAGAAGGCTTCTGGTTAAAGAAGGCTGCTCGATGCCATGGCAGACTTTGGCTCAGATCACGGTCTGTAGTAGACAATTATTTTCTAACCAAAACACAGAGGGTTCCGTCTTGTAGTCAGGATAAAATCTATTGTGGATTGTCAGCTTTTCTGCCAAACAGCGCTCCAAACCCAACATAGAGATACAAGTACTCAGCTATTCCTATGGCATCCCCATGACTGACGGGATGATTTTCTAAAGGCAAATAGTCTGTTCACTTTGTGAGGGAATTTCCCCAGAATTGAGTGAATCGGAGAAGATCGGCTCATCCATCCTAATTCTGCCAATTAGAGAAGCCGGACTTCCCGAGGTTCATCTCATTAATATAGAAGCCTGGAAGATCAATGGCCGCCATCCGCGAAATATTTAGGTAACGCTCGGCGTTCAATAGAGTTTGTCCCGGAAGATCCCCCGAGAACCTTCATCAATACAACCCGACATCAGAGAGAGAAACAATTATTATTAGGGAGACGAGGAAACTGAAAGTGCAGAGCTTATGGAAGGGAAGGAAGGAAGAAAGGAAGGAAGGAAGAAAGGAAGGAAAGGAAAGGAGAGGGGGAAAGAAAGGAAGGAAGGGAGCCAGGAAGTGAGGATGTAAGGAAAGAAAGGAGGGAAGGAGGAATGATTTCTGCTATTTGTGAATTAAATATCTGTAGACCTTCCAGCTAGGAAGATAATTAAATGAGGGAGGAAAAGAGGAAGGAAGTAAAGGAAGGAAAGGAAAGGGAAGAGGGAAAGGAAAAGGAAAAGTAAATGGAAAGGTGGAGGGTCAAAGGGAAGGAAGGAAGGAAGGAAGGAAGGAAGGAAGGAAGGAAGGAAGGAAGGAAGGAAGGAAGGAAGGAAGGAAAGGAGGGAGGGTGGAAAAGAGTAAAGAAGGGAGGAAAGGAGGGAGGGAGGGGGGAAGGAAAAGAGGAAGGAAGGCCGGAAAGGAGGGAGGAAAAGAGTAAGGAAGGGAGGAAAGGAGGGAGGAAGGAAAAGAAGAAGGAAGGGAGGAAATGAGGGGGGTGGAAGGAAGGAGGAAAGGAGGGAGGTAGGGAGGAAGGAAAAGAGGAAGGAATGAAGGAAAGGAGGGAGGGAGGAAATAAGTAAAGTAGGGAGGAAAGGAGGGAGGGAGGGGGGAAGGAAAATAGGAAGGAAGGCCGGAAAGGAGGGAGGAAAAGAGTAAGGAAGGGAGGAAAGGAGGGAGGAAGGAAAAGAAGAAGGAATGAAGGAAAGGAGGGAGGGAGGGAGGAAAGGAGGGGGGTAGAAGGAAGGAAGAAGGAAAGGAGGGAAGGAAAGGAGGGAGGAAGGAAAAGAGGAAGGAATGAAGGAAAGGAGGGAGGGAGGGAGGAAAGGAGGGAGGGAGGAAGGAAGGGAGGAAAGGAGGGAGGAAGGAAGGGAGGAAAGGAGTGAGGGAGGAAGGAAGGATGTGTGAATGAAATATCTGTAGGCCTTCCAGCTCAGATGGGAAATGATACGGGACAGATGAAGACAATGTGTCTCTGACGCAGATTTCCTCCTAATGGTTTATTTTGGTCACATCGGATGTTAATCAGCGTTTGTCGTGTTTTGTTTGCGATTGTCAGGATATAAATACCTGGAAGATCCGTCTGGTTGTAGATTATATTTAGGACAGAGATGTATAGAGGTTGTCGGCTGGTGTCGGTGACGAGGTGAGGACATTCTATGGAGGAGAAGAGCCGGGGGCCGGTGTCACCGCTCAGGATGTTGAGTCATTGTAGATGTCGGTGCCAACACATACCGCCGGGTCATGATGTCAGCTGTTGTGTGGCAGGTGGGGCCCAGCTGGAGAGGGCGGCTGTGCCAGGACCTCGTCATCCCGCCAGTCAGATGTCTGAGCGGATTGTGTGCTGGAATCATAGGAGGAGATGGCTGGGGTCAGAGGTCACTATGGAGGAACGGGGCTCTGAGTCCGGGGCAGAGATGGGATTGGTGACATTATGGGATGGGAGGATTTTGGCATAAAAGATATTGCTGTGAACATAATAACTTTGTAGCCAAAATATCAGATATTAAATCTGATCTCCAGGATAATAAATCCATCGGTCATGTGACTTCCAGAATCTCCTCCCAGATCTGTGCAGGAATCCAGAGTGAGACTTCCTGTAATAAAGACCGCCCACTGCTGATCTCTCTCCTTGTGCAGGGGACTGGTCTTGTCCCCGCCCCTCCTGTATTTTTCTGCAGTGGGTGGAGCCTGCTGGGCCCCTCCCACATCACTGCTCTATGGACAGGCTTTGTACAGCCCAGTGATGATGTCATTGCTACTTTTACAAGGTAATATCTGGGCTTGTGCAGTCATTGGTGCACACAGAGCGGATTTCTTTCCTTTGTGGCTATAGAAGAATAGATGTAAATGGAGGTTTTTGTGGCCGGAGTTCCACATGAATTGTGGATCAGAAATGAGGGCACCTTTTAGTGAATTTGTCCTTTAGGTCCCTCCCTGCCCCCTCAGTGGAACCGTCATAAAATCTCTAGAGATCTTCAGGGTACGGCTCAGCCCTTTTATTACTGATGGCCCCAGGCAGGCCACGCCTTCATGTGCATGCGTGGCCCTTCCCCCTCATTTATTCCTATAGGCGGGGCCGTTCTCCTATGTCATCCACGGGGAGGAACCAGAACCTCATACCAGAACCCTTATACCAGAACCTCATACCAGACCCTCACACCAGAACCTCATACCAGAACCTCACACCAGAACCCTTATACCAGAACCTCATACCAGAACCTCACACCAGAACCTCACACCGGAACCTCATACCAGAACCTCACACCAGAACCTCATACCAGAATCTCAAACCAGAACCTCACACCAGAACCTCAAACCAGAACCTCACACCAGAACCTAATACCAGAACCTCACACCAGAACCTCACACCAGAACTTAATACCAGAACCTAATACCAGAACCTCACACCAGAACTTAATACCAGAACCTCACACCAGAACCTAATACCAGAACCTCACACCAGAACTTAATACCAGAACCTCACACCAGAACCTAATACCAGAACCTCACACCAGAACCTCACACCAGAACCTCATACCAGAACCCTTATACCAGAACCTCACACCAGAACCTCACACCAGAACCTCATACCAGAACCCTTATACCAGAACCTCACACCAGACCCTCATACCAGAACCTCACACCAGAACCTCACACCAGAACCTCACACCAGACCCTCACACCAGACCCTCATACCAGAACCCTTATACCAGAACCTCATACCAGAACCCTTATACCAGAACCTCATATCAGATCCTCATACCAGAACCTCATACCAGAACCCTGCCCGCACTCAGCCCATTGAAATGGATTTAATAGTGGAGAAGAGGTGAAAGTCTCATTTGAAAATCTATTCATTCCGAGACTAAATTACTCTTTAAAAATCTCAGCGGGTCGGGGCTTTCCTGAGACCATTTCCAGCTCCTCTGCTGGCTGTGAAAAGGTGAATTACTGGCACAATAATACAACAAAGACTCCACACCAGCCGAATAATCTCCTCCGCCATTCGCCTTTCTATCAATCTTCCTGCGAGTGTTTCAGAAAAGTTTCCACCTCACGGATCCTGACAGGCAGAACTGTGCCGGCTGATGAAATGTATCCCGGCCTTTTCTTCTGTCGGCCTGAAAGCCGAAATTACAAGAAAAAAAGTCTTTATTGGCATCCTGATAACCGGCGGGATGAATAATGGGGAAATATCGCCTATTGCTGCTGATGGACGTCCCTCTCCACAGGTGCCGAAAATAACTCACCAATTTTCATCTACTGAGAGAATAATGATGGTGATCTGGTGACATCATCGTTGGGCGAGGAATCAATAAACACCAAAATTCCAGCAGACTGGTAAAACCCTCACAGCGCTCCCCCCATAGGAGCCGCAGGATAGGATGGTCCTCTGTCCTCAGCCCCTCTGACACCCCAGGCTGCCCGTCCAAACATACAATATCACGGGAAATCACTGGAAGTCATACTTCCTACCCAAAAGTAGCGCTAGATCACAGAAAACAGCCACCAAACCAGGCAGTGAGGAGTAGTAACGTTTAATCTCCTGAGTGCTGGAACTGCCAGAGCGCATTTATGGCGCAGATGCCAGTCCTAGGCTGACTGGGCACAAACTGTCCAATAGAAAAGGAGGATGGTAGCGGAGGGGGAAGGGGAATAAATGGGCCCTGCAGAATAATTCTTATGGGAGGGGCAGTCCTCTGAGATGTTCTTCTGCCGGTTATCGTTGGGGCCCTTTAGGAGTGTCTTTGTACTTAATGAAAGTCCCAGTTAACCTGCATGCAGTATGGGTGCAGTTTATGTGCAGTATAGGTGCAGTATAGGTGCAGTATAGGTGCAGTATGGGTGCAGTATATGTGCAGTATATGTGCAGTATAGGTGCAGTATGGGTGCAGTATAGGTGCAGTATGGGTGCAGTATGGGTGCAGTATAGGTGCAGTATGGGTGCAGTATAGGTGCAAGGTAGATGTGGTTTAGATGCAGTAAAGGTTCGGTACAATGCAGTACAGGTGCAGCCAAGGTTTGGAATAAGTGCAGTATAGGGTATGGGTGTGGCATGCATTGGGTACACTGGGTGTCCTTCTCTCAGTGGCTCAGTCCCTGCTAGCAGTATCAGCAATGGGTGAATAACCCTCTCACCAGGATGCTATGGTGACCTCTTTCTGTAGAAGGGGGGTGAGTGAACGCCCCAATCTTCCTGCTGCAGAAGTGCAGGTACTGTGATGTGGGTGGTGCTGTGCTGCCCCGGGTGTCCTCACTCCCAGTCTGAGGCACTGATCTCCCCCGGAATGGTCTCCTGTTGGCAGGTGAACATCCAGACAGAGGTACCCTCTAACTCCCTCGGTGCCAAGAGGAAGAACTTTCCTGGGCAGTTTAATAAAAATCCTCTCTCTGCCCCTCTTCCTGCACAGTGTATATTGGAATCTGTAGTGTAAGGAGTCTATTCATCCCATTATATGGCTGCCGTCTCAAACTACAACTCCCAGGATTCTCAGCGCTTGGTATAGAAGTCTATGGGATAGCTTTGCTTTAGCTCTCCCCCTGCTGGTCAGAGGAGAATGGTGCAGCATAACATCACTATTTCACTATTTCAATAGAGGGAGAGAAGGATAAAAGGCAATAGGGGGGATTTACTAAAACTGGAGAGTGCAAAATCTGGTGCAGCTGTGCATGACAGCCAATCAGCTTCTAACTTCAGCTTGTTCTGTTCAGGTTTGACAAAAAGCCTGGAAGCTGATCGATTTCTATGTAGAGCTGCACCAAATTTTGCACTCTCCAGCTTTAGTAAATCAACCCCGATGTCTCCGTCTCCATATTGCTGGAGCCCAGCACCTGGCTACACCATCCAGAGCTTTTCAAGTCATTTTGGGTGGAGAGCCATCAGGACAGACCTGATCATAGAAGGAAGAGACGCAGAGCACCAAAAGAAGACTTCATGGAGGATTTTAAAGTTGCACTTTATTTTTTGTAGGAAAGTTCTGAAAGTTTTCAGAGGTCAGACGCACCCTTCATCAGGGCTATGGCAAACCCGGAGCATTGGAAATATGATATTGATTATCTAAACTACCCATTCCCAATCAGAGTTCTATTTGGAACATCCAGAGGTTACTCGGAGAACCTTCAGCTGTGGCTGAGTGACCTCCATGTGATGATAAAGCCTTCATAGTTTCCGGGCCGACACCAGAACTTTAACCTCTGTCAGATCTTTATTGCTGTCTCATAGACTCCAACTGTCCTGGGTTTACTGGGGTAATCCCACAACATGCACCCCAGTCCCAGTAGTGCTGCCTCCAGGGCAGTGTCCAGGGATCACAGTGTCCCCCATGCTTGAATTACTGGGCATGTGCTGCAACTCAGTAAGGCAATGATTGATTATGGTTATTAGGGGCAGGCCCAGCATAATTAAAGGTGGAGTTTGGGTGGGCCTGGGCCGGACTGTGGGAGGAGGTAACCGCGTCTCGGGGATCGGGACTGAATAGTTGGTCAGTATGCGGTTTGTGTCGCTGTTGCAGGATTTCCCGCACTTCCTGTCAGGTGACAACATTGTCGGGATATGAGGGGAAATATTTCCCAGGATACCTAAAACAATCAATAAAACTCTGCAGAGGTTATAACATCGGATGCTCGCCCTGTTGCTTGTGGAGGATGGTCACTATCTACTAAGAGGACTTCATGTCGGGTTTTTTTGCCAAACCAAGATCTTTTTGTTGGTCAACCATATCCTTATACTCCCGTTTGAATATACCCGGTTAGTAAATCCGGACCGTTGGACTTACGATGTTCCCTCCTCCCTGCTCCATAAAATTCTGAGCCTCATGTTTTTGGTCTTGTTAGACCTGTGTGGATCACTAAGCTGTCTTCTTTTGAATGGCCTTCTGATTCCTGAATGTTTGGTAGCTGGAATTGTTGTACATATACGATTCTTCCTTCTACATTATTATTTATTCAATGTAATCCTCAACGAAGAACTCCCTGAAGAAGACTGCTATATTTGAAACGCGTAGGGGAATTGTTGTGTCGCATTATTACATTTTTGAGGAATGACCTCATATGTTATTGTCTAATCTTGACACACATGATCTACACTCTTCTATGCATTATGTTTCAATTTTACATGAATTTTAAACATTTTTACTAATACAATTCTTAAACTGAATACCACTGTCTCCATTCCTCCGTGTCCCTCCAAAGTCCCGCCCTACTTCCTCTTTTTTGTTCATTGGGATGTGGCACCTCCTTGACACTTGGATATTTTAGGCCCCTCTGATAGAAAGATTTCTCAGGTTATAACATTCTCTCACTCTGTCCAAAACTAAACAAAAAGATTTGAAGATATTCATAAAATTGAAAGGATTCAAAGGATTTTGGAGTGGAGAAGGGTGGAACCTCTGCCAGGTGTTTATAGCTGTCACTGATTGATCCTTATATCCTGTTTCAGTGACACAACAGGAAGTGAGCACAAATCTACATTGATACATTGTTACATAGTTGGTAAGGCTGAAAAAAATGACACCAGTCCATGCAGTTCATCCCGTGGAGTGTGCTTGTGTTTATGTCAGTAATACATTGTATGTTGTGATCGTTATATCCCACAAAAATCCTGATAAAGGTTCCAATCTGTCTGTTAGAGTTCCCCTTTAGGACCTGGAAAGCGTGGACGTCCATGGCTGCGCCGTCACCGTCACGGTAAAGATTAGGTGTCAGAATGGAAGGACCGGCGTGTCCCCTAATTAGTGACATTATTAATGTTGTCACTGGATACAAAGTCCGATAATGGGAATCTGTTGAGGGCTGCAAGGGTTAATTAGAAGTTTGGCGCGGCGCCGTACGCCCGATGTTTAGATTGAGTAATGGCCGTACACGACCCCGGCATAGAGATATAAATTGTGTGTGTGTGTGAGCCATGGCAGGCTGGCACATTTCTGATTAAATGCCAAACTGATGTTAATAAACCCAAATCCAGAGAGATGAAGAGAGTTCCCGGGCCGGGGCGCTTCGCTGACGCTCTACCGCAGTGGGAATGCAAGTTCAGAATGTTCGGAACTTCATACTTGTGTTTCATGGAAGCCTTACTATCCCTCAAATAAAATATCTGAAGATATATAGATCACAGAAATACCTTATATACGATATATTGATTATATGTACTGTATATAGAACAAAGTCCATCTATGAACCTGTCATAGAGATGTGACATCACACAATGGCTGATTAGCTCCTCCTCAGTTCCCTCCCTCTTGGTCTTGGAACACCATCTCACCCCAGGGCTGACGGAAAACAAGGATAAGACCACCTTTGCATTGGGTTACGATAGACCCAAAAGGACGAGTGCTGAGCTTCAAATGGCTTGGTGAATATTGGCACCAGCTTGGGGCTATACATGAGTAAAGGGCCCCCCCCCCTGGGAGCCTTAAAGTAGACCTGACATGTGAGATATATTTTTTATGTTTATTGCATGCATAGTAATGTGTCCTTGTAACATTTCCAGGTATTTATTACCTCCCCCCACAATGCCTTCATCTGATTTTCTCACCAGAAGGATAACACCATCTTTGTTCAGGCATCATTCAGGGTCACCATCTACTTCCTGGACTGAGATGCCGGCTCAGAGATGACGCATATAAATCCTTGTTCCTGTGCAGGGTAAATCCCAACTAGTTGTGCCAGCTTTATTGGCAGCAGTAACCAGTGAAGTAGTGTGGGCGGGCCATGGGGGGGGGGGGGGGGGGGCAGTTGCCCTGGGTGCAAAATTAGTAAAGAGTGTGAAAAGGTAGGCGATGAGTCTGTGTGCATTCACATTCTGGTCATGTCAGTGGTGTGCTCCATGCTTTTTGTCTCCCTCTTAGGCTGTGTGGGTGGGTTGGCTGGGCGGTTCCAGGTCAGAGTGGGCGGAGTTGAGGAGAGTGAGCGGCATGCTCTGGAAGTGCATTGCTCGGTGCAGTTGGGGGTGGCTCTGGTCTCCTTCTCTTTCCTATCCCCCCCCCCCCGGGACCACCGCCAACTGCTATGCTGTGTACTGGAATGCACTATCAGTGAGCGGGGGGGGGGTTATATGGAGTTGGGGTGCACAATAGGGCAGTGGAAGCATTGGAGCGCACAATGGGGGGGGGGGGGTATAGAGTGGGGGGGTGTATGTAGTGAATGAGAAATCCAGGGCACACAGGAGAACTCAGTAAATGCCCAGATTTCTCTATTATGTATCATATATATATATATATGCTGTATATTTTAATGGAAGGGACTCAGTGAGTACAATCAGTCTACGGGGGAGGGGACTCAATACTCTATGCTGTTGGTATTAACCAGTGGTAGCAGCAACCAGTAACCAGTTGTGCTGGTTTTATTAACCAGCCTGACGTTTTTTTGTGCACCAATAAAGTGATTGTAACACGTCTCCATGTTGGTCTGGTGGGTTGGGTTACACTTTGAGCCATTGAATTGAAGATGTTAGGATGGATACGGTTTTCGGAGGTTCTTTTGTTTTTTCCATATCAGCTGACAGCACAGTGCAGCGAGATGTTGGATGTGTTGGTTCCTCTTTGAGGTCCAGGTAGATAGGACATCCGGGAGGTCCAGGTAGATAGGACATCCGGGAGGTCCAGGTAGATAGGACAGCCGGGAGGTCCAGGTAGATAGGACAGCCGGGAGGTCCAAGTAGATAGGACAGCTGGGAGGTCCAGGTAGATAGGACATCCGGGAGGTCCAGGTAGATAGGACCTCCGGGAGGTCCAGGTAGATAGGACATCCGGGAGGTCCAGGTAGATAGGACAGCCGGGAGGTCCAGGTAGATAGGACATCCGGGAGGTCCAGGTAGATAGGACAGCCAGGAAGGTTCAGGTAGATAGGACAGCCGGGAGGTCCAGGTAGATAGGACATCCGGGAGGTCCAGGTAGATAGGACATCCGGGAGGTCCAGGTAGATAGGACATCCGGGAGGTCCAGGTAGATAGGACAGCGGGGAGGTCCAGGTAGATAGGACAGCGGGGAGGTCCAGGTAGATAGGACAGCGGGAGGTCGAGGTAGATAGGACATCCGGGAGGTCCAGGTAGATAGGACAGCCGGGAGGTCCAGGTAGATAGGACATCCGGGAGGTCCAGGTAGATAGGACAGCCGGGAAGGTTCAGGTAGATAGGACACCCGGGAGGTCCAGGTAGATAGGACAGCTGGGAGGTCCAAGTAGATAGGACAGTTGGGAGGTCGAGGTAGATAGGACATCCGGGAGGTCGAGGTAGATAGGACAGCCGGGAGGTCCAGGTAGATAGGACAGCCAGGAAGGTTCAGGTAGATAGGACATCCGGGAGGTCGAGGTAGATAGGACAGCCGGGAGGTCCAGGTAGATAGGACAGCGGGGAGGTCCAGGTAGATAGGACATCCGGGAGGTCGAGGTAGATAGGACAGCGGGAGGTCCAGGTAGATAGGACATCCGGGAGGTCGAGGTAGATAGGACAGCCGGGAGGTCCAGGTAGATAGGACCTCCGGGAGGTCCAGGTAGATAGGACCTCCGGGAGTTCCAGGTAGATAGGACCTCCGGGAGGTCCAGGTAGATAGGACATCCGGGAGGTCCAGGTAGATAGGACAGCGGGATGTCCAGGTAGATAGGACATCCGGGAGGTCGAGGTAGATAGGACATCCGGGAGGTCCAGGTAGATAGGACAGCCGGGAGGTCCAGGTAGAGAGGACATCCGGGAGGTCCAGGTAGATAGGACAGCCGGGAGGTCCAGGTAGATAGGACAGTGGGGAGGTCCAGGTAGATAGGAAATCCGGGAGGTCCAGGTAGACAGAACAGACGGTGACTCGTCTTCTGTGTTCTTGTACCTCCATTCCTGGTTGGTGAATATTGCTCTGCATACATCTGAGTGGGATCCAAGCCAGTGATGGTGAATTTGTTTATACTGAGCTCCCTTTGAAGTAGAGAGATAGGTAGACCCCCCCATCTTGCACCCCCCCCCCCCATCTTGCACACCTCCCCCAGCTCCCCCCGAAGGGCCTGTTCTGTCGGCTCCGCTAACACAAAGATTTTCCAGACCTGAGATGAAATCTCACAGATGGATTTGGCCTCCTGGACTCGTCTTCAAAGCTGCTTTTTGTTTATTAAATTAGTTTCCTGCTTTGGTAAGATAAGGAAATACATAATTCTTCTGCTGTTGGCTCTGAGTTTTTCTGCAATAAAATCCAGTTTACAGGAACCCGAATGATTGTCACAAGTCTTTATTGCTGGAAAATGAAACGTATATTGAATATTACTGAGGGAAGAACTCCGACTCCCATGACTCGGTGCCTCGGTGATGCCGAGAGAGATGGGCTCGGTGAAATGAGACTCGGCACTAACCGTAAACCAATTGGCAGCCCACCGGACCCTCCTGTCATCCATGTATACGGCAGTAAATAGACACTTTGTCAGGATGATAGAATCCGGGGGGGTCCAGGAATTGGCCGACTCTCCTTTATTATGTTCAGAAACATGAGAAGTGACTGGAAGGAGCTCCAGAGTAATGGAGGAGCTTAAAGTGGATGTGACACGGGGCTTCCGGGAGAGTGGAGCAATGTACAAATCACTTTCCCATCATGATCCATGCATGTAACACTTCCTACATAGCTGCCAGAGAACTAATCATGCAACTGTTACAATGTATCATATTCTTTGATAGGTATATGTAGCCAAGTTAATGGATAGAGTAGAGAGGGATTAGGACCACTGACAGGTACAGGGGTGCTGGAGAGTTAAATTACCATTTTGTGTATCTCACAGGGACAGCAGTGATGAGATCTCTGTATTGGGGTTCCTGGGATAGTAGTGGTGAAATCTCTGTATTGGGGTTCCTGGGACAGCAGTGATGAGATCTCTATATTGGGGTTCCCGGGATAGCAGTGATGAGATCTCTGTATTGGGGTTCCCGGGACTGTGGGGTGAGATCTCTGTATTGGGGTTCCTAGGATAGCAGTGGTGAGATCTCTGTATTGGGGTTCCCGGGATAGCAGTGATGAGATCTCTGTATTGGGGTTCCCGGGACTGTGGGGTGAGATCTCTGTATTGGGGTTCCTAGGATAGCAGTGGTGAGATCTCTGTATTGGGGTTCCCGGGACTGTGGGGTGAGATCTCTGTATTGGGGTTCCCGGGACTGTGGGGTGAGATCTGTATATTGGGGTTCCTAGGATAGATGTGATGAGATCTCTATATTGGTGTTCCTGGGACAGCAGTGATGAGATCTCTGTATTGGTGTATGGGTGAGATCTCTGTATTGGGGTTCCTAGGATAGCAGTGGTGAGATCTCTGTATTGGGGTTCCCGGGACTGTGGGGTGAGATCTCTGTATTGGGGTTCCCGGGACTGTGGGGTGAGATCTGTATATTGGGGTTCCTAGGATAGATGTGATGAGATCTCTATATTGGTGTTCCTGGGACAGCAGTGATGAGATCTCTGTATTGGTGTTCCTGGGACAGCAGTGATGAGATCTCTCTATTGGGGTTCCCGGGATAGCAGTGATGAGATCTCTGTATTGGGGTTCCCGGGACTGTGGGGTGAGATCTCTGTATTGGGGTTCCTAGGATAGCAGTGGTGAGATCTCTGTATTGGGGTTCCCGGGATAGCAGTGATGAGATCTCTGTATTGGGGTTCCCGGGATAGCAGTGATGAGTTCTCTGTATTGGGGTTCCCGGGACTGTGGGGTGAGATCTCTGTATTGGGGTTCCTAGGATAGCAGTGGTGAGATCTCTGTATTGGGGTTCCCGGGACTGTGGGGTGAGATCTCTGTATTGGGGTTCCCGGGACTGTGGGGTGAGATCTCTGTATTGGGGTTCCCGGGACTGTGGGGTGAGATCTCTGTATTGGGGTTCCCGGGACTGTGGGGTGAGATCTCTGTATTGGGGTTCCCGGGACTGTGGGGTGAGATCTCTGTATTGGGGTTCCCGGGACAGCACGCCCCCATTGGTTGTTATGATGGGGGGGGGGTCTCTCTCTCCCTGCTGGATTCTTTATATTATTGAGAATACAATGAAGGGATCTGTGGCTGGGAGTGGGGGGGGGGGCAGCAGAATGTGTCGTCTTCCACGCTCCATCTGTAAAACGTTTGGATGGATCGAGCGATTGATCAGAAGTGATTAATTGTTATTATTAATATTGCTGTTGCCCCCCCCCCCTTTATATAAACAGGAGGAGATTTATGTGCAATGGGCACCACTGCCACCTCGCTGCTTCTTTGGAGTAACTGTTACAAATGAACCCTTAGAGGTATGTTGCCATAGCAACCGGTGACTTTACGTATTCGGCGCGGAAGTGATGTCTGCTCCGCATAGATACAAGTCACAGAGTGTTCAGCAGAGCCGGGAATACAGCGAACGATCCAATGATGAAACATCGCTCTATTATTATCAGAGCACAATGGAGCCGCAGAGAATGGGGGCTGGGCGGGGGGAGCCATGAGTTGTAGGCGGAAGCATTCTGGGTCATAGTAACCAATCTCTACAGGTAGATACACTCAGGGGGCAAATACAACCCAGAGGCCCACGACTCGGCCCCCCTTCCGCTCTCCCTCTTTCCTGCCTCCTCTTCACCCCCATCCAAGGCGGAAGCTCTGTTCCTGGTGCTCTCTGCTCACCGGAGGGGTAGGGCTGGACACTGCCTGCTGCCCGAAATGGCCAGAAGGGGGCGGTCGGGGTTGCTAGGGCGGCTTGGATGGGACTAGCCTCTTGTGGGGCCACTCCCTCCCCCCCTCCCCAAAGCCATTAATATGGAGTTGTCCCCTTCTGTGGCCATAACAGATTACACTCAGGTGCTGATGGTGGATTAGAAGACCCGGCTCACTAGACATGTGCAATTAGTTTCGTACGAATTCGTAATTCATACGAATTTATGAATCTGTAGTACGAATTTTTTCGAATACGAATTCCGTACGGAATACGAAATTCCGTTTACGAATTTCGTCGCCAAATTATTCGAATCCGACAACCAAATATCGAATTTCAACTAATATGAAAGAAATTATTATAGCGAATATAACAAATGATTCGAATGTCAAAGTGTCATTTTTGCAGGAAAAAAAGCTATTTAAAATCACTCGCGGGTAATGAATTGTCGGCTCCGTAACACAGAGAACAGTCATTCATTGATAAAAAAAAGCGTGGGGGTCCCGCCAAATTCAATAACCAGGCCTTTCAGGTCTCCTATGGACATTAAGGGGAACCCCAGACAAAAAAAAAATGGCGTGGGGTCCCCCCTAAATATCCATACCAGACCCTTCAGGTCTGGGATGGATTTTAAGGGGAACCCCGGCCAAAAAATAAATAAAAAATGGCGTGGGGTCCCCCTCAAAATCCATACCAGACCCTTATCCGAGCACGCAACCTGGCAGGCTGCAGGAAAAGAGGGGGGGACGAGAGCGGCCCTCCCTCCCTCCTGAACCGTACCAGGCCACATGCCCTCAACATTGGAAGGGTGCTTTGGGGTCCCCCCCCAAAGCACCTTGTCCCCATGTTGATGGGGACAAGGGCCTCATCCCCACAACCCTGGCCATTGGTTGCGGGCGGGGGGCTTATCGGAATCTGGAAGCCCCCTTTAACAAGGGGACCCCCAGATCCCGCCCCCCCTGTGTGAAATGGTAAGGGGGTACCCCTACCATTTCACCCAAAAAATTTAAAAAATTGTAAAAATGACAGGAGACGGTCTTTGACAATTCCTTTATTAAAATCTTCTTTCTTCTGGTCTTCCTTCTTCCTTTCTTCATCCTTCGGTTTCTTCATCTTCTCCTTCCAGCATCTTCTTCCATCTTCTTCCATCATCTTCTTCCTCTGATCAGCTTCTTCTTGCTCCGGTCTTCTCGTCCTTCTCGTCCGGCATCTTCTTCCATGGCGTCGGCGTCTCTTCTTGGGCCGCTCCTCGCAATTGGAGGCTCCCGCTGTGTGAAGCTTCGCTCCGTCTGACAGGTCTTTTATAACGGATGGCTGGGCCACCTGGTGACCCCGCCCCACTCTGACGCACGGGGACGTCATGGGGACTTCCCTATGGCTGTCCCCATGATGTCAGAGGGGGGCGGGGTCACCAGGTGCCCTCCGTTATAAAAGACCTGTCAGCCGGAGCGAAGCCTCACACAGCGGGAGCCTCCCATTGCGAGGAGCGGCCCAAGAAGAGACGCCGACGACATGGAAGAAGATGCCGGACGAGAAGACTGGAGGAAGAAGAAGCGGATCGGAGGAAGAAGAAGATGGAAGAAGATGCCGGAAAGAGAAGATGAAGAAACCGAAGGATGAAGAGAGGAAGAAGGAAGACCAGAAGAAAGAAGATTTTAATAAAGGAATTGTCAAAGACCGTCTCCTGTCATTTTTACAATTTTTGTCACTTTTTTGGTGAAATGGTAGGGGTACTTTTGTACCCCCTTACCATTTCACACAGGGGGGCCGGGATCTGGGGGCCCCCTTGTTAAAGGGGGCTTCCAGATTCCGATAAGCCCCCCGCCCGCAGACCCCCAAAACCAATGGCCAGGGTTGTGGGGATGAGGCCCTTGTCCTCATCAACATGGGGACAAGGTGCTTTGGGGAGGACCCCAAAGCACCCTCCCAATGTTGAGGGCATTTGGCCTGGTACGGTTCAGGAGGGGGGGGGGCGCTCTCGTCCCCCCTCTTTTCCTGCGGCCTGCCAGGTTGCGTGCTCAGATAAAGGGTCTGGTATGGATATTTAGGGGGGACCCCATGCCATTTTTTTTTTTTTTGGCCGGGGTTCCCCTTAAAATCCATCCCAGACCTGAAGGTCCTGGTTATTGAATTTGGGGGACCCCCACGCTCTTTTTTTTTTTTTTTCAATGAATGACTGTTCTCTGTGTTACGGAGCCGACAATTCATTAGCCGCGAGTGATTTTAAATAACTTTTTTTCCTGCAAAAATGACACTTTGTGCAGGGACAGTTCTCTATATTAGATATATTGAATTTTGAATTCATTCGAATCATTCAAAGCATTTGTTATATCCACTATTATAATTTCTTTCGTATTAGTTGAAATTCGATATTTGTAGTTGGATTCAAATTGTTCTCTGTGTTACTGGAACCGACAATTAGCCGCGTTAAAGATTCGTAACGATTTGAAAAAAAAATTACGATTTGTACGAAATTCATATTTCGTACGAATTCGAACGGAATTTCGTACACGAATTATGATTTTTTTTTATATACGAAACGGAACAAAACTAATTTTTTGACAGTTCCCATGTCTACGGCTCACCATCAGGGTTACAATTCATCCCAAAGGTGATCAGTAGGGATGAGGTCAGGTGATCAGTAGGGATGAGCTCAGGTGATCAGTAGGGATGATGTCAGGTGATAAGTAGGGATGAGGTCAGGGGATCAGTAGGGATGAGCTCAGGTGATCAGTAGGGATGAGGTCAGGTGATCAGTAGGGATGAGCTCAGGTGATCAGTAGGGATGGGGTCAGGTGATCAGTAGGGATGAGGTCAGGTGATCAGTAGGGATGAGCTCAGGTGATCAGTAGGGATGAGGTCAGGTGATCAGCAGGGATGAGGTCAGGTGATCAGTAGGGATGAGGTCAGGTGATCAGTAGGGATGGGGTCAGGTGATAAGTAGGGATGAGGTCAGGGGATCAGTAGGGATGAGCTCAGGTGATCAGCAGGGATGAGGTCAGGTGATCAGTAGGGATGAGGTCAGGGTTCTGTGCAGGACACTCCAGTTCCTTCACACCACACTGGTCACACCAGGTCTTTATGGAGGCGGCTTTGAGAACAGTCATATTGGAATTGAAAGTGACCTTTCCAAGACTGTTTTTACAATGCTGGAAATTCAAGTAAAGGTGAGATGTTCAAAGCTTGGGAGATTCTTTTATAACCTAACCCTGCTTTATACTTCTCCACAACTTTATCCCTGACCTGTCTGGTGTGTTCCTTGGCCTTCATGATGCTGTTTGTTCACTAAGGTTCTCTAACAAACCTCTGAGGGCTTCACAGAACAGCTGCATTTATACTGCGATTAAATGACACACAGGTGGACTCTATTTACTAATTAGGTGACTTTTGAGGGCAATTGGTTCCTCTAGATTTTAGTTAGGGGTATCAGAGTAAAGGGGGCGCCATACAAATGCCCCCCCCCCCACACTTTTCACAGATTTATTTGTATCATTTATCATTTTCCTTCCACTTCACAATTATGTGACACTTTGTGTTGGTCCATCACATAAAATCCCAATAAAATACATTTATGTTTTTGGCTGTAACATGACAAAATGTGGAGAATTTCGAGGGGTATGAATACTTTTTCCAGCACTGTATATATAAATGTGATGACATCATGGCGGATGGGAATTGATTCCCTAAATAAAATCCGGAATCCGGGATTGACTGATACAAAGTAAATAATCATTTTTATTTGCTGTAAATGAAGGGCGGCGCCCCGTCATGCCGCGTGCCGATTAGCGCGTTCCGGTATCCATGTGACACGTCTGATCCGATTGGGACGTTTCTATCAATGTAACGCAGGAATTGAATAGACGCCGCGCTCCTTATCACTGCCGGCGCCGGCGGAGGATTCTGTCCGTTCCTCCCGCAGATCAGCAGCTATTTAGACGCAGTATTTTACATATCGCCATCAATTACATCTGTCCTGAGAAATCCGCGCTCCGCAGTCTCCGAACGAATAATCGCCTGTCATGTTCCAGACTCTTCCCGACATCTACAATCAGGATGGGGAATTATCCGAGAGATGAGAAGGACCCGTCAATAACCCTCCGCAGCACAGAGCGCCCCCCAGCTGGGACTCCTCACCTGAGAAGGACCCGTCAATAACCCTCCACAGCACAGAGCGCCCCCCAGCTGGGACTCCTCACCTGAGAAGGACCCGTCAATAACCCTCCGCAGCACAGAGCGCCCCTCAGCTGGGACTCCTCACCTGAGAAGGACCCGTCAATAACCCTCCGCAGCACAGAGCGCCCCTCAGCTGGGACTCCTCACCTGAGAAGGACCCGTCAATAACCCTCCGCAGCACAGAGCGCCCCCCAGCTGGGACTCCTCACCTGAGAAGGACCCGTCAATAACCCTCCGCAGCACAGAGCGCCCCCCAGCTGGGACTCCTCACCTGAGAAGGACCCGTCAATAACCCTCCGCAGCACAGAGCGCCCCCCAGCTGGGACTCCTCACCTGAGAAGGACCCGTCAATAACCCTCCGCAGCACAGAGCGCCCCCCAGCTGGGACTCCTCACCTGAGAAGGACCAGTCAATAACCCTCCGCAGCACAGAGCGCCCCCCAGCTGGGACTCCTCACCTGAGAAGGACCCGTCAATAACCCTCCACAGCACAGAGCGCCCCCCAGCTGGGACTCCTCACCTGAGAAGGACCCGTCAATAACCCTCCGCAGCACAGAGCGCCCCCCAGCTGGGACTCCTCACCTGAGAAGGACCCGTCAATAACCCTCCACAGCACAGAGCGCCCCCCAGCTGGGACTCCTCACCTGAGAAGGACCCGTCAATAACCCTCCGCAGCACAGAGCGCCCCCCAGCTGGGACTCCTCACCTGAGAAGGACCCGTCAATAACCCTCCGCAGCACAGAGCGCCCCCAGCTGGGACTCCTCACCTGAGAAGGACCCGTCAATAACCCTCCACAGCACAGAGCGCCCCCAGCTGGGACTCCTCACCTGAGAAGGACCCGTCAATAACCCTCCGCAGCACAGATCGCCCCCCAGCTGTGACTCCTCACCTGAGAAGGAACCGTCAATAACCCTCCGCAGCACAGAGCGCCCCCCAGCTGTGAGTCCTCACCTGAGAAGGACCCGTCAATAACCCTCCGCAGCACAGAGCGCCCCCCAGCTGGGACTCCTCACCTGAGAAGGACCCGTCAATAACACTCCGCAGCACAGAGCGCCCCCTAGCTGGGACTTCTCACCTGAGAAGGACCCGTCAATAACCCTCCGCAGCACAGAGCGCCCCCCAGCTGGGACTCCTCACCTGAGAAGGACCCGTCAATAACCCTCCACAGCACAGAGCGCCCCCCAGCTGTGACTCCTCACCTGAGAAGGACCCGTCAATAACCCTCCGCAGCACAGAGCGCCCCCCAGCTGGGACTCCTCACCTGAGAAGGACCCGTCAATAACCCTCCGCAGCACAGAGCGCCCCACAGCTGGGACTCCTCACCTGAGAAGGACCCGTCAATAACCCTCCGCAGCACAGAGCGCCCCCCAGCTGGGACTCCTCACCTGAGAAGGACCCGTCAATAACCCTCCGCAGCACAGAGCGCCCCCTAGCTGGGACTCCTCACCTGAGAAGGACCCGTCAATAACCCTCCGCAGCACAGAGCTTGTTTCTCACCTAATTCAGAAGATGTGGATTATGAGGGTGACGTCTCTCCTAAATAAGCTCCGGGGGAATTAGACACAGAGGCAGGGGCGGACTGACCATTTGGCCACTCTGGCACTTCCCGAGGGCCCCGGGCCACTAGGGGGCCCCATTAGGGTTGCCAGCCTCAGTAAAACCAGGGACAGTATGTAAAAATCTGTGTTTTTTTTACATCTGTCTCTGAAATGTCCCTTACCGACATCCTTTTGGTCTAAAAATCCCGAGATTATAGCTGCCCCGCCTCTCCAGTACCTTCTCAGCCAATAGAAACATGTCTGTGTATACTGTGTGATTGTATACTGTGTGTGTGTGTATACTGTGTGATTGTATACTGTGTCTGTGTATACTGTGTGATTGTATACTGTGTGTGTGTGTATACTGTGTGTGTATACTGTGTGATTGTATACTGTGTGATTGTATACTGTGTGTGTATACTGTGTGGCCCCATAATCTCCTATTGCCCGGGGGCCCCATGAGTTGTCAGTCCGCCCCTGCACAGAAGGTGTCTGTCCCGATTTCATACTCCGTCTCCCCTGAAATCATAAAAAATGGGGATTTGCCGGCAGGAAAGCGGTTTAGCGTTGTCACACAATGGCCGGGAGCCACTGGCTGCGAATCGCTGGTCTGGATCACAGTTGCTCGGGATTAGAGGGACGCAGTGATTTGGCGTTCCACCTGGGAGACGCGTTAATTCCTGGAATGAACAGGCAGGTCGGCGTGAAACGCCTTCAGAGACCGGCATCAGGTGTCACCTGAGTTCTTATTGCCCCGGTGACACCAGATGGGGGATTTCCGTGTTTGAGGTTTATGAGGGTTGTTTAGATTAAATATCCTCGGGGGGGAGGGGGGGGTTGTCACAAAGCCGCGGGATGCTGCAGCTGTGCGCCGAAACCTTCCGCTCCGTTCAGTGGGAGGATTTGATTGACAGCTCAGAACTTGTTATAAATCCCGCAGAGCTAACGCTCTCCTCCAGTATAATCATCACCGATCGAGGTAACGGCTTCCCCCTCATTACTGACTCCAATCTACCACAACTTCCTAAGAATACGTTCCCCTTATGTCCCCTCCATGGAATACCTTCCCCTTATGTCCCCTCCATGGAATACCTTCCCCTTATGTCCCCTCCATGGAATACGTTCCCCTTATGTCCCCTCCATGGAATACCTTCCCCTTATGTCCCCTCCATGGAATACCTTCCCCTTATGTCCCCTCCATGGAATACCTTCCCCTTATGTCCCCTCCATGGAATGCCTTCCCCTTATGTCCCCTCCATGGAATACCTTCCCCTTATGTCCCCTCCATGGAATACCTTCCCCTTATGTCCCCTCCATGGAATACGTTCCCCTTATGTCCCCTCCATGGAATACCTTCCCCTTATGTCCCCTCCATGGAATACGTTCCCCTTATGTCCCCTCCATGGAATACCTTCCCCTTATGTCCCCTCCATGGAATACCTTCCCCTTATGTCCCCTCCATGGAATACCTCCCCCTTATGTCCCCTCCATGGAATACCTTCCCCTTATGTCCCCTCCATGGAATACCTTCCCCTTATGTCCCCTCCATGGAATACGTTCCCCTTATGTCCCCTCCATGGAATACCTTCCCCTTATGTCCCCTCCATGGAATGCGTTCCCCTTATGTCCCCTCCATGGAATACCTTCCCCTTATGTCCCCTCCATGGAATACCTTCCCCTTATGTCCCCTCCATGGAATACGTTCCCCTTATGTCCCCTCCATGGAATACCTTCCCCTTATGTCCCCTCCATGGAATACGTTCCCCTTATGTCCCCTCCATGGAATACGTTCCCCTTATGTCCCCTCCATGGAATACCTTCCCCTTATGTCCCCTCCATGGAATACGTTCCCCTTATGTCCCCTCCATGGAATACCTTCCCCTTATGTCCCCTCCATGGAATACCTTCCCCTTATGTCCCCTCCATGGAATACCTTCCCCTTATGTCCCCTCCATGGAATACCTTCCCCTTATGTCCCCTCCATGGAATACCTTCCCCTTATGTCCCCTCCATGGAATACCTTCCCCTTATTTCCCCTCTATGGAATACCTTCCCCTTATGTCCCCTCCATGGAATACCTTCCCCTTATGTCCCCTCCATGGAATACCTTCCCCTTATGTGCCCTCCATGGAATACGTTCCCCTTATGTCCCCTCCATGGAATACGTTCCCCTTATGTCCCCTCCATGGAATACGTTCCCCTTATGTCCCCTCCATGGAATACCTTCCCCTTATGTCCCTCCATGGAATACCTTCCCCTTATGTGCCCTCCATGGAATCCGTTCCCCTTATGTCCCCTCCATGGAATACCTTCCCCTTATGTGCCCTCCATGGAATACCTTCCCCTTATGTCCCCTCCATGGAATCCGTTCCCCTTATGTCCCCTCCATGGAATCCCTTCCCCTTATGTCCCCTCCATGGAATACCTTCCCCTTATGTCCCCTCCATGGAATACCTTCCCCTTATGTCCCCTCCATGGAATACCTTCCCCTTATGTCCCCTCCATGGAATACCTTCCCCTTATGTGCCCTCCATGGAATACGTTCCCCTTATGTCCCCTCCATGGAATACGTTCCCCTTATGTCCCCTCCATGGAATAGCTTCCCCTTATGTCCCCTCCATGGAATACCTTCCCCTTATGTGCCCTCCATGGAATACGTTCCCCTTATGTCCCCTCCATGGAATACGTTCCCCTTATGTCCCCTCCATGGAATACGTTCCCCTTATGTCCCCTCCATGGAATACCTTCCCCTTATGTCCCCTCCATGGAATACCTTCCCCTTATGTCCCCTCCATGGAATACCTTCCCCTTATGTCCCCTCCATGGAATACCTTCCCCTTATGTGCCCTCCATGGAATACGTTCCCCTTATATCCCCTCCATGGAATACGTTCCCCTTATGTCCCCTCCATGGAATGCGTTCCCCTTATGTCCCCTCCATGGAATACCTTCCCCTTTTGTCCCCTCCATGGAATACGTTCCCCTTATGTGCCCTCCATGGAATACCTTCCCCTTATGTGCCCTCCATGGAATACCTTCCCCTTATGTCCCTCCATGGAATACCTTCCCCTTATGTCCCCTCCATGGAATACCTTCCCCTTATGTCCCCTCCATGGAATACCTTCCCCTTATGTCCCCTCCATGGAATACCTTCCCCTTATGTCCCCTCCATGGAATACCTTCCCCTTATGTCCCCTCCATGGAATACCTTCCCCTTATGTCCCCTCCATGGAATACCTTCCCCTTATGTCCCCTCCATGGAATACCTTCCCCTTATGTCCCCTCCATGGAATACCTTCCCCTTATGTGCCCTCCATGGAATACGTTCCCCTTATGTCCCCTCCATGGAATACGTTCCCCTTATGTCCCCTCCATGGAATAGCTTCCCCTTATGTCCCCTCCATGGAATACGTTCCCCTTATGTGCCCTCCATGGAATACGTTCCCCTTATGTCCCCTCCATGGAATACGTTCCCCTTATGTCCCCTCCATGGAATACCTTCCCCTTATGTCCCCTCCATGGAATACCTTCCCCTTATGTCCCCTCCATGGAATACCTTCCCCTTATGTCCCCTCCATGGAATACCTTCCCCTTATGTGCCCTCCATGGAATACGTTCCCCTTATATCCCCTCCATGGAATACGTTCCCCTTATGTCCCCTCCATGGAATTCGTTCCCCTTATGTCCCCTCCATGGAATACCTTCCCCTTTTGTCCCCTCCATGGAATACGTTCCCCTTATGTGCCCTCCATGGAATACCTTCCCCTTATGTGCCCTCCATGGAATACCTTCCCCTTATGTGCCCTCCATGGAATACCTTCCCCTTATGTCCCCTCCATGGAATACCTTCCCCTTATGTCCCCTCCATGGAATACCTTCCCCTTATGTCCCCTCCATGGAATACCTTCCCCTTATGTCCCCTCCATGGAATACCTTCCCCTTATGTCCCCTCCATGGAATACCTTCCCCTTATGTCCCCTCCATGGAATACCTTCCCCTTATGTCCCCTCCATGGAATACCTTCCCCTTATGTCCCCTCCATGGAATACCTTCCCCTTATGTGCCCTCCATGGAATACGTTCCCCTTATGTCCCCTCCATGGAATACGTTCCCCTTATGTCCCCTCCATGGAATAGCTTCCCCTTATGTCCCCTCCATGGAATACCTTCCCCTTATGTGCCCTCCATGGAATACGTTCCCCTTATGTCCCCTCCATGGAATACGTTCCCCTTATGTCCCCTCCATGGAATACGTTCCCCTTATGTCCCCTCCATGGAATACCTTCCCCTTATGTCCCCTCCATGGAATACCTTCCCCTTATGTCCCCTCCATGGAATACCTTCCCCTTATGTCCCCTCCATGGAATACCTTCCCCTTATGTGCCCTCCATGGAATACGTTCCCCTTATATCCCCTCCATGGAATACGTTCCCCTTATGTCCCCTCCATGGAATGCGTTCCCCTTATGTCCCCTCCATGGAATACCTTCCCCTTTTGTCCCCTCCATGGAATACGTTCCCCTTATGTGCCCTCCATGGAATACCTTCCCCTTATGTGCCCTCCATGGAATACCTTCCCCTTATGTGCCCTCCATGGAATACCTTCCCCTTATGCCCCCTCCATGGAATACCTTCCCCTTATGTGCCCTCCATGGAATACCTTCCCCTTATGTCC
This sequence comes from Lithobates sylvaticus, assembly GCA_028564925.1. Taxonomy (NCBI): domain Eukaryota; kingdom Metazoa; phylum Chordata; class Amphibia; order Anura; family Ranidae; genus Lithobates; species Lithobates sylvaticus. The sequence continues at coordinate 799,295 of CM053032.1, read as the reverse complement.
CCTCCATGGAATACCTTCCCCTTATGTCCCCTCCATGGAATACCTTCCCCTTATGTCCCCTCCATGGAATACCTTCCCCTTATGTCCCCTCCATGGAATACCTTCCCCTTATGTCCCCTCCATGGAATACCTTCCCCTTATGTCCCCTCCATGGAATACCTTCCCCTTATGTCCCCTCCATGGAATACCTTCCCCTTATGTCCCCTCCATGGAATACGTTCCCCTTATGTCCCCTCCATGGAATACCTTCCCCTTATGTCCCCTCCATGGAATACCTTCCCCTTATGTCCCCTCCATGGAATACCTTCCCCTTATGTCCCCTCCATGGAATACGTTCCCCTTATGTGCCCTCCATGGAATAGCTTCCCCTTATGTCCCCTCCATGGAATACGTTCCCCTTATGTCCCCTCCATGGAATGCGTTCCCCTTATGTCCCCTCCATGGAATACCTTCCCCTTATGTCCCCTCCATGGAATGCGTTCCCCTTATGTCCCCTCCATGGAATAGCTTCCCCTTATGTCCCCTCCATGAAATACCTTCCCCTTATGTCCCCTCCATGGAATACCTTCCCCTTATGTCCCCTCCATGGAATACCTTCCCCTTATGTCCCCTCCATGGAATACCTTCCCCTTATGTCCCCTCCATGAAATACCTTCCCCTTATGTCCCCTCCATGGAATACCTTCCCCTTATGTCCCCTCCATGGAATACCTTCCCCTTATGTCCCCTCCATGGAATACCTTCCCCTTATGTCCCCTCCATGGAATACGTTCCCCTTATGTCCCCTCCATGGAATGCGTTCCCCTTATGTCCCCTCCATGGAATGCGTTCCCCTTATGTCCCCTCCATGGAATACCTTCCCCTTATGTCCCCTCCATGGAATACCTTCCCCTTATGTCCCCTCCATGGAATACGTTCCCCTTATGTCCCCTCCATGGAGTACCTTCCCCTTATGTGCCCTCCATGGAATACCTTCCCCTTATGTCCCCTCCATGGAATACCTTCCCCTTATGTCCCCTCCATGGAATACGTTCCCCTTATGTCCCCTCCATGGAATACGTTCCCCTTATGTCCCCTCCATGGAATACCTTCCCCTTATGTCCCCTCCATGGAATACCTTCCCCTTATGTCCCCTCCATGGAATACCTTCCCCTTATGTCCCCTCCATGGAATACGTTCCCCTTATGTGCCCTCCATGGAATAGCTTCCCCTTATGTCCCCTCCATGGAATACGTTCCCCTTATGTCCCCTCCATGGAATACGTTCCCCTTATGTCCCCTCCATGGAATGCGTTCCCCTTATGTCCCCTCCATGGAATACCTTTCCCTTATGTCCCCTCCATGGAATGCGTTCCCCTTATGTCCCCTCCATGGAATAGCTTCCCCTTATGTCCCCTCCATGAAATACCTTCCCCTTATGTCCCCTCCATGGAATACCTTCCCCTTATGTCCCCTCCATGGAATACCTTCCCCTTATGTCCCCTCCATGGAATACCTTCCCCTTATGTCCCCTCCATGGAATACGTTCCCCTTATGTCCCCTCCATGGAATGCGTTCCCCTTATGTCCCCTCCATGGAATGCGTTCCCCTTATGTCCCCTCCATGGAATACCTTCCCCTTATGTCCCCTCCATGGAATGCGTTCCCCTTATGTCCCCTCCATGGAGTACCTTCCCCTTATGTCCCCTCCATGGAATGCGTTCCCCTTATGTCCCCTCCATGGAATACCTTCCCCTTATGTCCCCTCCATGGAATACGTTCCCCTTATGTCCCCTCCATGGAATGCGTTCCCCTTATGTCCCCTCCATGGAATGCGTTCCCCTTATGTCCCCTCCATGGAATACCTTCCCCTTATGTCCCCTCCATGGAATACGTTCCCCTTATGTCCCCTCCATGGAGTACCTTCCCCTTATGTCCCCTCCATGGAATACGTTCCCCTTATGTCCCCTCCATGGAATACCTTCCCCTTATGTCCCCTCCATGGAATACCTTCCCCTTATGTCCCCTCCATGGAATACCTTCCCCTTATGTCCCCTCCATGGAATACGTTCCCCTTATGTCCCCTCCATGGAATACGTTCCCCTTATGTGCCCTCCATGGAATACCTTCCCCTTATATCCCCTCCATGGAATACCTTCCCCTTATGTCCCCTCCATGGAATACGTTCCCCTTATGTCCCCTCCATGGAATACCTTCCCCTTATGTCCCCTCCATGGAATACCTTCCCCTTATGTCCCCTCCATGGAATACCTTCCCCTTATGTCCCCTCCATGGAATACGTTCCCCTTATGTCCCCTCCATGGAATACCTTCCCCTTATGTCCCTCCATGGAATACCTTCCCCTTATGTCCCCTCCATGGAATACCTTCCCCTTGTGTCCCCTCCATGGAATACCTTCCCCTTATGTCCCCTCCATGGAATACCTTCCCCTTATGTCCCCTCCATGGAATACGTTCCCCTTATGTCCCCTCCATGGAATACCTTCCCCTTATGTCCCCTCCATGGAATACGTTCCCCTTATGTCCCCTCCATGGAGTACGTTCCCCTTATGTCCCCTCCATGGAATACGTTCCCCTTATGTCCCCTCCATGGAATACGTTCCCCTTATGTCCCCTCCATGGAATACCTTCCCCTTATGTCCCCTCCATGGAATACGTTCCCCTTATGTCCCCTCCATGGAATACGTTCCCCTTATGTCCCCTCCATGGAATACGTTCCCCTTATGTCCCCTCCATGGAATACCTTCCCCTTATGTGCCCCCCCCCCCCCGACCTTCATCCCGAGCTTCTCACAGGAATATCCGCCTGTTTTATGGCTTCACCATCTTCCACTCTTCTCACAAGACTTTCCACAGGATTTTGGAGGGTGTCTGTAAGACTATTTGCCCGTTTCTGAGGTTAGGTACTGATGTTGGATGAGAAGACCCGACTCACTATAAGCATTCTGTTCAGTAAGGTTGAGATCAGAGCTCTGAGCTTGTTGGCCATCAATATTGAGTCTCTCTGACTATAACAGCCTCCACTTTTCTGGGATGATTTTGGAGGGTGTCTGTGGGAATTTTCACCCATGTGTGAGGTCAGGTACTGATGTTGGATGAGAAGACCTGGCTCACATGTTGGGTCTCACATTGGGCACCAGAAAAGACTTGGCTCACTATTGGCATTCCATCCCAAAGTGATTCAGCGGGTCGAGGTTCCGGGTAGGAAACTCTGCGGACATTTGTCCCAATTCAACCAAAAAGTGCATTTGAGTTGGCTCATAATCTCACGATCTGCATTCCACCCCAAAGGGGATCAGTAGGGATGAGGTCAGGTGATCAGTAGGGATGAGGTCAGGTGATCAGTAGGGATGAGGTCAGGTGGTCCGTAGGGGTGAGGTCAGATGATCAGTAGGGATGAGGTCAGGTGATCAGTAGGGAGGAGGTCAGGTGATCAGTAGGGATGAGGTCAGGTGATCAGTAGGGAGGAGGTCAGGTGGTCCGTAGGGGTGAGGTCAGGTGATCAGTAGGGATGAGGTCAGGTGATCAGTAGGGATGAGGTCAGGTGATCAGTAGGGAGGAGGTCAGGTGATCAGTAGGGATGAGGTCAGGTGATCAGTAGGGATGAGGTCAGGTGATCGGTAGGGATGGGGTCAGGGGATCAGTAGGGATGAGGTCAGGGGATCAGTAGGGATGAGGTCAGGTGGTCAGTAGGGATGAGGTCAGGTGATCAGTAGGGATGAGGTCAGGTGATCAGTAGGGAGGAGGTCAGGTGATCAGTAGGGATGAGGTCAGGTGATCAGTAGGGAGGAGGTCAGGTGGTCCGTAGGGGTGAGGTCAGGTGATCAGTAGGGATGAGGTCAGGTGGTCAGTAGGGGTGAGGTCAGGGCTCTGTACAGGACACTGGGATTCCTCCACACCAAACTGGTCCCACCATGTCTTTATGGATCTGGCTCTACTCTTCTGGAAAGGCTCCCCACAAAATTGTGGAGTATGTCTGTGGGAATTTCTATCCAGTCAGCCAAAGGAACATTTGTGTGGTCGGGTATTAAGTTTGGATGAGAAGATCTGGCTCACCATTGGCCTTCCAGTCCATCCCAGAGGTGTTTAGTAGGGATGTAGTCAGATGATCAGTAGGGAGGAGGTCAGGTGATCAGTAGGGATGAGGTCAGGGGATCTGTAGGGATGAGGTCAGGTGATCAGTAGGGAGGAGGTCAGGTGATCAGTAGGGATGAGGTCAGGTGATCAGTAGGGATGAGGTCAGGTGATCAGTAGGGATGGGGTCAGGTGATCAGTAGGGATGAGGTCAGGTGATCAGTAGGGATGAGGTCAGGTGATCGGTAGGGATGGGGTCAGGGGATCAGTAGGGATGAGGTCAGGGGATCAGTAGGGATGAGGTCAGGTGATCAGTAGGGATGAGGTCAGGTGATCAGTAGGGATGAGGTCAGGTGATCGGTAGGGATGAGGTCAGGTGATCAGTAGGGATGGGGTCAGGTGATCGGTAGGGATGAGGTCAGGTGATCGGTAGGGATGAGGTCAGGTGATCGGTAGGGATGGGCTCAGGTGATCAGTAGGGATGAGGTCAGGTGATCAGTAGGGATGAGGTCAGGTGATCAGTAGGGATGAGGTCAGGTGATCGGTAGGGATGAGGTCAGGTGATCGGTAGGGATGAGGTCAGGTGATCAGTAGGGATGGGGTCAGGTGATCAGTAGGGATGAGGTCAGGTGATCAGTAGGGATGAGGTCAGGTGATCGGTAGGGATGAGGTCAGGTGATCGGTAGGGATGAGGTCAGGTGATCAGTAGGGATGGGGTCAGGTGATCAGTAGGGATGAGGTCAGGTGATCGGTAGGGATGAGGTCAGGTGATCGGTAGGGATGGGCTCAGGTGATCAGTAGGGATGAGGTCAGGTGATCAGTAGGGATGAGGTCAGGTGATCAGTAGGGAGGAGGTCAGGTGATCAGTAGGGATGAGGTCAGGTGATCAGTAGGGATGAGTAGGGATGAGGTCAGGTGATCAGTAGGGATGAGGTCAGGTGATCAGTAGGGATGAGGTCAGGTGATCAGTAGGGATGAGGTCAGGTGATCAGTAGGGAGGAGGTCGGGGCTCTGTGTCTTTATGGAGTTGCCCCTCTAGGAAAGCTGAGGGCTCCTCTGTTCTTCGATATATAACTTCCCCTTCTCAGCCATGGACGGGGGAGGGACAGGCCGGGATAGTAGGGAGGAGCCTCTGTAACCTTCACCTTATAAACAACACAAACTCTTCTTATTTTACCTTCTCTGTGAATTGATTTTTCTGTATTGGATTATTGTGTGTAGCGTTTGGAGTTCAGTGATAATTGTTATTGACTATTTATTACTTTTCACTTTAACTCTGAGCTTTGATTGGATGTCAGTTTGTCTCCATGGACACGAGGACAGCCATGTTCAGGGTCAGCTTCCTTCTCAACTCCGATAGAAATCTATGGAGTCTCTGGAGGTTCTAATGACATCAAACCCCCACAATGCTTCTGCTCCCCAGAGACCATGTGACCCGTGCCTAGGCCGGCATGGAATCCCGTTAGGAGGATCTCTACATTTGCACTAGGGTGACCACATTTCCAAACTGCCATTCAGGGACACATCCCCCCCCCCCCCCCCCCCCCCCCCCCCCCACCCCCACCCTCCCCCCCCCCCCCCCCCCCCCCCCCCGCACAAAATATATGTTTTTGATACTATTTTTTGCCAATTTTTGGTAAAAAAAAAGTGGTAACCAGTTTAGACAGGTGGACAGCAGAACGGAGGGGGACACGGAGGAAGAACGGAGGGGGACAGCAGAACAGAGGGTTCTACTGCTGTCCCCCTCCGTTCTTCCTCCATGTCCCCCTCCGTTCTGCTGTCCCCCTCCGTTCTTCCTCTGTGTCCCCCACCGTTCTGCTGCTGTCCCCCTCCGTTCTTCCTCCATGTCCCCCTCCGTTCTTCCTCCGTGTCCCCCTCTGTTTTGTTGCTGTCCCCCTCCGTTCTTCCTCTGTGTCCCCCACCGTTCTGCTGTCCCCCTCTGTTCTGCTGTCCCCCTTCGTTCTTCCTCCGTGTCCCCCTCTGTTCTGCTGTCCCCCTTCTTTCTTCCTCCTTGTCCCCCTCCATTCTTCCTCCGTGTCCCCTCCATTCTGCTGTCCCCCTCCTTCGGAGGGGGACAGTAGAACGGAGGGAGACACAGAGGAAGAACGGAGGGGGACAGCAGAACAGAGGGGGACAGCAGCAGAATGGAGGGGGACAAAGTGTGAGTGCAACACAGACAGTACACTAACCTGTCCTGTTTCTGGAAGAATGTCTGGCACTGACTGCAGGCGGCACTTGCGGACCTCGTGGGCGGGAGGAGCCTGGAGGAGGACTCAGGAGAGAAGTTTAAACAACTGTGGCACTGGCTCTGTCTGGGGTGAGTCTGGTCACCGTCACTGGCGTCACAGGTCACTGGCGTCACAGGTCACTGGCGTCACAGGTCACTGGCGCCACTCTGTGCACTGCTGGCCGGCCCACTGTGGCTGCTCTCTCTCTCTCTGGACTACTGAGCGGTGGACACGCGCGCTGCTCACCTCTCAGCCATAGGATGCGGGCGGGTGCACTGCCCACACTGACTGCCAGTGCCGCCCACGTGTCTGTCAGCCCGCCCCTCAGGCCTCAGCTGACATTGCTAGACACGGAGCTGCCCCTAGCCTAGCAACCAGCCTGGCAGCCAGCCTATGATGCGTTAAACTTTATAAGGGTGGCGGCGGAAGGGAGAAGTGAGTCGGCGGAGCGGACTGGTCTGGTCAGTGGTCACTGTGGGTTTTTTTCATTCCGGGACACTGTATTGTCCCGGAATGAAGGTGCCCGGGACACGGGACAAAAATCTCAAGTCAGGGACAATCCCGGGCAATCCGGGACACGTGGGCACCCTAATTTGCACTGAGCAGCGGATGAACATGTGGTGTAGAAGAAAGACTTTGGAAGACAATGTAAAATGCAGCTGGCGGCGGTGGCGGCGTCTTTTCTGAGCGGCGGCACCTGGTGACCTATCTATCTCCAATTTCTGCGTTCCTCAGCCTCACACTGATGAAGAAATATGGCTCCCCCGACACAGCCAGGCAAAGGACAGTGTTCTCCGCGGATCGCTTCAAAAGCCGTCCGAAAGGCAAAAAGGCAATTTGTAGGAGGGCGCGAGGAACATTATCCGTCAGACTGGAGTCGGAGGAAACCTGTAGAGTCCTAATCATCTCCTGCTGGGACTTTACAGCTTCTAAACATTCAGGATGAGTTCTTTGTTCGCTCTTAACCCCCCTGACACGGAAATCACTTAAATCAACGGCGTCCTCGCCGCAGACAATCCCGAGCCACCGCCGCAGACAATCCAGAGCCACCGCCGCAGACAATCCCGAGCCACCGCCGCATTCCCGCGCCTTTCATGTTCCCACTGAATAAAGTGACGGAATAGATGACTGATTGTTTACTGCGACTACTTTCCCATCATTTATATATATTACATCCGGGAAATGTCAGAACTACTCACCCCACTCATAGGGGTGGCCAAATGATGCCCATTTTATGGGCCCAGACCCCCACCTCTAAATATGCTAGGACCACCCACTCTGCCAACCTCATGGGTTGGTCCTGCTAAGACCCCACCTCTAAATATGCTAGGACCACCCACTATGCCCACTTTATGGGTTGGTCCTGCCGAGACCCCACCTCTAAATATGCTGGGACCACCCACTATACCAACCTCATGGGTTGGTCCTACCGAGACCCCACCTCTAAATATGCTGGGACCACCCACTCTGCCAACCTCATGGGTTGATCCTGCCAAGACCCCACCTCTAAATGTGCTGGGACCCCCCACTATGCCCACTTTATGGGTTGGTCTTGCCAAAACCCCACCTCTAAATATGCAGGGACCACCTACCATGCCCATCTTATAAGTTGGTCCTGACCAGAACACACCTCTAATCATGCAGGGACCACCCACATGCCCATCCTCCCCCTTCCCTCCTCCTTCCTCTGCTATCTGCATGAGACTCCTCCCCCTCCCCTCTGCTATCTAAATGAGACTCCTCCCCTTCACTTCTCCACCTCCCTCCTCCTTCCTCTGCTATCTGCATGAGACTCCTCCCCCTTCCCTCCCCCACCTCCTTCCTCTGCTATCTGCATGAGACTCCTCCCCCTCCCCTGCCTCTGCTATCTACATGAGACTCCTCCCCCTCCCCTCTGCTATCTAAATGAGACTCCTCCCCTTCACTTCCCCACCTCCCTCCGCCTTCCTCTGCTATCTGCATGAGACTCCTCCCCCTTCCCTCCCCCACCACCCTCCTCCTTCCTCTGCTATCTGCATGAGACCCCTCCCCCTTCCTCTGCCTCCCCCTTCCTAGCATGAGTCTCCTCCCCTTCCCTCCTCTTTCCTCTTTTCTCCCCCCTCCCTCCTTCCTCTCTCCTCCCCCTCCCCTCCTCCCCCTTGCGACTCCTTCCCCACCTCCTTCCTCTGCTATCTGCATGAGTCACTTCTGACAAGTTTTCCTGACACCAAGAGATAAAAGGTGACAGGGGAGGGAGCTCCAGCACACAGCCTGTGATTGACATGCTGTGTAAAGGGGGTGGTCCTTTCCCTCCAATCAGATCTCACTGAGCTCTGTAGAATGTAACTTGAGCTCTCTTCCCCCTTTTCTTCTGACATCTCAGACAAGCTGTATAAATTCGGCACTTTGACGGATGTAGAGAAGAGAAGACTGCAGATAAAAAGGTGCAACTTATGTGGGGGGATTTGTATCATCTCTGTGTGTCACCTCTCTGGGGATATGGAGGGATTACAGACACTTTAATGAGCTGCAATCATTTATTACGCCTCACATTCAGGTCGGGATGAAATGCGTTGATCCTCAGTACATGCGTTTTGTTTTCTCCCCTTTGTATCACATTCTTCTTTTTGAACCCGACTTGTTCTGGATTTACTTTGTTAGTCATCAGAGAACAATAAAGATCCATCAAAGACTCAGAAAGGTGTTTATTCTCCGCGGACGGCGTTCGGCGGGATTTAATTGCGCTGTGATTCTGGAAGGGCCAATCAAAATCATAGAACACGGCGCAATATGTAGGAAACACGGTCAGACGCCATAACAATGCACCACAGGAACGCATTATCCACGCCGCGCGTTTCGAGGCTTTTCATGTGCGCCCGGAAGCCGTCGCTGTGTGGCGGCGGCTCGTTATTCCTGAGGAATGTCCAGAAATGTATTTGTTATCCCAGATGCAGCGCGATGACATCACAGGGGGCGGGGCGCGGTAATACGGTCAGTTTATGAGGTCAGTGAGATCCTTTCATAATAAACAATAAATACAAAGTAACGTTCAGCGCTGAACTCCGAGACAAAATCCATCAGCCGGTGATCTCATTATAAAATGTCTCCCCCGGAAAAAGTAACGACCAATCGGAATCAGGCGGAGGGGAGATCAGGATCGCAAGAAAATTCTGTCCGATGGCGGCCAGGAGCACCGCGCCCCAGACAGGTGGTGATGTTGCTCAGACCCCCCCCCCCCCCCAGGGTTACCACCTCATTCCTTTAAACCTGAACACATATTACGGTAATCACCGGAGTCCGAGGCTGATTAAGGTGGTAATTAAACCCACTTGGTGCCTTTTCTGCATTACATTTGCCTCAGAACCCGAGTAATTCCTATGTGTTCAGGTGTAAAGGGATGAGGTGACAACTCTACCCCCCCCCCCCCTCAGCTGACTCCAATGGAAGAGTCAGTGGCCCCGAGGTGTCAGTGGCCCCGGGCCCCAAGGTGTAAGTGGCCCCGGGCCCCGAGGTGTCAGTGGCTCCGGGCCCCGAGGTGTCAGTGGCCCCGGGCCCCGAGGTGTCAGTGGCCCCGGGCCCCGAGGTGTAAGTGGCCCCGGGCCCCGAGGTGTCAGTGGCTCCGGGCCCCGAGGTGTAAGTGGCCCCGGGCCCCGAGGTGTCAGTGGCTCCGGGCCCCGAGGTGTCAGTGGCCCCGGGCCCCGAGGTGTCAGTGGCCCCGGGCCCCGAGGTGTCAGTGGCCCCGGGCCCCGAGGTGTAAGTGGCCCCGGGCCCCGAGGTGTCAGTGGCCCGAGGTGTCAGTGGCCCCGGGCCCCGAGGTGTCAGTGGCCCCGAGGTGTCAGTGGCCCCGGGCCCCGAGGTGTCAGTGGCCCCGGGCCCCGAGGTGTCAGTGGCCCCGAGGTGTCAGTGGCCCCGGGCCCCGAGGTGTCAGTGGCCCCGGGCCCCGAGGTGTCACAGGAAGGTGCCCGATAACTTGCTATCATACATGGCGTCCTGGCGGATAAAGTCCATGGAAATACCATCAATAGAACCTCATAGAAGCTTCGATACGATCGAGTTCTTTCAGAGATCTATTTTAATCTTCTTTCATTTTCTGCATTCATTAATATGATCCCTCGGTGATCCCGCCATGAAGGTCTTCGCTGAGGCACTTCCTGCCGTGGTGTGACAATTGTCCCCTCGGGTATCTCAGGGCGGGTTTCCTACACAGAGAAAACAAAGTGGAATCTTCTAGATATATAAATGACATCGAATGATTCACCACCAGAGAATGTTTGGTGGAAATCACATTCACTACTTTATAAATATGTCATCCATGGAGGGATCACATCTACTGAGAGGCTGGGAGGAGCGGATGGGATGAATGATAAGATGTGGTGGTGGGAATGGGTTGGTTTTGGGTAAACTCTACACTGGGCGCTTGCTGGAAATCCCTAGTCGTTCCTTTCAGTCATTATATTTCTTTGTTTCTTCTGCAGATCCCGCAGATCAGTTATGGCTCCACGGCTCCGGAGCTGAGTGATGACCGCCGATACGACTTCTTCTCTAGAGTGGTTCCACCAGACTCCTTCCAGGCCCAGGCTATGGTGGACATTGTGAAGGCGATGGGATGGAACTACGTCTCCACATTGGCGTCAGAGGGAAGCTACGGAGAGAAGGGAGTGGAGTCCTTCATGCAGATCTCCCGGGAAGAAGGTAGGTGCCCACTGCTTCGTGCTCCATCTGCTGACCAGTTTGTGCCCATTGACCAGTTTGGACCAATAACCAGTTTGGACTCTGCCTGTTGACCAGTTTGGGCTCTAACTGTTGACCAGTTTGGCTCATTGATCAAGTTTGGCCCATGGACTAGTTTGGACTGTGCCTGTTGACCAGTTTGGACTCTAACTGTTGACCAGTTTGTGCCCATTGACCAGTTTGGACTCTGCCTGTTGACCAGTTTGGCTCATTGATCAAGTTTGGCCCATGGACTAGTTTGGAATGTGCCTGTTGACCAGTTTGGACCATGGACTAGTTTGGACTGTGCCTGTTGACCAGTTTGGACTGTGCCTGTTGACCAGTTTGGACTGTGCCTGTTGACCAGTTTGGACTGTGCCTGTTGACCAGTTTGGACTGTGCCTGTTGACCAGTTTGGCCCATTGATCAAGTTTGGCCCATTGACCAGTTTGGACTCTGCCTGTTGACCAGTTTGGACTCTGCCTGTTGACCAGTTTGGCCCAATGACCAGTTTGGACTCTACCTGTTGACCAGTTTGGACTCTACCTGTTGACCAGTTTGGACTGTGCCTGTTGACCAGTTTGGACTGTGCCTGTTGACCAGTTTGGACTGTGCCTGGAATGTGCCTGTTGACCAGTTTGGACTGTGCCTGTTGACCAGTTTGGCCCATTGACCAGTTTGGACTCTGCCTGTTGACCAGTTTGGACTCTGCCTGTTGACCAGTTTGGCCCAATGACCAGTTTGGACTCTACCTGTTGACCAGTTTGGACTCTACCTGTTGACCAGTTTGGACTCTACCTGTTGACCAGTTTGGACTGTGCCTGTTGACCAGTTTGGACTGTGCCTGTTGACCAGTTTGGACTCTGCCTGTTGACCAGTTTTGACTGTACCTGTTGACCAGTTTGGACTCTGGCTGTTGACCAGTTGTCCATTTTCCCGGCTGTTGTTATAAAGAGAAGATAAAAGCAGAACTTGTCTTCGGGTCACCAGTACAGGAACCTGCAGGAGACTCGGAAGTCACGGGGGATGGGTTATAAGAATGTGAATCCAGGCTGAGGGTCGGGGAATAACTACAGATCATGGGGCCCCATAGCAAACTTTTGAGGGGTCCCCCTGGAGACCTCTCTACTGTCATTGATCCTAAAATATAACTAAAGGCAAAACTTTTTAAAAAAATTTGGAGAGGTATTAGACCCCCTGTCAGGTTTTTTTGCTGCCTGTGTCCCCGTTAGGGAGATGCCCCTCCCCCCTCTCTATTTGTCCTGTTTATCATTATTATTGAAAGTGAAAGAAAATCCCAAATTTTGGATTATCCTCAGAAAAGTAATAGAAGGGAAATCCTCCAATGGGGATGCTAGTTCTGGTGACCGGGGGAGGGGGGGATGCTGATGACATCATTGACCTAATATGGGCATGTGGCCGGAGGAAGGAAGAGAGAGGGGAGGAAGAGAGGGGAGGAAGGAAGGAAGGAAGGGAGGAAGAGAGGAATAGAGAGGCGAGGAAGGAAGGAAGAGAAGGGGAAGAAGGAAGGGAGAAAGGAGGGAAGGAAAGAAGGATGGGCAAGGTGAATCCTAATGAAGGAGGCGAGAGGGAGAGAAGAAAGAAAGTAAAAATAAATCTTAAGGAAGGGAGGAAGGAAGGAACGAAGGAAGGAAGGAAGGGAGGAAGGACTTGATTTGGAAGGGGAAGTAGTCGGGTGCTGTTGCAGTGCTCATGTGCTAATAGGGGGCATGCTGATATAAGGAGAGAGCAGAGTGACAGAGATGAGCTCATCATTCTGCTGCTTCTTCTCTCATTGTCCAATCACAGGCTGGGGGAGGGACAAGACCTGTAAGTGTTACAGAACTGCAGCAGGGAAGAATCCGGTCTCCTCCCCCTGCTAGACGGGGCTGTGCTGTGTAAATCTCAGGACTGGATGGAAATATAAATTCTTAGGAAGGTGGAACGGCTCCTTCTTCTGTTTTTTTAGCGGTGTGCCCGGAGTGAAGCTTTAATGACGGGGGTTGGGATTTGATTTATCGGCGGTGTTGGAGAAATGGCGCCCCGGAGCCGTGGCGCGGTGTGGCGGTTCCAGCGGATCGGTTGGCTGTACAACTGGAGAAGACACGGCATGTTTAATGATTGTGTCTGCGCCCCCTCCCCCCCCCCCCCCCCCCCCCGCCACCATCTGACCGTCTTCCTCCTCTCTATCATTAATAATGTATCCGGCCCGCGCTCAGCCAATCGGCCTCTGGACTTCAATCGGCCGCCTTCCACCCAGCGCTGCCAGACTCCGAGAGCGCCAATCTCATCCTCCCGCTATTGATTCTATCAGAGGCTGAATTCTTTTATAGAGCCAAAGGGCCCCAGAAGGCTGAGCGGGGCCCCAGAACACAGCGGGGCCCCAGAACACTGAGCGGTGCCCCAGAACACAGAGCGGGGCCCCAGAACACTGAGCGGGGCCCCAGAACACAGAGCGGGGCCCCAGAACACTGAGCGGGGCCCCAGAACACAGAGCGGGGCCCCAGAACACTGAGCGGGGCCCCAGAAGGCTGAGCGGGGCCCCAGAACACTGAGCGGGGCCCCAGAAGGCTGAGCGGGGCCCCAGAACACTGAGCGGGGCCCCAGAAGGCTGAGCGGGGCCCCAGAACACTGAGCGGGGCCCCAGAACGCTGAGCGTGGCCCCAGAACACTGAGCGGGGCCCCAGAAGGCTGAGCGGGGCCCGAGAACACAGCGGGGCCCCAGAACACTGAAGGGTTCCCCAGAAAACTGAGCGGGGCCCCAGAAGGCTGAGCGGGGCCACAGAGACGCCTAGTGTGAGATTTTTGGGGGGGGCAGAAAATTGATGGCCGGGGTGTCAGGGAGGGGCTCTGACACGGAAATTATAGGTGGTTCCTAAAAACGCAGATAGTCTTCTATGTCCTATCGCAATGATATTCTCTATATACATGAGAACAGATCGATCGATATATATATATTAAAGCAAAGTCATGCTGCACTTCACACCTGAACCTCAATAGTTACCTATAGAAGGAGCTCCAACCTCCACCTGATACCGAGCAACAGTCTGTGTCCCCCGACTCCTCCCCCCGGAGGAGGGAGGAGGAAGGGAGGGAGGAGAAACGAGGAGGACAGAGGAAGTCATGTGACCGAGTAATGGGCGGGGTCTATAACAGTAAATAAGATATTCAATTATCTACAGATTTATCTGAGGCCTACACTGTACCCTACATACACCCCGCACTGCACCCTACATACACCCCGCACTGTACCCCGCACTGCACCCTACATACACCCCGCACTGCACCCTACATACACCCCGCACTGTACCCCCGTAAATAAGATATTCAATTATCTACAGATTTATCTGAGGCCTACACTGTACCCTACACTGCACCTACATACACCCCGCACTGTACCCTACACTACACCCTACCCTGCACCCTACACTACACCCTACACTGCACCCTACACTACACCCTACACTGCACCCTACACTGCACCCTACACTACACCCTACACTGCACCCCACTACACCCTACACTGCACCCTACACTGCACCCTACACTACACCCTACACTGCACCCTACACTACACTACACTGCACACTACACCCCACACTGCACCCTACACTACACCCTACATCCACCCCGCACTGTACCCTACATACACCCTACACTGCACCCTACATACACCCCGCACTGTACCCCGCACTGCACCCTACATACACCCCGCACTGTACCCTACACTACACTCTACACTACACTACACCCTACACTGCACCCTACACTGCACCCTACACTGCACCCTACACTGCACCCTACACTGCACCCTACACTACACCCTACACTGCACCCTACACTAAACCCTACACTGCACCCTACATACACCCTACACTGCACCCTACACTACACCCTACACTGCACCCCTACACTGCACCCTACACTACACCCTACACTACACACCACCCTACACTACACATACACTACACCCACACTGCACCCCACTGCACTACACTACACCCGCACTGTACCCTACACACCTACACTACACCCCCTACACTGCACACCTACACTACACCCTACACTGCACCCTACACTACACCCTGCACCCTACACTACACCCTACACTACACCCTACACTGCACCCTACACTGCACCCTACATACACCCCTACACTGCACCCTACACTACACTACACACACCCTACACTGCACCCTACACTACACCTACACTACACACTACCCTACATACCACTGCACCCCGCACTGCACACTACACTACACTACACCCTACACTGCACCCTACACTACACCTACACTACACCCTACACTACACCCTACACTTGCACCCTACACTGCACCCTACACTACACCCTACACTGCACTACACCCTACACTGCACCCACTACACTACACCCTACACTGCACCCTACACACCCCGCACACACTACACCTACACTACTGCACCTACACTACACCCTACACTGCACCCTACACCCCCACACTACCCTACCCACCCCTACACTACACCCTACACTGCACCCTACACTACACCCTACACTACACCCTACACTGCACCCTACACTACACCCTACACTGCACCCTACACTACACCCTACACTACACCCCTACACTGCACACTACACCCTACACTACACCCTACACCCCCTACACTACACACTGCACCCTACACACCCTACACACACCCTACCCTACACCCCTACACCCTACACTACCCTACATACACCCCACACTGCACCCTACACTACACCCTACACTAACACTGCACCCTACACTACACCCAACACTGCACCCTGCACCCTACATACACCCCACCACTGCTCCCTACACCACACCCTACACACTACACCCTACACTGCACCACCCTACACTACACACCCTACACTACACACACTACACTGCACCCTACATACACCCCACACTGCACCCTACACTACACCCTACACTACACACTACACTGCACCCTACACTACACCCTACACTGCACCCCGCACTGCACCCTACATACACCCCGCACTGCACCCTACACTACACCCTACACTGCACCCTACACTGCTCCCTACACTGCACCCTACACTGCACCCTACACTACACCCTACACTGCACCCTACACTACACCCTACACTGCACCCCGCACTGCACCCTACACTACACCCTACACTGCACCCTACACTACACCCTACACTACACTACACCCTACACTACACCCTACACTACACCCTACACTGCACCCCACACTGCACCCCACACTGCACCCTACATACACCCCACACTGTACCCTACATACACCCTACACTGCACCCTACATACACCCCACACTGCACCCTACACTAGACCCTACACTGCACCCCACACTGTACCCCATACACTACACTGCACCCTACACTACACCCTACACTGCACCCTACACTGCACCCTACATACACCCCACACTGCACCCTACACTGCACTGCACCCTACACTGCACCCCCTACACCCTACACTACACCCTACACTGCACCCTACACTAACACCCTACACTGCACCCTACATACACCCCGCACTGTACCCTACACTGCACCCTACACTGCACCCTACACTACACCCTACACTAAACACTACACCCTACACTGCACCCTACACTACACCCTACACTACACTACACTGCACCCTACACTACACCTACATACACACCCACACTACACTACACCCTACACTACACCCTACACTGCACCCTACACTACACCCTACACTGCACCCTACATACACCCTACACTGCACCCTACATACACCCCGCACTGTACCCTACACTACACTGCACCCTACACTACACCCTACACTACACTACACCCTACACTGCACCCTACACTGCACCCTACACTACACCCTACACTACACCCTACACTGCACCCTACACTACACCCTATACTACACCCTACACTGCACCCTACATACACCCCACACTGCACCCTACACTACACCCTACACTGCACCCTACACTGCACCCTACACTACACCCTACACTACACCCTACACTGTACCCTACACTGCACCCTACACTACACCCTACACTGTACCCTACACTGCACCCTACACTGCACCCTACACTACACCCTACACTGTACCCTACACTGTACCCTACACTGCACCTACACTACACTGTAAATCAACAGGCCTTGGTACTTACTTTTCTGGCAGCTCTTGTGTTGAAACATTATGATTACACCTCTCCCTGGTTGCCGTAGGATGTCACACTCCATGTGGGCTGAATACCTGCTACCCCACCACACTAAGTGGTTCCTTCCACCAGCTTGTACATTACTACATTACTCCTATGGGCTCCTGGAAGGTGACTATATGGCCCCCTCCTGTGGGCTCCTGGGAGGTGACTATATGGCCCCCTGCTATGGGCTCCTGGAAGGTGACTATATGGCCCCCTCCTATGGACTCCTGGAAGGTGACTATATGGCCCCCTCCTATGGGCTCCTGCAAGGGGACTATATGGCCCCCTCCTATGGGCTCCTGGAAGGTGACTTCCCTTCTATGGGCTCCTGGAAGGTGACTATATGGCCCCCTTCTATGGGCTCCTGGAAGGTGATTATATGGCCCCCTCCTTAATGGGGTGTTCTTTGAGTACAAGAGACCCTGCGGTGACGGAGTGCCATTGAGGAGGGGGGGGAATTGGCCTACAGATTATTTCTATATCTTGGGATTGGCCTTCAATCACCTCTTCACATGACCCATGTCATCTCCTCCATCCAATAACCAGCGGCTGTCAGTTCCCGGTTATGGATTACCAGTCACAATAGAGCAGATTACAATAAGAGGCCGGGACTGGCAGAGGTCGGATCTCCGCGGTCGGACAGTCCGGTATTTCATGTTTTTCATTGTAGAAATGAAGGTGGAGGGGGATTTGGTCGTTAATTGTAAATCTGGCAGATTAGTGAAGCTGTTCCTCACTCCTATGGAAGTCGGAAGATTTAGAGAGCGGTGGTGGCAGGTCGCCCCTCTGGGGCCGGGCCATTTGTCACCTGTACTCTGTCCTTCCTGGCAGGTCCCTGAGGAGCCATAATAGAAAGTCCCATTTCCAATCTATCATCCAGGAGCTTGTTAGCGAATATTATACATCAATGGAGGGAACATTCGTTTATGGCCCTTCAGAGCTCCGGCCGCTGACCTTGTGGGCAGTAAAACTCTTCCGATGACACTTGTAAGTTTGATGGCCTCATTGTTCTCTGTGCGTCAGAAGCTGGTCAGAGCTCCAGCAGATCCATCACCATTCACTGTGAGGACAGCCGCTGCCTGATTCCCCCATTAACTCTCTATTACAGGCGGATCACCTGCAGGAGGCCTCTTCATCCTCTTCCTGGCCTTCATTCTTCACACTGAGTCCTCCTGAGTGCGTCACTCTCCGGCCTATCAGCCGTAACCCCATAAAACAGATACGGGCCCATCGAATAACGAGGTGCAACCCAGACTTCTCCTTACGCTTTGATTGCACCGGGTGCTGTATGTTATACAGGTGTTATATAGTTACATAGTAGGTGAGGGTGAAAAAAGACACAAGTCCATCCTCTGTGTGTGATTATATGTCAGTATTACATTGTATATTCCTGTATGTTGCGGTCATTCAGGTGATTATCTAATAGTTTCTTGAAACGATCGATGCCCCCCGCTGAGACCACCGCCTGTGGAAGGGAATTCCACATCCTTGCCGCTCTTACAGTAAAGAACCCTCTACATAGTTTAAGGTTAAACCTCCTTTTCTTATTTGAATGAGTGGCCACGAGTCTTGTTAAACTCCCTATTGTGGTTTTCTCCCTATTGTGGGGTCACCAGTCCGGTATTTATATATTGTGGGGTCACCAGTCCGGTATTTATATATTGTGGGGTCACCAGTACGCTATTTCTATATTGTGGGGTCACCAGTCCGGTATTTCTATATTGTGGGGTCACCAGTCCGGTATTTATATATTGTGGGGTCACCAGTCCGGTATTTGTATATTGTGGGGTCACCAGTCCGGTATTTGTATATTGTGGGGTCACCAGTCCGGTATTTATATATTGTGGGGTCTCCAGTCCGGTATTTATATATTGTGGGGTCACCAGTCCGGTATTTGTATATTGCGGGGTCACCAGTCCGGTATTTATATATATTGTGGGGTCACCAGTCCGGTATTTGTATATTGTGGGGTCACCAGTCCGGTATTTATATATTGTGGGGTCTCCAGTCCGGTATTTATATATTGTGGGGTCTCCAGTCCGGTATTTGTATATTGTGGGGTCACCAGTCCGGTATTTGTATATTGTGGGGTCACCAGTCCGGTATTTATATATTGTGGGGTCACCAGTCCGGTATTTATATATTGTGGGGTCACCAGTCCGGTATTTATACATTGTGGGGTCACCAGTCCGGTATTTATACATTGTAGGGTCACCAGTCCGGTATTTATATATTGGGGGGTCTCCAGTCCGGTATTTATATATTGTGGGGTCACCAGTCCGGTATTTATACATTGAAATCATATCCCCTCTCAGTGTCTCTTCTCCAGAGAGAATAAGTTCAGAGCTCACAACTAAGGATGGGCCCGGTGCTCGATGCGAACCCACGTTCGCATCGAGCACCGGGCGTTCGCTCGCTCGGCGAGCCCAGAACTATTTTGGCCGCTCGCATCACGTTCGTGTGATGCGAGCGGCCCCGCAATGCATTGCGGCCGGCGCGGCCGACGCAGTGCATTGCTGGCTGATGATTGGCCAAGCATGCACTGTGACCCCGCATGCTTGGCCAATCACAGCCCCGGAAACTCGAAGAGCCATAATTGGCTACAGGCAGGACGCCTGTAGCCAATTACAGCTCAGGGGCTGTAGTACACGCCCCCCCCTATAAAACGCCGCCACGCCGTCTGCGCCGGTCACATGCTGTTCCGGCGCAGATTGAGCAGGCTGTTTCTGTGACACTCTGCTGCATTTAGATAGATAGAGAGATTCACTTGCAGAGATTGAGTTAGATAGATTCAGTTACAAAGATTGATTGACAAAGAGGGGCTTGTAGTGTGTTCGTGGCAGGCAGGCAGAGCTCCTATATTTTGTTACCAGAAGCACCTATAGGACTTGTAGTGTGTTCGTGGCAGGCAGGCAGAGCTCCTATATTTTGTTACCAGAAGCACCTATAGAACTTGTAGTGTGTTCGTGGCAGGCAGGCAGAGCTCCTATATTTTGTTACCAGAAGCACCTATAGGACTTGTAGTGTGTTCGTGGCAGGCAGGCAGAGCTCCTATATTTTGTTCCCAGAGGCACCTATAGGACTTGAAGTGTGTTAGTCCCATTACACACACAGAGCTATATTTTCTTCCCAGAAGCACCTATAGGACTTGAAGTGTGTTAGTCCCATTACACACACAGAGCTATATTTTGTTCCCAGAAGCACCTATAGGACTTGAAGTGTGTTAGTCCCATTACACACAAAGAGCTATACTTTGTTCCCAGAAGCACCTATAGGACTTGAAGTGTGTTAGTCCCATCACACACACAGAGCTATATTTTGTTACCAGAAGCACCTATAGGACTTGTAGTGTGTTCGTGGCAGGCAGGCAGAGCTCCTATATTTTCTTCCCAGAAGCACCTATAGGACTTGAAGTGTGTTAGTCCCATTACACACACAGAGCTATATTTTCTTCCCAGAAGCACCTATAGGACTTGAAGTGTGTTAGTCCCATTACACACACAGAGCTATATTTTCTTCCCAGAAGCACCTATAGGACTTGAAGTGTGTTAGTCCCATTACACACACAGAGCTATATTTTCTTCCCAGAAGCACCTATAGGACTTGAAGTGTGTTAGTCCCATCACACACACAGAGCTATATTTTGTTCCCAGAGGCACCTATAGGACTTGAAGTGTGTTAGTCCCATTACACACACAGAGCTATATTTTGTTCCCAGAAGCACCTATAGGACTTGAAGTGTGTTAGTCCCATCACACACACAGAGCTATATTTTCTTCCAGAAGCACCTATAGGACTTGAAGTGTGTTAGTCCCATTACACACACAGAGCTATATTTTCTTCCCAGAAGCACCTATAGGACTTGAAGTGTGTTAGTCCCATCACACACACAGAGCTATATTTTCTTCCCAGAAGCACCTATAGGACTTGAAGTGTGTTAGTCCCATTACACACACAGAGCTATATTTTCTTCCCAGAAGCACCTATAGGACTTGAAGTGTGTTAGTCCCATTACACACACAGAGCTATATTTTTCTTCCCAGAAGCACCTATAGGACTTGAAGTGTGTTAGTCCCATTACACACACAGAGCTATATTTTGTTCCCAGAAGCACCTATAGGACTTGAAGTGTGTTAGTCCCATTACACACACAGAGCTATATTTTGTTCCCAGAAGCACCTATAGGACTTGAAGTGTGTTAGTCCCATTACACACACAGAGCTATATTTTCTTCCCAGAAGCACCTATAGGACTTGAAGTGTGTTAGTCCCATCACACACAAAGAGCTATACTTTGTTCCCAGAAGCACCTATAGGACTTGAAGTGTGTTAGTCCCATCACACACACAGAGCTATATTTTCTTCCAGAAGCACCTATAGGACTTGAAGTGTGTTAGTCCCATTTACACACACAGAGCTATATTTTGTTCCCAGAAGCACCTATAGGACTTGAAGTGTGTTAGTCCCATTACACACACAGAGCTATATTTTCTTCCCAGAAGCACCTATAGGACTTGAAGTGTGTTAGTCCCATTACACACACAGAGCTATATTTTTTTCCCAGAAGCACCTATAGGACTTGAAGTGTGTTAGTCCCATTACACACACAGAGCTATATTTTCTTCCCAGAAGCACTATAGGACTTGAAGTGTGTTAGTCCCATCACACACACAGAGCTATATTTTCTTCCCAGAAGCACCTATAGGACTTGAAGTGTGTTAGTCCCATTACACACACAGAGCTATATTTTCTTCCCAGAAGCACCTATAGGACTTGAAGTGTGTTAGTCCCATCACACACACAGAGCTATATTTTGTTCCCAGAAGCACCTATAGGACTTGAAGTGTGTTAGTCCCATTACACACACAGAGCTATATTTTGTTCCCAGAAGCACCTATAGGACTTGAAGTGTGTTAGTCCCATCACACACACAGAGCTATATTTTCTTCCCAGAAGCACCTATAGGACTTGAAGTGTGTTAGTCCCATCACACAGAGCTCCTCTATTTTCTTTGCATAAGCACCCACAGGACTTCTAGTGTGTTAGTGGCATCACACAGAGCTCCTATATATTCTTCTCAGCAGCACCCACAGGACTTCTAGTGTGTTAGTGGCATCACACAGAGCTCCTCTATTTTCTTTGCAGAAGCACCCATAGGACTTCTAGTGTGTTAGTGGCATCACACAGAGCTCCTATATATTCTTCTCAGCAGCACCCACAGGACTTCTAGTGTGTTAGTGGCATCACACAGAGCTCCTCTATTTTCTTTGCATAAGCACCCACAGGACTTCTAGTGTGTTAGTGGCATCACACAGAGCTCCTATATATTCTTCTCAGCAGCACCCACAGGACTTCTAGTGTGTTAGTGGCATCACACAGAGCTCCTCTATTTTCTTTGCAGAAGCACCCATAGGACTTCTAGTGTGTTAGTGGCATCACACAGAGCTCCTATATATTCTTCTCAGCAGCACCCACAGGACTTCTAGTGTGTTAGTGGCATCACACAGAGCTCCTCTATTTTCTTTGCATAAGCACCCACAGGACTTCTAGTGTGTTAGTGGCATCACACAGAGCTCCTCTATTTTCTTTGCATAAGCACCCACAGGACTTCTAGTGTGTTAGTGGCATCACACAGAGCTCCTCTATTTTCTTTGCATAAGCACCCACAGGACTTCTAGTGTGTTAGTGGCATCACACAGAGCTCCTCTATTTTCTTTGCAGAAGCACCCACAGGACTTCTAGTGTGTTAGTGGCATCACACAGAGCTCCTCTATTTTCTTTGCAGAAGCACCCATAGGACTTCTAGTGTGTTAGTGGCATCACACAGAGCTCCTATATATTCTTCTCAGCAGCACCCACAGGACTTCTAGTGTGTTAGTGGCATCACACAGAGCTCCTCTATTTTCTTTGCATAAGCACCCACAGGACTTCTAGTGTGTTAGTGGCATCACACAGAGCTCCTCTATTTTCTTTGCATAAGCACCCACAGGACTTCTAGTGTGTTAGTGGCATCACACAGAGCTCCTCTATTTTCTTTGCAGAAGCACCCATAGGACTTCTAGTGTGTTAGTGGCATCACACAGAGCTCCTCTATTTTCTTTGCAGAAGCACCCATAGGACTTCTAGTGTGTTAGTGGCATCACACAGAGCTCCTATATTTTCTTCTCAGCAGCACCCACAGGACTACCGACTACAATGGCTGGAAGACCGCCAAGGGGAGGCAGAGCGTGCAGAGCCAAGAACACAGGGCAGGCAGGCTCTGTTTCTAGTGGACGTGGCCGTGGACGTGGACGTGGTCGTGCATCGTCATCAGCACGTGGCCATGGGACACGCGCGTCTTTGTTTTCGGCAGCTGGACATGTGGAGCCGCATCATGCTGAAGGCTTGGTAGAATGGATGACCAAGCCCTCCTCATCCTCCTCATCCTCTCTCACCCAGGCTCAGGGTACTGACAGAGCATCATCAGCCACCCCTTCCCTAGACCCACCATGTCCTCCTGAGGAGTCCCCCGAACTCTTTGAGCACAGTGTTGGGTACATGCTCCAGGAGGATGCCCAACGATTCGAAGGCTCGGATGACGATACCCAGCTTGAGGAATCTGGCAGTACAGTTCCACCAGCTGCAGCTTACTGCCAGGTTTGCTCTAGTGGTGAAGAGGGAGGGGATGATGAGGTCACTGACTCCACGTGGGTGCCTCAAGGGAGAGAGGATGAGGAGGAGGACGAGGAGGAGGAGGATGCGGCGTCACATGTCCAACGAGGCAGGATGCCCCCTGGAGGCCAGGTAGAGGCCAGCACAGCAACTGTACAACACCGCAGAGCTCCGCCTGTGCAGGGCGCTGCCTCTGCACGTTATCAGAAAAGTTCTTTGGTGTGGGCCTTTTTTGAGACGAGTGCAGCAGATCGCACCACTGCTATTTGCAATATTTGGTGTATATGTGTCCCTCGCGCTACTTGGAGTGTGTGAGTGGTCAAATATAAATGATAATATAAATAATCGTGCTCTGCTGCGAAATGTGGTGTGTTCACAAATACACAAAAAGGTTTATATATAAAAGAAAATCTCGCGCAATAAATAGCTAAAACTTAAAATAGTGCAATATTACCTGTGAAAAATATATAGTAAAATGCAATAATAATAAAGTGCAATTATTATAAAGTGCAATTGTTATAATAAAGTATTCGGTGAAGAATGGATGTGCATCCAAGTGCTAAATGTTACACCATACATTAAAGTAATGTGCTATATGATATAAAACATAACATACATGTGCATCAAAGTGCTAATATGTACACGAACAAATTATTAAAGTGCTGTGCATAAATAGTATAAAAACCAATAATAAATGGGTGTTTAAATGCTTCAGGGGGGCGGATGAATGGTTAAAAATATTCAAAATAGTTCAAAAGGTTCACGTAGTCCTAGACTGGGTATATGTATAAATAGGTTAAAACAGTCTTCAAGTTAATCCATCCAATCTTGATACTATAGATGCATATGGTCAGGTGCCGTGACAGCCCAAATCATGCAGTGGTGGATTAGTAGTTTTAGGGTACTTGGTCCTGTTTATATAGGTACAATCCCATCACCAGTCTCCCAGAACTCTCACCTTTAAGATGCGGTATTGAAGCTTTTCGGGCTTATCCTGTAGCCCCACACGGTATAGATACAAATTGGTCGGCAGACCCTGGTAAGAGTGAAGCCCTTCTCCTTTAGCAGCGTCTTGGTGTTTAAAACCTGTGATGCTTAGTGTCACGATGTGACACAGTGCCAAACAGAAAGGAAAAAGGGGGGGAAGCCTCCACTAGTGTAGTATTTCGTTAATTGTAAACAGTTTATTAAGAATAGGCATGAGGTTGGACTCTTACATTAAAAACAAAGTAAACCGGCATATAGATACAAAGTATAAGCTTTGGCGTTCTCAGCGCCTTCTCACGTCTCTCACGTCTCCTATATTTTCTTCTCAGCAGCACCCACAGGACTACCGACTACAATGGCTGGAAGACCGCCAAGGGGAGGCAGAGCGTGCAGAGCCAAGAACACAGGGCAGGCAGGCTCTGTTTCTAGTGGACGTGGCCGTGGACGTGGACGTGGTCGTGCATCGTCATCAGCACGTGGCCATGGGACACGCGCGTCTTTGTTTTCGGCAGCTGGACATGTGGAGCCGCATCATGCTGAAGGCTTGGTAGAATGGATGACCAAGCCCTCCTCATCCTCCTCATCCTCTCTCACCCAGGCTCAGGGTACTGACAGAGCATCATCAGCCACCCCTTCCCTAGACCCACCATGTCCTCCTGAGGAGTCCCCCGAACTCTTTGAGCACAGTGTTGGGTACATGCTCCAGGAGGATGCCCAACGATTCGAAGGCTCGGATGACGATACCCAGCTTGAGGAATCTGGCAGTACAGTTCCACCAGCTGCAGCTTACTGCCAGGTTTGCTCTAGTGGTGAAGAGGGAGGGGATGATGAGGTCACTGACTCCACGTGGGTGCCTCAAGGGAGAGAGGATGAGGAGGAGGACGAGGAGGAGGAGGATGCGGCGTCACATGTCCAACGAGGCAGGATGCCCCCTGGAGGCCAGGTAGAGGCCAGCACAGCAACTGTACAACACCGCAGAGCTCCGCCTGTGCAGGGCGCTGCCTCTGCACGTTATCAGAAAAGTTCTTTGGTGTGGGCCTTTTTTGAGACGAGTGCAGCAGATCGCACCACTGCTATTTGCAATATTTGTCTCAAGCGTATCTCGCGTGGCCAAAACATCAGCCGCTTGGGCACGACAAGCATGACCAGACATATGGCGACCTGCCATGCAGCTCGTTGGCAGGCACACATAAAAGACCCACACCAAAGAACTAAGCGGACCTCTCCTTGCTCCTCCTCAGCTGGGATCTCCATCCCCACTACACCTTCAGTCCTCTCTGAAAGCTGCTCTGAGAGGACTGAAGGTGTAGAATTCGGTGTGTCACAACCAAGTACTTGCAGTACACCGACGTCCGAATGCAGCAGGCAAATTTCCCTGCCCCAGCTGCTGGACCGTAGAAAGAAGTACACTCCCAGCCATCCACATGCCCAGCGGTTGAATGCTAGCCTTGCTAAATTGCTAGCACTTCAACTGCTGCCTTTTCAGTTGGTAGACTCGGCCCCCTTCCGTGAGTTTGTTCAATGTGCGGTTCCTCAGTGGCAGGTTCCCAAACGCCACTTTTTCTCGCGGAAGGCGATTCCGTCTCTCTACCGGCATGTGGAGGGCAATGTCCATGCCTCGCTGGACAGGGCGGTCAGCGGTAAGGTGCATATTACCGCTGACTCATGGTCCAGCAGGCATGGACAGGGACGGTACCTTTCTTTCACGGCCCATTGGGTCACTCTATTGGCAGCTGGGAGGGATGCAGGACAAGGTGCAGTAGTGTTGGAGGTTGTTCCGCCACCACGCCTCCAAAACGCGACTACTGCTACTGGTTGTGACACACCTCTCTCCTCCACCCCCTCCTCTTCTTCTTCCTCCAGTGCTCTGTCCTTGGAACCAGCGGTGCTCCGTAGGCGTACAAGGGGCTACGCAAGTACGCAGGCAAAAAGATGCCATGCCGTGCTTGCGCTGGTGTGTTTGGGGGACAGGAGCCACACTGGGCCAGAGGTTCTGGCAGCTCTGCAGGGGCAGGCCGAGAGGTGGTTGACGCCACGTCAGCTTAAGCCAGGAATGGTCGTTTCTGACAATGGCACCAACCTCCTCTCCGCCCTGCGACAGGGGCAGCTCACCCATGTGCCCTGCATGGCTCACGTCCTCAACCTGGTGGTGCAGCGGTTCTTGGGCAGGTTCCCAGGCTTACAGGATGTCCTGAGGCAGGCCAGGAAAGTCTGTGTGCATTTCCGCCGATCTTATAATGCCAGTGCTCGGCTGACTGAGCTGCAAAAGGAGCTGAACCTGCCCAAGAACCGCCTAATATCTGACATGCCCACCAGGTGGAACTCAACGTTGGCCATGCTGCAGCGACTGCACACGCAGCAGAGGGCCATCAATGAGTACCTTTGCGACTACGGCACCAGGACAGGGTCAGGGGAGCTTGGTTTTTTTTCCCCACGTCAGTGGAGCATGATCAGGGATGCATGCACTGTCCTCTCACCATTTGAGGAGGCCACGAGGATGGTGAGCAGTGACAGTGCATGCATCAGTGACACTGTCCCTCTTGTCCACCTGTTGGAGCATACGCTGCGTGGGATAATGGACAGGGCACTTGAGGCAGAACAGAGGCAGGAAGAGGAGGACTTCCTTGCCTCTCAAGGCCCCCTTTATCCGGACAGTGTTCCTTCTGTCCCACCCATCACACAGGAAGAGGATGAGGAGGAGGATGAGGAGGAGGAGGAGGAGGATTGTGTGAGCATGGAGGTGGAGCCTGGCACTCAGCATCAGCAGCAGCAGTCTTTTAGGGATGATGTACAGTCCCAACAAGCCAGTGGACTTGTACGTGGCTGGGAGGAGGTGGCTGGCGATCATGTCATCCTCAGTGACCCAGAAGACTCCGGACCGAATGCCTCAGCTAACCTACGCTGCATGGCCTCCCTGATCCTGCAAAGCCTGCGGAAGGATCCTCGTGTTCTTCGGATCAAGGAGAGGGACCATTACTGGCTGGCCACTCTCCTTGATCCGCGGTACAAGGGTAAGGTTGCGGACCTTATCTTGCCGTCGCAGAGGGAGCAGAGGATGAGACATCTCAGGGAGGCCTTGCAGAAAGGTCTGTGCAACGCGTTCCCAGAAACTGGGAGGCTACAAACTCCTGGTCCTGGGCGACGAGTTGCTGAGGCTTCGGTCAGTGGCAGAAGGAGCGGTGGGGAAGGTGGACGTCTGACCGATGCGTTCAGACAATTTTTTAGTCCGCAGCCCCAAGGTATGATCGGTTCCAGCAACCATCGCCAGCGTCTGATATACATGGTGCAGGAATACCTTGGGGCAAGGTCAGACTTGGACACCTTTCCCACCGAAAATCCTCTGGCTTACTGGGTCCTGAGGATGGATCACTGGCCAGAGCTTGCACAGTATGCAATTGAGCTACTGGCCTGTCCTGCCTCCAGCGTTCTTTCCGAACGCACATTCAGTGCTGCTGGAGGATTTGTGACTGATCATAGGGTGCGCCTGTCCACCGCCTCGGTTGATCGACTGACATTCATCAAAATGAATCAGTCTTGGATCACCACCAGCTACCAGGCACCTGAGGCGGATATAACCGAATAATTTTTAATGTCACATCCCTTCAAGACTGCCTATGCTGATGCTGAGTGACTGTCCTCTTATGTTCACTGACTATCCTCTTCCTCCTCCTCAATGATCCATGCCACAGCACCAGTGCCTAAGGCACAATTTTTCAGCCCCTGTTTAACAGGGGCGTGTACTTACAATTTTTAAAAAAAAATGCTTCGCAACACGTGTGACTGCTGTGCTCCAAGTACAGTCTCTGTGAGGGCCGTGTTGCAGTGTTGTGGCACCAGCACCAGTGCCTAAGGCACAATTTTTCAGCCCCTGTTTAACAGGGGCGTGTACTTACAATTTTTTTAAAAAATGCTTCGCAACACGTGTGACTGCTGTGCTCCAAGTACAGTATCTGTGAGGGCCGGGTTGCAGTGTTGTGGCACCAGCACCAGTGCCTAAGGCACAATTTTTCAGCCCCTGTTTAACAGGGGCGTGTACTTACAATTTTTTAAAAAAATGCTTCGCAACACGTGTGACTGCTGTGCTCCAAGTACAGTCTCTGTGAGGGGTTGCAGTGTTGTGGCACCAGCACCAGTGCCTAAGGCACAATTTTTCAGCCCCTGTTTAACAGGGGCGGGTAATTACAAATCTTGATCTATACCACCACCGCCAAAGGCCCAATTTTTCTGCCCTGTTCATCAGGTGCTTGCAATTACAAATCTTGATCTAATAACTCACAGCAGGGCCCATTCCTGCGCCCACCAAGAGTAACTATGAGGGCCTACAGTCTTGTGGCAACACCGTCCACCACCACCGCCAAAGGCCCAATTTTTCTGCCCTGTTCATCAGGTGCTTGCAATTACAAATCTTGATCTAATAACTCACAGCAGGGCCCATTCCTGCGCCCACCAAGAGTAACTGTGAGAGCTTACAGTCTTGTGGCAAAACCGTCCACCACCACCACCACCACCACCCCCAATTTTTCTGCCCTGTTCAACAGGTGCATGCAATTACAAATCTTGATCTATTAACTCACAGCAGGGCCCATTCCTGTGCCCACCAGTCTTGTGGCTACACCAACATCTAATAGGGCAAATTTCTGCAGAGTATATACGCCAGGCCCCTACTTTCAAACATCCAACTTACAAACGACTCCTACTTGCAAATGGAAAGAGAAAACAGGAAGTGAGAGGAAATCTACCCCTAGGAAGGGAAATTCTATCCTGTTAGATTTAATTTGGGAAAAAGGTATCTCCTCTCTACTGATACTTTATCACCAATCCTTGTTTCAATTAAAACCCCACTTTTCCAAAAACATTTGTCATTGGGACGGAAAGTGAGGTGACATGTTCTGAACAGATGTGCAAAGACAGCAAATGTTACAGGGGTGATAACCCCTCCCTATGTTCTCCAAAAAGCTTAAAAATAGATTTTTTTGGGATGGAGCTACACTTCATAATGTACCTGTTCAGATTCTACTTAAGATCAAACCTAAAGCCGCAAGTGGTTTTAAATGGCTTCTTTTTTTCCTTTACAAATGTCATTTTGTGCAAGGACAGTTCTAAACACGGGAAACACATGCCACTTCACAGGCATACTTTGGACACCCCCCAGGTACCATATTTAAAGGAAAATGTCACTTTTTTTTTTTCACTTTATGCATCATTAAAATGACTGCTCCCGAAAAAACGTTAGTTTTTAAAAGTTCTTTTTGCATTGATATATGTCCCCTGGGGCAGGACCCGGGTCCCCAAACCTGTTTTATGACATTAACATGCATATTGGCCGTTGTAATTAGCACTTTTGATTTCGAACGTTCGCGTCCATTATAACGTATAGGGTTCGAAAATTCGCGCGAACTTTCGGTCCGTTCGAAGGTTCTGGTGCGAACCGAACCCGGGGGTGTTCGGCTCATCCCTACTCACAACCTTTCCTCATAACTAATATCCTCCAGACCCTTTATTAGCTTTGTTCCCCTTCTTTGTAGTCGCTCCATTTCCAGTACACCCTTCCTGAGGACTGGTGCCCAGAACTGGACAGAATACTCCAGGTGCGGCCGGACCAGAGTCTTGTAGAGCGGGAGAATTATCGTTTTATCTCCGGAGTTGATCCCCTTTTTAATGCCAATATTCTGTTTGCTTTGTTAGCAGCAGCTTGGCATTGCCCATCATCTACTAGGACCCCCAGGTCCTTCTCCATCCTAGATCCCCCCAGAGGTTCTCCCCCCCAGTCTATAGATTGCATTCAGATTTTTACCACCCAAATGCATTATTTTACATTTTTCTACATTGAACCTCATTTGCCATGTAGTTGCCCCTCCCCCCCATTAATATGTTCAGATCTTCTTACAAGGTTTCCACATCCTGCGGAGAAGTTATTGCCCTGCTTAGCTTAGTATCGTCCGCAAATACAGAGATTGTTTCCCCCATCCCCCTCCTCCAGGTCATCTATGAACAAATTAAATAGGATTGGTCCCTGCACAGGTGTTGTATGTTATATACAGAGGGGAAAATAACGATCGTCTCCCCTGCAGATTGTGTAAGTTTTGCCCACTTACATAGAAATGAAGGGTCTATAATTTTTATCATAGGTGTATTTTATATGATGGAGACAGAATATCAACCAAAAATCCTGAAAAATCACACAATACAAATGTTATAAATGGAGTTCAGTGAGTAAAATAAGTATTTGATCCCCTTAGTAGTTGGTGGAGAAACCCTTGTTGGTGATCACAGAGGTCAGACGTTTCTTGTAGGTGGTGATCAGGTTTCCACATCTCAGGAGGGATTTTGTCTTCTTTACAGATCTTCTCTAAATCCTGAAGGTTTCTTGGCAACTCGAAGTTTCAGCTCCTCCATACATTTTCTATAGGATTAAGGTCTGGAGACTGGCTGGGCCACTCCATGACCTTCATGTGCTTCTTCTTGAGCCCCTCCTTTGTTGCCTTGGTGGTATGTTTTGGGTCATTGTCATGCTGGAAGACCCATCCATGACCCATCTTCAGTGTTCTGGATGAGGGAAGAAGGTTCTCCTCCAAGATCTTACAATACATGGCCCCGCCCATTGGCCCCTCAATGCGGCAAAGTCGGCCTGAACCTTTATCAGAGAAACAGCCCCAAATCATCATGTTTCCCCCTCCGTGTCACTGTAGGGATGGAGTTCTTAGGGTCAGAGTCACCATTCTTCTTCCTCCAATCGCGGCGAGTCGAGTTAATTTACAGAAGGATTGGGGAGAAAGTTCTGTGATCAGATGAGACCAAAATTCAGCTCTTTGGCATCAACTCGACTCGCCGTGTTTGGAGGGAAAAAAATGCTGACAATGACCCCAAGAACTCCATCCCTACAGTCACACGGAGGGGGAAACATGATGATTTGGGGGTGTGGTGTCATAGTGAGCGGTCGGCACTTTTACCAGCTTGGATTTGATATCAAACAAGCGTAGCGTCTGCATGGAGTGTGTATGGCCCTGCCTGTGTCTGGATACAGAGAAGTCTCATGCTGGTAGATGCCCATTGCGGGTCGGTGTGACTGGCTGGTCATTGGATGACGAGCTCCTCTAATGGCTCGGTGTTCTCAGACCGGCGGCGGAGGAATGAGTCAGTTCTATGGAAATAGGTGAAGAGAATGGAACCTTTTCACCTCATCACATGAAAACGTTTGCTGACGACGTCTATAGAACGAGCGAGGGGAGATCGGCGTCCGCACGGCACGGCGCTGAGATTCATTTTTATCCCGATTGTAGAGAATAAAAGAGATCTGCTGCTTGTTTCTTTGTTTTCCACCCAGCAGGAAAAACAAAATACTCTTGTAGTGCCCCCCCCCCATCTTTCCCTCACACTTCAAAGGTTAACCACATGAGGACTGGAAGGATTTGCCCCCCTTTATGACCAGGCCATTTTTTGTAATAGGGCACTGCGTCGCTTTAACTGACAATTGCGCAGTTGTTGGACGTTGTACACAAAACAAAACGTCCTTTTTTTCACCACAAATAGAACTTTCTTTTGGTGGTATTTGATCACCTCTGCGGTTTTTATTTTTTGCGCTATAAACAAAAAAGAGCGATAATCAAAAAAAAAAAAATACTATAAAAAAACAAATTTCTTCCTCAGTTTAGGTCGATACGGATTCTTTTACATATTTTTGGTAAAACAAAATCAGCATTAAGCGTATATTGATTGGTTTGTGCAAAAGGTATCACGTCTACAAACCATAGGATAGATTTAGGGACTTTTTTTTTTATTATTGTTTTTACTGGTAATGGCGGCGATCTGCGATTTTTAGCAGGACTGCGACATTGCAGCGGACAAATCTGACCCCAAATGACACTTTTTGGAGACCAGTGACATTTTTACATTGATCAGTGCTATAAAATGCACTGTCACTGTATAAATGACACTGGCAGGGAAGGGGTTAACACTAGGGGGGCGATCAAGGGGTTAACTGCGTTCCCAGGGTGTTTTCTAACTGTAGGGGGGATGGACTACCAGGGACATGACAGAGATCACCGGGGACAGAAGATCTGTCATGTCCCCTGTCAGAACGAGGATCCTCTGGTTCAGATCCCTGTTCTGCCTCTGTACTAGGCGATCGCGGGTCCGCCCGCCCACAACTGCTTACACTCCACTCCATCCAAAACCAAAAACAAAACTTTTTCCTTTTAGTTATACTTTAAGTGAAAGAAGAGGGAGGAAAGTGTAATTCACAGACATATCTGTCAGAGCGGACGGCTTGTATTCTATCAGAAGAAGAAATGGAAGGCAGTCACTAAATCCTCGTCTAGGTTCCTCCTGGCGTCACTCAGAGTGCATTCTCCACCAGTTCCTCCAGAGGAAGCCCATAACTTCCTCCTCTCTCCTCCGGGGGGCGCCCACGTCTCTCTTTTCATCGGCCCGGGGGACGGGGAGGACGGGACTCCAGCAGCTTGAATGACCTCTGCTCCCTCCCCTCACCCCCGTGGGAATCATTCAGGTTCTCAGATGGTCCTACAGAAAGCCGGCTGAAGCAAAAGCCATTGTCAATCAACACAAACCCCGCCTCCATCATTCTAATTATTAAATTCAAGTGAAAGACGAAACCTTCATTGGGGAGATTTCTCTTCACTTCCTGTCCTGTAGACTCAACAGGAAGTTGAGAGGATATCCCTCCATTGAGAGGGAAATACCCTCTTAGGCCTCCTTCATTGTCTGGGGGGGGGGGACTGTGAAAACAGTTGGTTGAGCCCCCTGACCGCTCACCTGTCTGGACTGTCTACATGCCACACATCAGGATTGGTCAGCTTCTTCCCTGGCCACAGCAGCCAGGGAATGACAGTAATGTATTATACATAAATTCCGGGTTCATCCACCAGGGGGCAGATCAGAGAATTGATATTTCGAGGGCCACAGGAGGCCCAGTATACATCATGGGGGAGGCAGGGTAATACCTTCGGGGGGGGGGGGGTGAAATTGACTGATTGGCTTTGAAGTCACCTTGTAGGTTCACAAAAAGCTGATGGGAAGGCACCCCCTCCCCCTCCCCGCAACACTGGCAGATCCAGCAGGGTGTAGAGAGCAGAGTGCGGCCGACTGTCAGCATCAGTAGAGAGGGGCGGCTGTTGTGTGCCCAACAGGCGGGTGTCCAGAGAAGTTGTGATTCGCCAGGAACCTTTCCCTATTGCTAGTGCCGTCTCTACCAGGCAGGATACCTGTCCCTGCTCTACCAGACCTGGGAGCCAGGGCCTTAAGTAGGCTCTGCCTGGCCCAAGATGGCTGCCAGAGTCACATGGGGTGACAGCATCCAACCAGATACCTTCCCCAGTCGCCCAGGAAACCATAGGAGGAGCTGTGTTCCTCTTGACTTCTTTTTCAGAGCGCCACCTACAGTGGAGAAAGTAGACTGCACCTGCCTATAACCTGACAGTAGTAAACACATCGTCTATAGACAAGCAGGGAGAGAAGCTGAACGCTTCAATAACACAAAGGGTTAACCTTGGCTTTATTTTTGTGTTCTCAGAGCAGGCAATACCCGATATGTTTTTATTCCCCGGCGTCCGGAATAAAGACGTTTTTTGAAGACTTCACACTTTACTTTCATCTGTTTTTAATTCTTCAACATAAAAGACAAAAGTTTTGTTTGAAACGCGTCGCCCTCCTCCTAGCCGAAGCCGGTGAGATCCGAAGCGCATAGCAATGGAGATGGATAACCCTTGTAAGGTTAAAATGTAAGTTCAGCCCAAACTTTCCTGTTTAGTTTTGGATGGGAGGAGGAAGGGTTAGAGCCCCTGTACAGCTGCCTGTGACCCTGCCGGGGTGGTCCACCCTGTGTCTATGGATCCTGCTGACTACAGAGCAGCGATGAGCTTTGGATCAGGCCTGGGATTGGTCCCAGCGGACGTGCACTGGATGTGACGTCACCAACACAGAGCGAGGTCGCACCGTCTCACCACAATGAGTCTTGGGATGGAACGCAGATACGGTGGTAAAGTGGATGGAAGACTGTCCGCAGGCTGTGGTCATGACAACACGTTTCGGGTGTGGCCCTTTATCAAATCATCACTTAATTTGATCGACCCCCCTCTGTGTCGGTGACGTCACATCCAGTGTGATGCCTGACTACACCAGCTGCACCATCCGGCAGTTTGGAGTCTTCTGCCCGGTCCATTGGGGGCTTCTCCACATCACTGCCCCTTACGGGTTCCACCAGTGGTCTGTCATCCCTTCCAATGGGTGGATGCCCATGTGACATCTGATGCCTACACACCTTTTGACTGCCCCCCACCACCGGCCCTGATATGCCTGGGTCAGCCTTCCGAGGTTGGATGAGATCGAGGTTCATAATCGAGCATGATGTTTAACATTGATTCTATGTCAGACATATTTTAACCCTTTCCATTCTTGGAATTCTTTGACTTTGAGCCGCTCCTTTGTTGCCTTGGTGGTATGTTTTGGGTCATTACTGGAAGACCCATCCATGACCCATCTTCAGTGTTCTGGATGAGGGAAGAAGGTTCTCCTCCAAGATCTTACAATACATGGCCCCGCCCATTGGCCCCTCAATGTGGCAAAGTCGGCCTGAACCTTTATCAGAGAAACACCCCCAAATCATCATGTTTCCCCCTCCGTGTGACTGTAGGGATGGTGTTCTTAGGGTCATAGGTCACCATTCTTCTTCCTCCGAACATGACGAGTCGAGTTAATGCCAAAGAGCTGAATTTTGGTCTCTTCTGATCACAGAACTTTCTCCCCAATCCTTCTCTGAATCATTTAGATCAGTGATTCTCAACCTTCTAGTGCCGAGACCCCTTGATAACATTTCCCAAGTTGTGGGGACCCCTAACAGTAAAATTATTTTCATAGCGGGGGTTGTCAGCACCCGAGGCAAGATGAGTAATTTGCACCCCCAACCCACGGACATTGAGCTCTCCCTGAGTCCCTTCCACTCTACAACATTACAACCCCTTATGGTACATTTTAGGATGTAACACTCTCTTTGTTCTTTTTTCTTTCCCTTTTATCTCTCTCTATGCCAATTTCTTGTCCCCCCCCCCCCCCCCCCATCTCTCTAGCCATGTTTCTTGTTCTCTTATACTTTCTCTCCCTTTTTCTTTGTTCCTCCCCTTATTTTCCTCTCCCCTTGGTGGGGGGGTGGGATGAGTGGCAGTGCTGGTGGGGGGTGGGATGAGTGGCAGTGCTGATGGGGGGGGGGGGTGGGATGAGTGGCAGTGCTGGTGGGGGGGGGGATGAGTGGCAGTGCTGGTGGGGGGTGGGATGAGTGGCAGTGCTGGTGGGGGGTGGGATGAGTGGCAGTGCTGGGGGGGATGAGTGGCAGTGCTGGTGGGGGGTGGGATGAGTGGCAGTGCTGGTGGGGGATGGGATGAGTGGCAGTGCTGGTGGGGGGTGGGATGAGTGGCAGTGCTGGGGGGGATCAGTGGCAGTGCTGGTGGGGGGTGGGATGAGTGGCAGTGCTGGTGGGGGGTGGGATGAGTGGCAGTGCTGGTGGGGTGTTGGGATGAGTGGCAATGCTGGTGGGGGGTGGGAGGAGTGGCAGTGCTGGTGGGGGGGGGGGTGGGATGAGTTGCAGTGCTGGTGGGGGGTTGGGATGAGTGCCAATGCTGGTGGGGGGTTCTGATCAGCCAACTTAGGTGCTCTTGATCGAGGTCATCTGCTGATCTGAGAACTGTAGTGGGGACTTTTAATGGCAACTCTAATCACAGGTAATGTTACTCACTGTGTCTCCAACTTTGTGGTGTCTCGTAGCAGTGACACCTTTGCCGAAATCAGGAGATGGGGTCTCCTCCAGTTCCTCCCACTTCACATTCCTCACCAGTCTGCTGACCTCTAGTCTGTGCCCCCCAGCCATGCCGTGTACTGAATAGGCGGCTGCAAAGAGGCTGAGTGGACAGCTGGGGGCTCCAGGAACAGCCCAGCTGGGTGGCCGCAGAAAGGCTGGGAGAGCAGCATGGGCTTCAGGAACAGCCCAGGATTCGGTGACCCCTGGCAAATCATCATTTGACCCCCAGGTTGAGAACAACTGTTTTAGATGTTCATTGGCCAACTTCAGATGGACCTGTACACGTGCCTTCCTGAGGAGGAGGACCTGTACACGTGCCTTCCTGAGGAGGAGGACCTGTACACGTGTCTTCCTGAGGCGGAGGACCTGTACATGTGTCTTCCTGAGGAGGAGGACCTGTACATGTGTCTTCCTGAGGAGGAGGACCTGTACACGTGTCTTCCTGAGGAGGGGGACCTGTACACGTGTCTTCCTGAGGAGGGGGACCTGTACATGTGTCTTCCTGAGGCGGAGGACCTGTACATGTGTCTTCCTGAGGAGGAGGACCTGTACATGTGTCTTCCTGAGGAGGGGGACCTGTACATGTGTCTTCCTGAGGAGGGAGACCTGTACATGTGTCTTCCTGAGGAGGAGGACCTGTACATGTGTCTTCCTGAGGAGGAGGACCTGTACATGTGTCTTCCTGAGGAGGGGGACCTGTACATGTGTCTTCCTGAGGAGGGGGACCTGTACATGTGTCTTCCTGAGGAGGAGGACCTGTACATGTGTCTTCCTGAGGAGAGGGACCTGTACATGTGTCTTCCTGAGGAGGGGGACCTGTACATGTGTCTTCCTGAGGAGCGGGACCTGTACATGTATCTTCCTGAGGAGGGGGACCTGTACATGTGTCTTCCTGAGGAGGGGGACCTGTACATGTGTCTTCCTGAGGAGGAGGACCTGTACATGTGTCTTCCTGAGGAGGGGGACCTGTACACGTGTCTTCCTGAGGAGGGGGGCCTGTACATGTGTCTTCCTGAGGAGGGGGACCTGTACATGTGTCTTCCTGAGGAGGAGGACCTGTACACGTGTCTTCCTGAGGAGGGGGACCTGTACATGTGTCTTCCTGAGGAGAAGGACCTGTACATGTGTCTTCCTGAGGAGGGGGACCTGTACATGTGTCTTCCTGAGGAGGGGGACCTGTACATGTGTCTTCCTGAGGAGGAGGACCTGTACATGTGTCTTCCTGAGGAGGGGGACCTGTACATGTGTCTTCCTGAGGAGGGAGACCTGTACATGTGTCTTCCTGAGGAGGAGGACCTGTACATGTGTCTTCCTGAGGAGGAGAACCTGTACATGTGTCTTCCTGAGGAGGGGGACCTGTACATGTGTCTTCCTGAGGAGGGGGACCTGTACATGTGTCTTCCTGAGGAGGAGGACCTGTACATGTGTCTTCCTGAGGAGAGGGACCTGTACATGTGTCTTCCTGAGGAGGAGGACCTGTACATGTGTCTTCCTGAGGAGGGGGACCTGTACATGTGTCTTCCTGAGGAGGAGGACCTGTACATGTGTCTTCCTGAGGAGAGGGACCTGTACATGTGTCTTCCTGAGGAGGAGGACCTGTACATGTGTCTTCCTGAGGAGGGGGACCTGTACATGTGTCTTCCTGAGGAGGAGGACCTGTACATGTGTCTTCCTGAGGAGAGGGACCTGTACATGTGTCTTCCTGAGGAGGGGGACCTGTACATGTGTCTTCCTGAGGAGGGGGACCTGTACATGTGTCTTCCTGAGGAGGGGGACCTGTACATGTATCTTCCTGAGGAGGGGGACCTGTACATGTGTCTTCCTGAGGAGGGGGACCTGTACACGTGTCTTCCTGAGGAGGGGGACCTGTACATGTGTCTTCCTGAGGAGGGGGACCTTGTGGGGGCTGCAGGA
The DNA here is from genome assembly GCA_028564925.1 of Lithobates sylvaticus. NCBI lineage: Eukaryota > Metazoa > Chordata > Amphibia > Anura > Ranidae > Lithobates > Lithobates sylvaticus. Next base: position 760,748 of record CM053032.1, on the reverse strand, counting down.
TTTCAATCCATGGTGGTGTATTGTGTTATCGATGGTTTGTTTGGTGACTGTGGTCCCAACTGCCTTGAGATCCTTCACAAGCTCCTCCTGTGTAGTTGTGGGCGGATCCCTCACTTTTCTCATGACCATCCTCACCCCATGAGGAGAAATCTTCCATGGAGCTCCAGACTGAGGGCAATCGATGGTTATTTTGTATTTCTTCCATTTGTGAATAATCGATCCAACAGTCGTCTCCTTCTCACCGATCTTCTTGCTGATGGTCTTGTAGCCCATTCCAGCCTTGTGCAGGTCTACAATCTTCTCCCCGACGTCCTCTGACAGATCTTTGCTCTTCCCCATGATGGTGAGGATTGGAGGGAAGAGATTCTGTGGACAGGAGTCTTCTATACACATAACGAGTTGTCATTAGGAGAACCTTCTTACATTGACAGGACTGATCTGTGTACCACATGAGCCCCTACTGGAGCCAGTCTGTGTATACCCCATATATATACCCCCCATATATACTATATACCCCATATATATACCACATGAGCCCCTACTGGAGCCAGTCTGTGTATACCCCATATATACCCCCCATATATACCCCCCATATATACTATATACCCCATATATACCCCCCATATATACTATATACTCCATATATATACCACATGAGCCCCTACTGGAGCCAGTCTGTGTATACCCCATATATACCCCCCATATATACTATATACCCCATATATATACCACATGAGCCCCTACTGGAGCCAGTCTGTGTATACCCCATATATACCCCCCATATATACTATATACCCCATATATATACTATATACACCATATATATACCATAGAAGCCCCTACTGGAGCCAGTCTGTGTATACCCCATATATACACCCCATATATACTATATACCCCATATATACCCCCCATATATACTATATACCCCATATATATACCACATGAGCCCCTACTGGAGCCAGTCTGTGGGGGGAGAATTATTGTTGGTTGGTCGGGGATCAAATACTTATTTTACTCCATTTATAACATTTTGTATTGTGTGATGTTTCTGGATTTTTGGTTGATATTCTGTCTCTATGATAAAATTATAGACCCTCCATTTCTATGTAAGTGGACAAAACTCACACAATCTGCAGGGGAGACGATCGTTATTTTCCTCCCTGTAGGGGATCCTCCTCAATGATTCCGGATGGGGATCGGTGGCGCTCAGAGACTCATGACGGGAAATCAGAATCGGGTTCTCGGTATCTTAAAGCGAAGCAAACAAATCATGTGAGGCCGGGGGCCCGGCATGCCATTGTTCCCCTGCACTTCCCTAGTAATGAAGTCCAATAGTCTGAACGTTAACAAGTGGAAGGTTTGTGCGGCGCCGCGTCCCCGGGGAATGGAGACTGCGAGCGTTTCATCCGCAGATACAATTCATCTTATAAAAAAAAAGGAAAAACCAGAGAGGGATTGTTGTGTGGAAATGTCAATGTTCTTATCAATTATTTATCTGCGCTTCCTTGTGTTTGCACGCCCGGAGCTGTGTGCTGAGTCTCATCTCCACCCCACCGCAGCGCACTGACCCCCCCATCACTCATTGCGGGGAGAAGTTGGTTTAGCGCGATCATTTGATCGCCAATGAAAGCCTCCAGTCCTCTAAGATATATGGAATCCCAATCCTTCCACCTTCCCCGACCAGATCTTCTCTGCTGGATAGAGAGGCAGCGAGATCTCCGTGTAAATATCGCAATTATTTCATTCGGCAGGATTTTGTGTCACATTTATAATTGCAGCTAATAGAATAAAGAATTCCCTCTGCGCCACCAGGGAGGGGGATGTTATGTGCCACAAGTACGGTATACACAAAGAGATTTATCCATAAAAATACATTCAAACTCACACATAGTAAAATGTTATCAGCTACAATCAGGAGGGGTTCCCACCATCCCTGTGCCAAGTTCCTGGGTCTGTACACCCGCTGTGCCCATTATGAGGGGTTCTCACCATCCCTGTGCTGAGTTCCCGGGTCTGTACACCCGCTGTGCCCATTATGAGGGGTTCCCACCATCCCTGTGCCAAGTTCCTGGGTCTGTACACCCGCTGTGCCCATTATGAGGGGTTCCCACCATCCCTGTGCCGAGTTCCCGGGTCTGTACACCCGCTGTGCCCATTATGAGGGGTTCCCACCATCTCTGTGCTGAGTTCCCGGGTCTGTACACCCGCTGTGCCCATTATGAGGGGTTCCCACCATCCCTGTGCCGAGTTCCCGGGTCTGTACACCCGCTGTGCCCATTATGAGGGGTTCTCACCATCCCTGTGCTGAGTTCCCGGGTCTGTACACCCGCTGTGCCCATTATGAGGGGTTCCCACCATCCCTGTGCCAAGTTCCTGGGTCTGTACACCCGCTGTGCCCATTATGAGGGGTTCCCACCATCCCTGTGCTGAGTTCCTGGGTCTGTACACCCGCTGTGCCCATTATGAGGGGTTCTCACCATCCCTGTGCTGAGTTCCCGGGTCTGTACACCCGCTGTGCCCATTATGAGGGGTTCTCACCATCCCTGTGCTGAGTTCCCGGGTCTGTACACCCGCTGTGCCCATTATGAGGGGTTCCCACCATCCCTGTGCCAAGTTCCTGGGTCTGTACACCCGCTGTGCCCATTATGAGGGGTTCCCACCATCCCTGTGCCGAGTTCCCGGGTCTGTACACCCGCTGTGCCCATTATGAGGGGTTCCCACCATCCCTGTGCTGAGTTCCCGGGTCTGTACACCCGCTGTGCCTATTATGAGGGGTTCTCACCATCCCTGTGCTGAGTTCCCGGGTCTGTACACCCGCTGTGCCCATTATGAGGGGTTCCCACCATCCCTGTGCTGCGTTCCCGGGTCTGTACACCCGCTGTGCCCATTATGAGGGGTTCTCACCATCCCTGTGCCGAGTTCCCGGGTCTGTACACCCGCTGTGCCCATTATGAGGGGTTCCCACCATCCCTGTGCTGAGTTCCCAGGTCTGTACACCCGCTGTGCCCATTATGAGGGGTTCCCACCATCCCTGTGCTGAGTTCCCGGGTCTGTACACCCGCTGTGCCCATTATGAGGGGTTCCCACTATCCCTGTGCTGAGTTCCCGGGTCTGTACACCCGCTGTGCCCATTATGAGGGGTTCCCACCATCCCTGTGCTGAGTTCCCGGGTCTGTACACCCGCTGTGCCCATTATGAGGGGTTCCCACCATCCCTGTGCTGAGTTCCCGGGTCTGTACACCCGCTGTGCCCATTATGAGGGGTTCCCACCATCCCTGTGCTGAGTTCTCGGGTCTGTACACCCGATGTGCCCATTATGAGGGGTTCTCACTATCCCTGTGCTGAGTTCCCGGGTCTGTACACCCGCTGCGCCCATTATGAGGGGTTCCCACCATCCCTGTGCCCATTATGAGGGGTTCCCACCATCCCTGTGCTGAGTTCCCGGGTCTGTACACCCGCTGTGCCCATTATGAGGGGTTCTCACCATCCCTGTGCCGAGTTCCCGGGTCTGTACACCCGCTGTGCCCATTATGAGGGGTTCCCACCATCCCTGTGCTGAGTTCCCGGGTCTGTACACCCGCTGTGCCCATTATGAGGGGTTCCCTCCATCCCTGTGCTGAGTTCCCGGGTCTGTACACCCGCTGTGCCCATTATGAGGGGTTCTCACCATCCCTGTGCTGAGTTCCCGGGTCTGTACACTCGCTGTGCCCATTATGAGGGGTTCCCACCATCCCTGTGCTGAGTTCCCGGGTCTGTACACCCGCTGTGCCCATTATGAGGGGTTCCCACCATCCCTGTGCTGAGTTCCCGGGTCTGTACACCCGCTGTGCCCATTATGAGGGGTTCCCTCCATCCCTGTGCTGAGTTCCCGGGTCTGTACACCCGCTGTGCCCATTATGAGGGGTTCCCACCATCCCTGTGCCGAGTTCCCGGGTCTGTACACCCGCTGTGCCCATTATGAGGGGTTCCCACCATCCCTGTGCTGAGTTCCCGGGTCTGTACACCCGCTGTGCCCATTATGAGGGGTTCCCTCCATCCCTGTGCTGAGTTCCCGGGTCTGTACACCCGCTGTGCCCATTATGAGGGGTTCCCACCATCCCTGTGCTGAGTTCCCGGGTCTGTACACCCGCTGTGCCCATTATGAGGGGTTCCCTCCATCCCTGTGCTGAGTTCCCGGGTCTGTACACCCGCTGTGCCCATTATGAGGGGTTCTCACCATCCCTGTGCCGAGTTCCCGGGTCTGTACACCCGCTGTGCCCATTATGAGGGGTTCCCACCATCCCTGTGCTGAGTTCCCGGGTCTGTACACCCGCTGTGCCCATTATGAGGGGTTCCCACCATCCCTGTGCCGAGTTCCCGGGTCTGTACACCCGCTGTGCCCATTATGAGGGGTTCCCACCATCCCTGTGCTGAGTTCCCGGGTCTGTACACCCGCTGTGCCCATTATGAGGGGTTCCCACCATCCCTGTGCTGAGTTCCCGGGTCTGTACACCCGCTGTGCCCATTATGAGGGGTTCCCGACATCCCTGTGCTGAGTTCCCGGGTCTGTACACCCGCTGTGCCCATTATGAGGGGTTCCCACCATCCCTGTGCTCAGTTCCCGGGTCTGTACACCCGCTGTGCCCATTATGAGGGGTTCCCACCATCCCTGTGCTCAGTTCCCGGGTCTGTACTCCCACTGTTGGCGCATGTAATTCCAATAAGCATTTAGCTGGCACTGGGTGGTAAGAGCCTTTAATGACATAACAAGGTGGCATCACTCTCATCCCTCTGTGTCGATACGGAACCTCGGGAATTGTGAATGTTTTCTCTTCCATGGGAAGTAAAATCTTTTTAGGGTGTTTATCTTTCCTTTCACTGGCGCATATTGGAGGCGTTCCTCTGTGATGATGGGTAATCTGTGAAATGGCGTTTTATGTTGTTAAACCGGCCCATAAACATACATTGGCGCGCCGGTCTGCCGCAGACGCGCTCCCGCTACTCAGCTTTATTTTTTACACTCTGTGAGATGCTCAGATGACTTTTCTGGAGAAAGGCCTTTAAATGCCTGCTGTGCGCCGAGCGTCGGGGAAATAATGTCAACAAGAAAAAAGTCTACAGAGTTGTTGAATATTTCGAGTGATTTCGGGAAGAGATGCTGAGATGTCGAATGAAATGGAGTCGTGGAGCTGGCAGATAATTTGCTTGTATTGGTCACACTGGGGAGTCGGATGAGAATGTAAAGTTCTGGGCACAGTGTGCGGAGGAAATGCGATATATCTGCAAAGAGGAAAAAAAGACATAGGAAGAGATTTAGAACACCTCTTCTGTAGATCTTCCATGGTGCCGGGTAAATAGGACACCTACCAGTACCCGACTCCTCCAGTGCCTGTCCCCGACTCCTCCAGTGCCAGTACCCGACTCCAGTGCCTGTCCCCGACCAGATCTCCTCATCAGAACCTTTGTTGTCCTCTCCTAGAATCACCTCAAAAACATGTTCTTCTTTCATTGATCCTACCCTGGACTCAATTAACAAGTTGAGTTCATGACACTAGCATCTGAGAGTGTATGTCCCAACAGCATGAGACCACACACATTATATATATACACATATATACAGCATTGAATCTGACTGGTGTTGGGGTTCTCCTTCACCCTGTGCCCCTTAAAATCCAGGGCCCATAATCGGTTGGCAGGAGGCTCGTATTTAGTCCTCTCAAAAAGCCTGTGTCCCGGCTAGGTCTGTCACACCTGGATTACACCTTTGTGAACACCTAACCACCACACCTGGGTGAGCTTGTTGGACAAACTATGGCTATTAATATGGAGGTGCCACCTTTGTGTCCATTCAAATAAAAGAGCTTTCAAGTTGAGGTCTGGTACTGATGTTGGACAAGAAGACTCAGATCTCAATTGGCAATTCAATTCATCCCAAAGGAGTTCCTTCGTTTTGGAGTCAGGCTCTATGTAGGCCACTTTTGGGGAATTCATGCCCATTCAACCAAAAACAAACTTCAGTTGAGTTCATTGAGGTCGGCTGTCTGGTTTTGGATGAGAAGACTCGCAAAGGTTCTTTTTTTAATTTGTACCAATTCAACCACAAGAACATTTGCGTGAAGGTCATTGAAGTTAGGAACTGATATTGGATGACAAGTTGGCAATTTTGTTCATCCCAAAAGTGTTCAGTAGGGATGAGGTCAGGTGATTTGTACGGATGAGGTCAGGGGATCAGTAGGGATGAGGTCAGGGGATCAGTAGGGATGAGGTCAGGGGATCAGTAGGGATGAGGTCCGGGTTGGACACTCAAGTTCCTCCACACCCCACTGGTCACACCATGTCTCTATAGAGTTGGCCCCACTGTGTGGCGAAAACATCTTTTATTCTTCTGGGAAGATTTCCCACGAGATTCTGGAGGGTGTGGGTGGGAACCTGTGCCTATTTGGGAGGTCAGGTACTGATCTTGGATGAGAAGACCAGGATACCATCAGTGTTCCAATTCACCCCTAAGGTGTTCAGTAGGGACCCTGCTTTATACTTCTCCACAACTTTATCCCTGACCTGTCTGGTGTGTTCCTTGGCCTTCATGATGCTGTTTATTCATTCAAGGTTCTCTAACAAACCTCTGAGGGCTTCACAGAACAGCTGTATTTATACTGAGATTAAATGACACACAGGTGGACTCTATTTACTAATTAGGTGACTTCTGATTTTAGTTAGGGGTATCAGAGTAAAGGGGGCTGAATACAAATGCCACCCCCCCCCCCCCCCACATTTTTCACATATTTATTTGTATCATTTTCCTTCCACTTCACAATTATGTGACACTTTGTCTATCACATAAAATCCCAATAAAACACATTCATGTTTTTGGTTGTAACAAAATGTGGGAAATTCCAAGGGGTATGAATACTTTTTCCAGGCCCTGTATCTGTTAGGATCTGATAAGATCCGACACTTTTCACCTGTCTCTGTCGATTTTCTCACTGTGTCAAGTCATGGGGGGCTTGCAGGGCCAACATTTGGGCCTTCCATGGAGGGCTCAGCTCTTTCAGTGTCACCTCCATGGATAATGGGAATTTCATTTCCGAATTTCCACCTTTGCTAAACAGTCGGCTCTGAGTGTAAAGAGCACAAGCCGGGGAGCGGCTCGGAGGATGGAGGCCGCACACTCACTCCATTTAATTGCTCTCAGAGAATCCCCCCCGGGTCTTTGGCTCCGTTTCACGCCTGGCTGGCCCTCTGACAGCTCTTCTTTCACCTGCTTGATTAGCTTTTGCTGCTTCTTTTTTTCTGCTCCACAAAAAAGGCCGCGTGAGGCAAAGAGAGGAGAAAGAGGAAGAAACGATACTGGAAGAACATGCAGACCAGCCGCCATCTAAGTGGACCTGTCACCCGGGCATTGAGCAGATGTTTGATGAAGGGTCTGAAGTGGGTCCAGTCGATGCAGTGCCAACGCGGGCCTAAGAAGGAGAAGGAGAAGGAGAAGGAGAAGGAGAAGGAGAAGAAGAAGAGAAGGAGAAGGAGAAGGAGAAGAAGAAGGAGAAGGAGAAGAGAAGGAGAAGGAGAAGGAGAAGGAGAAGGAGAAGGAGAAGGAGAAGGAGAAGAAGAAGGAGAAGGAGAAGGAGAAGGAGAAGAAGAGAAAGAAGAAGGAGAAGGAGAAGGAGGAGAAGGAGAAGGAGAAGGAGAAGGAGAAGGAGAAGGAGAAGGAGGAGAAGAAGAAGGAGAAGGAGAAGGGGAAGGAGAAGGAGAAGGAGAAGGAGAAGAAGAAGAAGAAGAAGGAGAAGGAGAAGGAGAAGGAGAAGGAAGAAGGAGAAGGAGAAGGAGAAGGGAGAAGGAGAAGAAGGAGAAGGAGAAGGAGAAGGAGAAGGAGAAGGAGAAGGAGAAGGAGAAGGAGAAGGAGGAGGAGAAGGAGAAGGAGAAGGACTGATCTCTATGATATCATCAAGTTGTGTCCAAGGAAAGGCAGAGAAACCAATCAGGAAATAGAAGTCTCAATCATTAAATATAAGAGAAAAGAGAGGAGGACACAGAGAGACAATGAGAGAGAGAAAGAGACTGTAATGCCGCGTACACACGGTCGGAATTTCGTCGGAAAAAGCTCTGATGGTTTTCCCGGCGGTATTCCGGCGGAATTTCGCTCAAACTGTGTTGCCTACACACGGTCACACCAAATTCCGATGGTCAATAACACAGCGGCATAAAACACGTTCGACTGCACTATAGAAGGGAAGTTTAATGCTTCCGAGCATGCGTCGAATTGTTTCCGAGCATGCGTCGGAATTTTGCGTGTCGGAATTGCATACACACCATCGGAAAATCCGATAGAAAGGTTTTCCGTCGGAAAAATTAACAGGTTCTCAATCCAAAGTCCGTTGGAAATGCCGACAGAAAAAAAACGATGGGCATACACACGGTCGGAAAATCCGATGAAAAGCTCCCATCGGACTGTTTCCATTGGAAATTCCGACCGTGTGTACGCGGCATAACAGAGATTTATGTTGGAATAGACAGTAATGCCACTTACACACGATCAGACTATCCCGCGGATTTGTCCGCCGGACAATCCGACCGTGTGTGGGGCTCCGGCGGACTTAGTAAGAAGTTTTGACTCAAAATTATCCGCCAGACTCAGCAGTCCGGCGGACAATCCGGCCGTCTGTGTCCTAGTCCGCGGGACTTTTGAAATGAATGGACTTGCCCCACACGGAGTAAAGTCCGTTCATTTATAATGTGACTCCAGGTAGACGGGACTAGCAAAGGAAGTCAATGCCGCCGCCTCGATCGGCGAGATTGACACCTCGCTAGCCCCGTCACCTGGTATGGATTTAAAGGGGAATCCCTATGGCGAAAAAACGGCGTGGGAGTCCCCCCCCCAATTCCATCTCAGACCCTTATCTGAGCACGCAGCCCGGCCGGTCAGGAAAGGGTGTGGGGGCGAGCGAGCGCCCACCCCTCCCCCTCCTGAGCCGTACCAGGCCAGTTTTTAACCACTTGCCGCCCGCCCATTGTAAAAAGACGGCGGCAAAGTGGTTATAAAATCCTGACCGGGCGTCATATGACGTCCTCAGGATATTGAGCCGCTGCGCGCCCGGGGGCGCGCATCGCAGCGATCGTTGTTGCGGGGTGTCAGTCTGACATCCTGCAACTACGATCTTGGTAAAGAGTCTCCGATGGAAACTCTTTACCACGTGATCAGCCGTGTCCAATCACAGCTGATCACAGTGTAAATAGGAAGAGCCGGTGATCGGCTTTCCCTCACTCGCGTCTGTCAGACCACGAGTAGAGGAGAGCCGATCGGCTGCACCTCTGACAGGGGGGGGGGGGTCTGTGCTGAATGATTATCAGCACAGCCCCCCCCCCGAGGATGCTCACACCTGACCACCAGGGATGACACACAGTGCCCACAATGGATGCCAATCAGTGCCCACAATGGATGCCAATCAGTGCCCACAATGGATGCCAATCAGTGCCCACAATGGGCATCACTGATTGGCATGCATTATTGTTTGGCACTGATTGGCATCCATCAATACAAAACAATGCTGCCTATCAGTGCCCATCCGTGCCACCTATCAGTGCCCACCCATGCCCATCTGTGCCGCCTATCCATGCCCATCTGTGCCACCTATCCATGCCACCTATCCGTGCCGCCTATCAGTGCCAATTTGTGCCACCTATCAGTGCCCATCCGTGTCGCCCATCAGTGACGCCTATCAGTGCCGCCCATCAGTGCCCATCAGTGCCGCCTTATCAGTGCCCATCAGTAAGAAGAAAACTTACTTATTTACAAAGTTTTGAAACTGAAACAAAAAAAAACGTTTTTTTTTTCAAAATTTTCGATCTTTTTTTATTTGTTTAGCAAAAAATAAAAACCACAGAGGTGATCAAATACCACCAAAAGAAATCTCTATTTGTGGGAACAAAATGATAAAAATGTAATTTGGGTACAGTGTCACATGACCGCGCAATTGTCATTCAAAGTGTGAGAGCGCTGAAAGCTCAAAATTGGTCTGGGCAGGAAGGTGTTTAAGTGCCCCCCCGGTATTGAAGTGGTTAAAATACTTTATTGCACAGCTCCGGGGGTCTTCTTCCGTCTTGGGCGGTCTTCTCGCCGGACTCCTCCGCTCTCTTCTGCTCTTTTACTAGCAGAGGAGCCCGGCTTTCTCCTTTATCACAGCCGCCGTCTGGGGGTCTTGTTCCGACTTCGGGGGTCTTGTTCCGACTTCGGGGGTCTTGTCCCGCTCTTCTGCTTCTTCTTCTTCTTTCTTCATCCGATGTTGACACGACGCTTGTCTCCTCTTCTAATGGCCGAGACGTGTTGCACAGCCAGTTATATAGGGACAAAGGGCGGGGTCACCGTCTCATGTCACATGGTGACCACGCCCCCTTATGATGTCACAGTCCCGGAGGATGCCAGGACTGTGACATCATAAGGGGGCGTGGTCACCATGTGACATGAGCCGGTGACCCCACCCTTTGTCCCTATATAACTGGCCGTTCAACACGTCTCGGCCATTAGAAGAGGAGACAAGCGTCGTGTCAACATCGGGAGAAGACCCCCCAAGACGGGAGAAGACCCCCGGAGCTGTGCAATAAAGTATTTTAAAAATCTTGTGTTGTGTTTTTATTTACACTTCTCACCAGGTGAATGGGTACATCGGTTAGAAAAAATAAATTTGACTGCGTCCCGGAGCGATTTAGCGCAGGTAATCGCAGTGAACTATTTCTCCTGCGGATAGATGAAAGAAAAACAACAAGAAGGACATCAAAAATGGCAAGAATGTTCCACCGCAGCCAAACGCAGCCGCATGTAAACGCACATAAACGCTGCTAATCGCAATGTACAACTGCAGGTGAACGCCGTGCCCGGAGTCTTTGGATTTCAGAATAACGAAATGCTTTTAGCAGCGGCAGAAGAGCGGCAGAAGAGCGGCAGAAGAGCGGCAGAAGAGGCGCCGGCCGCGTGGAAGAGGTCTTATAGGAGATCTATAATATGGATACAATGAAGGAATTGTTACAATTAGAGATCCACGGTGACTGATCTGCAGCCGTCACACTGATTGGCACAATTTCTTTGGCATCCGTTTGACCCGGTGAGACCCGCTGTGCAATTTAACCCTTTTGTTCCAATAATTGCGATTCCCCCGCAGCGGCGGCACTGCATTGAAAGGAGGCACTCCGACCTGACGGGTCCCAATGAAATGCTGACACAATTGACATCTATTGCGTTCTGCGATTTTCTCCCCATTTGTAGCGATTACACAAAGCCGACTGCGGAATTCTCTGCCAATTGGGGAGCGAATGACAGAAGAACATTCAGAACGAAACGTTTAGGAAAATTCCTTTAAGTACTTTGTAATATCGAGCCGGGGAAGCAGCTCAATATCCGGAACCCGAGAAATCCACCGCTAACGAGTCACAAGAAAAAGACGCTCGCCGGTAGAGATGAGCCAAGAATCAGTCCACACAGGGACCCCAGTGATGTCATTGTCCATATATGGTCAATTGGTCAATGACATCACACGGGAGGCCCCGCCCCTTTGTATATATCACCTGCTCACTGTGTTCTTCAGTGGGAGTGAAGCCACAGGACCAGATGTGTTACTTATTTACATGGGGGGGAGGGGGCGATGTGAAAAATTATGATTAGCCCCCCAGACCCCCCACAACCACTGGGCCAAGGTTGTGGGGAAGAGGCCCTTCACCTCATCGATATGGGGACAAGGTGCTTTGATGGGGGGGAGGGGGGAACCTCATGCTGAGGGTATATGGTCTGGTAGACTTCATGATGATGGGGTGGAGGGGCAGGGGGGGGGCTACATATGATTGGACAATGAAGGAGCAGAACCCTGATAAGATCCCACCCCCACTCCTAAGGCAAATTTCAACAGGTGACAACATCTGTCAAATACCCGATTGACTCAGAGAGGTGGATTTACTAAAGGGAAAAAGACTGAGAACTTTACTCCAGAGCTTCATAAACGACGGGGAAGCGCTGCTGACTTCCATTATCCAATCATGTGCAAGCAAAAATGCTGTTTTTTTTTTTTTTTTTCTTTGCACGTGATTGGGTACTCTTTGCAAAGTGAAGCTTTACCTCATTTACTAAGCTCTGCACTCTGCAAAGTGCACATTCTATTTGCCTTTAGTAAATCGACCCCAGAGTGCCAACCCGCCCAAAAATAAAGATCCGTTCCCGGACAAACGCTCGCTCGCTGTTTTCTTTGATATTTTAATGAAATAACCTTTCCATTGACATGGTGATGATTGTTTGGATTTTCATTCCATCAGCTCAGCTCACACTACAAAGACCCTCCAATAATCCTCCTCTCCGCAGTCTTTCAGCAGGGATGCTAATTGCATCTGCCTGACATTCAGAGAGCCGCGAGGGGAAGAATCCGCCTCATCTGGAGATGTGAAGGTCACGAGAGACTTTCCATAAACTTTAGTACAGTGCCGTGCAGACTGATGGCTCCATATTGAGAAGTGTGCCGGAGTCTCCCTTTAACAGGCAGATTTTCCCGGGGATTTCCTCCGGGATTATCTCCCCATCCAGTTTCTTCTATCTGGGATTTTCATCTTCGCACAGAATATAATATCCTAATCCAATTTCCCCTTCCAGTCACAGCGCTGGGAATTAATCCCCCCGGATCCCCGACTCTCCGAGGATTTATATCTTCATGGGATGATACATAAGTATATACTTCTGTGTACGCATCACCGCAACCTGCAATTATCTGCCATGTGATACCCCGGCGGGGGATCTCCAATCCCTCCAATCCCTCCAATCATCACGATTGTCAGCATTCTCTATGCTAAGCAGACGCCGCCATTCCTCACCGGAGACCATCAAAGATTGACGCTTATTCAGTGTGGCGGCTGCGTTCCTTTTCAGGAATTTGACTTTGCTTTCACCTGATGATCCTGCCAGTAACACACTTCATGTCCTATGGTGACCACACAGGACTATAGAACACCTCCCCCTCTCCACATCCCAGTAACATAGGGAGAGGAAATGGGAACAACATAACTGTTATATCAGAACCTCCCTCTCTCCATCTCCAGGAACTCCGTGTGATCCTCATTACAGGGAACTATACCCCCTCCATCACCAGGAACTCCGTGTGATCCTCATTACAGGGAACTATACCCCCTCCATCACCAGGAACTCCGTGTGATCCTCATTACAGGGAACTATACCCCCTCCATCACCAGGAACTCCGTGTGATCCTCATCTTCCCATCATTATACAGAGATAGGAAGGGAGATTACAGGGAACTATACCCCCTCCATCACCAGGAACTCCGTGTGATCCTCATCTTCCCATCATTATACAGAGATAGGAAGGGAGATTACAGGGAACTATACCCCCTCCATCACCAGGAACTCCGTGTGATCCTCATCTTCCCATCATTATACAGAGATAGGAAGGAGATTACAGGGAACTATACCCCCTCCATCACCAGGAACTCCGTGTGATCCTCATCTTCCCATCATTATACAGAGATAGGAAGGGAGATTACAGGGAACTATACCCCCTCCATCACCAGGAACTCCGTGTGATCCTCATCCTCCCATCATTATACAGAGATAGGAAGGAGTAGAATAGGGGGGCAGAGGAGAATGAGGGGGGGTGGGGAGAATGGGGGGTGGAGTAGAATGGGGGGGACGGAGGAGATTTGGGGGGTTTGGGGGGGTGGAGTAGAATGGGGGGATGGAGGAGATTTGGGGGGCGGAGTAGAATGGGGGGGCGGAGTAGAATGGGGGGCGGAGGAGATTTGGGGGGGGGGGCGATGCCAGAATTAAGCTTCATATTCTGGTCAGACATTTTAAGGGATTTTATTTTTTCCCCGATTGTTGCGTTCAGAACGATCATCGGGAAGAAATCCTCTCCGCCAATCTGGTTCTTAATTTTGTGTCTCCATCAGACGCTCCCAAGTTGTCCTTTTAATTATCCAATTAAAGTAATTAAATTAATAAGTGTCGGATTCAGGTGACTATCTGGAAATACTTTCATTAAATGTTTCCACTTGGAGGAGATTATTCGGGGTGAGCGGAAAACAAGCAACAATTCATCTCCCGGAGAATAGAATCCCCGCCCCCCCGCCCAGGAGGAGATCCCCCCCCCTCCAGGAGGAGATCCCCCCCCCCCCCATTGTGTTGGGCTCCATATTTATGATTGTTAATGAAATGTGTATAAATCAGAGCTTGGGCAGGGAGCTGACAATCAGAGGAGAACCTGGTGTGGAGCATTCATTCTACCCACAATGCCCCAGAAGAGGCCCCCCCCCCCGCCTCTGCTCAGTGACTTTCCTCCGATATCCAATCATTGGAAGACAATGGAAGCGCCTGAAGCCGGTTGGGTTTTGTATTTAATGGGGAGGATCCTTTGGGGATACTTTATTTTAGGAACCGATACAAAGGAATTTTAATAGGTTAATTGAGGAATGACACGGCCATTGATTGCCTCTCCCTCTGACGGCCAACATTCACCTTGTAGGTGAATTCAATAATAAGGATTTAAAGTGTAAGTTCACCTTTGTCACATCTTCTATTTGCAATGTATCTGCTGTGAATACTTTATTCTCTCCGCTCTGCGCGAATCAACGACGTTTCCTTCTTCTCCTCGTTATTCTGGCCCCTCCCACTGCACCAGATTAGACTGAAATTACCCCAAAAGAATGTAACTGTCATACCGCTCACCATTATAGTGCGGACTTCCTACTGACAGGCTGGCAGTGCTATTCATTCGGTGACAGTTACAGCGACAGCCAGAGGTCCATGTGCTAAACCTGAGGCTGTGTGGAGGAACCGGAGTCACAGGGGTCAGTGGGGGAGTGTTGGGGTCACTGGAGACACAGAATTTCAGGGGGTACTAGATACCCTGGAGTCACTAGGGACACAAGATCATAGGGATCACTGGAGACACAGGAATCACTGGAGACACAGGATCAAAGGGATCACTGGAGACACAGGAGTCACTGGAGACACAGGATCATAGGGATCACTGGAGACACAGGAGTCACAGGATCATAGGAGTCACTGGAGGCACAGGAGTCACTTGAGACACAGGAGTCACTATAGATCCAGGAGTCACAGAATCCTAAGGGTCATTGGAGAACAAGGGTCATAGGGGTTGCTGGAGACAAAGGAGTCACTGGAGACACAGGAGTCACAGGATCATAGGAGTCACTGGAGACACAGGAGTCACTATAGATCCAGGAGTCACAGAATCATAAGGGACACTGGTGAACAAGGGTCATAGGGGTTGCTGGAGACAAAGGAGTCACTGGAGACACAGGAGTCATAGGATCATAGGAGTCCCTGGAGACACAAGAGCATAGGAGTCACTGGAGACACAGGAGTGTAGGGGATCCACAGGTTGCTGGAGACAGAGGAGTCAACGAATCATAGGGTTCACTGGAGATACAGGAGTCACACAGAGATTTAGTGTGCATTAGAGGCACAGGGTGCTGTGAAGTCACTGGGTGACATAGGAAGCTCAGAGGTCACTGGGTGACTCAGGAGTGTTGGCATCACTGGAGACACAGAATCACAGGGGGGGACTGGAGACCCTGGAGCCACTAGAGACACAGGAATCACAGGATCATAGGGGCCACTGGAGACATGAGTCACAGGATCATAGGGGTTGTTGGAGACACAGGAGTCACAGGATCATAGGGGTTGTTGGAGACACAGGAGTCACAGGATCATAGGGGTTGTTGGGGCCACAGGAGCTTAGGGGACATTGGGGCCACTGAAGTGCACAGGGGTCAAAGTCCCGGGAAGCACAGGGAACACAGGTGGCCAACACTGGAGGCCTGAAGATGGAGGGGGGTGGGGGGTAGAGGTGAGTTAGAGGAAGGAGCAGAGTCCTCCACAGTATTTCAGTCACTGGATATAACAGAAGCAATGCAGGAAATGTCCCCATTGTATGATATATTTGACCTCCGGCCTTCCTTGTGTCTGAGGACATATCCCGGGAGGCTCCGGCCTCTTGTTTTATTGGACCGACACGTAGACTGAGCACCTCTGACAAATCCAGGTCAGCATTCTTCATGGTCGTCATTCTTCATGGTCGTCATTCTTCATGGTCGGCATTCTTCATGGTCGGCATTCTTCATGGTCGGGAGTCTTCATGGTCGTCATTCTTCATGGTTGGCATTCTTCATGGTCGTCATTCTTCTTGATCGGGATTCTTCATGGTCGTCATTCTTCATGGTCGGGATTCTTCATGGTCGGCATTCTTCATGGTCGGCATTCTTCATGGTCGTCATTCTTCATGGTCGGGATTCTTCATGGTCGGCATTCTTCATGGTCTTCATTCTTCATGGTCGGCATTCTTCATGGTCGGCATTCTTCATGGTCGGGATTCTTCATGTTCGGCATTCTTCATGGTCGGCATTCTTCATGGTCGTCATTCTTCATGGTCGGCATTCTTCATGGTCGGCATTCTTCATGGTCGGCATTCTTCATGGTCGGCATTCTTCATGGTCGTCATTCTTCATGGTCGGCATTCTTCATGGTCGGCATTCTTCATGGTCGGGATTCTTCATGTTCGGCATTCTTCATGGTCGGCATTCTTCATGGTCGTCATTCTTCATGGTCGTCATTCTTCATGGTCGTCATTCTTCATGGTCGGCATTCTTCATGGTCGTCATTCTTCATGGTCGGCATTCTTCATGGTCGGCATTCTTCATGGTCGTCATTCTTCATGGTCGGCATTCTTCATGGTCGTCATTCTTCATGGTCGGCATTCTTCATGGTCGGCATTCTTCATGGTCGGCATTCTTCATGGTCGGCATTCTTCATGGTCGGGATTCTTCATGTTCGGCATTCTTCATGGTCGGCATTCTTCATGGTCGTCATTCTTCATGGTCGTCATTCTTCATGGTCGTCATTCTTCATGGTCAGCATTCTTCATGGTCGTCATTCTTCATGGTCGGCATTCTTCATGGTCGGCATTCTTCATGGTCGTCATTCTTCATGGTCGGCATTCTTCATGGTCGTCATTCTTCATGGTCGGCATTCTTCATGGTCGGCATTCTTCATGGTCGTCATTCTTCATGGTCAGCATTCTTCATGGTCGTCATTCTTCATGGTCGTCATTCTTCATGGTCAGCATTCTTCATGGTCGTCATTCTTCATGGTCGGCATTCTTCATAGTCGGCATTCTTCATGGTCGGCATTCGTCTTCCCGCAGACCCCCCTGTGAACGGCGTACACTGTGGACATCAGTAACGTTTTATGGGGTGTGTGTCGTTTTTAGGGCGCAGACACTAAAGCTGACGGCAGCACAGAGAGTGATACGTCTAATAAAACGTACAACACAGATTTACCAAATAAAGGTAAAATACGAGCTCTCTCATTGGGCGCTCTCAGCACCTACAGCGCTCGTTCCCCCACCGCGCGTTTACAGCTCTTTCCGCACACTTGAAAACAAAATTACTTAATAAAACCTGTCCAAATGACATTACTGTATACTGTTACAGCCCGGAGATGGGAGAGCAACCAATTATGAGGCAGTCATTTGCGGTTAATAGGCAAATAGCTCATACTGGGCCCAATTCTGCCCGGGAAGTCAAGGCAATTTGTCTGTTTTCTCATTGTAACTCGTCCTGACAGCGCCGAGAATTAACATGTAAAAACAGCCAGGAAGGCCTTTATGGCACTGATAAATTCTGAAGATGCCTTCAGAGCCCGGCTCCATGTTGTCAGGCGGATGGAGGATGGAGAGTTTTATAGTCCCAGCTCATTCGTGAATGATTGTACTGAGAAGGACAGAGAGCTGGAGGTAGATGCACACCGGGGCTAAAGATCTTACCAATCCCATGTGCCCCGGCTTTGGCGTGATCCCACCATATACTGTAGAGTGACAGGCGGCTGTTGAATAATCTCTTCCCTCAATGTCTCTGAACATTGAAACTAGTGATGAGTGGAGGCAGCGAGGTTTAGTTCACTGGACGTTCACCCAACACGTCATAGAATTCACCAATCCCGAACATAGCGCCCAAACCCAACTGAATTCTATCCAAATCCCGAACATAGCGCCCAAACCCAACTGAATTCTATCCAAATCCCGAACATAGCGCCCAAACCCAACTGAATTCTATCCAAATCCCGAACATAGCACCCAAACCCAACTGAATTCTATCCAAATCCCGAACATAGCGCCCAAACCCAACTGAATTCTATCCAAATCCCGAACATAGCGCCCAAACCCAACTGAATTCTATCAGAGCCAAATCTTCTTATTATTTCTGGACTTTTTCAAGGCCAATTTGAAAGGGAAAAAAGAGCAACAGTAGGTGAGCACTGCCATGGGGGACAAATACCAATACATTGATAATCAATATGGCCGGGGTTTGGGTTTAGGTTTAGGTTTTGGGTTAGATAGATAGATAGATAGGGTTAGGGTTGGGGTTAGGGATAGATAGATAGATATATAGGGTTAGGGTTTAGGGTTAGGGATAGATAGATAGGGTTAGGGTTGGGGTTAGGGTTTCCCCTGGAAGAATAAGGTTAGGACTCAGGGAATGGAATAGGGACCTCCCCAAAGATCAGCAGGCGGGTCCCCAGAGGTCAAAGGTCAAGAAGTCTTGCTGACCCACCCCCACCAAAGTGTGCCGCCTACCCCAACTAAGTCGGGGCTTGAACAAGTCGGGGTAAGCACTGGCCAATATGGCCGGGGTATCTTGGGTGACATCATTGCCCACACACATGGTCATGACCACACAAAATCACGCACGATACTCATCTCCTGCTCTCATTTGCACTGCTGGAATGTGAACATCGAACCTGGAGGACCTCATTGACCAAATATGATGGTGACAGTACTTAGTCAATGACATCACCCAAGATGGCCGCCGGCTTGTTTACAATGTAAAACAAACCAATGGGTGGCCAGAAGCTTCTTTGAGTGGCCCTAGTAATACCGCAACTGAATGAATGACTTTCGGCCATGGCAGCTGGAGGTTCAGGTGGGGGGAGAACTTCCCAAATCTGCCCATTTAGTTCTCCCATTCGGTGAACAGTTTGGATTCAGGTCAGACTCGTGACGCAACAAAAGATGACATGGAGGTTTACTGAATCAGGAACTTGTCAGACCACAATTATGGAAGCTCGTGGTATTCGCTGTATATTGAGGTTTATGGTTCAAAGGAACATCTTCAGCTTTTATTAGATGACATCTCTGCTTGCTGGGAACAATCTGTGGCGGAAGGTTTATTAACCTTTCTAATTGCCCTTTTCCTTCACCCAGATAAGAAATGAATGGGAAGACCTCTTTCCTTCTCTCTCTTCATTCACTAAACATAGAGACTCAGCCAAGCCTTCATTTGCTGGAAACCATGTTAAAGGATCGATCACCCAATAGGGACATATCAGCCATCGGAGTCCGGGGGACTTATAGAGCTCTGGGATTTGTACAACTCTCAGTGACCCCAGTGCCAACCTCCCCCTTCTATAGTTTCCAGAAGAGATGAGCGAAATTTAAAGGTTTTGCTGAGGCAAGTCTTTTCATTTTGATTAAATTTCACCTTATAAAAATGTATTGGAGTTCCTGTGAAAGACGGAAATAAGGTTGTGTTGGTGGAATTTTAGGGTGCAATGACTCCTAAGGAAACAGAAGCTCCAAACTAAAAAAGCTCGAGCTAAACGAACTAAAGGTCCTGGACCAGTTCTTGAGATAAAAAATTACCCTATCCCTGTACGAAACTGAGAAGAACCCCAATGCTAACTCCAACTTTAACCCTTACCCTAATGCTAACCCTAAAACTAACCCTAACTCTAACCCTAACCTTAAGACTAACCCTAACTCTAACCCTAACCCTAACTCTAACCCTAAGGCTAACCCTAACTCTAACCCTAAGGCTAACCATAACTATAACCCTAACTCTAACCCTAAGGCTAACTCTAACTCTAACCCTAACTCTAACCCTAAGGCTAACCCTAACGCTAACCCTAACTCTAACCCTAAGGCTAACCCTAACTCTAACCCTAAGGCTAACCCTAACGCTAACCCTAACTCTAACCCTAAGGCTAACTCTAACTCTAACCCTAAGGCTAACTCTAACTCTAACCCTAAGGCTAACCCTAACGCTAACCCTAACTCTAACCCTAAGGCTAACCCTAACTCTAACCCTAACTCTAACCCTAAGGCTAACCCTAACTCTAACCCTAACTCTAACCCTAAGGCTAACCCTAACTCTAACCCTAACTCTAACCCTAAGGCTAACCCTAACTTTAACCCTAAGGCTAACCCTAATTCTAACCCTAAGGCTTACTCTAACCCTAAGGCTAACTCTAACCCTAACTCTAACCCTAAGGCTTACTCTAACCCTAAGGCTAACTCTAACCCTAAGGCTAACTCTAACCCTAAGGCTAACCCTAACTCTAACCCTAACTCTAACCCTAAGGCTAACCCTAACTCTAACCCTAACTCTAACCCTAAGGCTAACCCTAACTTTAACCCTAAGGCTAACCCTAACTCTAACCCTAAGGCTTACTCTAACTCTAACCCTAAGGCTAACCCTAACGCTAACCCTAACTCTAACCCTAAGGCTAACCCTAACTCTAACCCTAACTCTAACCCTAAGGCTAACCCTAACTCTAACCCTAACTCTAACCCTAAGGCTAACTCTAACTCTAACCCTAACTCTAACCCTAAGGCTAACCCTAACTCTAACCCTAACTCTAACTCTAACCCTAAGGCTAACCCTAACTCTAACCCTAACTCTAACCCTAAGGCTAACCCTAACTCTAACCCTAACTCTAACCCTAAGGCTAACCCTAACTCTAACCCTAACTCTAACCCTAAGGCTAACCCTAACTCTAACCCTAACTCTAACCCTAAGGCTAACCCTAACTCTAACCCTAACTCTAACCCTAAGGCTAACCCTAACTTTAACCCTAAGGCTAACCCTAATTCTAACCCTAAGGCTTACTCTAACCCTAAGGCTAACTCTAACCCTAACTCTAACCCTAAGGCTAACTCTAACTCTAAACCTAACCCTAAGGCTAACTCTAACTCTAACCCTAAGGCTTACTCTAAGGCCAACTAGACACGTGCATTTCGTTATGTTCCGAATCGAAATTCGGACGAATTTTTCATTATTCGGACATTTGGATGCATCCGAATTACCGAATTACAATACTAACGAATTTAACCGAATCCGAATTTTTTTCGAATCGAAAAATCGCGGACGAAATTCGAAATATCTCAGGATCACTTAGTGATAGAAATTTAGTCGAAAAATTTCATTTTCTGCTGCAGAAAAGTGCTTGACATTTTGTGACCTGACTTTGGGGCCACGTATCTCGGGGCCACTTATAGCAAGAAGCTAGAAAATTTGGTATGCAAACACAGTAGAACTAGCACTACAACTTCTTCTACAAATTTGGGGTTTCTATCACCAAGAATCTCCAAGATACGTGGACCCAAAGTCGGGTCACAAAATATTTTCGAATCCGGTTGAAATAGTTTCAAATGCGGTTGAAATAATTTCAAATCATGTTGATACTATTTCAAGCGGATTCGAAAATATTTTGCGACCCGACTAAACAACCATCTTCCAAAATGTATAATTCAAATAGAAAAGATTAGAACAGAATAAAAAAAAATATATAATTTAATAGCAGATCTCCTGTAGACTATTAACAGCCATTTCACTTCTTTTTTTTGCAGATCTTCTGCAGACTGTTAGAATCAATTTCATTTTTTTTTTAAAAGTCGGGTCGCAAAATATTTTCGAATCCGCTTGAAATAGTATCAACATGATTTGAAATTATTTCAACTGCATTTGAAATTATTTTGTGACCCGACTTTGGGTCCACGTATCTCTGGGTTTCTTGGTGATAGAAACCCCAAATTTGTAGAAGAGGTTGTAGTGCTGGTTGTACTGTGTGTGCATACCAAATTTAGGGGGTTTCTAGCTATAAGTGGCCCCGAGATACGTGACCCCAAAGTCGGGTCGGAAAATGTCAAGCACTTTTCTGCAGCAGAGAATGACATTTTCGACCCGACTTTGGGGCCACGTATCTCGGGGCCACTTATAGCTAGAAACCCCAAATTTGGTATGCAAACACAGTAGAACTAGCACTACAACATATCCAATTTGGGGTGTCTATCACTAAGTGACCCTGAGATACGTGGACCCAAAGTTGGGTCGCAAAATATTTTTGAATTCGAAAATCGGTCGAAAATGAAACGAAATCCGAAAACGAATTTAACAAATTTAATGAATCTAACTAAACAAAATTAATTAATTAACGAATTAAAACGAAATGAAACGAATTTTTTCCTTTTGCACATGTCTAAGGCTAACCCTAAGTCTAACCCTAACCCTATCTCTAACCCTAAGGCTAACTCTAACCCTAACTCTAACCCTGACACTAACCCCTAACTCTAACCCTAACTCTAACCCTAAGGCTAACCCTAACTCTAACCCTAACCTTAACCAAAAACTCTAACCCTAACTCTAACCCTGACACTAACCCCAACTATAACCCTAACTCTAACCCTAAGGCTAACCCTAACTCTAACCCTAACCTTAACCAAAAACTCTAACCCTAACTCTAACCCTGACACTAACCCCAACTATAACCCCAACTCTAACCCTTAGGCTCACAGTAAAGCTAAGCCAAACATCAACCCTAAAACTAACGCTAACCCTAACTCTATCCCTAACACTAACGCCAATGCTAACCCTAACTTTAACCCTAACACTTTGTCAATCAACAAAGTCGCGTGACAAACACATCTGTGCTGCCATGGTGATCACATGGCTTTGGAGAATACCAAAGGGTCGGCTTTGTTTATGACTATGAAGTGATTGGTCGCTGTGCCAGAGGCCCACGATTTTGCTCCCAGAAAATGTCACCCAGCTGTCCACATGCCATATTTGTTGGTAATGTTAATGAAGTTTTGGTAATAACCTATTTTGGCAAAACTTTGCCTATTCCTCGTTCTCAGCTCCTGGGGCCATTTCTGCCAACCTTTAGTGCTCTTGACATTTCTGCCCTTCTATTCTTTTTGCAATAATATACATTTTATTCACAAATGAAATTGGGATCTCTTGGCAACCGATGTGTCGGATGTGGAGACCCCAGAATGGACATTTCCAGTAGATACCCATCAATGAGAGCACCAGGAGACACGAGGAACTACGATTATTTGAGTCTCATGGAATAAAAGAAATGGCCTCTATGTATGGTCAGGCCCAGAACATCAGGAGTTCCATAGTGTTCTGTCCTGGTGGGCTGATTGCAGAGCCCCCCTCCCCCGCATCACATCCTTATTATTCGAGTCGTCCTCCATGCTTAGAATACATTGCTGAATCACGGGACTCTCAGCATCAGGAGGCATCTGCTGAACGTGGGATGAGATTATGACACCTGATCTAATTTAAACCTCCTTAGCTGGAATAAAAGCCGAAATGAAATTTGTCTCCTCCTCTCCGAGCGGTGAGAAGGTGGGAAATCACGCCGGCCTATTTTTACCTACCTGCTCCTGATCTGTCACCGCGCTGACAGCCGCGCACAGCAGACGCACTCGTATCCCCCCTCCCCCCATCTCCGCTCGCTCCTTCTTATTAAACAGCTGAGCTTCCCCTGCCAGCTAATCGCACTTATCAACAAAGGCCACCAACTCCATGTTCTTTTATTTACCAGGTCAATGGCTCCTCGCTGCCGAGAAGAATAAAATAACATTTTCTACAAGCTGATCGTCGTGTCACATCGACCATCGAAATATCTGCTGACTCTGCAAATATATCATATATACCACATGTCCCTGCCCCCGAGGAGCTTACACTCTATGGGCCCTACCTCACAGGAGCCTAGATAATCTCCCAGCGTGTCCTTCGGGCGTGGGAGGAAACGGGCGTACCCAGAGGGAAGGGGCGTACCCGAAGGAAACGGGCGTACCCAGAGGGAAGGGGCGTACCCGAAGGACACGGGCGTACCCGGAGGGAAGGGGCGTACCCGAAGGAAACGGGCGTACCCGGAGGGAAGGGGCGTACCCGGAGAAAACTCCATGCAGGTATTGTCCTTGTTGGGATTGGAACCGAGGAGCCCGGTGCTGCAAAGAAGTGCTTACTACCAAGCCGCTGTTCTAACATACAGAATATTTATGTGAGCCCCCCTATTCCCCATTGTCAGTGAGCCCCCCTATTCCCCATTGTCAGTGAGCCCCCCCTATTCCCCATTGTCAGTGAGCCCCCCCTATTCCCCATTGTCGGTGAGCCCCCCCTATTCCCCATTGTCAGTGAGCCCCCCTTTTCCCCATTGTCAGTGAGCCCCCCCCCTATTCCCCATTGTCAGTGAGCCCCCCCTATTCCCCATTGTCAGTGAGCCCCCCCTATTCCCCATTGTCAGTGAGCCCCCCCTATTCCCCATTGTCAGTGAGCCCCCCCTATTCCCCATTGTCAGTGAGCCCCCCCCTATTCCCCATTGTCAGTGAGCCCCCCTATTCCCCATTGTCGGTGAGCCCCCCCTATTCCCCATTGTCAGTGAGCCCCCCCCATTCCCCATTGTCAGTGAGCCCCCCCTATTCCCCATTGTCGGTGAGCCCCCCCTATTCCCCATTGTCAGTGAGCCCCCCTATTCCCCATTGTCAGTGAACCCCCCCATTCCCCATTGTCAGTGAGCCCCCCCATTCCCCATTGTCAGTGAGCCCCCCCTATTTCCCATTGTCAATGAGCCCCCCCTATTCCCCATTGTCAGTGAGCCCCCCTATTCATCATTGTCAGTGAGCCCCCCTATTCCCCATTGTCAGTGAGCCCCCCCTATTTCCCATTGTCAGTGAGCCCCCCTATTCATCATTGTCAGTGAGCCCCCCCTATTCCCCATTGTCAGTGAGCCCCCCTATTCCCCATTGTCAGTGAGCCCCCCTATTCCCCCATTGTCAGTGAGCCCCCCTATTCCCCATTGTCAGTGAGCCCCCCCCCCTATTCATCATTGTCAGTGAGCCCCCCCTATTCCCCATTGTCGGTGAGCCCCCCCTATTCCCCCCCCCATTGTTAGTGAGCCCCCTATTCCCCATTGTCAGTGAGCCCCCCTATTCATCATTGTCAGTGAGCCCCCCCTATTCCCCATTGTCAGTGAGCATTGTCAGTGAGCCCCCCCCCTATTCATCATTGTCAGTGAGCCCCCCTATTCCCCATTGTCAGTGAGCCCCCCTATTCATCATTGTCAGTGAGCCCCCCTATTCACCATTGTCAGTGAGCCCCCCCTATTCCCCATTGTCAGTGAGCCCCCCTATTCCCCATTGTCAGTGAGCCCCCCTATTCATTATTGTCAGTGAGCCCCCCTATTCCCCATTGTCAGTGAGCCCCCCTATTCATTATTGTCAGTGAGCCCCCCTATTCATCATTGTCAGTGAGCCCCCCTTTTCCCTATTGTCAGTGAGCCCCCCCTATTCATCATTGTCAGTGAGCCCACCCCCTATTCCCAATTGTCAATTGGTGGCTTTCACTATTGTTGAAAAATGCCAGTTGCTTGGCTGTATTGCCGACCCATTTGCTCACCTTGGGCACTCATTCATGTTGGGGTCATTGGGGGAGGGGGGGGGCTGGAAAGGCACACGGCTCTGGCCAATAAGGTTAGGACCTTCCTAACCTGGGAAAGTGTGGAGATGAAGTCCATATCATACTACAGAGGAGCCACAGACAGAGACAATCATGTCCACCACTTCATCTCCTCAGGGGTGTGTCAGGGGTGGGTCAGGGGTGTGTCACCTGTGCAACCAGCAGGGTCCTTGTAGGCGGGGCCAGCAGTTGAAGTGTTTGAATCCACTAGACAAGGAAGGCCTGAGCATTGAATGCAGCGATCGATTATCCCGGGAACCTCAGACACGTCTGCTGGGAGGTTCCTCTAGGAATCCGTCAGTCACGGGTGGAGTCCCCCTTTATCATCGGCAGACGGTCAGGGCGGGATTCGCGCTCCGCTTACCAACTTTTGATAAATTAGTTCCACTGCATTTGAGAATGAGAAGAGAACTTTACAAAATCTATTGAGCGCCAGAGAACAATCGGCTTATAATGAAAGAGGAATAAACGAATGTACTGTGAATGGAAGACATTAGGCTGATCAGTTCAATAGACACAAATTCTTCTCATTAACCCGACAGAATCCTCTGCCCCTCCCCCACACAATCCAACCCCACAAAAAAAACACAGGATTTCTCCTCTGCCAAATCGGGGAAAAAAAGAATTTGTATCCATTTCACTTAATTAATAATCCAATTAGGCCGGACGGGGGAAGCAACTAAGCAGATCCAGCAAGTGAATTAACGTAGCAGCCAATGATTTGATTGGGAATGAAACGAGCGGCGTGGGGCCGCGGAGAGAAGGCGACGCAATGGGGACTGGATGATCCTGAAAGAAGTCATGTGATGTGGTCATCATCTATGAAAGAGGTCATGTGATGTGGTCCTCATCTATGAAAGAGGTCATGTGATGGGGTCCTCATCTATGAAAGTGTCCATGTTCTGTGGTCATCATCTATGAAAGTGTCCATGTTCTGTGGTCCTCATCTATGAAAGTGGTCATGTGATGTGGCCCTCATCTATGAAAGAGGTCATGTGATGTGGCCCTCATCTATGAAAGTGTCCATGTGCTGTGGCCCTCATCTATGAAAGTGTCCATGTGATGTGGCCCTCATCTATGAAAGAGGTCATGTGATGTGGCCCTCATCTATGAAAGTGTCCATGTGATGTGGTCCTCATCTATGAAAGTGTCAATGTGATGTGGAGGTCAGTGGTGAGCTGTGGCCCTCATCTATGAAGAGGTCATAAGCTGTGGTCCTCATCTATGAAAGTGTCCATGTGATGTGGCCCTCATCTATGAAAGAGGTCATGTGATGTGGTCCTCATCTATGAAGAGGTCATAAGCTGTGGCCCTCATCTATGAAAGAGGTCATAAGCTGTGGTCCTCATCTATGAAGAGGTCATGTGATGTGGTCCTCATCTATGAAAGTGTCCATGTGCCTCATCTATGAAGAGGTCATAAGCTGTGGCCCTCATCTATGAAAGTGTCCGTGTGATGTGGCCCTCATCTATGAAAGTGGCCATGTGCTGTGGCCCTCATCTATGAAAGTGTCCGTGTGATGTGGCCCTCATCTATGAAAGTGGCCATGTGCTGTGGTCCTCATCTATGAAAGTGTCCATGTGCTGTGGTCCTCATCTATGAAAGTGTCCGTGTGATGTGGCCCTCATCTATGAAAGTGGCCATGTTCTGTGGCCCTCATCTATGAAAGTGTCCATGTGATGTGGCCCTCATCTATGAAAGTGGCCATGTTCTGTGGCCCTCATCTATGAAAGTGTCCATGTGATGTGGCCCTCCTCTATGAAAGTGGCCATGTGATGTGGCCCTCATCTATGAAAGTGACCATGTGCCGTGCGCCATGTTTCATCGGGGGTGTAAGTCTTGTACCTTCAGTGGGATCAGGCCACAAAAAGTGAGAAATTTGATAGAAGCTTCGGGGCTCTTCCAGCCTCTCTCTCGGCAATGCCGCAAAGTGAACGCCCCTTCGTGGGTATAAAGAATCTTCTTTTTGGACATGTATTATGATGGATGATCGGCTTATAATGAAAGAGGAATAAACGAATGTACTGTGAATGGAAGACATTAGGCTGATCAGTTCAATAGACACAAATTCTTCTCATTAACCAGACAGAATCCTCTGCCCCTCCCCCACACAATCCAACCCCACAAAAAACACAGGATTTCTCCTCTGCCAAATCGGGGAAAAAAAGAATTTGTATCCATTTCACTTAATTAATAATCCAATTAGGCCGGACGGGGGAAGCAACTAAGCAGATCCAGCAAGTGAATTAACGTAGCAGCCAATGATTTGATTGGGAATGAAACGAGCGGCGTGGGGCCGCGGAGAGAAGGCGACGCAATGGAGACTGGATGATCCTGAAAGAAGTCATGTGATGTGGTCATCATCTATGAAAGAGGTCATGTGATGGGGTCCTCATCTATGAAAGTGTCCATGTTCTGTGGTCCTCATCTATGAAAGTGTCCATGTTCTGTGGTCCTCATCTATGAAAGTGGTCATGTGATGTGGCCCTCATCTATGAAAGAGGTCATGTGATGTGGCCCTCATCTATGAAAGTGTCCATGTGCTGTGGCCCTCATCTATGAAAGTGTCCATGTGATGTGGCCCTCATCTATGAAAGAGGTCATGTGATGTGGCCCTCATCTATGAAAGTGTCCGTGTGATGTGGCCCTCATCTATGAAAGTGGCCATGTGCTGTGGTCCTCATCTATGAAAGTGGCCATGTGCTGTGGCCCTCATCTATGAAAGTGTCCGTGTGATGTGGCCCTCATCTATGAAAGTGGCCATGTGCTGTGGTCCTCATCTATGAAAGTGTCCATGTGCTGTGGTCCTCATCTATGAAAGTGTCCGTGTGATGTGGCCCTCATCTATGAAAGTGGCCATGTTCTGTGGCCCTCATCTATGAAAGTGTCCATGTGATGTGGCCCTCATCTATGAAAGTGGCCATGTTCTGTGGCCCTCATCTATGAAAGTGTCCATGTGATGTGGCCCTCCTCTATGAAAGTGGCCATGTGATGTGGCCCTCATCTATGAAAGTGGCCATGTTCTGTGGCCCTCATCTATGAAAGTGACCATGTGATGTGGTCCTCATCTATGAAAGTGACCATGTGCCGTGCGCCATGTTTCATCGGGGGTGTAAGTCTTGTACCTTCAGTGGGATCAGGCCACAAAAAGTGAGAAATTTGATAGAAGCTTCGGGGCTCTTCCAGCCTCTCTCTCGGCAATGCCGCAAAGTGAACGCCCCTTCGTGGGTATAAAGAATCTTCTTTTTGGACATGTATTATGATGGAAGACGCCGGATTTTGGCTCCCATAACCCTCGGAAAATGACTTTTCTCGGGTTAAAGGCTCCTAAAACAAAGTAAAGGCAGCAGAAACGCTCTTCATAAACGCATAAACTTTAATTAAATCGCATTAAATTCTCTGCGGTCCCCTCGGGAGTTTAATGCGAGTTCATAAAAATGTGTGGCGAGCGCCGGGGATCCGGCTTTACATTATTCGGGAAGATGCCGCAATCTATCCGCCTCGTGTTTCTGAAGGGATATGCGCCCGACGCAGAATAAGCGGAAAAAAACTCTCCGGAAAGAGTCAATATTCCTAGGAAGGACCTTCCATCCTATGAAGGACTCTCTGATTTCGGGGGACTTTGATGCAGTAATTGGCTTGCGCTCCATATGAAGTGACCGAATCCTACGATTTTTTTCCAGTTGCTGGATATCTTCAGGTGTTTTATACGGCCTTGTAGGATTTGATGTCATTTTTGAATATGTGATCTTTTCCTAAATAAGTAAATATTACTGACGCTGCACTCATCTAATACAACTTTATAAATCCACATCAATTGCTGACAATATACAGTGACATCATCAGTCATTGGACAAAGCTCTGCCTTTATCATTCTGTAGCATCCTCTACCTAGGTAGGTGCTAGAGGTGATATTTTTTCGGGGGGGGGGGGGGGGGGGGGGTGGGATGAGATTTTTTCAGAGAGGTGAGATTTTTTCGGGGGGGGGGGGATTTTTTCGGGGGGGGGGGGGGTGAGATTTTTTCGGAGAGTTACATTTCGGCAATGCCTGGCTGGGATCTGTGTGGGCTGGGAGTGGCTCGGGGTAGGCCGGTGACTCACAGAGAGCATGACTTCTCGGTTACCTTCCCCTGGCTTCTGGAGGATTCTAGAAGGAAGGAGGGGGAGAGAGGCGGGGCTGTCTGAGGTGTCTCAGGTAGCCCTGACCAATCCCCATCTAGGATTGGCAGGGGGCGGGCCTCCTTAATATACCCGGGGTCAGCCCAGCTGGGAGGGTGGTTGTCGGGTGGAAGAACGGAGGATGGTGGAGTAGTAGGCTGTCGGGGCCTTTGAGGGCGCTCCTCAGTCTAGGGGGGGTGAACTTGGGCCTGGGACTCGGGTGCTGGAAGGGTCCCTTCAGGAACGGATGAAGGATCAGGACGGGGGGCACAGAGAGGAGTCAGAGAGGACAGCTGGGGCTAGTACTGCCGGGCGAGTCTTCAGGAGGGAACCGCCGGTGAGTGTGAGGCCAGGAGGGCCGGTGAGTGTGAGGCCAGGAGGGCCGGTGAGTGTGAGGCCAGTAAGGCTGGTGAGTGATAGGCCAGGAGGGCCGGTGAGTGTGAGGCCAGGAGGGCCGGTGAGTGATAGGCCAGGAGGGCCGGTGAGTGTGAGGCCAGGAGGGCCGGTGAGTGATAGGCCAGTAGGGCCGGTGAGTGATAGGAGAGGAGGGCGGTGAGTGTGAGGCCAGGAGGGCCGGTGAGTGATAGGCCAGGAGGGCCGGTGAGTGTGAGGCCAGGAGGGCCGGTGAGTGATAGGCCAGGAGGGCCGGTGAGTGATAGGCCAGGAGGGCCGGTGAGTGATAGGCCAGGAGGGCCGGTGAGTGTGAGGCCAGGAGGGCCGGTGAGTGTGAGGCCAGGAGGGCCGGTGAGTGATAGGCCAGGAGGGCCGGTGAGTGTGAGGCCAGGAGGACCGGTGAGTGTGAGGCCAGGAGGGCCGGTAAGTGTGAGGCCAGGAGGGCCGGTGAGTGTGAGGCCAGGAGGGCCGGTGAGTGATAGGAGAGGAGGGCCGGTGAGTGTGAGGCCAGGAGGACCGGTGAGTGTGAGGCCAGTAAGGCTGGTGAGTGATAGGCCAGGAGGGCCGGTGAGTGATAGGCCAGGAGGGCCGGTGAGTGTGAGGCCAGGAGGGCCGGCGAGTGTGAGGCCAGGAGGGCCGGCGAGTGATAGGCCAGGAGGGCCGGTGAGTGATAGGCCAGGAGGGCCGGTGAGTGATAGGCCAGGAGGGCCGGTGAGTGTGAGGCCAGGAGGGCCGGTGAGTGATAGGCCAGGAGGGCCGGTGAGTGATAGGCCAGGAGGGCCGGTGAGTGATAGGCCAGGAGGGCCGGTGAGTGATAGGCCAGGAGGGCCGGTGAGTGTGAGGCCAGGAGGGCCGGTGAGTGTGAGGCCAGGAGGGCGGTGAGTGATAGGCCAGGAGGGCCGGTGAGTAATAGGCCAGGAGGGCCGGTGAGTGTGAGGCCAGGAGGGCGGTGAGTGTGAGGCCAGGAGGGCCGGTGAGTGTGAGGCCAGGAGGGCGGTGAGTGATAGGCCAGGAGGGCCGGTGAGTGATAGGCCAGGAGGGCCGGTGAGTGATAGGAGAGGAGGGCCGGTGAGTGATAGGCCAGGAGGGCCGGTGAGTGATAGGAGAGGAGGGCCGGTGAGTGTGAGGCCAGGAGGGCCGGTGAGTGATAGGCCAGGAAGGCCGGTGAGTGATAGGCCAGGAGGGCCGGTGAGTGTGAGGCCAGGAGGGCGGTGAGTGTGAGGCCAGGAGGGCCGGTGAGTGATAGGAGAGGAGGGCCGGTGAGTGATAGGCCAGGAGGGCCGGTGAGTGATAGGAGAGGAGGGCCGGTGAGTGTGAGGCCAGGCGGGCCGGTGAGTGATAGGCCAGGAGGGCCGGTGAGTGTGAGGCCAGGAGGGCCGGTGAGTGATAGGAGAGGAGGGCCGGTGAGTGTGAGGCCAGGCGGGCCGGTGAGTGATAGGAGAGGAGGGCCGGTGAGTGTGAGGCCAGGAGGGCCGGTGAGTGTGAGGCCAGGAGGACCAGGTGAGTGATAGGCCAGGAGGGCCGGTGAGTGTGAGGCCAGGCGGGCCGGTGAGTGATAGGCCAGGAGGGCCGGTGAGTGTGAGGCCAGGAGGGCCGGTGAGTGATAGGAGAGGAGGGCCGGTGAGTGATAGGAGAGGAGGGCCGGTGAGTGTGAGGCCAGGAGGGCCGGTGAGTGATAGGCCAGGAGGGCCGGTGAGTGTGAGGCCAGGAGGGCCGGTGAGTGATAGGCCAGGAGGGCCGGTGGGTGTGAGGCCAGGAGGGCCGGTGAGTGATAGGCCAGGAGGGCCGGTGAGTGATAGGCCAGGAGGGCCGGTGAGTGATAGGCACAGTCGGGAGGACAGGCGCGGCACACTTGAGAGGACTGGGATAGGTGCAAAGCCAGCGGTAAGGACTGTGATAACATGGGCAGTGGAGTCGGGCAGCTGCAGCCAGGAGGGGCCTGAAGAGGGATTGATGGGAGCAGTAGTCCACCACAGCACAGCTAGTACTAAAGACTTTCTATTCTATTTTTGCTACACCAGAAGGGCCCGCGGTCCCGGCCTGTAAATGGCAATTTCTAAAGCCTAACCATGTGCTCGCTGTACCTGGAATCAGGTGTTGTGTGGGAGGAGTCCGGAGAGGTCCGGAGAAGTGTCCGGGTACAAGGAGTGTTCAGACTTCTGTCCTGATTGGACGGGTCTGAAACTCTACTGGGCATCACATTTATTTCCATCCCTATCCAAATCCCTCAATAAAATACCAAAACCAATCACATGGTCATTGTCTCCGAGGTGTTTGGGAAGTGAATGCCGGGCTTGGCAGTGTGACCGGTGGACCACAACTCTCAGCAGCCCCTACGGGGGGGGGGGGGGGGGGCGCTCTATATAAAGCCCCTCTTATACTCCAGGCTGTGTACAGCCCAGTGATGATGTCACCACTACTTCTACAAGGTAATAGCTGGGTTTGTAAAGGATTAAATGGATTTATCTCCTAGGCGACTGTTGAGGAATTGATGTAAATGACAGTTGGCAATGCCCACATGGCATGAGGAATTGATGTAAATGACAGTTGGCAATGCCCACATGGACAGTTATATCTGATGGAAGGATTTTAGGCCATTCTTTGTATAGATGGTACAGGAGCTGCATGTGATTGGTCAATGTGCATAAGGAAATGGCTGTGTGTGATTGGCCCTGACCAGCTCTCCTCTCTTGCTCCCCCTACAGGAGGACTCTGCATCGCCCAGTCTCTGAGGATCCCCAACGACCGCAAAGCCAGCGACTACGACAAGCTGGTGCGGCAGCTGCTGGAGACGCCCCAGGCCCGGGCTGTGGTGGTCTTTGCCGTTGATGACAATGACATCAGGTAATGGACAAATAGTGGCAACATCACTTCCTGGATGAGCAAATGAATTCCCCTGACAGATTGTGACATTTCTCACAAATATTCAGGAATTCAATCATCTCAGTATGTCAGGTAGAGCTCACAGTACAGACATTAAATATGGAACAGCAAACACCAGAAAGTCCCTTCAAAGGTTCCTCTCAGGTAAACATTAAGCAAATGACGGAAATGTGAAAAAATGACTCTTCAGATTTCCTTCCTGGCAGAACTTTGCTGTCCTCAGATCCGTGTCTGGAGGCGGCGGGTCATTAGTAATCCACGGACAGGTGCAATTAGCAGCTATTTTGTTATCTGTCTGTTCCGAGTCTCTTTGGTCTTCAATAGCTTTCATCTGCTAAAACTCAGCGCTGCGTATCGACTCGCCTCTTCCCATGTCTCCTGCAAACTACTAAGAGAGGAACTTGTATAGATGACATCTGGTGTCACCGGGTCCCTTCATACCGCAAACCGACCGACCAACCGACCGAGCAACCGACCGACCGACCGACCGACCAACCGACCGAGCAACCGACCGACCGACCGACCGACCGACCAACCACCCGACCGACCGAGACCGACCAACCAACCGACCGACCGACCGACCAACCAACTGACCGACCGACCAACCAACCAACCAACCGACTGACCGAGACCGACCAACCATACGACCGACTGACCGACCGACCGACCGACCGACCAACCAACCGACCGACCAACCAACCAACCGACTGACCGAGACCGACCAACCAACCGACCGACTGACCGACCGACCGACTGACCGACCAACCAACCGACCGACCGATCGACCAACCGACCAACCGACTGACCAACCGGCCGACCGATCGACCGACCAACCAACCAACCGACCGACCGACCGACCGACCGACCGAGCAACCGACCAACCGACCGACTGACCGACCAACCGACCGACTGACCGACCGACCAACCAACCGACTGACCGACCGACTGACCGACCGACTGACCGACCGACCGACTGACCGACCGACCAACCGACCGACCGACCGAGCAACCAGTAAAAGCATTAAGATGGGTACTCACAAATCAGTGGTAAAATACAGGCAGAGTATAAACGAGCAGCGAGCTCGATTGGCGTCACTTCCGGTAGGTCAGGTGTAGCTCAGTCCCGACGTGTGATGAAGCCCTGATGAAGTCACGTGACCCGTGGCGAACACGCGTCGGGACTGAGCTACACCTGACCTACCGGAAGTGACGCCAATCGAGCTCGCTGCTCGTTTATACTCTGCCTGTATTTTGCTGTTCTCTACCAATCCAGCCATCTGCAGGAGTTAGTGTGTGTGTGTGCCTCCAGCACAGCACAGTATACACCAACAGTCCATACATACATACATACATACAGTATATAGCTACAGTCCCTGTCTTGTTTGCACCGCCTGTATACTGCTGTTCAGAGTATATAGGGTTGTAGGTATAGGGTTTTATTTTGGGTGCGGGGTTCCCCTTAATATCCATACAAGACCCAAAGGGGCTGGGGTGGGGGGGGGGGGGGTTGATGGGGTAGCCATGCCATTTTTCTCAAAGATTTTCAGCCATATTGCCAGGACAAGACATGACATTAAAGCTGCAAGCAGTTTTAAATGACTTTTTTTCCTTTAGAAATGTCATTTTGTGCAGGGACAGTTCTAAACACGGGAAACACATGCCACTTCACAGGCATACTTTACACACCCCCCAGGTACCATATTTAAAGGAAAATTTCACTTTTTTTTTTTTTTTCACTTTATGCATCATTAAAATGACTGCTCCCGAAAAAACATCAGTTTTTAAAAGTTCTTTTTGCATTGATATATGTCCCCTGGGGCAGGACCCGGGTCCCAAACCTGTTTTATGACAATAACATGCATATTGGCCGTTATAATTAGCACTTTAGATTTTGAACGTTCGCGTCCATTGTAACGAATAGGGTTCTAACGTTCGTGCGAACTTTCGGTCCATTCGCAGGTTCTGGTGCGAACCGAACCTGGGGGTGTTCGGCTCATCCCTAACGGTCACCAAGGACCACAAAGGCCCATACATCTATGCTGTACCCTTACAGCCGTAAGGTAAGGGGCCACCTAGACTACCCCCACTAGGATCACACGGAACACGGAAAATTGCACAGGATAAACACAGTTACCACGGCCTATCAGAACTCACCATCCCAAACTTCAGCACTTTTACTGGATCAATGAACACTTATTGCACGTTATTATTTCTATGGACTTTTTACATGATTTTATCCGTTGAGATTTAATTTGTTGAATATATTCACTATATATTTATTATTTACTATACATTTTTTTATATCAATTTTATTATATTTATTCTTCTCTGGTTGCCTTTTAGCGCTCCAGTTACAGATTTATGTGTGGTCCTCATCTGAGACCACGGATACACAGCCAGCTTTTGCTTCCCATTGCACCCATCTACTTATATTACATATTTATTCTATTTATTTATGATGTTTCTGCACCTTCTCTGCGATATCTCCTTATGATATACCATTCAGGATTACCTTTTCGCTGATCATTTATATTCTTTTGATTTATTCACATTTGGATTTTACCCAGTCACTTATCTGGACTTTTTTCATAGACACTGTTTTATCTGATATTATTTGTACTACCGTCTTTTACCTTCTAGTTTAGTTTAACTCATTGCGCGCCACTACCCCCTTTTTACCATGTACTAAAGCTGACCATAGATGGATTGACAGCAGAGACTGACCAAACTTCGATCCATGTATGGCCGTTCCCATTGGAGAGGAGTCAGTGTAGTGATTGAATCCTCTTCAATGGAACTGCTGGAAACTTTGTGTTCAGTGTGTGCAGCCAATTGTGTGCAGTGCTGATCCGTGTATTCCGAGGCCCCCCGGTGTCAGAGCAGAGTAGTGCAGAGTAGTGCAGCGGGGGGGGGGGGGGGATTCCTCCATTCACCTCCGATGGGGGAATCCTTCACTTAGGGAGGAACCAATATATGTGATGGTAGGTCCACCATGAATGTGGTGAATTGTCCGCTTTGTGTGAGGCTGTTACATGTCTTCTTCATCTCCCCCAGACAGGTTTTGGCTGCAGTGAAGAGAGCCGACAAAGTGGGGCACTTCATCTGGGTGGGATCCGACAGCTGGGGGACCAAACATGGCCCAATCAGCCACTTGGAGGATGTAGCTGAAGGTGCCATCACCATCCTGCCCAAGAGAGCCACCATCGAAGGTAAGACTTGCTTCACCTTTCCTGCACCGCTACGCGATGACGTCATTTCATCATCACATTATTATTGCTTTTATATAACAATCTTAATATAAAGAGGAGGGGTGTCTTGTGACTCCTCTTATAAGCTTCCTACATGAATGTTGGGGCAGTACGGATCACTGGCTCCGGCCCCGATAAAGCTTTAGATTAAGATAAACAAATATTTTCCAGCAGGTCTATTGGTAGAAGAAAATGTATAAATCTTATTTACATACCAGAAATACTTCCTAATCCGTACATTGACAGCAGCACATGCATCGCACAGTCCCGGCACAGGCCTGACCTTTATCTACTGCAACAAAGTAATGCTGCCTGGTCACCTCCCCAGCCCTGGCTTGTGATTGGACAGAGAGAGAGCAGCAGAACTCTGATGAGGTTAACCCTTTGCTCCCCCTGCTCTCTTCTTCTGTCAGCATTTTCTTTGTCACCTTAACCTATGGAACTATGATCTCATCACCCTGGGGTTTGGAACTATGATGTAATCACCTTGACCTATGGAACTATGATGTCAGTTTGGGTTGCCTAAATTTTGGTGTCCCCCACATGATGGTAAAGGTTGCAGGTGTTGGGTTCCTGGTGAATACTTCGGCCTGGGCCAACTTACTGCTTGCCTTGCCTCTAATGCCACCACGCCACCCCACTGATACCCACATTGGTTCTTCTGCAGAGTCCTGAAGTGCTGTCCAGTCTTCTTGTAGAGGGTTGAGCTGTGCAGGGAAGTTGCAGTTCAGTGAGGGAGCGTTGTCACCTGAGGGCAGGGCCACCAGGAAAATACTAAAGTGATAAAAGACTAATAAAGGAAAGTGAATGCAGCCACCACATGTAAGGACTATATTCTTATTTTTGTTGGGAAGATGGGGGTACGGGGAATAAAGCCAAAAGTCAGTAAAATCAAAAATTTCCATACAGAAAATTCTAGATAGAGTTCTGGCCTAAAAACCTTCTCAACTCTCATCTATTGTCCATTCAAACTTCTTCAGTGGCCAATCAGGGTTCTCTCATTGGAGGGGGTAGGCATGGATCTCCAGCAGTCACTGATAAAGTAGGTGGGATCAGAGGAGGGATTTTACAAAGATGTCCGCTCTCTAATATAAAGTGTGTGACAGGTTCTCTTTAGTCCTCTTCGTCGTTACCGATTCCGGCACTGGTAGCCGACTCCAGTTTTGGAGAATTTATTGAATTCAGCTGAAAGTGTTGATGACATCTCCGACGTCAGCCTGGATGGGGACAGACAGTTCCCAAATAATGAAGGAACATCGAGCGGTGATTACAGGAGAGCAAGTCAAACGCTTCTGTCAAATGAAAACTTCAATGTTCCTCTCCCGATTTGGTTTCTATGGAGATTTCCTCGACTTCGGAGGGAAAAAAAAAATTCAAAGTTCATTTCATTCGGCATGCAGCTCGGAGAGGGCAATATATCTGAATTCTCCGGCTGCTGTAAAACACCGCCATCTAAGCGCACCGCCATTGGTCGTCTGGTAAGAACCGTGACCTGAAACTATTGGACTGACAAATAAATTTCCTCTGATTTAAATAACTCAGATGAAGTGTGGAGCATTAACCTCCCTCCCCCGCTCTTCATAATGAATTCCAACTCTGGGTGTTTCTCGATGGGGAGCGAGTGACAGAAATATCAGAGTCCAAAGGGGGAGGTCCGGGTCCCGCTAACCGAGCGTCGCCTGAAAGGAAAGCTTTCCGTCACCTGACTCAAGGACATTCGTTAATATATTCCCAGTTCAGAGAGGGGAGAAAAAAGCTTCATCATGAAGATTTCTGCTCCTCTGTAGATGTCTCATCTCTCAAATATCACCTTTCCACCAGAATCCAGAGAGCAACATGGAGGAGAATAGGTTGTCTTTATCAATCGTCACCTCCACTTACCGAGAAAATGTCTTTGTGGAAGGTTAACATTGAATAGATAGATGGATAGAGCCATCACCAGCTGCTCAACTGTTTACAGAAGAGCCACCAGAACTGGCAACCTATCTAGGAGGGTGCTACAAGTAGATAGATACAGTAGATAGATAGTGTGATGAAACGTCCCTACACTCCGATTGAGTGCTTTCGTCATATACCACTTCCTCCCAGTCTGAATATAGATATCAGATATTCCAACCGCTCCCAAGCATAAAACAAGACGACACTTGTTTAATGCTGACATGGACTGATTTATTAGAACCAAAATGACAAGTCTTTATAATACAGTAGAAGAGGAGCCCCCCCCCTCCTGCTCATATTATTCTAACAATACAACTGTAGCCAGAAACAGAATTAACCTGAGCTAATTATCTAAATCAACACTCAGACTAGTTGACTGAGAGATAAGACTTTTCAGGGTAAGACTTTACGTCACCTAGCTCACTAACTATTCAATACACATTACCATAAACATCAACACAGGGTTAAGTAGCACAAACAACAATGTGTGGAATACTCTTACAAGCCAGACTAGACCCATTTACATTATACAAGACAACAGACAGGTGGCTGGAGTTCATGACATTAACATCTGACAGTGTGTGTCCCAAACAGCATGAGACAACACACATTATATATACATATATACAGCATGGAATGTGACTAGCACAGATTATAGTGGGGTTCTCATTCACCCTGTGCCCCTTAAAATCCAGGGCCCATAATCAGTCGGCAAGAGGCTCGCATTCAGCCCTCTCAAAAAGCCTGTGTCCCGGCTAGGTCTGTCACTGATAGATAGATGGATACATACATGCATACATACATACATAGGTTTGAGACATTTCTTTCGTATCCAGGTCATTGTAGATCTAGTAGTAATTGGTCTTGTAGATCCGGGTCATGGTGGATCTAGTAGTAGTTGGTCTCGTGGATCCAGGTCATAATGTATCTAGTAGTAGTTGGTCTCCTGGATCCAGGACATGGTGTATCTAGTAGTAGTTGGGCTCATAGATCCAGAGTAGTAGTCGGTTTCATGGATCCAGGTTATGGTGTTTCTAGTAGTAGTTGGCTTCGTAGATCCAGGTCATGGTGGATCTAGTAGTAGTCGGTTTCATGAATCCAGGTCATGGTGGATCTAGTAGTAGTCAGTTTCATGGATCCAGGTCATGGTAGATCTAGTAGTGGTTGGTCTCATGTATCCAGATCATGGTGTATATAGTAGTAGTCGGTTTCATGGATCCAGGTCATGGTGTATCTAGTAGTAGTTGGTCTCATGAATCCAGGTCATGGTGTATCTAGTAGTAGTCGGTTTCATGGATCCAGGTCATGGTAGATCTAGTAGTGGTTGGTCTCATGTATCCAGATCATGGTGTATCTAGTAGTAGTCGGTTTCATGGATCCAGGTCATGGTGGATCTAGTAGTAGTTGGTCTCATGTATCCAGATCATGGTGTATATAGTAGTAGTCGGTTTCATGGATCCAGGTCATGGTGTATCTAGTAGTAGTTGGTCTCATGGATCCAGGTCATGGTGGATGTAGTAGTAGTCAGTTTCATGGATCCAGGTCATGGTAGATCTAGTAGTGGTTGGTCTCATGTATCCAGATCATGGTGTATATAGTAGTAGTCGGTTTCATGGATCCAGGTCATGGTGTATCTAGTAGTAGTTGGTCTCATGGATCCAGGTCATGGTGGATGTAGTAGTAGTCAGTTTCATGGATCCAGGTCATGGTGGATCTAGTAGTAGTCGGTTTCATGAATCCAGGTCATGGTGTATCTAGTAGTAGTCGGTTTCATGGATCCAGGTCATGGTAGATCTAGTAGTGGTTGGTCTCATGTATCCAGATCATGGTGTATCTAGTAGTAGTCGGTTTCATGGATCCAGGTTATGGTGTATCTAGTAGTAGTTGGTCACATCCAGCTGGACCAGTTTTATAATGTTGAAGATGGTTCACAGCTTTAGTTGTAAAGAGTGTCACACCTCCCACACTGTTCTTGGACAATCAACATCTGCTTTGACACCTTCCATGGTGATTGGATGAAGGTGTTGGTGCTCCCTGTGTGGATATTAATGTTGGGGGATGTTCCTGACACTCATTAGAACTGCTTCCAGCTAAATGTGACCATCTACTACGATAGATAGATAGATAGATTGATTGATTTCTCATGCCTTCTATCTGCTTCTGTTGTTCCTGAGCACCCTTAGCCTGACCACCTGTGCCACCTGTTCCCCCCTCTGTTTTTGTATCTCTGATAAAAAATCTTAAGAATTTGAGGGCTATTGTTTTTTTGTGGCTCCCAGTCTCCGGTCGCTCAACATTGAAGTGGATTGAAGCTCTGCATTGGGAGGTGACATTTGGCCCCTCCTCTGGCGTCAGCTCGGAGCCCGGCAGTCCTCTGGACAGGTATGTCAGTGTGGGAAAGCTGTTACCTGTCTGGGAAGGAAGCGCTCCCCGCGCTCTAATTAGCCGGCTGTGTCATCTACGTTGTTCTACATGGGAATGAATTAGAATCAGTAGAGACGCACTCAATGTCGCCGTTTCATCATCTAACACGAGCATCTGCCGGGGACGAGCCAAGACAAGATCTGTTTTAAGGGACATAAGAAAAAATAATCCCATCATTTAAATTGGTAAAGAGGTAACTAATTTGAGTGCCGGCAGGTGGGGGCTGGGAAGGGGGAGGGGGGCTGAGAAGGGGGAGGGGGGCTGAGAAGGGAAAGAGGGGGATGGGAAGGGGAAGAGGGGGCTGAGAAGGGGGAGGGGGGCTGAGAAGGGGAAGAGGGGGCTGAGAAGGGAAAGAGGGGGATGGGAAGGGGAAGAGGGGGCTGAGAAGGGGGAGGGGGGCTGAGAAGGGAAAGAGGGGGATGGGAAGGGGGGGGGGGGGGGGTGAGAAGGGGGAGGGGGGGGGGGGGGTGGTGAGGGGGGGGGGGGGGGGGGGGGGGGGGGTGGGGGGGGGGGGTGGGGGGGGGGGGGGGGGGTGGGGGTGGGGGGGGGGGTGGTGGGGGGTGGGGGGGGGGGGGGGGGGGGGGGGGGGGGGGGGGGGGGGGGGGGTGGGGGGGGGGGGGGGGGGGGGGGGGGGGGGGGGGGGGGGGGGGGGGGGGGGGGGGGGGGGGGGGGGGGGGGGGGGGGGGGGGGGGGGGGGGGGGGGGGGGGGGGGGGGGGGGGGGGGGGGGGGGGGGGGGGGGGGGGGGGGGGGGGGGGGGGGGGGGGGGGTGGGGGGGGGGGGGGGGGGGGGGGGGGGGGGGGGGGGGGGGGGGGGGGGGGGGGGGGGGGGGGGGGGGGGGGGGGGGGGGGGGGGGGGGGGGGGGGGGGGGGGGGGGGGGGGGGGGGGGGGGGGGGGGGGGGGGGGGGGGGGGGGGGGGGGGGGGGGGGGGGGGGGGGGGGTGGGGGGGGGGGGGGGGGGGGGGGGGGGGGGGGGGGGGGGGGGGGGGGGGGGGGGGGGGGGGGGGGGGGGGGGGGGGGGGGGGGGGGGGGGGGGGGGGGGGGGAGGGGGGGGGGGGGGGGTGGGGGGGGGGGGGGGGGGGGGGGGGGGGGGGGGGGGGGGGGGGGGGGGGGGGGGGGGGGGGGGGGGGGGGGGGGGGGGGGGGGGGGGGGGGGGGGGGGGGGGGGGGGGGGGGGGGGGGGGGGGGGGGGGGGGGGGGGGGGGGGGGGGGGGGGGTGGAGGGGGGGGGGGGGGGGGGGGGGGGGGGGGGGGGGGGGGGGGGGGGGGGGGGGGGGGGGGGGGGGGGGGGGGGGGGGGGGGGGGGGGGGGGGGGGGGGGGGGGGGGGGGGGTGGGGGGGGGGGGGGGGGGGGGGGGCGGGGGGGGGGGGGGGGGGGGGGGGGGGGGGGGGGGGGGGGGGGGGGGGGGGGGGGGGGGGGGGGGGGGGGGGGGGGGGGGGGGGGGGGGGGGGGGGGGGGGGGGGGGGGGGGGGGGGGGGGGGGGGGGGGGGGGGGGGGGGGGGGTGGGGGGGGGGGGGGTGGGGGGGGGGGGGGGTGGGGGGGGGGGGGGGGGGGGGGGGGGGGGGGGGGGGGGGGGGGGGGGGGGGGGGGGGGGGGGGGGGGGGGGGGGGGGGGGTGGGGGGGGGGGGGGGGGGGGGGGGGGGGGGGGGGGGGGGGGGGGGGGGGGGGGGGGGGGGGGGGGGGGGGGGGGGGGGGGGGGGGGGGGGGGGGGGGGGGGGGGGGGGGGGGGGGGGGGGGGGGGGGGGGGGGGGGGGGGGGGGGGGGGGGGGGGGGGGGGGGGGGGGGGGGGGGGGGGGGGGGGGGGGGGGGGGGGGGGGGGGGGGTAAGGGTGGGGGGGGGGGGGGGGGGGGGGGGGGGGGGGGGGGGGGGGGGGGGTGGGGGGGGGGGGGGGGGGGGGGGGGGGGGGG
This sequence comes from Lithobates sylvaticus, assembly GCA_028564925.1. Taxonomy (NCBI): domain Eukaryota; kingdom Metazoa; phylum Chordata; class Amphibia; order Anura; family Ranidae; genus Lithobates; species Lithobates sylvaticus. Next base: position 718,237 of record CM053032.1, on the reverse strand, counting down.
GGGGGGGGGGGGGGGGGGGGGGGGGGGGGGGGGGGGGGGGGGGGGGGGGTGGGGGGGGGGGGGGGGGGGGTGGGGGGGGGGGGGGGGGGGGGGGGGGGGGGGGGGGGGGGGGGGGGGGGGGGGGGGGGGGGGGGGGGGGGGGGGGGGGGGGGGGGGGGGGGGGGGGGGGGGGGGGGGGGGGGGGGGGGGGGGGGGGGGGGGGGGGGGGGGGGGGGGGGGGGGGGGGGGGGGGGGGGGGGTGGGGGGGGGGGGGGGGGGGGGGGGGGGGGGGGGGGGGGGGGGGGGGGGGGGGGGGGGGGGGGGGGGGGGGGGGGGGGGGGGGGGGGGGGGGGGGGGGGGGGGGGGGGGGGGGGGGGGGGTGGGGGGGGAAGGGGAAGAGGGGGCTGAGAAGGGGGAGGGGGGCTGAGAAGGGGAAGAGGGGGCTGAGAAGGGAAAGGGGGGGTGGGAAGGGGAAGAGGGGGCTGAGAAGGGGGCTGAGAAGGGGGCTGAGAAGGGGGCTGAGAAGGGGGCTGAGAAGGGGGCTGAGAGGGGGGGGGGGGGGGGGGGGAGATGGGGGAGGGGGGGGGCTGAGAAGGGGAAGAGGGGGCTGAGAAGGGAAAGGGGGGATGGGAAGGGGAGAGGGGGGGGGGCTGAGAAGGGGAAGAGGGGGCTGAGAAGGGGAAGAGGGGGCTTAGAAGGGGAAGAGGGGGCTGAGAAGGGGGAGGGGGGCTGAGAAGGGGAAGAGGGGGCTGAGAAGGGAAAGGGGGGGATGGGAAGGGGAAGAGGGGGCTGAGAAGGGAAAGGGGGGGTGGGAAGGGGAAGAGGGGGCTGAGAAGGGGAAGAGGGGGCTGAGAAGGGGAAGAGGGGGCTGAGAAGGGGGAGGGGGGCTGAGAAGGGGGAGGAGGGCTGAGAAGGGAAAGGGGGGGTTGGCGGAGGGATTCTTGGAGAGAGGATAGAATAACAAGATCTGAGCCCGGCTCTGCGGCGGCACCGGCTCCAGGTGAACGAGGTTAATAAGAATATTAATGATACAAATTTATCTCTACAGCTTAAAATGTCACCAGAAAGGTTGGGGTCACGGATTCCTGAGATGTCTGTGTAATGTGAAGAGGGGGAAGATAAGTGGCCGGGAGTATTGGGAAAAAAAACCTCATTGACCTCCGCAGCTTGTTTTCAATATGCAATTATCTGTATCTGGATATAAAGGATTGCTCTACTTTGTATTGAATACATAAAGTCATATCTATGGCCGGCCGATTTCTTCTGACGCCGGCTGCCCAAAATAGAGACATTCAAGGAATAAAGGCCCAGCCCCCGACAAATCTTTTCTGGGAGGAAGAAGAATAAGAATACATGGTTACCGTCTGCTACCCCATTGGACAGAATTCCTTCACTTCCTCTCCCTGTGACACCAGAACAACAAAATAGGGGAGCGGGTGTCACCAGGATAGGAGGATATGGACCAGAATAACACCCAGGCAGAGGCTCTAACCCTCCCATACTGACTTCATCACCGGATCCCTTCCACACACACAGATATGTAGCACTCGCCACCACAGGGGCCGCTGAGTTGCCCCGGGTTCTTTTCCCAATGACAGCCAGGCGCACAGCAACAGTCACTCCTCTGGCTCCATAACCAGTCTAGCCCGGGGGGTATCCAACTCAATTCCATCTCGGGCCACATCAGAATTGTGGTTGTATCTATAAGACTAGATGTCCAGAGCCCCCCACAATCAGAAGTCCCCCGCCATCCCTTACATCACAGTTCACCCCTCCTTACCATGTGCTGCTGCAAGGAAGAATCTGGGAAGCAGAAAGTGCAGAGTCTGGGGGAGGATCATAGGAGGACTGGAGTCAGCTGCCGGAACCTGCTGAATGCTGAGACTGGAGGAGGAAGAGATGAGGGGGTGCTGCAGCTTCACAGAGAGGTGCAGGACCTGGTGGAGGAGTTCTGTCCTCCTATCTGCTGCCAACTGCTAAGACAAGGTGGGGGCAGAGACAGGGGGGGGGGGGTGCTTCAGCTGCAGGAGAGGTGCGAGGGCCACATGGAATGGCCTGGCAGTCAGATTCGGCCCACGGGCCTTGTGTTTGACATGTGTGGTCTAGGGGGTTGCCTTTTAAAATGTATTGCTGATTAACTTGGACAGGGCATAGGGAGTGGTGGGCTTCTTCATAGACACTAAGCAGTAGATTGAGGACACTCTTCACCATCACACTACTTCTCCGGGTGGCTCCTCCGCAGTAGTCCAGAAATTAGACGCCAATGTCCCAGGACAGGCAAGCACTACTGTTAGTAGGTCACTAGGATCCCTAATGTCCTTGGATACTTGGATGCCTCCCTCCAATATCAGACACACAGATCCTCAGTGAATCTTCTAGTCCAGACTCACAGCGAAATCCTTCCCTTAAAGAGGAGGATTTAGCACAATAGGCCCCCCAGCTGGGACCTCAATGAAAACACGTGAAATATGCTGCTGAGCTGCCCAGAAGGGAAGCAGCCCTTTAGGCTGGAAACTTCTCCTCCTGTCTCAGGCACTAAACTATTTATGCACTCCCCTGCCACCCTCTGGGCACCCTCCCCCAGGGATTGGCAGAAGATACATAAATATCCAGGCTGCTTATTTGACTCTCCCAACCCACTATATCCTGAAATACTTCAGAAAACAGGGAGAAGCAATCAAACCAGCAGCCTGCAGAGCCCAGAACAGACCAAAGCAATCACAAGCTGCTCAACTGTTTACAGGAACTAGCAACCTATCTAGGAGGGTGCTACAGGTAGATAGATAGATAGATAGATAGATAGATAGATAGATAGATAGATAGATAGATAGATAGATCGATAGATCGATAGCTCATGCCCATAAATGCCTCCTATCTATCAATTAGCACAGACGCCTTGGAATGATCTATTTATCTAGCAGGGCCTCTTTGCTGCGACGGTTTATGCTGATTAATTATGATAAGTGAAGAAGGTCGCGGCTCATTTCCATAATGTGAGCTCAGACCCGGGAGAGGAGCAGGAAGGCAATAATTGTGTGTTAATCACTTGATTTGTAAAGTGTTCGGCTCGAGTGGATAACGGATGTAATGCGGCAGCGCAGTCTATGGACCGGGCGCCCCCGGGGTCAGGGACAGTAAACACGATTTGTATGAAATAGATCAGGGAGATAGATTTGTAAGCAGGTCTTTATTTACCAGAAACTTTGTGTAGGCCAGTGCCTGGGGCGGCAGGGTGAGTGGGGGCGGCAGGGTGAGTGGGGGCTGCAGGGTTAGTGGGGGCGGCAGGGTTAGTGGGGGCGGCAGGGTTAGTGGGGGTGACAGGGTGAGTGGGGGCTGCAGGGTGGGTGGGGGTGGCAGGGTGAGTGGGGGGCGGCCGGGTGTGGGCGGCAGGGTGAGTGGGGGCTGCAGGGTAAGTGGGGGTGGCAGGGTGAGTGGGGGTGGCAGGGTGAGTGGGGGCGCCAGGGTGAGTGGGGGGCGGCCGGGTGGGGGCGGCAGGGTGAGTGGGGGCGGCCGGGTGAGTGGGGGGGCAGGGTGAGTGGGGGCGCCAGGGTGAGTGGGGGGCGGCAGGGTGAGTGGGGGCGGCCGGGTGAGTGGGGGGGGGGGGGGGCAGGGTGAGTGGGGGCACCAGAGTGAGTGGGGGGTGGCTGGGTGTGGGCGGCAGGGTGAGTGTGGGCTGCAGGGTAAGTGGGGGCGGCAGGGTGAGTGGGGGTGGCAGGGTGAGTGGTGGCAGTAGGGTGAGGGGCGGCAGGGTGAGTGGGGGGCGGCAGGGTGAGTGGGGGGCGGCAGGGTGAGTGGGGGTGGCAGGGTGAGTGTGGCAGCAGGGTGAGTAGGGGCAGTAGGGTGAGTGGGGGTGACAGGGTGAGTGGGGGGCGGCCGGGTGTGGGTGGCAGGGTGAGTGGGGGCGGCAGGGTGAGTGGGGGGCGGTAGGGTGAGTGGGGGGGCAGGGTGAGTGGGGGCGGCAGCAAGGCTTAGAATGTACAAGTTGTGATAACTTTTCCTTATTTTGTTTTGTTGCACTCTGACCGGTCAGCGGCTACACCGCCCCATACACAACAAACTCTGTGTGCTCCGATATCTTTCTACCACAACCAGCATTCACTTGTTCACCAATTTGATCCCCAGTTGTTCTTCTATTGGATTGGACTACACGGGCCAACATTGCCTCCCCACCTCCATCAATGAGCCTTCAGAAGGGAAGGCTCACTGATGGAGGTGGGGAGGGAAGGCTCATTGATGGAGGTGGAAAGGGAAGGCTCATTGATGGAGGTGGGGGGAGGGAAGGCTCATTGATGGAGGTGGAGAGGGAAGGATCATTGATGGAGGTGGAGAGGGAAGGATCATTGATGGAGGTGGGGAGGGAAGGCTCATTGATGGAGGTGGGGAGGGAAGGCTCATTGATGGAGGTGGGGAGGGAAGGCTCATTGATGGAGGTGGGGAGGGAAGGCTCATTTATGGAAGTGGGGAGGAGGCTCATTGATGGAGGTGGGGGGAGGCTCATTGATGGAGGTTTGGAGGGAAAGCTCATTGGTGGAGGTGGGGAGGGAAGGCTCATTGATGGAGGTGGGGGGAGGATTTATTGATGGAGGTGGAGAGGAAGGCTCATTGATGGAGGTGGGGAGGGAAAGCTCATTGATGGGGGTGGGGAGGGAAGGCTCATTGATGGAGGTGGGGGGAGGATTTATTGATGGAGGTGGGGAGGGAAGGCTCATTGATGGAGGTGGGGAGGGAAGGCTCATTGATGGAGGTGGGGAGGGAAGGCTCATTGATGGGGGGGGGGGAGGCTCATTGATGGAGGTGGGGGGAGGATTTATTGATGGAGGTGGGGAGGGAAGGCTCATTGATGGAGGTGGGGAGGGGAAGGCTCATTGATGGAGGTGGGGAGGGAAGGCTCATTGATGGGGGGGGGGGGGGGAGGCTCATTGTTGGAGGTGGGGAGGGAAGGCTTATTGATGGAGGTGGGGAGGGAAGGCTCATTGATGGAGGTGGGGGGAGGGAAGGCTCATTAATGGAGGTGGGGAGGGGAAGGCTCATTGATGGAGGTGGGGAGGGAAGGCTCATTGATGGGGGGGGGGGAGGGGGAAGGCTCATTGATGGAGGTGGGGAGGGAAGGCTCATTGATGGAGAAGGGAGGGAAGGCTCATTGATGGAGGTGGGGAGGGAAGGCTCATTGATGGGGGGGGGGGGAGGCTCATTGATGGAGGTGGGGAGGGAAGGCTTATTGATGGAGGTGGGGAGGGAAGGCTCATTGATGGAGGTGGGGGGAGGGAAGGCTCATTAATGGAGGTGGGGAGGGAAGGCTCATTGATGGAGGTGGGGGGAGGGAAGGCTCATTGATGGAGGTGGGGGGAGGCTCATTGATGGAGGTGGGGGAGGGAAGGCTCATTGATGGAGGTGGGGGGAGGCTCATTGATGGAGGTTTGGAGGGAAGGCTTATTGATGGAGGTGGGGAGGGAAGGCTCATTGATGGAGGTGGGGGGAGGGAAGGCTCATTAATGGAGGTGGGGAGGGAAGGCTCATTGATGGAGGTGGGGGAGGGAAGGCTCATTGATGGAGATGGGGAGGAAGGCTCATTGATGGAGGTGGGGGAGGGAAGGCTCATTGACGGGGGTGGGGAGGAGGCTGATTAAAGGTCTAATATACCCCACCCACTTTCCGACGTCATTGTAACCAGAATATCAATGTTATTCTTTTTACCTGTCAGTGGTCAGAACGTTCTTATTGGTCGTTGTATATTGGAGAATATATTTAAATAAAGTTCTTTGTGGCCGGAGTTCAGCTTTAATGGCTCAGCAGAATCGATCGTCACACTGCGGTCCCGCCTTTCTAATGCAGCTTGCCCATTGGTGGAGCCAGATGACCCTCCATTCCCTGCCAGCCGTGTATTGGGAGAACACAAGGTGTACAATATCCTCACCATGGTTACAGGTCTAAATCTGGGCATTCGATTGGCCGTTTGTTTTTTAAGCCTCAACTTCAAATTTTCTTACAAATTTCTGGTTACAAAAAAACAACAAAGAAAAAAGGAAGAAAAATAAATTTCATGACTTAGAGAAACATAAATGAAGGCATTGAGTGCTCCATCGTCCTGCGTCGGGGGAAGATTGCGGCTCCTGTATATTGTTACCCAGAAAGACGGAATAAAAAGATTCACCGAATGTTTGAACACAACGATCTTCTCCACAAATGAATCATCAGAATCTGCTCTGACCTGCGGGAACATATTTTCTGTAAGTATTTCATTCATGTAACGCGTAATATCCGATGTTCTCATGCAAACAGCGCTGTAATGGCTCCGCTGTTTATTACAAAGTGTTCCATCCAAGTATTATAGGACCACAGAAACGTTCGATGACGTCTCTCCACCAAGACAGCGCAGCATGAGTTCTATAAAAACCATCCGGGGCTTTTCACCGCAGTGACACCTCCCGATGATCTGACCCCGCAAGCATCTACTCCATTACCAGGTTTTAGTAGTTCTAGTGTCGCCGCCCCCCCATCCATGAGTCCGGCCCCCTAATTTACATACATACATTCCAATGGGGAGAGGGCGTTCAAGCACGTGATTAGAGCCAGAGGCTCTAATTGGCTTCAAAAAAGGGGTGGGCTTGAGGCGCAGAGCACTGTGCTTCGAGCCCACCCAGTTGTATGACAACAGTGAATGAATCCTCCTCCCGGCCAATCAGGAAGCGGGTCACCCGATTGGCTGAAAGGACAGGCGATCCTTTTGGATTCCTAGGATTGGAGGGAGGAGATGCATAGCAGAATCCTTTGTGATGCAGAGGAGGAGGAGACGCAATAGAAGCTGCCGCCCGCGCAAATAGGAGCGCTGCCCGCCTGCAACCTAGATGGGGTAACTGCGGGGCTGGATGACGACCGACCGGGTTGTTTGCTGCCCCCCCAAAAAATAAAACCACCAGCTGCCACTGCCCAAACCTCATATCACTAATAGTGCTTGTCTGTATAAACCAAAGAATACAATATAAAACTCACATTCATACAACTCTTACAGGAAAGAATCCAGATTCACTACTTTTACAGTGGATAATATGCAGCCTTTCTACATAGCGGGTCCTAAATGATGGAGAAAACTCCAGAGAGACCAGAGGGAGGGCTCCTCAGAGTGTAGTATGGAATGGATTCTGGATCCTCACCTTCCTGACTGTGGAGCCTGAGATGATGAGGGTAATTCCCGTCCAAGCACCCCTGGAAGCAGAGACCGCCAGGGCAGTGCCAGGACACCGGTGCCTGGAAGGTGTAGGAGTGAGCTGGAGACCTTCCAGTGGTGGTGTGGAGTCCGGTCACAAGCCTTGTTTAGCGGGAGTCAGGCAGACAAAATCCAGATCGGGTCCAAGGTCAGGAACAGGCAGAGGTCAATAACTTGCTGGCGGTGAGGAACCAAATCAGGAGGCGGAGACATAGTCATAAATCCAAGCCGGGTCGGTAGCAAAGCAGATATAGGAGGCGGGGTGACCCAAGAGAGTCAGACGTAGCCGGGTCAGGAACAAGGTCAGCAGACCGAGACTAGAATCAGGAACCAGAGACAATCCAGGACTGGAGCCAGGCAGACTCTCATGCCGCGTACACACGAGCGCAATTTCTGTCTGAAAAATCTTGGATGGTTTTTCCGACGGAATTCCGCTCAATCTTGTCTTGCATACACACGGTCACACAAAAGTTCGCGGAACTTTTGACCGCCAAGAACGCGGTGAAGTACAACACTACGACGAGCCGAGAAAATGAAGTTCAATGCTTCCGAGCATGCGTCAAATTGTTTCCGAGCATGCGTCAAATTGTTTCCGAGCATGCGTAGGAATTTTTCGCGTCGGAATTTGAACAGACGATTGGAATTTCCAATCTGAACTTTTTTCGACCGAAAAAAAGAGAACCGTCTCTCAATCTTTTGGTGGCTGGAATTCGGCCAGCAAAAGTCCGATGGAGCGTACGCACGGTCGCATTTTCCGTCCAAAAGCTCTCATCTGTCTTTTGCTGGTGGAATTTCCGACCGTGTGTACGCGACATTCGTTTATATAGACTGCTGGGCGCCAGAATCTGCGGATGCGTGCGCACGCCTACATGCCCGCACGTATCCTGTCCAGTCCTTGCTCGTCTTGGTCTATGCTGGTGACCCGGCACATAAGAAATAACATCTTCCCTGACAGGAAGTGTGGATGAGGGTAACGTTGTCCACTTACATCTGCGGAGATTCTTAGAATCCTGTTGGGTTTTGGCTCCGTCACTATAAGTTTATAGGAAAAGGTGACCCAGGAGTCTCATTAAGGGTTAATGCAAAGTTCAGAACTAACATCTCTCCAGGTTCTGAATCAGACGTCTGCAACCCGGATCACTGCACAGGTGTGTGGGGTCATTATATAGTCAGGTCTGAGAATCGCTCAACGCTCTCATTTTGGAGATGGAAGATCTCACCCGGGGTCAGGGGGGCCCAGCCAGAAACCACGAGACAGAGGTCTCATCGAGGGGTCAGGGGCCCCAGCCAGAAACCACGAGACAGAGGTCTCATCGAGGGGTCAGGGGGCCCCAGCCAGAAACCACGAGACAGAGGTCTCATCGAGGGGTCAGGGGCCCCAGACAGAAACCACGAGACAGCAGGTCTCCCAGGAGTCAGGTCAGCTCATATCAGGGGTGTCAGGAGAACCCCAATTCTTAGGCCAGAGGTGGGCCACGTGGCAGGGCGCTGCGACTGAAGGCCAAGTGTTCTGAGAGAGCTGAATGACACAGTCAAAGGACTGGTAAGAGGAGCAGCCATGGTGCCAATATGTAAGCCAGGTGGCTTGGTATTCTCATTAATTCATGTTATGTGGAAGAATCCCCTGCGTGGGCAACTGATGTATAAGTGAACTTTCCTTTATTCAATAAAAGTGGGCTGCCACGCCCTAAAACTGCAGTTTGAACTGGCACAACTCATTGTAAATGCTCCTGCTACTTTAATTCCCCCAATCTCACAGCAGCCTTAGAGTTAGAAGATACAAAGTAACATTGTTTATAAACATTGATCAGACGGGAGATAGAGAGATACAAAGTAACATTGTTTATAAACATTGATCAGATTGGAGATATAGAGATACAACATGGCAGTAGCAGGCTTATAAAAACTGCTCTGATTCATAGGGGTGCGGAGGGCGGGGGGGGGGGGGGGGGGGGGTTGTGATGCACGAGGGGGATGGGGGCTGTTCTGATTGAAGGACCCTTCCTGCTGTTCTTTTTGTAGTCCCCCCCCCTGTCATCTGCACACCCCCAGGGATAAAAAGATATTTGTGAGCCAATGTTTTCATTCCTCTGTTCAAAACTCAAATCCTGATTTTGTAAGTCGGAATGACTGTCAGCTCTTCTGCTCCTCGGGACCTATTTGGACTTTTGGGGAAATAATTTGGAATTGGAGAGGCTGTGAGTTTCTTCAGTATGTGAGCTCCATGCCGATCGTTTTATCATTCTGTGTAGCAGTGAAACCCCTTGGTGGCCCATGTTGTAGCTCGCCGTCTTTAACCGAACGTCTGTTCCCAATCTCGGAAGGACCCTCTGTGGGTTTGATTCTCCGATCTCGGAAGGACCCTCTGTGGGTTTGATTCTAAGTTCTCGGAAGGACCCTCTGTGGGTTTGATTCTCCGATCTCGGAAGGACCCTCTGTGGGTTTGATTCTCCGATCTCGGAAGGACCCTCTGTTGGTTTGATTCTCCGTTCTCGGAAGGACCCTCTGTGGGTTTGATTCTCCAATCTCGGAAGGACCCTCTGTGGGTTTGATTCTAAGTTCTCGGAAGGACCCTCTGTGGGTTTGATTCTCCGATCTCGGAAGGACCCTCTGTGGGTTTGATTCTCCGATCTCGGAAGGACCCTCTGTGGGTTTGATTCTAAGTTCTCGGAAGGACCCTCTGTGGGTTTGATTCTCCAATCTCAGAAGGACCCTCTGTGGGTTTGATTCTCCGATCTCGAAGGACCCTCTGTGGGTTTGATTCTCCGATCTCAGAAGGACCCTCTGTGGGTTTGATTCTCCGATCTCGGAAGGACCCTCTGTGGGTTTGATTCTAAGTTCTCGGAAGGACCCTCTGTGGGTTTGATTCTCCGATCTCGGAAGGACCCTCTGTGGGTTTGATTCTAAGTTCTCGGAAGGACCCTCTGTGGGTTTGATTCTCCGTTCTCGGAAGGACCCTCTGTGGGTTTGATTCTCCATTCTCGGAAGGACCCTCTGTGGGTTCGATTCTCCGTTCTCGGAAGGACCCTCTGTGGGTTTGATTCTCCGTTCTCGGAAGGACCCTCTGTGGGTTTGATTCTCCGATCTCGGAAGGACCCTCTGTGGGTTTGATTCTAAGTTCTCGGAAGGACCCTCTGTGGGTTTGATTCTCCGATCTCGGAAGGACCCTCTGTGGGTTTGATTCTCCGATCTCGGAAGGACCCTCTGTGGGTTTGATTCTCCGATCTCGGAAGGACCCTCTGTGGGTTTGATTCTCCGATCTCGGAAGGACCCTCTGTGGGTTTGATTCTCCGTTCTCGGAAGGACCCTCTGTGGGTTTGATTCTCCGATCTCGGAAGGACCCTCTGTGGGTTTGATTCTAAGTTCTCGGAAGGACCCTCTGTGGGTTTGATTCTCTGATCTCGGAAGGACCCTCTGTGGGTTTGATTCTCCGTTCTCGGAAGGACCCTCTGTGGGTTTGATTCTCCGATCTCGGAAGGACCCTCTGTGGGTTTGATTCTCCGATCTCGGAAGGACCCTCTGTGGGTTTGATTCTAAGTTCTCGGAAGGACCCTCTGTGGGTTTGATTCTCCGATCTCGGAAGGACCCTCTGTGGGTTTGATTCTCCGATCTCGGAAGGACCCTCTGTGGGTTTGATTCTAAGTTCTCGGAAGGACCCTCTGTGGGTTTGATTCTAAGTTCTCGGAAGGACCCTCTGTGGGTTTGATTCTCCGTTCTCGGAAGGACCCTCTGTGGGTTTGATTCTAAGTTCTCGGAAGGACCCTCTGTGGGTTTGATTCTCCGATCTCGAAGGACCCTCTGTGGGTTTGATTCTCCGATCTCAGAAGGACCCTCTGCGGGTTTGATTCTCCGATCTCGGAAGGACCCTCTGTGGGTTTGATTCTCCGATCTCGGAAGGACCCTCTGTGGGTTTGATTCTCTGATCTCAGAAGGACCCTCTGTGGGTTTGATTCTCTGATCTCAGAAGGACCCTCTGTGGGTTTGATTCTCTGATCTCAGAAGGACCCTCTGTGGGTTTGATTCTCTGAAGATCTTGCCTCTTCTTGAATCCGGTGAGTCGGGCGGTTTCCTTGTCACGGCTGAATGTAGAAGGAGCGACAATAGAATTTTCCCAACTCCCCGGAGGATGGCGGGAATAATAAGGGAAAACAATGCGCCTCTCAGAAGCTTTGATACTCCGCCGTTCCTGCGTTCCGCCATGCTTAGGAACCCGCAATTAAGTAGTGACTGGCAGAGCGCGGCGGAGCGATGCCGTGACCCCCCGGGACTGACACTTCCACAAATGTGTCTGAGAAGCAGCCAAATGCAGCTGTTTCCTCTTATTGGTTATATTTCGTCTGGAGGAGAGAAGAGCCTCAGAGCCGGCAGAGATGAGGAATGGAGGAGAAGAGACGCTGGACCAGAAGGTGCTCAGAAATCATGAGGACCTGTCATAGCGGAACAAATGGCCAAAGGAGCCGCGGGGAAAGAATGTCCTTTATTTATTATATCAACACCAGAGAGAAACACCGAAAATATCATCAACACTCACAAACATCCCTATATATACAATGCGAAAATAACGATCGTCTCCCTGCAGATTGTGTAATTTTGCCCACTTACATAGAAATGAAGGTCTATAATTTTTATCATAGGTGTATTTTATATGATAGAGACAAAATATCAACCAAAAATCCAGAAAAATCACATGATACAAATGTTATAAATGGAGTAAAATAAGTATTTGATCCCCGACCAACAATAATTCTGCCCCCCACAGACGGGCTCCAGTAGGGGCTCATGTGGTATATATATGGGGTATATAGTATATATGGGGGGTATATATGGGGTATACACAGACTGGCTCCAGTAGGGGCTCATGTGGTACACAGATTAGTCCTGTCAATGTAAGAAGGTTCTCCTAACGACAACTCGTTATGTGTATAGAAGACTCCTGTCCACAGAATCTCTTCCCTCCAATCCTCACCATCATGGGGAAGAGCAAAGATCTGTCAGAGGACGTCGGGGAAAAGATTGTAGAAGATTCCTGAGGAGGAGGACCTGTACATGTGTCTTCCTGAGGAGGGGGATCTGTACATGTGTCCCCTCCTCAGGAAGACACATGTACAGGTCCCCTCCTCAGGAAGACACATGTACAGGTCCTCCTCCTCAGGAAGACACATGTACAGGTCCTCCTCCTCAGGAAGACACATGTACAGGTCCTCCTCCTCAGGAAGACACATGTACAGGTCCCCCTCCTCAGGAAGACACATGTACAGGTCCTCCTCCTCAGGAAGACACATGTACAGGTCCCCCTCCTCAGGAAGACACATGTACAGGTCCTCCTCCTCAGGAAGACACATGTACAGGTCCTCCTCCTCAGGAAGACACGTGTACAGGTCCCCTCCTCAGGAAGACACGTGTACAGGTCCCCTCCTCAGGAAGACACGTGTACAGGTCCCCCTCCTCAGGAAGACACGTGTACAGGTCCCCCTCCTCAGGAAGACACATGTACAGGTCCCCTCCTCAGGAAGACACATGTACAGGTCCCCTCCTCAGGAAGACACATGTACAGGTCCTCCTCCTCAGGAAGACACATGTACAGGTCCTCCTCCTCAGGAAGACACATGTACATGTCCTCCTCCTCAGGAAGATACATGTACAGGTCCTCCTCCTCAGGAAGACACATGTACAGGTCCCCCTCCTCAGGAAGACACATGTACAGGTCCCCTCCTCAGGAAGACACATGTACAGGTCCTCCTCCTCAGGAAGACACATGTACAGGTCCTCCTCCTCAGGAAGACACATGGACAGGTCCCCCTCCTCAGGAAGACACATGTACAGGTTCTCCTCCTCAGGAAGACATGTGTACAGGTCCCCCTCCTCAGGAAGACACATGTACAGGTCCTCCTCCTCAGGAAGACACATGTACAGGTCCTCCTCCTCAGGAAGACACATGGACAGGTCCTCCTCCTCAGGAAGACACATGTACAGGTCCCCCTCCTCAGGAAGACACATGTACAGGTCCCCCTCCTCAGGAAGACACATGTACAGGTCCCTCTCCTCAGGAAGACACATGTACAGGTCCTCCTCCTCAGGAAGACACATGTACAGGTCCTCCTCCTCAGGAAGACACATGGACAGGTCCCCCTCCTCAGGAAGACACATGTACAGGTTCTCCTCCTCAGGAAGACATGTGTACAGGTCCCCCTCCTCAGGAAGACACATGTACAGGTCCTCCTCCTCAGGAAGACACATGTACAGGTCCTCCTCCTCAGGAAGACACATGGACAGGTCCCCCTCCTCAGGAAGACACATGTACAGGTCCTCCTCCTCAGGAAGACATGTGTACAGGTCCCCCTCCTCAGGAAGACACGTGTACAGGTCCCCCTCCTCAGGAAGACACGTGTACAGGTCCTCCTCCTCAGGAAGACACGTGTACAGGTCCTCCTCCTCAGGAAGACACGTGTACAGGTCCCCCTCCTCAGGAAGACACATGTACAGGTCCCCCTCTCCTCAGGAAGACACGTGTACAGGTCCCCCTCCTCAGGAAGACACATGTACAGGTCCTCCTCCTCAGGAAGACACATGTACAGGTCCCCCTCCTCAGGAAGACACATGTACAGGTCCTCCTCCTCAGGAAGACACATGTACAGGTCCCCCTTCTCAGGAAGACACATGTACAGGTCCTCCTCCTCAGGAAGACACATGTACAGGTCCTCCTCCTCAGGAAGACACATGTACAGGTCCTCCTCCTCAGGAAGACACATGGACAGGTCCCCCTCCTCAGGAAGACACATGTACAGGTCCTCCTCCTCAGGAAGACATGTGTACAGGTCCCCCTCCTCAGGAAGACACGTGTACAGGTCCCCCTCCTCAGGAAGACACGTGTACAGGTCCTCCTCCTCAGGAAGACACATGTACAGGTCCTCCTCCTCAGGAAGACATGTGTACAGGTCCCCCTCCTCAGGAAGACACATGTACAGGTCCCCCTCCTCCTCAGGAAGACACGTGTACAGGTCCCCCTCCTCAGGAAGACACATGTACAGGTCCTCCTCCTCAGGAAGACACATGTACAGGTCCCCCTCCTCAGGAAGACACATGTACAGGTCCTCCTCCTCAGGAAGACACATGTACAGGTCCCCCTTCTCAGGAAGACACATGTACAGGTCCTCCTCCTCAGGAAGACACATGTACAGGTCCTCCTCTTCCTCAGGAAGACACATGTACAGGTCCATCTGAAGTCCACCAATGAACATCTAAATGATTCAGAGAAGGATTGGGGAGAAAGTTCTGTGGTCAGATGAGACCAAAATTCTGCTCTTTGGCATCAACTCGACTCGCTGTGTTTGGAGGAAGAAAAATGGTGACTATGACCCTAAGAACTCCATCCCTACAGTCACACGGAGGGGGAAACATGATGATTTGGGGTGTTTCTCTGATAAAGGTTCAGGCCGACTTTGCCGCATTGAGGGGCCAATGGACGGGGCCAAGTATTGTAAGATCTTGGAGGAGAACCTTCTTCCCTCATCCAGAACACTGAAGATGGGTCATGGATGGGTCTTCCAGCATGACAATGACCCAAAACATACCACCAAGGCAACAAAGAGTGGCTCAAGAAGAAGCACATGGAGGTCATGGAGTGGCCTAGTCAGTCTCCAGACCTTAATCCTATAGAAAATGTATGGAGGAGCTGAAACTTGGAGTTGCCAAGAGACCTTCAGGATTTAGAGAAGAAGATCTGTAGAGAAGAGAGGAGCAAAATCCCTCCTGAGATGTGGAAACCTGATCACCACCTACAAGAAACGTCTGACCTCTGTGATCACCAACAAGGGTTTCTCCACCAACTACTAAGGGGATCAAATACTTATTTTACTCTACTGTATACTGAGAACAAGCAAAACCTCAGGAGAGGAGACTTCTAGAGGAAGGAGAAGAGTCTGACATCTTGTATATAAAAGATGACACTGAGTGGTTTCTTGATACGTGACGGAGCCTCTCCTATTGCCGGTTCCGGATTCCTCGGTGTGGTCGGGTCCTCGGTGTGGTCGGGTTCTCGGTGTCTCTTCTCTGGCTCTTCCATGTATTAGATTCATCTTCCCGGCCGCTGACCCCGGTGTGGAAGGTGACACTCGCACTCTTTCTCCGGCACAGATGGCTTCCTTTATACGAGGCAATTGGCGGTGGAGACGTTCGGAGGACCTCGCTCCCTCCCGCCGCTCTTCACGCTGCAGATAAATTCACCGGCTGAATTATTTATCAGCCAAGAATCATCTCCCCCGAGGACAGGAGAGAATGGCGGCACCGCGGGGGGACAACCTGAGGATGACACAAGCGTGTTAAGAGCGCCCCCCTATAGAGAGTGTTCTGCTATCCGAAGACATCGCCCCCCCCCCCCGACAAATCACCGAGAAATCACCCGCACATGAATGAGCACACACAACACTACTCCTACTACAAATATACTACACTACTACTACTACACTACACAACACAACACCTACCACTACTACACACAACACAACACTACTCCTACTACTACACTACACAACACAACACACACTACACTACACTACATTACTACTACTACACTACACAACTCCTACTACAAATATACTACACAACACCTACTACTACACTACACAACACCTACTACAAATATACAACACAACATCTACCACTACACTACACAACACAACTCCTACTACTACTACTATACAACACAACACAACACCTACCACTACTGCACAACACAACACCTACTACTACTACAAATATACTACACAACATCTACCACTACACAACACAACACCTACCACTACTACTACTACCACTACACTACACCTGCTACTTCTATACAACACCTACTACTACTGCACTACACAACACAACACAACTCCTACTACTACTACTACACTACACAACACCTACTACTACTACTACTACTACACAACACCGGCTACTTCTACACAACACAACATCTACTACTACTACACTACACCTGCTAAAAATATACTACACAGCCAATACCTGCTAGAACAACACAAAACATGCTACAAATAAACTACACAACACCAGCATGCTGCAGAGAAGGACCTGCTCTCTGTATGGAAGCAGAGGTCTCTCTGCAGAGGTTCCATAAAGCTCCTACTGAGTCAGATGAAGAATTCTGAATGGAGTATGGGACATGAGCTTTGCTTATTGCAGAGTTATAGATCCGACTTAGTGTGTGTGTGTGTGGGGGGGGGGGGGGGTTGGGGGTCACCGGGGCTCTTCAGATTGTCGGTTGTTCATCTCCTCCGAACTCCTGACAGGAAAAGAGCTGCTTATAAATGTGTCTGAAGCCGCGTGCTGCATGTTTAGACACGTCAAGCGTTTGATCATTAATGTAATCCATTCCGACATTCGTTTTGGAATGCGTTACACACAAGTGCATGAAGAGTATTTTCTGCTCGGCGCTCCTCTCCTGAATGCACGGGGGATGGGTTTTCTTTTCTGCCTCTAAGCGCTCCTCTCCTAAGACGTCTGTAAACGCATTCCTGGGAACGGAACCATCGAATAAAAGCCGAACTTCTGGTAAAGATCCGTACTACAATGCTGGATGATGAGAGTCTTCCTCCCCCAT
This sequence comes from Lithobates sylvaticus, assembly GCA_028564925.1. NCBI lineage: Eukaryota > Metazoa > Chordata > Amphibia > Anura > Ranidae > Lithobates > Lithobates sylvaticus. The sequence continues at coordinate 701,450 of CM053032.1, read as the reverse complement.
AATGCATTGCTGATAGTGAATGACGCCCTTGGATGAGGATGATGGGAGTTGTGGAGCCTCTCGCTGTTCACCAGCCATAGACGATCGATAGTAATTAGAAAGCGTCTGTGATTTATTCCAGAAAAAGATTTTCTGATACAGTAATTGTGAGATCGACAAGCAAAGAGGCATGTCAATGATTCAAATAACACCTGAAAGGGTCTAATTAATCCTGAGTGACAACCGCCAACGAGGACAGCCGCCAACGAGGACAACGAGGACAGCCGCCAACGAGGACAACGAGGACAGCCGCCAACGAGGACAGCCGCCAACGAGGACAACGAGGACAGCCGCCAATGAGGACAGCCGCCAACGAGGACAACGAGGACAGCCGCCAACGAGGACAACGAGGACGGCCTCCAACGAGGACAACGAGGACAGCCGCCAATGAGGACAGCCGCCAACGAGGACAACGAGGACAGCCGCCAACGAGGACAACGAGGACGGCCGCCAACGAGGACAACGAGGACAGCCGCCAATGAGGACAGCCGCCAACGAGGACAACGAGGACAGCCGCCAATGAGGACAGCCGCCAATGAGGACAACGAGGACGGCCGCCAACGAGGACAACGAGGACAGCCGCCAATGAGGACAGCCGCCAACGAGGACAACCGCCAATGAGGACAACGAAGACGGACGCCAACAAAAACAACGAGGACAGCCGCCAACGAGGATAGCCGCCAACGAGAACAACCGCCAACAAGGGGGACGACCGCCAAAGAGGACAGCCGCCAACGAGGACAGCCGCCAACGAGGACAGCTGCCAAACAGGACGGCCGCCAACGAGGACAACCGCCAACAAGGGGGGCGACCGCCAACGAGGACGGCCGCCAACGAGGACAGCCACCAACGAGGGCGGCCGCCAACGAGGACAACCGCCAACGAGGATGGCCGCCAACGAGGACAACTGCCAACGATGAGGACGGCCGCCAACGAGTCGCTCCGATTGGATGGAGCGGAGGAGTCTCTCCGGTTGGATGGAATGGAGGAGTCGCTGTGACAGACCTAGCCGGGACACAGGCTTTTTAAAAGGACTGAATGCGAGCCTCTTGCCGACTAATTATGGGCCCTGGATTGTAAGGGGCACAGGATGAATGAGAACCCCACTATAATCTGTGCTAGTCACATTCCATGCTGTATATATGTATATATAATGTGTGTTGTCCCATGCTGTTGGGACACACACTGTCAGATGCTAATATCATCAACTCCAGCCAGCCTGTCTGTTGTCTTGTATAATGTAAATGAGTCCAGTCTGGCTTGACACAGATTCTAAAGAGTATTTCACCTATTGTTGTGTGTGATAATTAACCTGCAATTGTATGAAGGAGTCCAGTGTTGATTTAGATAATTATCTCATGCTAATTAGGTTAGGTTTTGGTCATCCGGCTGTATATATTTGTGTGACATCTCAAATAAAAGTCATTCCTGATGTACTCCAAGACTGGTGTTGTCTAATTCTTGGGGGTTCCTATAGCCAGATCCATTGGACTCATGTTCCAGGACTTAGGAAGCGGTATACTGACGGAAGCCCTCAAGCCGAGTGTAGGGACGTTCCGTCACAGTCGCTCTGATTGGATGGATCGGAGGATTCTCTCCAGTTCAATGGATTGGAGGAGTCGCTCTGATTGGATGGATTGGAGGAGTCTCTCCGGTTGGATGGATTGGAGGAGTCGCTCTGATTGGATGGATTGGAGGAGTCGCTCTGATTGGATGGATTGGAGGAGTCGCTCCGATTGGATGGATCGGAGGATTCTCTCCGGTTCGATGGATTGGAGGAGTCGCTCTGATTGGATGGATTGGAGGAGTCTCTCCAGTTCGATGGATTGGAGGAGTCGCTCTGATTGGAGGAGTCGCTCTGATTGGATGGATCGGAGGAGTCTCTCCGGTTGGATGGATTGGAGGAGTCGCTCCGATTGGATGGATTGGAGGAGTCGCTCCGATTGGATGGATTGGAGGAGTTGCTCCGATTGGATGGATTGGAGGAGTCTCTCCGGTTGGATGGATTGGAGGAGTCGCTCCGGTTGGATGGATTGGAGGAGTCGCTCCGATTGGATGGATCGGAGGAGTCGCTCCGGTTGGATGGATCGGAGGAGTCTCTCCGGTTGGATGGATTGGAGGAGTCGCTCCGATTGGATGGATTGGAGGAGTCTCTCCGGTTGGATGGATCGGAGGAGTCGCTCCGGTTGGATGGATCGGAGGAGTCTCTCCGGTTGGATGGATTGGAGGAGTCTCTCCGATTGGATGGATTGGAGGAGTCTCTCCGGTTGGATGGATTGGAGGAGTCTCTCCGATTGGATGGATCGGAGGAGTCGCTCCGGTTGGATGGATTGGAGGAGTCTCTCCGGTTGGATGGATTGGAGGAGTCTCTCCGGTTGGATGGATTGGAGGAGTCGCTCCGATTGGATGGATTGGAGGAGTCTCTCCGATTGGAAGAATTCGAGAAGTCTCTCCGGTTGGATGGAAGGGAGGAGTCTCTCCGGTTGGATGGATTGGAGGAGTCTCTCCGGTTGGATGGATTGGAGGAGTCGCTCCGATTGGATGGATTGGAGGAGTCTCTCCGGTTGGATGGATTGGAGGAGTCTCTCCGGTTGGATGGATCGGAGGAGTCTCTCCGGTTGGATGGATTGGAGGAGTCTCTCCGGTTGGATGGATCGGAGGAGTCTCTCCGGTTGGATGGATTGGAGGAGTCGCTCCGATTGGATGGATCGGAGGAGTCTCTCCGGTTGGATGGATCGGAGGAGTCGCTCCGATTGGATGGATCGGAGGAGTCTCTCCGGTTGGATGGATTGGAGGAGTCGCTCCGATTGGATGGATTGGAGGAGTCTCTCCGGTTGGATGGATTGGAGGAGTCTCTCCGGTTGGATGGATTGGAGGAGTCGCTCCGATTGGATGGATTGGAGGAGTCTCTCCGGTTGGATGGATTGGAGGAGTCGCTCTGATTGGATGGATTCGAGGAGTCGCTCTGATTGGATGGATTGGAGGAGTCTCTCCGGTTGGATGGATTGGAGGAGTCTCTCCGGTTGGATGGATTGGAGGAGTCTCTCCGGTTGGATGGATCGGAGGAGTCTCTCCGGTTGGATGGATCGGAGGAGTCTCTCCGGTTGGATGGATCGGAGGAGTCTCTCCGGTTGGATGGATCGGAGGAGTCTCTCCGGTTGGATGGATTGGAGGAGTCTCTCCGGTTGGATGGATCGGAGGAGTCTCTCCGGTTGGATGGATTGAAGGAGTCGCTCTGATTGGATGGAAGGGAGGAGTCTCTCCGGTTGGATGGATCGGAGGAGTCGCTCCGATTGGATGGATTGGAGGAGCCTCTCCGGTTGGATGGATTGGAGGAGTCTCTCCGGTTGGATGGATCGGAGGAGTCTCTCCGGTTGGATGGATTGAAGGAGTCGCTCTGATTGGATGGATTGGAGGAGTCTCTCCGGTTGGATGGATTCGAGAAGTCTCTCCGATTGGATGGATTCGAGAAGTCTCTCCGGTTGGATGGAAGGGAGGAGTCTCTCCGGTTGGATGGATTGGAGGAGTCGCTCTGATTGGATGGATCGGAGGAGTCTCTCCGGTTGGATGGATTGGAGGAGTCGCTCTGATTGGATGGATTCGAGAAGTCTCTCCGGTTGGATGGATTGGAGGAGTCTCTCCGGTTGGATGGATCGGAGGAGTCTCTCCGGTTGGATGGATTGGAGGAGTCGCTCTGATTGGATGGATCGGAGGAGTCCATGGCACTCTGTACACCATTCACTATCAGACGCCTGATTGCTTGTGATGGCAAAGAAATCCTGGAAATCCATTGTTTGTTGTTTTGTCTTAGGAGAGGTTCGGCTTTCTTTTTGTAACATTATTTGCAATTCTTTTATTTTCTATAGAATCTTTTTTGGCCAATGTGGTATTAAAGCGGAGCTCCGCCCAAAAGTGGAAGCTCCACTTATCTGACTCCTCCCCCCCTCCAATGCCACATTCGGACCCTTCCTGGGGGGGGCGGGTGCCTGGAAGTTTGACCCCCCTCCTCCTTCCCCCGCCGGGCCATTCAGAAAGCGATGCACGCTCCACGCACGCGCAGTAGGGATCCGGCTGTAAAGGTGTAAGTCTTCACTGCTGGGTTCCCTTACTACAAATGGTGGCGGCAGCACCTAAGAGCTGATTGGCTGGGTGCCGACATCGCTGGATTCCAGGACAGGTAAGTGTCCAAATAGTAAGCAGCTCCAGTATTTGTACAGGATTGGTAGCTACTGACTTGGGGGGCGGAACCCACTTATTTCAATCGTCTGACAGGCCGGGTTTTTATGACCGATTGTCTCTTCTGCTGTAAAGCTTCCTCCAGCTGTAATGTTCACAGAGCCATGCATGCGCAGCTCAGTGTGTGACCGGTGACGTGGTGACGCGACTTTATCACAGCGCTGGAGGGTTGGTTACCTTTCACAGTTAAGCCACCAATCATGCGCACATTATGACCTAAACCACCTGGGCGGAGTCTAATACCACCATCAGTAATCTTATTGGAGAGAAAATGGATACTTTTTATTTTATAATTTTTCCCATTGAAATGGCGCCCGATGGTCCCGTACAGCATTATTATTATTATTATTATTATTGAGGATTTATGGAAAACATTCGGTTACAATAAAGTTTATTTGTGAGATTTCCTGATATTCAAATCTCAAAAAAAAATAAAAAATAACAAATGAAAAGAAAAGAATGATTAATAAATACATAAATATATATAATGCGTGGAAGGGGGAGGAGTTTGCTGATTGGGGTCAGCGAAGGGTTAATAAGGAGATTTTGGGGAAAACATTTTATTGACATATTAATAAATAATGTGAAGTTTCTGTGAATGACGTTCGATGCAGATGAGGTCACAGATATGAATGAAATATAAAGAAGTAAATATTGTTACATTGTAATTCTCAGATGACAAATCATCTGGATGAGTTGAGACACAGGAGAGCAATCTGACAGCCAGTACTGGGGGAGGGGAAGGACATAAGAGATACGTCCTCACACCTCTTGGGGGGGGACATAAGAGATACGTCCTCACACCTCTTGGGGGGGACATAAGAGATACGTCCTCACACCTCTTGGGGGGGACATAAGAGATACGTCCTCACACCTCTTGGGGGGGGGGGAAGAGATACGTCCTCACACCTCTTGGGGGGGGGGAAGAGATACGTCCTCACACCTCTTGGGGGGGGGGGGGAAGAGATACGTCCTCACACCTCTTGGGGGGGAGTAGGGATGGGCCCGGTGTTTGATTCGAACCCACGTTCGAATCGAACATCAGGCGTTCGGCGAGCCCAGAACTATTTGGGCCGCTCGCATCACATTCGTGTGATGCGAGCGGCCCGCAATGCATTGCACCAGTCGCAGTGCAATGCTGGCTGATGATTGGCCAAGCATGCACTGTGACCCCACATGCTTGGCCAATCACAGCGCCGGCAGCGAGGAGAGCCAATATTGGCTACAGGCAGAATGCCTGTAGCCAATTATAGCTCAGGGGCTTTAGTACACGCCCCACGGTATAAGAGGCCACAGCGGCGGCCTCGCATATTGTGTTTCAGTGTCAGTGTGTCAGTGTGTTGCTGACTGCTGACAATATGTGCTCTATTTCTGGGGATTAGTGTGTGTGTGCTGTTAGTACAGCATTGCAGTATCACATCTGGGGGGTGTCTATAGGTGGCCTGTGAAGGGGGGCAGGTTTCCTGTGCTTAGAACTTTCCCTGCAAAAAGTGTCATTTTTGCAGGAAAAAAGCTATTTAAAATCACTCGCGGCTAATGAATTGATGGCTCCTGTAACACAGAGAACTGTCATTCATTGATAAAAAAAAAAAAAAAGCGTAGGGGTCCCCCCAAATTCAATAACCAGGCCCTTCAGGTCTGGGATGGATATTAAGGGGGACCCCAGCCAAAAAAATAAATAAAAATGGCGTGGGGTCCCCCTCAAAATCCATACCAGACCCTTTATCCGAGCACGCAACCTGGCAGGCCGCAGGAAAAGAGGGGGGGGCGAGAGCGGCCCCCCCTCCCGCCTGAACCGCACCAGGCCACATGCCCTCAACATTGGGAGGGTGCTTTGGGGGTCTGAGACCCCCAAAGCACCTTGTCCCCATGTTGATGAGGACAAGGGCCTCTTCCCCACAACCCTGGCCGGTGGTTGTGGGAGTCTGCGGGCAGGGGCTTATCGGAATCTGGAAGCCCCCTTTAACAAGGGGATCCCCAGATCCCGCCACCCCCTGTGTGAAATGGTAAGGGGGTAAAAATGACAGGAGACGGTCTTTGACAATTCCTTTATTAAATTCTTCTTTCTTCTTTCTTCTGGTCTTCCTTTCTTCATCCTTCGGTTTCTTCATCTTCTCCTTCCATCTTCTTCTTCCTCCGATCCGCTTCTTCTTCTTCTTCTTCCTGTGTCCCGCTTTGTATTGATGTGTCCCGCTTTGTATTGATGTGTCCCGCTTTGTATGGATGTGTCCCGCTTTGTATGGATGTGTCCCGCTTTGTATTGATGTGTCCCGCTTTGTATGGATGTGTCCCGCTTTGTATGGATGTGTCCCGCTTTGTATTGATGTGTCCCGCTTTGTATTGATGTGTCCCGCTTTGTATGGATGTGTCCCGCTTTGTATGGATGTGTCCCGCTTTGTATGGATGTGTCCCGCTTTGTATTGATGTGTCCCGCTTTGTATGGATGTGTCCCGCTTTGTATGGATGTGTCCCACTTTGTATGGATGTGTCCCGCTTTGTATTGATGTGTGCCGCTTTGTATGGATGTGTCCCGCTTTGTATTGATGTGTCCCGCTTTGTATGGATGTGTCCCGCTTTGTATTGATGTGTCCCGCTTTGTATGGATGTGTCCCGCTTTGTATTGATGTGTCCCGCTTTGTATGGATGTGTCCCGCTTTGTATTGATGTGTCCCGCTTTGTATTGATGTGTCCCGCTTTGTATTGATGTGTCCCGCTTTCTCTGCTCTCTCTCCAGGCTTTGATGCGTATTTCACATCGCGCACCTTGGAGAATAATCGCAGGAATGTTTGGTTCGCTGAATATTGGGAGGAGAACTTTAACTGTAAGCTGACCATCACCGGCTCGAAGAAAGAGGACACCGACCGCAAGTGTACAGGTAAGACCATCCCACCACCGATCGCCTACACGCGGTCACACCAAACACGTACGACGGCACTATAAAAGGGAAGTTTAGTGCTTCCGAGCATGCGTCAGAATTTTGCGTGTCGGAATTGCATACACACGATCGGAATTTCCAATAGAAAGTTTTTCCGTCGGAAAAATTAAGAACAGGTTCTCAATCCAAAGTCCGTCGGAAATGCCAACAGAAAAAGACCGATGGGCGTACACACAGGGGGAAAATCTGATGAAAAGCTCCCATCGGAAATTCCCACCGTGTGTACGCCGCATTAGAGTCCACCTGATTTCCCATCAGATCCCTTCCCTGCAGATAATGATGTAAGGAAACCTCTGCTGGGTGGATTGAGGTGGGTAATCCTGTGCACAATAAGAGGAGGGCAGTCCGGGGTCTCGGGGTCCCGGGTCCCGGGGTCTCGGGGTCTCGGGTCCCGGGTCTCGGGGGGTCTCAGGGTCTAGGGGTCTCGGGATCCCGGGGTCTCGGGTCCCGGGGTCTCGGGGTCCCGGGGTTTCGGGGTCTCGGGTCCCGGGTCTGGGAGGGTCTCGGGGTCCCGGGGTCTCGGGGGGTCTCGGGGTCTAGGGGTCTCGGGGTCCCGGGGTCTCGGGGGGTAGACAGGCCTGTCCCCGTCCAGCATGCTGCAGATTGGTCTGGAGTCCTCCAGTAATGCAAAATGTTCTCCTTATTTCCTGGATCTGATTATTGGGGAGTTACATTGTTTCCTGTATCGGACATTTGTAGGTCAGGAGCGCATCAGCCAAGACTCCCCCTATGAGCAGGACGAACGAGTCCAGTTTGTGATAGACGCCGTCTACGCCATGGCGCACGCTCTGCACAACATGATCAAAGACCTGTGCCCCGCCTCCTCCGGACTCTGCCCAGCCGTGGACCCCCCAGTGGGGAAGAAGCTTCTGAAATACATCCGAAGTGTCAGCTTTAATGGTAAGACCTCCTCTGATCCCCCCTGTCTTCTCTTATCCCCCATGTCTTCTCTGATCCTCCATGTCTTCTCTGATCCTACATGTCTTCTCTGATCCTACATGTCTTCTCTGATCCTACATGTCTTCTCTGATCCTCCCTCTCTGATCCCCCATGTCTTCTCTGATCCCCCATGTCTTCAGTGTTGAGGAGTCCAGAAACCTCCATGTTTCCCTATTAACCAGCCAAAGGGTGAAATAAAAGGTGCATTGTGTGTGACTGCTATATGGGGCTCAGATGGCTACACCTTCCTCTCTATACCTTCCTCTCTATACCTTCCCCTCTATACCGTCCCCTCTATACCGTCCTCTCTATACCTTCCTCTCTATACCTTCCCCTCTATACCTTCCTCTCTATACCTTCCTCTCTACACCTTCCTCTCTATACCTTCCTCTCTATACCGTCCTCTATACCTTCCTCTCTATACCTTCCTCTTTATACCTTCCCTCTCTATACCTTCCCCTCTATACCTTCCTCTCTATACCTTCCTCTCTATACCTTCCCCTCTATACCTTCCTCTCTATACCGTCCTCTATATCGTCCTCTCTATACCTTCCTCTCTATACCCTCCTCTCTATACCTTCCTCTCTATACCGTCCTCTATATACCTTCCTCTCTATACACTTCCCTCTCTATACCGTCCTCTCTATACCTTCCTCTCTATACCCTGTCCTCTATACTTCCTATATACCCTCCTATACTGTCCTCTCTATACCCTCCTCTCATACCTGTCCTCTCTCAATACCTTCCTCTCTATACCTTCCTTCCTCTCTATACCTATCCCCTCTATACTGTCCCCTCTATACCTTCCCTTCCCCTATAACCGTCCCCTCTATACCTTCTCTCTATACCTTCCTCTCTATACCTTACCTCTCTATACATACCCCCTCTTATACTGTCCTCTCTATACCCTTCCTCTCTATACCTTCCTCTCGATCCTCTATACCTTCCTCTCTATACTGTCCTTCTCCCTTCTATACCTTCCTCTATACCTTCCTCTCTATACCTTCCTCTCTATACCTTCCTCTCTACACCTTCCTCTCTCTATACACCCTCTCTATACTCTCTCTATACCTTCCTCTCTATACCGTCCTCTATACCTCCTCTCTATACTGTCCTCTCTATACCTTCCTCTCTATACCTCTCTATACCCTCCTCTCTCTATACCTTCCTCTCTATACCTTCCTCTCTATACCTTCCCTCTCTATACCTTCCTCTCTATACCTTCCTCTCTATACCATACCTCTATACCTTCCTCTCTATACCCTTCTCCTCTATACCTTCCTCTATACCTTCCTCTCTATACTTTACCCCCTCCTCTCTATACCTTCCTCTCTATACATCCCTCTACCATCTATACCGTCCTCTATACCTTCCTCTCTATACCTTCCTCTCTATACCCTCTCTCTCCCCTCCTATACCTTCCTCTCTATACCTTCCTCTTCTCTCCCCATCTATACCTTCCCCTCTATACCCTCTCTATACCTTCCTCTCACCTTCCTATTTTACCCTCCCCTCTATACCTTCATCTCTATACCTTCCTCTCTATAACCCCGCTATCCTTCCTCTATACTGGTCCTCTCTATACCGCCTCCTCTCTAACCTTCCTCTCTATACCTTCTTCCCGTCCTCTATACCTTCCTCTCTATAACATATACCCTCTCTATACCTTCCTTCTCCTATACCCCTCTCTATACCTTCCTCTCTATACCTTCCTCTCTATACCTCCTCTATACCTTCCTCTCCTATACCTTCCTCTCTATACCTTCCTCTCTATACCTTCCCTCTATACCTATACCTCTCTATAACCGTCCTCTCTATACCTTCCCCCTTACCTATACCTTCCTCTCTATACCTTCTATACCTTCCTCTATACCTTCCTCTTTCTTCCCTCTCTATACCGTCCTCTCTATACCTCCTCTATACCTCCTCTCTATACCTTCCTCTCGATATACCTTCCTCTCCTTCCCTCTCTATACCTTCCCCTCTTACTACCTTCCCTTATACCTTCCTCTCATACTCTATAACCTTCTCTTACCCTCCTCTATACCGTCTCTCTCTATACCTTCCTCTCTATACCTCCCCTCCCCTCTATACCTTCCCCTCTCATACTATACCTTCCCTCTCTATACCTTCTATACCGTCCCCTCTATACCTTATACCTCTCTATACCTTCCCTCTCTATACCTTCATCTCTATACCTTCCCCTCTATACCGTCCTCTCTATACCATCCTCTCTATACCTTCCTCTCTATACCTTCCCCTCTATACCTTCCCCTCTATACCTTCCTCTCTATACCTTCCTCTCTATTCCTTCCTCTCTATACCTTCCTCTCTATACCGTCCTCTCTATACCTTCCTCTCTATACTTCCCTCTATACCTTCCCTCTCTATACCGTCCTCTCTATACCTATACCTTCCTCTCTATACCTTCCCCTCTATACCTTCCTCTCTATACCTTCCCTCTCTATACCTTCCCCTCTATACCTTCCCCTCTATACCTTCCTCTCTACCTTCCTCTCTATACCTTCTTCTCCTCTCTATACCTTCCTCTCTATACCTTCCTCTCTATACCTTTCCCTCTATACCTTCCTCTCTACCTTCCTCTCTATACCTTCCTCTCTATACCTTCCTCTCTATACCTTCCCCTCTATACCTTCCTCTCTATACCTTCCCTCTATTACCTTCCTCTCTATACTTCTATACCTTCCTCTCTATACCTTCCCCTCTCTATACCTTCCTCATCGAGCTCTATACCTTCCTCTCTATACCGTCCCTCCTCCTATACCTCCTCTCTCTATACCTCTCTATACATACCTTCTCTCTCTATACCTGTCCTCTATACCTTCCCTCTCTATACCTTCTCTCTCAATACCCGCCCCCTCTAATACCTTCCTCTCAATATCCCCCCTCTATACCTTCCTCTCTATACGGCCTCTCTATACCTTTCCTATACTCTATACCGTCCTCTCTATACCTTCCTCTATACCGTCCTCTCTATACCCTCCCTCTAATACCATCCTCTCTATACCGTCCTCTACTTCCTCTCTATACCTCCTCTATACCTTCCTCTCTATACCGTCCTCCTATACTTACCCTCTCTATACCTTCCCCTCTATACCTCCTCTATACCTTCCTCTCTATACCGTCCTCTCCTATACCTCCCCTCTATACTTCCCCTCTCTATACCGTCCTCTATACTCCTCTCTATACCCTCCTCTCTGAATACCTCCTCTCTATACCTTCCTCTCTATACCTTCCTCTCTATACCAGCCCTATACCTCTCCTATACCGTCCTCTCTATACCTTCCTCTCTATACCTTCCTCTCTATACCGCCTTCCTCTCTTACCGTCTCTCTATACCCTCCTCTCTATACCGTCCCTTCCCCTCTCTCTATACCTTCCTCTCTATACCTTCCTCCTTCTATACCTTCTCTCTCTATACTGTACCTCGTACCTCTCTATACCTCCTCCTCCTCCTCTCTATACCTCCTCTCTATACCTTCCTCTCTATACCCTCCTCTATAACCGTCCTCTATACCTTCCTCTCTATACATCCTCTCTCCTTCCCTACCGTCCTCTCCCGTCCTCTATACCTTCCTCTCTACCCTCCTCTTACCTCCTCTCTATACCGTCCTCTCTATACCTTCCTCTCTATATACCCTCCTCTCTATACCATCCTCTATACCTTCCTATCTTTACCCTCCTCTCTATACCGTCCTCTATATACCTTCCTCTCTATACCTTCCTCTCTATACCCTCCTCTCTATACCGTCCTCTATACCTTCCTCTCTATACCTTCCCCCTCTATACCTTCCTCTCTACACCTTCCTCTCTACACCCTCCTCTCTATACCATCCTCTATACCTTCCTCTCTATACCCTTCTCTCTATACCATCCTCTATACCTTCCTATCTTTACCCTCCCCTCTATACCTTCCTCTCTATACCTTCCTCTCTACACCGTCCTCTATACCTTCCTCTCTATACATCCCTCTCTATACCTTCCCTCTATACCGTCCTCTCTATACCTTCCCCTCTACAGTTTCCTCTCTATACCGTCCTCTCTATACCTTCCTCTCTATACCTTCCCATCTATACCTTCCTCTCTATACCTTCCCCTCTATACCTTCCTCTCCATACCGTCCTCTCTATACCTTCCCCCCTATACCATCCTCTCTATTCCATCCTCTATACCTTCCTCTCTATACATTCTTCTCTATACCATCCTCTCTGTACCTTCCCCTCTATACCGTCCTCTCTAAACCTTCCCCTCTATACCGTCCTCTCTATACCTTCCTCTCTATACCTTCCCCTCTATACCTTCCTCTCTATACCTTCCCCTCTATACCTTCCTCTCTATAACGTCCTCTCTATAACTTCCTCTCTATACCTTCCCCTCTATACCTTCCTCTCTATACTGTCCTCTCTATACCGTCCTCTATACCGTCCTCTCTATACCCTCCTCTCTATACTGTCCTCTCTATAACTTCCTCTATACATTCTTCTCTATACCTTCCTCTCTATACCTTCCCCTCTATACCTTCCTCTCTATACCTTCCCCTCTATACCTTCCCCTCTATACCTTCCTCTCTATACTGTCCTCTCTGTACCTTCCTCTCTATACCGTCCTCTCTATACCTTCCTCTCTATACATTCCCCTCTATACCTTCCTTTCTATACCGTCCTCTCTATACCTTCCTCTCCATACCATCCCCTCTATACCTTCCTCTCTATGCCTTCCTCTCCATACCTTCCCCTCTATACCTTCCTCTCTATACCATCCTCTATACCGTCCTCTCTATACCATCCTCTCTATACATTGGCCTCTCTTGGCTCTCGTCCCCGTCTTTCCTAGCGGCCTCTCGCCTTCCCGCTGCGCCGTCCTCTATACCTTCCTCCCTATACATTCTTCTCTATACCGTCCTCTCTATACCTTACCCTCTATACATTCCCCCTTATACCTTCATCTCTAAACCTTCCCCTCTATACCGTCCCCTCTATACCTTCCACTCTATACCTTCCCCTCTATACCTTCCTCTCTATACCGTCCTCTCTATACTGTCCTCTCTATACCGTCCTCTCTATACCGTCCTCTCTATACCGTCCTCTCTATACTGTCGTCTCTATATCGTCCTCTCTATACTGTCCTCTCTATACCTTCCTCTATACATTCTTCTCTATACCTTCCTCTCTATACCCTTCTCTCTCTATACTCTCTATATATTCTCTCTATATACCTTCCTCTTCTATACCTTCCTCTCTATACCTCTCTATACCTTCCTCTCTATACCGTCCTCTCTATACCTTCCTCTCTATACCTTCCTCTCTATACCTACCTCTACCTTCCTCTCTATACCCTCCTCTCTATACCATCCCCTCTATACCCTCCTCTCTATACCTTCCTCTCTATACCCTCCTCTCTATACCTTCCTCTCTATACCCTCCCCTCTATACCTTCCTCTCTATACCGTCCTCTCTATACCTTCCTCTCTATACCGTCCTCTCTATACCTTCCCCTCTATACCTTCCTCTCTATACCTTCCTCTCTACACCGTCCTCTCTATACCTTCCTCTCTATACCATCCTCTATACCTTCCTCTCTATACCATCCTCTATACCTTCCTCTCTATACCCTCCTCTCTATACCCTCCTCTCTATACCGTCCTCTCTATACCGTCCTCTCTATACCGTCCTCTCTATACATTGGCCTCTCTTGGCTCTCGTCCCCGTCTTTCCTCGCGGCCTCTCGCCTTCCTGCTGCGCCGGATTCTCTGCACATCACAGAAGACTTATTATTACTTCTTTTACAGCCACCCAGCGATTTCTTTAATAATTCTCTCCATTTCCTGCCTTCCATAATTGAGCTCATTTTGGTAATTTGGACGCCATTGTGCGGTGGAAGGCGGGCCACGCTATTCTGGCAAAAAAAAAACACGAGAGAAAGGTTTTGTGTCCCGCTAATGCCCCGTGTCATCGGGAAACAAGCAGCGCTAATTATTTTCCAATTTAGCAGCAAATTTCGGAGGTTTTTTTATTCTCCTGATCCTGAAGCTTTCTTTTCTAAAGGTGCCGCTCCCGCGCCGTCTTCCATTACCGCCAATTCCCCGTAATAAAATGCCGATTCTTCCAGGACACCGGCGGCTTTGTGTCTCCGACTCATGGAAGAATTTGCTGCTAATATTCCCTCTGATAACTCGCCATTTGCTGCAATAATTTGGAATTCAGATGCTCTAAGTAGTTTTCATTAGAGGTAATAATGGCGCAGAAGAAGCTCCTTTCCTTCTAATGGGAATGAGGACTCCGAGTCTAAAGAGAAAGGTGGGGGAGGGGGGCTTCATTAGTGATACCTGAGATCAGCTCTCCTGCACCCGGCAAGAGGAGCTAAAGGGGCACTGCCAGGAGATGCCAGGACATGCCACTCGTCATAGGTCAGCATGCTTTTAAAACCCAACTAGAGTCAGACGATGTACACCCCCCTCCCCCTCCTATATCCTTACATATCAAAATCCTTTATTAATTTGCTGTGCACCTGTCAGGACCCGGGTCTGAACCCGCGACCTCTGCTGTGCCTGGCGATGTCTCTTCTCTCTGAACCCCCTGAGATGCTGCACAGCACCCTGTTTGTTCCATTGGACAATCCTGCTCTCACGCTTACCCCTAACGCGGGTGCCCAGACACTATAGATGACTGTGTGCTCTTCACCTATAGCAGCTCCTTTCCCATAGGACAAGCAGGTCTACCCGTACTCGCTTGCCCCTAGAACTTTGGATCACAATGCTATAGTGCCTGGCCACCACCCTGGGGCAGGCGCCAACTGAGAAAAGCAAATGGGTACTTGCAGATGGCAGAAAGACCAGGTTCAGAATAGTGGGGGTCAAAATCCAAAGTCAAAAGGCAGGCGGAGTTCAGAGAATAGTAAATATTCGATCCGAGGTTGTCAACGAGGTAATCCAAAGTAGCAGAGCAGACAAACAGACAGCATTATCAGGTATCACACACTATCACAAGCATGAGACTGCAGGCTTGGCTGGCTTAAATCAGGTTTGATCTCCACCCAGTGATGAGCCACATTTATCACTTTGCAGGTGGACAGACAGGCAAGAAGAATGCCAAAACCAGGATGCTGGAATGAGGAGCAGGAGCGCTCGACACTCCTGACACTTGCCTTGTTTCTGGTGAACCTTAAACTCTTTGCTCCTCCCATGAACTTCCTATTTAAGCCATTTCTCTGCACTTCCTGTTTGCCAGTTTATTGTGCTCTCTCCAGCCAATATCTCACTCTCGTCTCTCCTGCTGTTGTCCATATCTTCACCACCACTTGTTACTAACCTTTGGCTTGTTTACTAACAAAGCTTCTGCTTGATCCCTACCTGCTATATCTGCTACTGGACCTCAGTTTGCTCACATCCTGGTGGGGCGACCCTGAGGACCGTGACCCGGCACTAACATACAGCAACACCCATCCCCACAACCAGGAGCTATGGTGAACACTGCTTCGTGCTTAGACCCTGCACCTTGGTTGAGCCCCCCCAAGGGTGACCTGCTGGTTGGTGGAAGCCTCTCTACTACTATAGCTACTGGTTTCCGAGCCTGACCCCTGACCCCTGATCGTGGCAGAATAATCTGTCAAATACAAAGTGTAAAGGTGTGGCTTGGAAAGAAAGCTCATGGGAGGAGCAAAGAGTTCAAGGTTACCCTGGTCCCCTAGGACCCTGTTCTACTTACATAATCTCAGCCATTGGTGTCTGCATAGGTATTCATCATATGAGTCACGTGGTGGGAATTATTGTCAAATCTTCGGTGTAATGGTGTTACAACAGGTTTAGATGAGAAAGACAGATGGTGTTGAGGCCCCCCCCCCCCCCAATCAGGGGTGGTTGTTCCAGTTTTGTGTAGATCTTTCCCTTCTCTTGGACTGGTTGTCCTCTCTGGGCTCCAAAGAATGTCCCATTTCTATGAGGTGGAGGAAGACCCCTTGTCCTGACCAGTTGGACTTGTCCTGACCAGTTGGACTTGTCCTGACCAGTTGGACTTGTCCTCCTATGTTGGACAATTCATTTGTTGAGAAGTTGCCTCGTCCCCCCCCCCCCCCCGATGTACAAGTCTATGAATTCCTCACTGCAGGAAGTGACTTGGAGGAGCTACAAAACACCTCCACAGAACCGGTCCAGACGAAGGAAACTCCCGGGAGACAGAATTCAGTATTGTGGGAATCAGAGGAGGCTTTTTATGGGTAAAACAAGACTGAACCAGGCGGACCCTGGAATGGAAACTGGGGGGGGTCATTAGTAATAACAATCAGCGGTGGGGGGGGGTCATTAGTAATAACAATCAGCGGTGGGGGGAGGGGGGGTCATTATTATTAACAATCAGCGGTGGGGGAGGGGGGGGTCATTAGTAATAACAATCAGCGGTGGGGGAGGGGGGGTCATTATTATTAACAATCAGCGGTGGGGGGAGGGGAAGATACCAAATACACCAAACATCGGATAATAATAATATCATCCAATGACGGCCTCTGGGACTGATTTTCCTCTCATGCTCTGCAGGTAGCGCCGGCACTCCGGTCCTCTTCAATAAGAACGGTGATGCTCTGGGCCGATACGACATCTTCCAATACCAGATGGGGAACCAAAGCACTCCGGGCTACCGGCTGATTGGACAATGGACCGACGAGCTGCAGCTCAGTGTAAGTCACGCCGTCTCTTTTTTATAACAAGGCAAACAGCAGAAACTCTCAGCGACCAACCAGATTTCATTGTTTGAGCTGCTCCTGATGAGATCTGATTGGATGGCGGGGGCCCTTTGTACTGATTGATTCTTCCCAGACAATAGAGATTCCCCGACCCCCCGGGAGAGTCTCTGAATAAATGATTTCTATAATCTACACCTCATAGATCGCACCTCCCCCTCCTCAGATGTGACGGCCGCATTCCTTTTCTTTCTTCAGACTTTTCTCCTTTATTGCACCCGGTGATCCTGCCAGTAACAGAGAGACAACGCTCAATCACTGCACTGTGTCTCAGGAGGAGCAGCGTTGTCATTGTATTGTGTCAGGACTACAGATCATTGTGCGTAGAGGGAGGTGTTCTGTAGTTCAGAGGAGAACCTGAAAGGCTGAGAACTGTTTCAGCTCCCAGGAAGTGACAAGGAAGCTGCGTTTCTGGCAGGATCAACAGACATTTCTGTGATTGGATAAAAGGAATGCAGCCGACACATCGGAGGACGGGAGGTTTGTACAATACGAGATTCCAGGAATGTTCTCTTCTCCCGGAATCGTCTCCTCTGATCTCCAGGACAGGAAATGAGAAGAAATGGATGTCGGGGGTCACCTGTACAAAACAAACAACGGGGTCTCCAAACTTCTACACAAAGGGGCAGTTTACTGTCCCCGGGGAACATGCACCTTCAGACTTTAGGGGTCCCCGGGGAACATGCACCTTCAGACTTTAGGGGTCCCTGGGGAACATGCACCTTCAGACTTTAGGGGTCCCCGGGGAACATGCACCTTCAGACTTTAGGGGTCCCCGGGGAACATGCACCTTCAGACTTTAGGGGTCCCCGGGGAACATGCACCTTCAGACTTTAGGGGTCCCCGGGGAACATGCACCTTCAGACTTTAGGGGTCCCCGGGGAACATGCACCTTCAGACTTTAGGGGTCCCCGGGGAACATGCACCTTCAGACTTTAGGGGTCCCCGGGGAACATGCACCTTCAGACTTTAGGGGTCCCTGGGGAACATGCACCTTCAGAGTTTAGGGGTCCCCGGGGAACATGCACCTTCAGACTTTAGGGGTCTCCGGGGAACATGCACCTTCAGACTTTAGGGGTCCCTGTGGAACATGCACCTTCAGACTTTAGGGGTCCCCGGGGATCATGCACCTTCAGACTTTAGGGGTCCCGGTGGAACATGCACCTTCAGACTTTAGGGGTCCCCGGGGAACATGCACCTTAGGACTTTAGGGGTCCCTGGGGAACATGCACCTTCAGACTTTAGGGGTCCCTGGGGAACATGCACCTTCAGACTTTAGGGGTCCCCGGGGTTCATGCACCTTCAGACTTTAGGGGTCCCCGGGGTACATGCACCTTCAGACTTTAGGGGTCCCCGGGGAACATGCACCTTCAGACTTTAGGGGTCCCCGGGGAACATGCACCTTCAGACTTTAGGGGTCCCTGTGGAACATGCACCTTCAGACTTTAGGGGTCCCCGGGGAACATGCACCTTCAGACTTTAGGGGTCCCTGTGGAACATGCACCTTCAGACTTTAGGGGTCCCCGGGGAACATGCACCTTCAGACTTTAGGGGGATTTTCATAGATTTTTTTTTTTTTAGCACATTTACAAAGAAGGAAAGCAAATGACTCCCCCCCCCTTCCTTTTTTAGAAGAAAAAACAGTAAAGAGACCCCAAAGGCCCCCAATATAAAGAGCACCCCCTCCCCCATGGGACCTGTTATGTATTATATTGTATTCTAATCCGGAAAAGTTACATTCTTTTTATTTGATTCTTTTATATTCTTATCTCTTCTGTTTTTACTCTATTCTTTTCTACTCTGTTCTATTTTATTTTATTTTCTATTTTATTCTATTCTTCTTCTTCTTTTCAAATTTAATTTTAATTTGATTCGAATTTCGAACTACATTTTCTTTTGTTATTTCGGATTGGTTTAAATTCTTCACTATTGTCATTCGGATACATCAGAATAACAAAATATTTGTCCGGATTTCAATTCGTAATGAAGCGAATCGCACGGCTATTCCTCGGATGTGACCATGATGTAAGGCTCCTCCCATTTGCGGGGATTTGGCGCGGCCACCATTATCAGTCCAGACTGAGCAATGATGTGCAGCGGGGGCTGGGTGCATGCAGACAGGAAGTGGCTGATAAAGGCTGAAGGAGATCAGTAGACATGTGCGATTAGTTTTGTTCGAATCGGAAATTCGTACAAATTTTTTCGAATACGAATTCTGTACGGAATACGAAATTCCGTTTACGATTTTCGGCTCCAAATTATTCGAATCCGACTACCAAATATCGAATTTCAACTAATACGAAAGAAATTATTATAGCGGATATAACGAATGATTCGAATGAATTCGAGATTCAGTATATCGAATATCGATACTCTACGAATAATAACGAAATATCCAAAAACGTTTTAACGTTACAACTCTATAGTATGTCTGTGAAGGGGCGCATGTTTCCTGTGCTTAGAACTGTCTCTGTACAAAGTGTCATTTTTACAGGAAAAAAAGCTATTTAAAACCACTCGCGGCTAATGAATTGTCGGCTCCGTAACACAGAGAACAGTCATTCATTGAAAGTCATTGATAAAAAAAGCGTGGGGGTCCCCCCAAATTCAATTACCAGGCTCTTCAGGTCTGCTATGGATATTAAGGGGAACCCCCGCTTCAAATTTAAAAAAAAAGACGTAGGGGGTCCCCCCTAAATATCCATACCAGACCCTTCAGGTCTGGGATGGATTTTAAGGGGAACCCCGGCCAAAAAAAAAATGGCGTGGGGTCCCCCTCAAAATCCATACCAGACCCTTATCCGAGCACGCAACCTGGCAAGCCACAGGAAAAGAGGGGGGGACAAGAGCGGCCCCCCTCCCTCCTGAACCGTACCAGGCCACATGCCCTTAACATTGGGAGGGTGCTTTGGGGGTCTGTGACCCCTCAAAGCACCATGTCCCCATGTTGAGGACAAGGGCCTCTTCCCCACAACCCTGGCCTTTGGTTGTGGGGGTCTGCGGGTGGGGGGCTTATCGGAATCTGGAAGCCCCCTTTAACAAGGGGACCCCCAGATCCTGCCCCCCGTGTGAAATGGTAAGGGGGTACAAAAGTACCCCTACCATTTCACCAAAAAAGTGACAAAAAATTGTAAAAATGACAGGAGACGGTCTTTGACAATTCCTTTATTAACCACTTCCCGACCGCCCCATGTACATATACGTCGGCAGAATGGCACGTACAGGCAGAACCACGTACCTGTACGTGCCATTCTTCAGGCGCGTGGGGGGTCCGATCGGACCCCCCCCCGGCCGGCGGGGGACGGTCGGGATCGCTTCAGGAGCGATCCGGGATGAGGGGACGGCCAGTGGTTTCTGGCCACCCCCTCGCGATCGCTCCTGGCCAATCAGATGCTTCCTCTGTCTGTGTCAATCAAAACACAGGCAGAGGAAGTGATGTCACGCTCGGTGCGCCGGTCTATGTGACCGGAACGCCGAGCTGTGAACACACACAGGTTAGTGCACCAACAGTACACTGACACCAGTACACATAGGCACACAAAACACCCCCCTGTCACCCCCAGATCACCCCCCAGATCACCCCCTCCCCCCCCCCAGTCACAGTGTCACTAATTGCAGTGATCATTTTTTTACTGATCACTGCATTTAGTGTCAGTGTGACTGTAATAACTGTCAGTGCAGTTAGTTTTAGGTCCAAGGTAGCCCCCTACCCCCCCCTAATAAAGGTTTAACCCCTTGATTGCCCCCCAGGTAACCCTTTCACCCCCCCCCTTTTTGCCAACTAAAGCGATCGTTTTTCTGATCGCTGTATTAGTGTCACTGCTGTCGCTAGGTAACCATTTTTTTTTTTTAGGTAACCGCCATGTTTATATAGGTTCATAAATAGGTTTATAGGTCAGGTACCCCCATATTACAACCTAAATAAAGGTTTTAACCCCCTGATTGCCCCTAGAGTTAACCCTTTCACCAGTGATCACTGTATAACTGTCACTGGTGACGCTGGTTAGCCAGTTAGTTATTTCGTTATTTAGGTTCCCCGTCAGGTTTTTATATAGCGTCAGGTACCCCCATATATTACCTAATAAAGGTTTAACCCCCTGATTGCCCCTAGTTAACCCTTTCACCCCCTTTTGCCAGTGTCACTAAGCGATCGTTTTTCTGATCGCTGCATTAGTGTCGCTAGGTAACCAGTTTTTTTTTTGTATTACTGTTACGGGTGACGCTGGTTAGTTAGCTTGTTTTTTATACTGTCAGGGCACCCGCCATTTATTACCCAATAACGGTTTAAACCCCCTGATCGCCCGGCGGGTGATATCAATTAGGTTTTAGGGTCAAATAAGGTCTGCGTCGCCCCAGGTTAGTGCCAGTACCGCAAACACCCACGCACAAAGCATACACCTCCCTTAGTGGTACAGTATCTGAACAGATCAATATCTGATCTGATCAGATCTATACTAGCGTCCCAGCAGTTTAGGGTTCCAAAAAAAAACGCATTGTTAGCGGGATCAGCCCAGATACCTGCTAGCACCTGCGTTTTCCCCCCCCCCCCGCCCAGCCCAGCCCACCCACCCAAGTGCAGTATCGATCGATCACTGTCACTTACAAAACACTAAGCACACATAACTGCAGCGTTCGCAGAGTCAGGCCTGATCCCTGCGATCGCTAACATTTTTTTTGTGGTAGCGTTTTGATTCAGTCGCTTCAGTCAGGAGCTTTTTTACCTGTGAATCTCAAAAAAATAAAAAAAAAAAAAAAAAATAGTTGTCGTTTTATTGTTCTCTCTCTCACTCTATTCTCTCTCTATTGTTGCTCTTTTTTTACTCCATTCTATTCTGCAATGTTTTATTATGTTTTATCATGTTTTTATCATGCTTGCTTTTCAGGTATGTAATTTTGTTTACTGTGTTTTTAGTGTTAAGCATTTTTTTTTTTTCAGGTGCGCCATTCAGTTGCAACGCGGATTTATTTATCTTGACAGCAACAGCGTTTGCTCCCACGATACATAAAGCCGCGACTCCAACGCTGTAGGAGGTGATTTCACCACCACAGTTAAAAAAAAGAGCATATATGCCGAAGCATGGGGGCCGCAGGGGGGGGGAGGAGCGATTGGCTCCTAATGCCACGTACATACGGTCGAAATTCCGACCG
Source organism: Lithobates sylvaticus (assembly GCA_028564925.1). Lineage (NCBI taxonomy): Eukaryota > Metazoa > Chordata > Amphibia > Anura > Ranidae > Lithobates > Lithobates sylvaticus. The sequence continues at coordinate 679,402 of CM053032.1, read as the reverse complement.
TGTGTACACGGCATAACTTTTGCGGGAGGATGCCCCCATGCATCGGCATATATAAATGGTGCATGTATGCCCATCATTAGAAGTGGGTGGATGAAGGGAGGTATTCTAATGGTGGGCATACCCACCAATCAATCTCTTTTTTTTCGTTCAGCCAAGAGGCTGCATGAAAAAAAAAAGATTACAATATATGTCCAGTATGTTGCTGGACTTTGAATGGTTATACCAGAATGATGCCTGCAGGTTTAGGTATCATCTTGGTATCATTCTTTTCAGCCAGTGATCGGCTTTCATGTAAAAGCAATTCTAGCGGGTAATTAGCCTCTAGACTGCTTTTACAAGCAGTGGGAGGGAATGTCCCCCCCTCCCGGATATAAACCGCGCCATTGGGAAATTGGGAAAGCATTTTATCACACCAATCTTGGTGTGGTCAGATGCTTTGAGGGCAGAGGAAAGATCTAGGGTCTAATAGACCCCAATTTTTTCAAAAAAAGAGTACCTGTCACTGCCTATTGCTATCATAGGGGATATTTACATTCCCTGAGATAACAATAAAAATCATAACAAAGAAAAAAAATGGAAGGAACAGTTTAAAAATAAAATAAAAAAGCTAAATAAATAAAAAAAAAAAACAAAAAAAAAAAAAAAAAAGCACCCCTGCCCCCCCTTCTCTTGCGCAAAGGCGTACACAAGCGTTGGTCTGGCGTCATATGTAAACAGCAATTGCACCATGCATGTGAGGTATCACCGCGAAGGTCAGATCGAGGGCAGTAATTTTAGCAGTAGACCTCCTCCGTGAATCTAATGTGGTATCATGTAAAGGCTTTTAAAGGCTTTTAAAAATGTATGTAGTTTGTCGCCACTGCGTGTTTGTGCGCAATTTTAAAGCATGTCGTGTTTGGTATCCATGTACTCGGCCTAAGATCATATTTTTTTATTTCATCAAAAATTTGAGCAATATAGTGTGTTTTAGTGCATTAAAATAAAAAAAAGTGTATTTTTTCCACAAAAAAAGCGTTTGAAAAATCGCTGCGCAAATACTGTGTGGAAAAAAAAAATGCAACACCCACCATTTTAATCTGTAGGGCCTTTGCTTTAACATTATATATAGTGTTTGGGGGTTCAACGTAATTTTCTTGCAAAAAAAAAATATGTTTTCATGTAAACAAAAAGTGTCAGAAAGGGCTTTATCTACAAGTGGTTAGAAGAGTGGGTGACGTGTGACATAGGCTTCTAAATGTTGTGCATAAAATGCCAGGACAGTTCAAACCCCCCCCCCCCCCAATGACCCCATTTTGGAAAGTAGACACCCCAAGCTATTTGATGAGAGCAATGTTGAGCCCATTAAATATTTTTTTTTTTTTGTCCCAAGAGATTGAATAATGAAAAAAAAAATATATATATATTTTTTTTACAAAAAGTTGTCACTAAATGATATATTGCTCAAACATGTCATGGGCATATGTGGAAATACACCCCAAAATACATTCTGTTGCTTCTCCTGAGTACGGGGATACCACATGTGTGGGACTTTTTGGGAGCCTAGCTGCGTACGGAACCCCAAAAACCAATCACCGCCTTCAGGCTTTCTAAGGGTGTAATTTTTTTATTTCACTTCTCACTGCCAATCACAGTTTCGGAGGCCATGGAATGCCCAGATGGCATAAAACCCCCCAAAATGACCCCATTTTGGAAAGTAGACACCCCAAGCTATTTGCTGAGAGGTATGGTGAGTATTTTGCAGATCTCGCTTTTTGTCACAAAGTTTTGAAAATTGAAAAAAAGAAAAAAAAAAAAATTTTTTTTCTTTACTTTCTTCATTTTCAAAAACAAATGAGAGCTGTAAAATACTCACCATGCCTCTCAACAAATAGCTTGGGGTGTCTACTTTCCAAAATGGGGTCATTTGGGGGGGTTTTGTGCTATTTTGGCATTTTATGGCCTTCGAAACGGTGATAGGTAGTGAGGAGTGAAATCAAAAATTTGCACCCTTAGAAATCCTGAAGGCGGTGCTTGGGTTTCGGGGCCCCGTACGCGGCTAGGCTCCCAAAAAGTCCCACACATGTGGTATCCCCATACTCAGGAGAAGCAGCAAAATGTATTTTGGGGTGCAATTCCACATATAACTATGGCATGTGTGAGCAATATATCATTTAGTGACAACTTTTTGAAAAAAAAAAAAATCTTTTTTATTTTTGTCTTTATTCAATCACTTGGGACTAAAAAAAAAAATATTCAATGGGCTCAACATGCCTCTCAGCAAATAGCTTGGGGTGTCTACTTTCCAAAATGGGGTCATTTGGGGGGGTTTTGTACTTCTCTGCCATTTTAGCACCTCAAGAAATGAAATAGGCAGTCATAAATTAAAAGCGGTGTAAATTCCAGAAAATGTACTCTAGTTTGTAGACGCTATAACTTTTGCGCAAACCAATAAATATACGCTTATTGGCATTTTTTTTTTACTAAAGACATGTGGCTGAATACATTTTGGCCCAAATGTTTGACTAAAATTGAGTTTATTAGATTTTTTTTATAACAAAAAGTAGAAAATCTCTTTTTTTTTCAAAATTTTCGCTCTTTTTCCGTTTATATATCGCAAAAAATAAAAATCACAGAGGCAATCAAATACCATCAAAAGAAAGCTCTATTTGTGGGAAGAAAAGGACGCAAATTTCGTTTGGTTACAAAATTGCATGACCGCGCAATTACCAGTTAAAGTAGTGCAGTGCGAAATTGAAAAAAGACCTCTGGTCCTTTGGCTGCCAAATGGTCCTGGTCTTCCTTCTTCCTTTCTTCATCCTTCGGTTTCTTCATCTTCTCCTGCATCTTCTTCCATCTTCATCTTCCATCTTCTTCCATGGCGTCGGCGTCTCTTCTGGGCCGCTCGGCGCAATGGGAGGCTCCCGCTGTGTGAGGCTTCGCTGCGTCTGACAGGTCTTTTATAACGGAGGGCCGGGCCACCTGGTGACCCCGCCCCCCTCTGACGCACAGGGATGTTCCCTATGGCTTTCCCCATGACGTTAGAGGGGGGCGGGCCGACGCTGTGGAAGAAGATGCCGGACTAGAAGACCAGAGCAAGAAGAAGCGGATCAGAGGAAGAAGAAGATGGAAGAAGATGGAAGAAGATGAAGAAACCGAAGGATGAAGAAAGGAATAAGGAAGACCAGATGAAAGAAGATTTTAATAAAGGAATTGTCAAAGACCGTCTCCTGTCATTTTTACCATTTTTGACATTTTTTTTGGTGAAATGGTAGGGGTACTTTTGTACCCCCTTACCATTTCACACAGGGGGGGAGGCCGGGATTTGGGGGTCCCCTTGTTTAAGGGGGCTTCCAGATTCCGATAAGCCCCCCGCCCGCAGACCCCCACAACCAATGGCCAGGGTTGTGGGGTCGAGGCCCTTGTCCCCATCAACATGGGGACAAGGTGCTTTGGGAGTCACAGACCCCCAAAGCACCCTCCCAATGTTGAGGGCATATGGCCTGGTACGGTTCAGGAGGGGGGGGCGCTCTCGTCCCCCCTCTTTTCCTGCGGCCTGCCAGGTTGCGTGCTCGGATAAGGGTCTGGTATGGATTTTGAGGGGACCCCACGCCATTTTTTTTGGCTGGGGTTCCCCTTGAAATCCATCCCAGACCTCAAGGGTCTGGTATGGATTTTGAGGGGGACCCTACGCCATTTTTTTTTTAAATTTGAAGTGGGGGTTCCCCTTAATAGCCATAGCAGACCTGAAGGGCCTGGTAATTGAATTTGGGGGAACCCCCACGCTTTTCTTTTTTTTTTTTATCAATGACTATCAATGAATGACTGTTCTCTGTGTTACGGGAGCCGACAATTCATTAGCCGCAAGTGATTTTAAATAGCTTTTTTTCCTGCAAAAATGACACTTTGTACAGGGACAGTTCTAAGCACAGGAAACATGCGCCCCTTCACAGACATACTATAGAGTTGTAACGTTGATATGTTTTCGGATAATTCGTTATTATTCGTAGAGTGTTGATATTCATAACGATTTGTACGAAATTCGTATTTCGTACGGATTCGAATTAAATTTCGTACACGAATTATGATTTTTTTTTTTTACGAAACGGAACGGAACAAAACTAAACAAATTTTTTGAACGGCTCCCATGTCTAGAGATCAGCAGTCCTGAGATTCCCATAGCACACGTCTACTTTATTATTGCGATGAAATATCGCGTTCCCTCCCCCGGGGGCCGGACTGCGCACTGCGTTCGGCTTTGGAGATTTTGCACCTCTAATTACTTGTGAATTTTCAAAGCGAATGTTCTGGCTGTTGTTGTAATGTGTGCGGCGTTCGATCGCTGTGATCTCGCGTTCGCTCGCTGTGATCTCACGTTCGCTCGCTGTGATGTCACGTTCGCTCGCTGTGATGTCACGTTCGCTCGCTGTGATCTCACGTTCGCTCGCTGTGATCTCACGTTCGCTGTGATCTCACGTTCGCTCGCTGTGATCTCACGTTCGCTCGCTGTGATCTCACGTTCAATCGCTGTGATCTCGTGTTTGCTGTGATCTCGTGTTCGCTCGCTGTGATGTCATGTTCGCTCGCTGTTATCTCACGTTCGCTCGCTGTTATCTCGCGTTCGCTCGGGACGAATGTGCCTGAAGGGGAAGGTCATGAAGTCTGGTATGACTGCGCCGTGTGCGGCGAGGGGCCCCCCGGGTGCGTTGTGGAAGACGCTCCTATTGGTTCCCTCCGTCATCAAAGCTTTTATTACGCTCGCTGTGACGGATCTTCCATGCAGCCCAGGGAGCACCAATCCAATTTTCCCGGCTTCTTCAAGCCGCGCGCTCGTGGGTTACACTTCCCTCCATCGCTCAGAAATGACATCAGAAGTCACAGAACGCATTACAAACGATCCGCAATCTGCAGCCGCGAGGTGACAACTTGTCATTTGAGGGACGATGGTGTCCGGGGGGCTCCTGTCCGCTGTCACCACCCACCCGGGGATCCGGGAGAGATATTGAACAATAAGAAGATGGCGGTCCCAGATTTGCGCTAAAGCGATTATCTTATAGAAAATTGTCCTAAATCATCACTTCCACCTTTACTGAGCTTCTATCTGCGCTGGGGGGAGGGGAGATTACAAGGATGAGAAGTCCGCAAACCCCGAACTTGGCGCCGAACCCCACTGAAGTCCATGAGAACCGAATCCTGACATTTCTAAAAGGGACAGTCCACAATAAACAGTGTGGAGTTTACCTTCATATACAGTGCCTGGAAAAAGTATTCATACCCCTTGAAATTTCCCACATCCCATAAATGTATTTTATTGGGATTTTATGTGATGAACCAACACAAAGTGTCACATAATTGTGGAGTGGAAGGAAAATGATGTAGGGCTCGGGGTGACAACACTCTGACTCCCAACTCTGTTCCTGCGTTGTCACCCCGTCACATGTCCCCCTGGTGGAGACAACACACATTGCACAGACATGGTCCATTGTTGTCACCATCAGACAGCCAGTCCAACGCTGAAATGTGTGAATGGAGATAAAGCCAGATAAAATAAACGGAAGAAAATGTTTTTGATCAGCGGAGCTCCGATCCCTCCAAATGTCATCCAGTTGAGGGATGTTGGGGGGGTTATGTTGGGGGGCTTTATGTTGGGGGGGTTATGTGGGGGGGTTATGTGGAGGGTTATGTTGGGGGGGGGCTATGTGGGGGGTTATGTTGGGGGGTGGGGTTATGTTGGGGGGGTTATGTTGGGGTGGGTTATGTTGGGGGGGGGGGGGTTATGTTGGGGGGGTTATGTGGGGGGGGGGGTTATGTTGGGGGGGGTTATGTTGGGGGGGTTATGTTGGAGGGGTTATGTTGGGGGGGTATGTGGAGGGGTTATGTTGGGGGACTTTATGTTGGGGGGGTTAAGTTGGGGGTGGGTAATGTTGGGGGGTTTATGTTGGGGGGCTTTATGTTGGTTGGGTTATGTTAGGGGGGTTATGTTGGGGGAGTTATGTGGGGGGATTATGTGGGGGGTTATGTGGGGGGGGTTATGTTGGGGGGGGTTGGTTGGGTTTATGTTGGGGGGGTTATGTTGGGGGGGGGTTATGTTGGGGGGGTTATGTTGGGGGGCTTTATGTTGGGGGGTTATGTTGGGGGGGTTATGTTGGGGGGGTTATGTTGGGTTATGTTGGTTGGGTTATGTTGGGGGGTTATGTGGGGGGGTTATGTTGGGGGGGTTATGTTGGGGGGGTTATGTTGGGTTATGTTGGTTGGGTTATGTTGGGGGGGTTATGTGGGGGGTTATGTGGGGGGGCTTTATGTTGGGGGGGTTATGTGGGGGGGTTATGTTGGGGGGGGTTATGTTGGGGGGCTTTATGTGGGGGGTTATGTTGGGGGGGTTATGTTGGGGGGGTTATGTTGGGGGGCGTTATGTAGGGGGTTATGTTGGGGGAGGTTATGTTGGGGGGGTTATGTTGGGTTATGTTGGGGGGGTTATGTGGGGGGATTATGTGGGGGGTTATGTTTGGGGGGGGGTTATGTTGGTTGGTTGGGTTATGTTGGGGGGGGGTTATGTTGGGGGGGTTATGTTGGGGGGCTTTATGTTGGGGGGGTTATGTTGGGGGGGTTATGTTGGGGGGGGGGTGTTGGGGGGGTTATGTTGGTTGGGTTATGTGGGGGGGGTGGGGGGGGTTATGTTGGGGGGATTATGTGGGGGGGAGGGGGGTTGGATGTGGGGGGTTTTGGGTGTTGGGGGGGTGGGGTAGGGGGGTGTGGGGGGGGGTTTTGTGGGGGGTGGGGTTATGTTGGTGGGGGTTTATGTTGGGGGGTTATGGGGGGGGTGGTTTGGTGTTGGGGGGGGGTTATGTTGGGGGGCGTTATGTAGGGGGTTATGTTGGGGGGGTTTATGTTGGGGGGGGGGGTTATGTTGGGGGGGGGGGGTTTGGGGGGGGTTATGTTGGGGGGGGCTATGTTGGGGGGGTAATGAAAAGATCGGCACACAAACACTGAGACATTCCAGCCTCTCCGGGATTCATCCGATTATTTATTTCCAGCGTGTTTCCTTTCATTGTACAGCATTCCTCTCACCCCTCCCCCTCACCCGCCAGCCAATCAGTGGCCTCTGATGGGCGCAGAACTAATTTGGGGTCCCTCTATAATTGCTTCTCCAGGACATGTTGGGATAATGAGATTTTGTCCTCTGCGGTGTCACCAGACTCTCCGCCTGATACTCGATCTTCCAGCTTTCCGCTGATCAAAGCAGCTCACCTTGTACGCTGGCGGTTCTCTGCCGCGTTTCCTGTTACGTGATAGATCTGTGGCTAAAAGAATCCAAATGGCATCTTTATCCCTGAAAAATGGGGGTGAGGGGGATGGGCGGGGGGCTCTTCATCATCCACCCGCTCTACACTTCAGCTTTTGCGGTTTGTGATTGGCCCTCACGGCTCTGAGGCTTTGCAAGAAGAAAACGATTATTATTTTTAAAGGGCGATCAGACCTGGAAACTCAGCAATACACGAATCAGATGAGGTCCTGCAATGTGTAGGGAGGAAATGGGGTGTCCCCGGGGTGCTGAGGGGTCACCATGGAAGGATATAAAGGGAGATCAGATTGTAGGCGCAGCTGAAGGTGAAATAGACGCCCTTCTGATGGAGCGCTGGAGTGTGAGATCCACAACACCGTTACTCTTCCCTTAAGGTTTCTGTATTAATGCACACATGGAACGCCTTTATTGCCACGTGTGGCCCCATCATTAGGAATTGTCTGGCAGTGTACCTGGCTTTAATCTGCCCCACCCCCACTCTCCCACACATTGCTCTGTCTTTGGTGATCCCACATGTGCGCTGATGGCCTTCTCCAGGTTCTGTGGCCCCCTGACTCTGTTGGCCTTCTCCAGGTTCTGTGATACCCCTGACTATGATGGCCTTCTCCAGGTTCTGTGGTTCCCTCTGACTCTGTGACTCTGTTGGCCTTCTCCAGGTTCTGTGGCCCCCTGACTCTGTTGGCCTTCTCCAAGTTTTCTTGCCCCCTGAACTCTATTGGCCTTCTCCAGGTTTTTTTGCCCCCTGACTCTGTTGGCCTTCTCCAGGTTCTTTTGCCCCCTGAACTCTATTGGCCTTCTCCAGGTTCTGTGCCCCCTGACTCTGTTGGCCTTCTCCAGGTTCCCTGGCCCCCTGACTATGTTGACCTTCTCCAGGTTCTTTTGCCCCTGAACTATTTTGGCCTTCTCCAGGTTCTGTGGCCCCCTAACTCTGTTGGCCTTCTCCAGGTTCTGTGGCCCCCTGACTCTGTTGGCCTTCTCCAGGTTCTGTGGCCCCCTGACTCTGTTGGCCTTCTCCAGGTTCTGTGGCCCTCTGACTCTGTTGGCCTTCTCCAGGTTCTCTGCCCCCCTGACTCTGTTGGCCTTCTCCAGGTTCTCTGGCCCCCTGACTCTGATGGCCTTCTCCAGGTTCTCTGGCCCCCTGACTCTGTTGGCCCTCTCCAGGTTCTATGGCCCCCTGACTCTGTTGGCCTCCTCCAGGTTCCTTTGCCCCCTGACTCTGTTGGCCTTCTCCAGGTTCTTTTGCCCCCTGACTCTGTTGGCCTTCTCCAGGTTCTGTGGCCCCCTGACTCTGTTGGCCTTCTCCAGGTTCTTTTGCCCCCTGACTCTGATGGCCTTCTCCAGGTTCTTTTGCCCCCTGGCTCTGTTGGCCTTCTCCAGGTTCTTTTGCCCCCTGACTCTGTTGGCCTTCTCCAGGTTCTTTTGCCCCCTGACTCTGTTGGCCTTCTCCAGGTTATGTGGCCCCCTGACTCTGATGGCCTTCTCCAGGTTCTTTGGCCCCCTGACTCTGTTGGCCTTCTCCAGGTTATGTGGCCCCCTGACTCTGATGGCCTTCTCCAGGTTCTTTGGCCCCCTGACTCTGTTGGCCTTCTCCAGGTTCTTTTGCCCCCTGACTCTGTTGGCCTTCTCCAGGTTATGTGGCCCCCTGACTCTGATGGCCTTCTCCAGGTTCTTTGGCCCCCTGACTCTGTTGGTCTTCTCCAGGTTCTCTGGTCTCCTGACTCTGTTGGTCTTCTCCAGGTTCTCTGATCTCCTGACTCTGTTGGTCTTCTCCAGGTTCTCTGATCTCCTGACTCTGTTGGTCTTCTCCAGGTTCTCTGATCTCCTATCTCCCTGTCTCTTGCTCGGCCTTTTATCCTGTATTTTTATTTCTGCGCCTAATAAAAAAAACATGTGAGTGGTTCTTAAACATCCTTTATTGTCTCCGGCTAATCCTTTATCTCCCGGCTGGAGGAGACGGCACAAAGCTAATCCAGTGAGAGACAATCTCCTCCGATCGGCCACCGGCCTCTCCGCTGCATATGATTGCGGCTCGGCTTCCCAGTCCTGCCTCTTTTATCACCGTCCCCCTGATTAATCCTGACACCCGGTCCCCAGCGCTGCGATAATGACGTTCTCGCCACTTTTCTGACTGCACAAAGACGGAGACTTTCTATACGGCTCGGCATGGAAGACGGAGACCTTGGCCCAGCCTGGTGGTTGGGGGGGGGGGGAGGGGGGAGTAACAAGGGACCTTCTGGCTGCATCTGATGAGCCTTGTAATGGGAATAAAACCTTTATATGATTTGCTTTCATTATCTCCCTCCACACAACATCCATTACCGGCCTGTCTGGGCACCGCTCTCCTCACATTCAAAGGCGCTCAGCTCAACGGCGTCTTCCTTATAGCGAGTCGCAGATCCGATACGAGGGGGGAAGGGCAGAGATTTCAGACCCCACATGCCCAGATCACAGCCCCAAATCCAACACCTCTAAGTGGAAGTCCCCGCCCCCGGGGACCCAAATCCAACACCTCCAAGTGGAAGTCCCCGCCCCCGGGGACCCAAATCCAACACCTCCAAGTGGAAGTCCCCGCCCCCGGGGACCCAAATCCAACACCTCCAAGTGGAAGTCCCTGCCCCCGGGGACCCAAATCCAACACCTCCATGTGGAAGTCCCCGCCCCCGGGGACCCAAATCCAACACCTCCATGTGGAAGTCCCGCCCCCGGGGACCCAAATCCAACACCTCCAAGTGGAAGTCCCTGCCCCCGGGACCCAAATTCAACACCTCAAAGTGGAAGTCCCTGCCCCGTGAACCCAAATCCAACACCTCCAAGTGGAAGTCATCAATGGCTGCCTCCGGGGACCCAAATCCAACACCTCCAAGTGGAAGTCCGCGCCCCCGGGGACCCAAATCCCACATCTCCAAGTGGAAGTCCCGCCCCCGGGGACCCAAATCCAACACCTCCAAGTGGAAGTCCCGCCCCCGGGGACCCAAATCCAACACCTCCAAGTGGAAGTCCCTGCCCCCGGGACCCAAATTCAACACCTCAAAGTGGAAGTCCCTGCCCCGTGAACCCAAATCCAACACCTCCAAGTGGAAGTCATCAATGGCCGCCCCCGGGGACCGCTCCTCTGCGGATTCCGGTAGTGTTGTCACCAAACAAGGTAAGTATGGATGTGTGGTGGGTAACCCGGGGTTGGGGCTCTGTCTATGGCGAGCAGTGGGGGTGGGGCTCAGGTGAAGGGATTTGGATTCATTGGGTTTGGTTTTATGGGTTGGGGTTAAATGTCAACTCAACGCATATAAACGCCCCCCTCTGACTGTATTTAGGACTTTAGGTAGGTGGTGAAACTGCGCTCAGCCACCATTGGTCCATCAGTAAGAAGCCCAGCCTACTGGAGTGCATGTGGACAGATAGTGGCTACAAAGAGGCTGCAGGAGATCAGCAGTATGGAGATGTAATAAAAGATAAAAAAAGTATTAAAAACACAAAAAAGAGGCAAATCCTCAGGGACAGCCATGGTCCCTCATCCCTACAGACATAAGTCGGGAAGCAATCCCCCCCCCCCCCCCCCCCCGGATTATCACATCAGGATCTCCTTCTCTCCCATTTTTATCATTTCATAGCCCCCCCCCCCCCGATGGTGGGGGGATTAGTGGCGGTCCGCAGCTCTGCAGACTCTCCTCTTCTCTCTCTAATGATTTCCCATCCATTGGCCCCGGAATAAATCTCCTGCGGGGCCCTCGTCTCCCGACCCGTCATTTAATATTGAATGAGGTTATTACAGCCTCAGATACGAAGCTTCATCTTCCAAGCCACTAATCAGAGCGACGCTGCGATTTACCGCCAATAAGGAATCTCCGACCAATCAATGAAGGACGTTTCCACCCATAAATCCCGCATAGTTTTTCCTTTCTGAGATTCACAAATCAATCTTCAATCGGAGAGACAAACGTTCTGCTGAGATCTCTGGATGGAAAGTTCCATCTCTTAGGGCCGCGTCACACGCAGTCCAGTGCGTTTATATTCTGCATCAAAAACGCATGGACATCGGTCAGCGCGGATTCCCGCGGCCGCCGTTCACAACACTGCAGTGCAGCCAACAAAACGAGAACATTCTGCAAGGAATACAGCAAAATGGATCAAAAACTCCCCGGAATGGTCCCACTAACCAGCGACTCGTCATCGCTGTCAGCAGCAGGCATGAGTCATCGATCGTTAATGAGCCGGCGGCACCCACCGGCCTCCACCAATAATGAGTCATCCCTGCCAATCCGAGGGGAATCCCACTGACAGCAGAATGTAATCAAAAGGGCCGGCATGGAAAAAAAAACATGTGGGACCCCCCCCCCAATCTGTACAAGGTCCTTTGGCCTAGGTGACCCCACCCCTTTGTTTACCTAGCAGGATGAGTGCCAAACAACGGGAGCGGACATGTTTGGCGTGCAGATCGGCGATCGATGTTCATCATGATTGATGATTTACTCCGGGGACGTGCTTTTTTATTTTTGTGTGTGTTTATTTACTTTTTTTTGGTGAATGAATAGGGGTACCAGGTACTCCATACTGGATCTGGGGGCTCCTTGTTAAAGAGGGATTCCATATTCCAATAATTTATCCCCCGCACCCCCACAATCACCAGGCCAGGGTTGTGGGAAGAGGCCTTTGTCCTCATCAACATGGGGGCAGGTGATTTGGGGGAATGCGGCCTGGTATGGTTCAGGAGGAGGAGGAGGGGCACTATGTTGGAGGAGGGGAGGGATCTGAGGGCCCCCTTGTTAAAGGTGGGTTCCAGATTCGGATAAGCTATCCCCCCGCCCCCCCCCCCCCTCAACCGCCTGGCCAGGGTTGTGGGAAGAGGCCTTTGTCCTCATCAACATGGGGACAGGTGATTTGCCAGGGATGGGGTCCCCCGCATATTGAGGGTATGTGGTCCGGTATGGTCCGGTATGGTTCGGGGGGGGGGGGCTTTTCTGGCCTGCCAGGCTACATGATTTGATAAGGGTCTGATATGGATTTTGGGGGAGACTAGAAAAAAAAGAGGGGGATAAATGAACTGTGTGGTGGGAACTGCCCCTTATGACATCATATCCTAAAAGTATCAGTTCCAGAAACTAAGAAAGAAATTGGTTATATTGGAGGTTCAAATGTTTGCAACTTCCACTTTCCATCTTTTACGTGATCATTTTAGATGAATTACCACATAAAGGAATAAACAGAGCGGGGACACAGGACACAGGACAAGACACAGGACACAGGACATAGAGCGAGACACAGGACAAGACACAGGGCGGGACACAGGATGGGGACACAGGGCGGGACAAGACACAGGATGGGACACAGGACATAGAGCGAGACACAGGACGGGACACAGGACAAGACACAGGGCGGGGACACAGGACAAGACACAGGGCGGGACACAGGACACAGGACAAGACACAGGGCGGGGGACACAGGACGGGACACAGGACAAGACACAGGACAGGGACACAGGACAAGACACAGGACGGGACACAGGGTGGGGACACAGGACACAGGACAAGACACAGGACACAGAGCTGGGACACAGGACACAGGCTGGGACACTGGACACAGGACAAGACACAGGACAGGACACAGGACAAGACACAGGTCACAGAGCGGGGACACAGGATGGGACACAAGACAGGACACAGAGCTGGGACACAGGACACAGGGCGGGACACAGGACAGGACACAGGATGGGGACACAGGGCGGGACAAGACACAGGACACAGGGTGGGACAAGACACAGGGCGGGACACAGGATGGGGACACAGGGCAGGACAAGACACAGGGCGGGACACAGGATGGGGACACAGGGCGGGACAAGACACAGGATGGGACACAGGACAGGACACAGAGCTGGGACACAGGACACAGGGCGGGACACAGGACAAGACACAGGACACAGAGCGGGGACACAGGACACAGGGCGGGGACACAGGACACAGCGGGGACACAGGACACAGGGCGGGACACAGGACACAGAGCGGGGACACAGGACACAGAGCGGGGACACAGGACACACAGGACACAGGCGGGACACAGAGCGGGGACACAGGGCAGGACACAGGACAAGACACAGGACACAGAGCGGGGACACAGGACACAGAGCGGGGACACAGGGCAGGACACAGGACAAGACACAGGACACAGAGCGGGGACACAGGACGGGACACAGCACAGGACACAGACACAGGGACACAGGACAGGACACAGGACACAGAGCGGGGACACAGGACACAGAGCGGGGACACAGGACACAGAGCAGGGACACAGGACACAGGGCGGGACACAGCACAAGACACAGGACACAGAGCGGGGACACAGGACGGGACACAGCACAGGACAAGATACAGGACACAGATCGGGGACACAGGACAGGACACAGGACACAGAGCGGGGACACAGGACGGGACACAGGACAAGACACAGGACACAGAGCGGGGACACAGGACACAGGGCGGGACACAGGACGAGAACACAGGATGGAAACACAGGATGGGGACACAGGACGGGGACACAGGACGGGGAGACAGGACACAGGGTGGGAACACAGGATGGGACACAGGATAGGACACAGGGCAGGACACAGGGCGGGACACAGGACGGGACACAGGACACAGGGTGGGACACAGGGCGGGACATAGGACGGGACACAGGACACAGTGAGGGACACAGGACGGGAACACAGGATGTGGACACAGGCACCGGACAGGACACAGGGCAGGACAGGGACACAGGACACAGAATGGGGCTCAGTTTTACTTTCATGGTGCAATGAAGTCCAGGCAAAAGGGCTAAAGACAGTGAAAGGAGAAGTAGCAGACTGATGAGCTCTTCTCTCTGCTCTCTCCTCCTATCAGCGTGTCTCTTATTATCACTGCAGCAAACTTATTGGCCCCTTGTGCTGCACCCTCCTTTCCCAGTCTGAGCTCGGCTGTACAGAGCATTGCAGGAGGTTGCTACTATTGCCTTCCAGGCAGTGGCTTGCATTGAATGAAGTATCAATCGATGCAGAGCTGCATTATTTCTCTCAGTTTTTACATTCAGCTGTGATTGATCCAAAGTCTGTTCCTCAATCTATTCCCCATCCACGCTGCGGCAGAAAGTCACCGGCCGGCGCTGCCAGACAATACAAATACCACACTGATTATTTTTGGGCCGCCGGTGACATGATAATGGCGAGATTTCCTCGGCTGCTCCATGCAGTGTTCCCATTATCTCTGCGCCAGGCGTTGCAGGGAAATCGCTGCCCGCTTCTGGCACACGGCGCCCCCTGGAAGAGAAGACTCGCCTTGTTTACCGGAGGATTGCGGATCAGGATTTATGGGGTGTTAGATGGGCTTAATGCACATGTTTGTAAAGCCATATTGATAATTATACACGGTATAAATCACCGGCGCCATTCTCCGGGAAGCCGGCGGTGATATATTGCTGTCTGCTGGAAGACGGAGAAGCAAAAATCTGAGGTGCGTGCCGAGGCGGCCGCCGGATTAACCCCCCGCCTTCCTTTCTCCGAGGACTGGAGGCCTCGATGGAAGAAAACACAACGCGGTATTACCCGCGGATGGCGGCTTCCCTGTGGAGGCAAAACGAAGAATTGCCGCCGTGTATAACAGAACACGCTCCGACCGACCATCGAAGAACAAGGAGCGCCAAACCAAGTGCAGCGTGAGGTGAAGGATTTATTTAGAAGTAAAAAGAGCCAAATGGCTTCTCATATAATGTGAGTGAATAAAACGATTGGTAGTGGTGGAGTCCATGGTGATTGGCCGGGGAACATCCATAAAGGGGTCCTGGTGAACTGCAGAGCGGCCTGGAGGACCAGCCCGGTGACTCAGCTGGACGGTGTACCCTCCCGGAGATGGCCGGAACCGGAAGAGCGTACCAGCGTACAATTTCAGACGTCGTCACATGATGCCGGCGTCAGCCCATAAATGATGGACATCTTGAATTACCAATTAGATCTGAGGAAAAAGCGGAAGCTATAAAAACACGTCATCTGACACGCCCATACGTCACTTCCGGGTTCACGGACCTCATCGAGCAGCGCCCAGATTTCCAGGCCTTTGTGTGACAGTAAATCGCCTAAAAACTCCAAACCGGCAAAGACAACTAACAGGATTCAATGAACCCCTGAAATCGAACCCAGTCAGCAATTTTCCCGTCCCAGTGACAGCGTCTGTCCCCGCTCCTCGTGACAGCGGTCTGTCCCCGATCATAGTGACAGCGGTCTGTCCCCGCTCCCCGTGACAGCGGTCTGTACCCGATCCCAGTGACAACGGTCTGTCCCCGATCCCAGTGACAGCGGTCTGTCCCCGCTCCTCGTGACAGCGGTCTGTCCCCGATCATAGTGACAGCGGTCTGTCCCCGCTCCCCGTGACAGCGGTCTGTACCCGATCCCAGTGACAACGGTCTGTCCCCGATCCCAGTGACAGCGGTCTATCCCCGCTCCTCGTGACAGTGGTCTGTCCCCGCTCCTAGTGACAGCGGTCTGTCCCCGCTCCTCGTGACAGCGGTCTGTCCCCGCTCCTAGTGACAGCGGTCTGTCCCCGCTCCTTGTGACAGCGGTCTGTCCCCCCTCCTAGTGACAACTGTCTGTCCCCGATCCCAGTGACAGCGGTCTGTTCCCACTCCGAGTGACAGCGGTCTGTCCCCAATCCTAGTGACAACGGTCTGTCCCCGCTCCCAGTGACAACTGTCTGTCCCCGATCCCAGTGACAGCGGTCTGTTCCCACTCCGAGTGACAGCGGTCTGTCCCCAATCCTAGTGACAACGGTCTGTCCCCGCTCCCAGTGACACAGCGGTCTGTCCTCGATCATAGTGACAGCGGTTTGTCCCCGCTCCCAGTGACAGCAGTCTGTCCCCGATCATAGAGACAGCGGTCTGTCCCCGCTCCCAGTGACAGCGGTCTGTCCCCGCTCCTAGTGACAGCGGTCTGTCCCCGCTCCTAGTGACAGCGGTCTGTCCCCGCTCCTTGTGACAGCGGTCTGTCCCCGCTCCTAGTGACAACTGTCTGTCCCCGATCCCAGTGACATCGGTCTGTCCCCGCTCCTCGTGTCAGCGGTCTGTTCCCGCTCCTAGTGACATCAGTCGGTCCCCGCTCCTCGTGACATCAGTCTATCCCCGCTCCTAGTGACATCGGTCTGTCCCCGCTCCTAGTGACAGCGGTCTGTCCCCGCTCCTAGTGACAGCGGTCTGTCCCCGCTACCAGTGACATCGGTCTATCCCCGCTCCTCGTGACATCAGTCTATCCCTGCTCCTAGTGACATCGGTCTGTCCCCGCTCCTAGTGACAGCGGTCTGTCCCCGCTCCTAGTGACAGCGGTCTGTCCCCGCTACCAGTGACATCGGTCTATCCCCGCTCCTCGTGACATCGATCTGTCCCTGCTCCTAGTGACAGCGGTCTGTCCCCGCTCCTCGTGACATCGGTCTATCCCCGCTCCTCGTGACATCGGTCTGTCCCCGCTCCCAGTGACAGCGGTCTGTCCCCGCTCCTCGTGACATCGGTCTGTCCCCACTCCCAGTGACAGCGGTCTGTCCCCAATCCTAGTGACAACGGTCTGTCCCTGCTCCCAGTGACAGCGGTCTGTCCTCGATCATAGTGACAGCGGTCTGTCCCCACTCCTAGTGACAGCGGTCTGTCCCCGCTCCTAGTGACAGCGGTCTGTCCCCGCTCCTTGTGACAGCGGTCTGTCCCCGCTCCTAGTGACATCAGTCTATCCCCGCTCCTCGTGACATCAGTCTATCCCCGCTCCTAGTGACATCAGTCTATCCCCGCTCCTCGTGACAACATTCTGTCCCCGATCATAGTGACAGCGGTCTGTCCCCAATCCTAGTGACATCAGTCTATCCCCGCTCCCAGTGACAGCAGTCTGTCCCCGCTCCTCGTGACAGCGGTCTGTCCCCGCTCCTAGTGACAACTGTCTGTCCCCGATCCCAATGACAGCGGTCTGTCCCCGCTCCTCGTGTCAGCGGTCTGTCCCCGCTCCTAGTGATATCAGTCTATCCCCGCTCCTCGTGACATCAGTCTGTCCCCGCTCCTAGTGACATCGGTCTGTCCCCGCTCCTAGTGACAGCGGTCTGTCCCCGCTCCTAGTGACAGCGGTCTGTCCCCGCTACCAGTGACATCGGTCTATCCCCGCTCCTAGTGACATCGGTCTGTCCCCGCTCCTAGTGACATCGGTCTGTCCCCGCTCCTAGTGACAGCGGTCTGTCCCCGCTCCTAGTGACAGCGGTCTGTCCCCGCTACCAGTGACATCGGTCTATCCCCGCTCCTCGTGACATCGGTCTGTCCCTGCTCCCAGTGACATCAGTCTATCCCCGCTCCTCGTGACATCGGTCTATCCCCGCTCCTCGTGACATCGGTCTGTCCCCACTCCCAGTGACATCGGTCTGTCCCCGCTCCTAGTGACATCGGTCTATCCCCGCTACCAGTGACATCGGTCTATCCCCGCTCCTCGTGACATCGGTCTGTCCCCACTCCCAGTGACAGCGGTCTGTCCCCGCTCCTTGTGACAGTGGTCTGTTCCCACTCCGAGTGACAGCGGTCTGTCCCCAATCCTAGTGACAACGGTCTGTCCCTGCTCCCAGTGACAGCGATCTGTCCTCGATCATAGTGACAGCGGTCTGTCCCCGCTCCTAGTGACAGCGGTCTGTCCCCGCTCCTAGTGACATCGATCTGACATCGGTCTGTCCTCGATCATAGTGACAGCGGTCTGTCCCCGCTCCTTGTGACAGTGGTCTGTCCCCGCTCCTAGTGACAACTGTCTGTCCCCGATCCCAGTGACATCGGTCTGTCCCCGCTCCTCGTGTCAGCGGTCTGTCCCCGCTCCTAGTGACATCAGTCTATCCCCGCTCCTCGTGACATCAGTCTATCCCCGCTCCTAGTGACATCGGTCTATCCCCGCTCCTCGTGACATCATTCTGTCCCCGCTCCTAGTGACATCGGCCTGTCCCCAATCCTAGTGACATCAGTCTATCCCCGCTCCCAGTGACAGCGGTCTGTCCCCGCTCCTCGTGACAGCGGTCTGTCCCCGCTCCCAGTGACAGCGGTCTGTCCCCGCTCCTAGTGTCAGCGGTCTGTCCCCGCTCCTAGTGACATCAGTCTATCCCCGCTCCTAATGACACCAAAGATGCAATAAATGATGACAAAGGGTGAAAGTAATGATTTGATTGGCTCAGGTGGGGTCGATGTGAAGTTTGTTCGAGGGATCGCTGTGACCTCCACGTTATGCGGTATTATTTGGGCTTGTGGTTGGTGGAAGGCAGAGAGCGCGGAGGGAATAATCCGGTGTCATTCCACTCTCCCGGTATTTGCAAGTCAATTGAGCCGCCTAAGCTAATAAAAAGAAATGTGTGTAAATTCTGCACATTACGGAGAAGTGATTAATTCTTGGTGTTAAACCTCAAATGATTCCTTTGATGTGAATGAAGACGGTTTGTGGATGTTGGGAGATGCTGAGCGGTGACACGGCGGTGACACGGCGGTGACACGGCTGTGAGGACGGTGTGTGCCGGAGACAGATGGGCCTCCTCTATGTGCATTGACCTTATCACCTTGGATGGTGGCAGATTCTGATGGAAAGACTCACCATCTGACCTTCTACAGTCCTCCCAGACTTAGGAGGACTCTCAGCCTTCGGTCCCTGCTGGTTGTAGTGGAAGTGCGATGATGAAGAAGGATTACGTAAAACAAGAGAGCACTCCATTGTTCACGTCTCCTTCACTCAGACCCTTTAATGAGCTGAGAGAATAATGACTTTCACTCAACAGGTCAATAGTAGGAGGTGGAGGAACTCTTCCTCTATTCTACCCTCCCCCCCCCCCCCCCAAGACAGGCGACCATGAACCCAGACAAATAGACCTGCTTGGGACAACCAGTCCAGCTTGATGAATTACATCCTGACAGCTCCAATGACTGATTGATAGAGATGTTATCTGCAGGATGAATTGCATTGACCAGACAAGGTGGGAGGCCCAGCTGACCTCCCCCTAAAATGTCAAGGCTTGGAAATGATTGTAGGCTTTGGACCATGATTGCCTCTCGCTCTATCATTATTCTCACACCCCTTCCCAATCTCTCTCCAGAGGCTTTATGGTTCCAACATGCTTGGCACACCTTTGCCCGAATTCCTCCGACACCAGTTTTCAGAGCTGCTCTTTCCCTGGAGATGTTCTTCATACGCGATGACAAATCTCCACGTTTTCCAGATTATGGATGAAGGTCCTTCAACTATTCCAAACATTGTGAATCTGTCCTTTCCCTGGGGACCGTTGGTATCTCCTATTACATTTGAGGCCTTCGGGTCTCACAAGATCTCAATTCAGATTGTCTAACAGCGTCACAAACTATCGCAGAAGCCTGGAAGCAACAATTTCCTTCTCATGGACACCTTTCTTCTCAACCAAAACCTTCCTAGCATTCTCCTAGATACACATAAACTCTTCACAACCCCATTGATGCAGTCCGCCCACTCTTCCATGTCCCCGGCAAGCTATACATTGCTATAGGCATTGAAGTCCTAGGGCTCTGCTCAGGCTGTCCCCAATATCCTCGTCTTCTTCTCCTCTTCTGTTTCCTATCCTGCTCCACGTCTTCCACCCCCCCTCCCCCGGCCTAGGGGGCCTTTGCTAACATGCTTCTTGGCTCCCCCCCCCCCTCACATTCAATCCAGGGGTGGCTCCAAGCTTTTGGTTAATGTGCGATTTACCCCCCTTATTCTTATCTACTTTGTACAATGTGAGTCATTACTGTAAAACAAGTATGAGCCGCGCAATACTCCTTGATCTTTATTTTAATAACCTTTCTTGTCTCTAATGACTTGCAGATGAACATTGGAATACGGGTTATCTATACGGGTTATGTCTTCCAGCCTATAAAACTTCAATAAAAACGTATTGAAAGTGAAAATGATTGTAGGCCAAGGGTTCAAGGAGATAAAAGCATCTGAGGGGTAAGAAGACCAACATGAGGCATATCCCCCCAACTCTGTGAGGTGAGAAAGAGGGAAACCTTCAGAACAAAGTATACATCTGAAGGACATTTCTCTGCTGTTCCCCCTCTGGAAACGCCAGAAGGAACCCTCTGGAAACCTCAGAAGGAACCCTCTGGAAACCTCAGAAGGAACCCTCTGGAAACCTCAGAAGGAACCCCCTGGAAACCCCAGAAGGAACCCTCTGGAAACCTCAGAAGGAACCCTCTGGAAACCCCAGAAGGAACCCTCTGGAAACCCCAGAAGGAACCCTCTGGAAACCCCAGAAGGAACCCTCTGGAAACCTCAGAAGGAACCCTCTGGAAACCCCAGAAGGAACCCCCTGGAAACCCCAGAAGGAACCCTCTGGAAACCTCAGAAGGAACCCTCTGGAAACCCCAGAAGGAACCCTCTGGAAACTCCAGAAGGAACCCTCTGGAAACCCCAGAAGGAACCCTCTGGAAACCTCAGAAGGAACCCTCTGGAAACCCCAGAAGGAACCCTCTGGAAACTCCAGAAGGAACCCTCTGGAAACCCCAGAAGGAACCCTCTGGAAACCTCAGAAGGAACCCTCTGGAAACCCCAGAAGGAACCCTCTGGAAACTCCAGAAGGAACCCTCTGGAAACCCCAGAAGGAACCCTCTGGAAACCTCAGAAGGAACCCTCTGGAAACCCCAGAAGGAACCCTCTGGAAACTCCAGAAGGAACCCTCTGGAAACCCCAGAAGGAACCCCTGGAAACCTCAGAAGGAACCCTCTGGAAACCCCAGAAGGAACCCTCTGGAAACTCCAGAAGGAACCCTCTGGAAACTCCAGAAGGAACCCTCTGGAAACCTCAGAAGGAACCCTCTGGAAACCTCAGAAGGAACCCTCTGGAAACCCCAGAAGGAACCCTCTGGAAACCTCAGAAGGAACCCTGTGGAAACCCCAGAAGGAACCCTCTGGAAACCCCAGAAGGAACCCTCTGGTTAGGAATAGCTGATTTGGAATTTGAATGAAGGTCTAGAAGAGGGGTGTCCAAACTTTCTATACAAAGTGCCAGTTTACTGTCCTTCAGACGTTTGGGGGTGGGGGGGGGGGTGAACTGTGCCCATTGGGAGTAGAAAAGGTTCCAACAGCAGTGGGGAGAAAAGAAAAACATGGCCCCATCTTTGGTGTCAGTGGGAGGAATCTGAGGTGGGGGGAGGGGGCGGCAGCACAAATAAATCCAAATTTGGCTTTAAGTTACGTCGTTTTTTCTTTATAAGAACTGAGATGGAATTGCTTTGCCCAGCTGCCAGTCAGCCTCGGAACACCTCCCCACCTATTTCATGTTCCCTGCCATTATACTCTAACATAGTTATCTGCAGTTTTTGTTTTCTTGTCTACATTGAAAGCGCACTTGTTGGCATGGCTCGTACGTTTGGCAGGCGTTGGAGCTGCAATAAATTGAAAACCAGAGACTGTGTGGTTTGAACAATGTGCACCTGTCTGCGCTGCCTTTCAGATGGTTGGAGCGCGGCGTTCTGTCGGCGTGT
The DNA here is from genome assembly GCA_028564925.1 of Lithobates sylvaticus. Lineage (NCBI taxonomy): Eukaryota > Metazoa > Chordata > Amphibia > Anura > Ranidae > Lithobates > Lithobates sylvaticus. The sequence continues at coordinate 657,628 of CM053032.1, read as the reverse complement.
CATTGTGTCGCTCACTTCGCCTTGATGAGCTGCATTGTGTGTTCCCACCATGCCTGATACCCTTTGTAATGGCTGGACAGACTTAAGGGTCTATAGGCCTTTTCTGTGCCGTTTCCTTGGCATGAAACTTCTTTATCGCCGGCGTTTCATTCCCGGTTGAAGGTTGCAGTCGGGCACCAATTATATTCCTGACAACATGGATTTTTGTGTGATGCTTGCGAGTTCGAATCCATTGCCTAATCTCTCCTTTCCATGCAGCTTATCGGGCGGCTTGCATTTCATTAGCTATTTTACAGCCAGAGGTGAGAGAAGAGAGGCAAATCTTTGTGCCGCTGCTGGTTATAAAGCTATTTGGGTGCACTGTAACGAGGGGAAGTGAAAGAAGTCTCCATAATTACGGCCCTGTGCCGCTGCTATCTCAGGAGACAGGATGTTCGGGGTAAATGAGTTATCTGTGGGCTGTCACTTTCCTTGAAGTTCACACAGTTGGTAAAGCTCTGAAACCCAACCAGGCAGACAGTCATAGCTGAGCAACATGGTGCCACAGACAAAGATTATGGGGAAGGAGGGCGGGGGAGGCCTACACAACCGTCTGGCGCAAGAAGTTTTAGAGGGAAGGAAAAATAAAAAAATGATAAAACCTGGAGAAAAGTATTGGACGGCAACAATGAAGCCAGGAAAAGTGCTTGTTAAATGACACCAGAGCTACAATCAATATGCGCATATATATATATATGTATGTATGTGTGTATGTGTATATATATATATAGAGCCTGTGGTCTCATATTGTATGTAAGGACATTGAAGACCACCTACGTTGCTACTGGGGGCACACAGAATAAGGTAAGTACTCTTCTCTGGTCCCTAGACCAGTAGCGAACATATTACAGCGCACACATTCAAGAATGACGTTTCCTGCAGGGCTAGTTAAAAACACCTGAACATATTCAAAAAATACGGGGGTTTGGTCACACTATATGGTTATATAGTGCTAAGCCCACTTACTGCGACAAAGTACCCCGACTCAACCATGGGAGCCAAACTCCTCTATGTGGGAGAACTGAAGGGATTCCTCCTATACACTGGCCTAGACCAGCCTTTCTCAACCTTCTTCCCTAAAGGAACCCTTGCAAAAATTCCCAGATCTCAAGGAAATCCCTGCTTAGAGTAGTCCACTCCATTGGTGGTGGTCAGTGGAAAGAATGCTGCCCTTCAGTGGTGGTCAGAATGCCACCATTAAAGTCATGCCTTTTGGCTCTGCCAAATGGTGTTGGACCTGGAACCACGCAGACACCATCATAGAGGAGGTCACAGCTGAAGGAACCCCCCGGCCACCTCTGGAGGAACCCTTGTTGAGAATGGCTGCCCCGGATTATTATACAGGAGGCCCCTAACATAAGGAGATTGTTATTAGCTGACCAGAGTTTAGTGTTAAGGCTTTTGCTCAATTCATTTCATTGCAAATCAAAATTCGGATACATTTTTTTTTATTAGGAATTCGGATGTATCCAAATTCCAAATCACAATAGTAACAAATGTAATTGAATCCTCTGAATTAATGAAAGTAAATTCGTCTGAAATTCGATTTGAATTTGGAAACGAAATGTAAACACAACATTGCAATTCTTAGATGTGAAAAATTCCGCAGTCGCGTTTGAATAGAAAAAAAAATAAAAATTTTCAAATTCAGTCAAAGTGAATTCAGTAGAATTTAAAAATGTGAATCAAATTTGAAAACAAAATGAAACTAAAGGAATTCTGAAAATGAATTTACCAAATTTAACTAAACAAAATTACTAATGAATGAAAATGAAATGTTTTGATTTTGCACGTCTCGTTCTCGTGGTGCTCCTGAGAATTAGACAGCCAAAGCCAATCACTGACAGCCGTCACTTCTCTCTAGGTGCACTCAATCCCGACTTAGAAAGACATTTTCTTTTAACGTGCCGCCCAATTAAAAAATGTTTTTTTTTTTTTAAAGTTTATATTCCATTTTTTTACACTTTTCTTGTCCGTCTGTATGAGAGGACAACCGCTTCCTCAATATAAAACGTTGTGTTCCCAGCAAATGTTAAGGTCCGTTACGCCACATTTGTCACCCAAAGAAATGGGTGACAAATGTCTTTGGCCTCCCTGCTGAAGAACATATGTGCCATTTTTTCCTTTAGTTACGGAACTTAAACCGGTGAGTCGGCACATCACTAAAACACGAGCGAATCCTTTGTATTGTTCATAATGTTGGGAATAGTCGTATTATAGCAAAAAGTAAAAAATATATATATATTTTTTCATAATTGTCGCTCTTTTTTTTTGTTTATAGCACAAAAAATTTAAATCGCAGAGGTGATCAAATACCAAGTACAACGTCGTACGACCGCGCAATTGTCAGTTAAAGCGACACAGTGCCGAATTTTAAAAAAATGGCCTGGTCATTAGGGGGGTAAATCCTTCCGGTCCTTAAGTGGTTAATTGACTAGTTTTACGTCTCTGTGCCGGAACTTACTTGCGTTTTTGTTTAAACATTAATAAGAAATGTAACAATGCAGGATCTTCCAGACGGCCTCTTCCCTGAAGTCCTGAAAATGATTGTTCTTTTGTCTCTCACCATCTGACTAGTTCCAGTCTCCCCGCCCACTTCCTGTACATCATTTCCTGTCCTGAGCTTCACCAACCAGTCCAACAAGTTCATTTACATATTAATAGGGGAGGCCTAACTTCTAAAACAATGCCTAATTCTATATTTAGTCTATAAAAATCACTAAAATAGCCACACAAATAAATATGTTGTGACTTTTAGATTACATATAAAATGAGGCAGCCTATAAAGTACTACTACACTGGTATTGGGTCCCAGCCGCATTGCGAGATCCAACCCAGCTCACAGGGAAAGGGGCTTTCAGGGATGTGGTCAGCGGGGAGACAACCTTCACACATGGTGGTCCTGTCCCCGCCTGGTGGGTTTCTGGTCAGGGGTGTTTGGACTTCTGTTCACGCTCTTCCACCTGCCCACCCGCAAAGATGCCAAATTGGCCTTACTCTATTGCCCAATCCCAGGCCTTCTCTCCCACCAACAGAAATTGGCCACCTATGTATTTATTGCAGCCAAACAAACGATAGCCAGGGCTTGGAGGAAACCGACGGTCTCGTTCAGGAAGTTAACGTCTCTCATGATTAATGAGAAGATGACTAAGTATCCTCCATGATTCCCATGATAAATTTCTCAAGGTGTGGGGCCCATGGTGGTCTTACGCTCTTCTGGCCTTGCACCCGATCAGCCTGGGCCTTCCAACTTTATTTCTCCTACCCCTGGACTGGGGAAACCCTCTCTTCTCCTATCTGCTCCCGCTTCCCCCTCTGTCACCTCCCCCTTTCCTTCTCTTTCCTTCCCTTCCCCTCTTTTCCTCTATTTTATTTATTTTTTATTTCCATGTTTTATCTTTAAAATGGGAGTTTTTTTTTAACCCCCTTTTGTTGAATACGAGTTTGGTTAAAGATTTTTTCCCCCAGTTCCCTGAGCAATCCTCCTCAAACACCTTCGATCAGAGGGTAAAGTTCGATAGTTCCTTTTATGAAACTCATTTATATGTGTTCTTTTATGTCGTACTCACTGCTCATATGTCCTGCGTGGGATTATTGTTGTTTTATATCTTCTTTATCTTTCCAATAAAAATATTGTACCAGAAATGACATAAAATTTCCTTACGTTGCTTTTTATCCAGACCTGTTGTTTTTTTTTTTGTTGTTTTTGGTTAGTGTGGGGAGACGGGGGAGATGAGGGAGACGGGGAGATTGGGGAGACGGGGGAGATGAGGGAGACGGGGAGATTGGGGAGATGGGGGAGATGAGGGAGACGGGGGAGATGAGGGAGACGGCGGGGGTGGGGGAGACGGGGGAGATGAGGGAGACGGGGAGATTGGGGAGATGGGGGAGATGAGGGAGACGGGGGAGATGAGGGAGACGGGGAGATTGGGGAGATGGGGGAGATGAGGGAGACGGGGGAGATGAGGGAGACGGCGGGGGTGGGGGAGACGGGGGGGAGATGAGGGAGATGGTGGAGACGGGGGAGATGAGAGAGACGGCGGGGGGTGGGGGAGACGAGGGAGACGGGGGAGATGAGGGAGACGGGGGGTGGGGGAGACGGGGGAGATGAGGGAGACGGGGGAGATGAGGGAGACGGGGGGTGGGGGAGACGGGGGAGATGAGGGAGACGGGGGAGATGAGGGAGACGGCGGGGGTGGGGGAGACGGGGGAGATGAGGGAGACGGCGGGGGGTGGGGGAGACGGGGAGATGGAGGAGATGGGGGAGACGGTGGGGGGTGGGGGAGAAGGGGGAGACGAGGGAGATGAGGGAGATGGGGAGATGAGGGAGACGGGGGAGATGAGGGAGACGGCGGGGGGTGGGGGAGATGGGGGAAGACGGGGGAGATGGGATAGACTGACCACCAAGCTGTTTTTGTTTAGTAGGGTATGGGGGAGTGCGGTGGGGGGGTGGGGGAGACGGCGGAGATGGGGGAGATGAGGGAGACGGGGAGGGGGGGTGGGGGAGATGGGGGAGACGGTGGGGGGTGGGGGAGAAGGGGGAGACGAGGGAGACGGGGGAGATGGGGGAGACGGGGAGACGGAGGAGATGGGGGAGACGGTGGGGGGTGGGGGAGAAGGGGGAGACGGGGGAGATGAGGGAGATGGGGAGATGAGGGAGACGGGGAGGGGGGGGGTGGGGGAGATGGGATAGACTGACCACCAAGCTGTTTTTGTTTAGTATGGGAATGGTTGAGTGCAGTACGTTGGGTTGGGAGCTCTTATAAAGAACGACTCCTAAAGCCGCTTCCACATAGAACCGGAGGAAGAGGAAAGAACAAGAACTCCACAGCAAAAAGTCCAAAATTATTAATTCCAAGAAAAGCTGCAAACAAAATAGAATGAGTTGGTTTAGGTGGCACAGGGAGGGCACTAGGTGATAATAAGTGTAGAAGGAGGGACTATCTGGACACCCTTTAGGTGGCACAGGGAGGGCACTAGGTGATAAGTGTAGAAGGAGGTACTATCTGGACACCCTTTAGGTGGCACAGGGAGGGCACTAGGTGATAAGTGTAGAAGGAGGTACTATCTGGACACCCTTTGGGTGGCACAAGGAGGGCACTAGGTGATAAGTGTAGAAGGAGGTACTATCTGGACACCCTTTAGGTGGCACAGGGAGGGCACTGGGTGATAATAAGTGTAGAAGGAGGCACTATCTGGACACCCTTTAGGTGGCTCAGGGAGGGCACTAGGTGATAAGTGTAGAAGGAGGCACTATCTGGACACCCTTTAGGTGGCACAGGGAGGGCACTAGGTGATAAGTGTAGAAGGAGGTACTATCTGGACACCCTTTAGGTGGCACAGGGAGGGCACTAGGTGATAAGTGTAGAAGGAGGTACTATCTGGACACCCTTTAGGTGGCACAGGGAGGGCACTAGGTGATAAGTGTAGAAGGAGGTACTATCTGGACACCCTTTAGGTGGCACAGGGAGGGCACTAGGTGATAATAAGTGTAGAAGGAGGGACTATCTGGACACCCTTTAGGTGGCACAGGGAGGGCACTAGGTGATAAGTGTAGAAGGAGGGACTATCTGGACACCCTTTAGGTGGCACACGGAGGGCACTAGGTGATAATAAGTGTAGAAGGAGGCACTATCTGGACACCCTTTGGGTGGCACAAGGAGGGCACTAGGTGATAATAAGTGTAGAAGGAGGTACTATCTGGACACCCTTTAGGTGGCACAGGGAGGGCACTAGGTGATAAGTGTAGAAGGAGGTACTATCTGGACACCCTTTAGGTGGCACAGGGAGGGCACTAGGTGATAAGTGTAGAAGGAGGTACTATCTGGACACCCTTTAGGTAGCACAGGGAGGGCACTAGGTGATAATAAGTGTAGAAGGAGGGACTATCTGGACACCCTTTAGGTGGCACAGGGAGGGCACTAGGTGATAATAAGTGTAGAAGGAGGTACTATCTGGACACCCTTTAGGTGGCACAGGGAGGGCACTAGGTTATAAGTGTAGAAGGAGGTACTATCTGGACACCCTTTAGGTGGCACAGGGAGGGCACTAGGTGATAATAAGTGTAGAAGGAGGGACTATCTGGACACCCTTTAGGTGGCACAGGGAGGGCACTAGGTGATAAGTGTAGAAGGAGGGACTATCTGGACACCCTTTAGGTGGCACAGGGAGGGCACTAGGTGATAATAAGTGTAGAAGGAGGCACTATCTGGACACCCTTTAGGTGGCACAGGGAGGGCACTAGGTGATAATAAGTGTAGAAGGAGGTACTATCTGGAAACCCTTTAGGTGGCACAGGGAGGGCACTAGGTGATAATAAGTGTAGAAGGAGGGACTATCTGGACACCCTTTAGGTGGCACAGGGAGGGCACTAGGTGATAATAAGTGTAGAAGGAGGTACTATCTGGACACCCTTTAGGTGGCACAGGGAGGGCACTAGGTGATAATAAGTGTAGGAGGTACTATCTGGACACCCTTCTTGCAGTCTCATGGTGATATTCGGTTCCACGCTCTCTGTCACACATCTCTTCTTTCTTTCCAGGTTGAAGACATGCAGTGGTCAAAGGCGTTGCATGAAATTCCCCCTTCCGTCTGCAGCTTGCCCTGCAAAATGGGTGAGAGGAAGAAGATAGCGAAAGGCATGCCCTGCTGCTGGCAGTGTGACCCGTGTGATGGCTACAAATACCTCCACGATGAGGTCACCTGTTTTCGTTGTGACTTCAGCATGCGCCCCAATAAAAACCGCACCGGCTGTGACCCCATCCCCATTATCAAGCTGGAGTGGCACTCCCCCTGGGCCGTAATTCCAGTCTTTTTGGCTATGCTTGGAATAATTGCCACCATCTTTGTTATGGCGACCTTCATACGGTACAACGACACCCCCATAGTACGGGCATCTGGCAGGGAGCTCAGCTACGTCCTTCTGACGGGGATCTTCCTCTGCTACATCATTACTTTCCTGATGATAGCGAAGCCGGACTTGGGCGTCTGCTCCTTCCGACGCATCTTCTTAGGATTAGGAATGTGCATCAGTTATGCCGCCCTTTTAACCAAAACCAACCGGATCTACCGGATCTTTGAGCAGGGTAAGAAGTCGGTGACGGCACCGCGGCTCATCAGCCCGACCTCGCAGCTCGCCATCACCTCTAGTTTAATATCCATCCAACTTTTAGGAGTTTTTATTTGGTTTGGAGTCAATCCTCCCAACATCATCATTGACTATGGTCCGGAAACGCCGGATCCAGAACAGCGCCGAGGGGTCCTGAAATGTGACATTACGGATCTACAAATTATCTGTTCCCTGGGATACAGCATCCTTCTCATGGTAACATGCACTGTGTACGCCATCAAGACCCGGGGCGTCCCCGAGAATTTCAACGAAGCAAAGCCCATTGGCTTCACAATGTATACAACCTGCATAGTTTGGTTGGCCTTCATCCCAATCTTTTTTGGAACCTCACAATCTGCAGAAAAGGTAAGAAGATCCACTTCTATATGTCAATTTATCATCCAAATCCATCCTTTGTATGATCTGTTCATCGGTGTATATATCATCAGTGTATATAACATCGGTGTATATATCATCAGTGTATATATCATCGGTGTATATGTCATCGGTGTATATATCATCAGTGTATATATCATCAGTGTATATATCATCGGTGTATATATCATCGGTGTATATGTCATCGGTGTATATATCATCAGTGTATATATCATCAGTGTATATATCATCAGTGTATATATCATCAGTGTATATATCATCGGTGTATATATCATTGGTGTATATATCATCAGTGTATATATCATCGGTGTATATATCATCGGTGTATATATCATCGGTGTATATATCATCAGTGTATATATCATCAGTGTATATATCATCGGTGTATATATCATTGGTGTATATATCATCAGTGTATATATCATCTGTGTATATGACATGGGTGTATATATCATCAGTGTATATATCATCTGTGTATATGACATGGGTGTATATATCATCGGTGTATATATCATCTGTGTATATGACATCGGTGTATATATCATCTGTGTATATGACATGGGTGTATATATCATCTGTGTATATGACATGGGTGTATATATCATCTGTGTATATGACATGGGTGTATATATCATCAGTGTATATATCATTGGTGTATATATCATCTGTGTATATGACATCGGTGTATACGACATGGGTGTATATATCATCGGTGTATATAACATGGGTGTATATATCATCGGTGTATATATCAGCGGTGTATACGACATCGGTGTATATATCATTGGTGTATATATCATCGGTGTATATATCATCGGTGTATACGACATCGGTGTATACGACATTGGTGTATATATCATCGGTGTATATGACATGGGTGTATATATCATCGGTGTATATATCAGCGGTGTATACGACATCGGTGTATATATCATCGGTGTATATATCATCGGTGTATATATCATCGGTGTATATATCATCGGTGTATACGACATCGGTGTATATATCATCAGTGTATATGACATGGGTGTATATATCATCGGTGTATATGACATTGGTGTATATATCATCGGTGTATATATCATCGGTGTATATCAGTGGTCATCAACCCTGTCCTCAGGGCCCACTAACAGGCCAGGTTTTATGTATCACCTTGGGGAGATGCAGACTAGAATACTGCAATCACTGAGCCGCTAATTATATCACCTGTGATGTATATCAGTTATCTTGCAAACCTGGCCTGTTAGTGGGCCAGGACAGGGTTGATGACCACTGATGTATATGACATGGGTGTATATATCATCGGTGTATATGACATCAGTGTATATATCATCGGTGTATATATCATCGGTGTATATATCATCGGTGTATATATCATTGGTGTATATATCATCGGTGTATATGACATCGGTGTATATATCATCGGTGTATATATCATTGGTGTATATGACATCGGTGTATATGACATCGGTGTATATATCATCGGTGTATATGACATTGGTGTATATATCATCGGTGTATATGACATCGGTGTATATATCATCGGTGTATATATCATCAGTGTATATATCATCGGTGTATATATCATCGGTGTATATGACTTTCTTAGTATCCATCGTACATTGGGTGCGTTTTACTTTACATGTAGAAAACTGAAGATGGCCCTAAATAAACACGACCTACAAGTACGATATAAATGGTGAAATGATTGGGGACTTCTCACCATTCGACTTCCAGGAGCTTCTCACACAAACTACTCCCAACCCACCAACATTCCTATAGAATCACCACCTCCACCCCGGGAGACTTTACACGAGATTATGGAAGGTTTCTGTGGGAATTTGTGCCCCTTTGTAAGATCAGGTACTGAGGTCAGGTGATCAGTAGGGATGAGGTCAGGGGATCGGTAGGGATGAGGTCAGGTGATCGGTAGGGAGGAGGTCAGGTGATCAGTAGGGAGGAGGTCAGGTGATCAGTAGGGATGAGGTCAGGTGATCAGTAGGGAGGTCAGGTGATCGGTAGGGATGAGGTCAGGTGATCAGTAGGGATGAGGTCAGGTGATCAGTAGGGATGAGGTCAGGTGATCAGTAGGGAGGAGGTCAGGTGATCAGTAAGGATGAGGTCAGGTGATCACTAGGGATGAGGTCAGGTGATCAGTAGGGATGAGGTCTGGTGATCAGTAGGGATGAGGTCAGGTGATCAGTAGGGATGAGGTCAGGTGATCAGTAGGGATGAGGTCAGGTGATCAGTAGGGATGAGGTCAGGTGATCAGTAGGGATGAGGTCAGGTGATCAGTAGGGATGAGGTCAGGTGATCAGTAGGGATGAGGTCAGGTGATCAGTAGGGATGAGGTCAGGTGATCAGTAGGGATGAGGTCAGGTGATCAGTAGGGATGAGGTCAGGTGATCAGTAGGGATGAGGTCAGGTGATCAGTAGGGAGGAGGTCTGGTGATCAGTAGGGATGAGGTCAGTAGATCAGTAGGGAGGAGGTCAGGTGATCAGTAGGGATGAGGTCAGGTGATCAGTAGGGAGGAGGTCAGGTGATCAGTAGGGATGAGGTCAGGTGATCAGTAGGGATGAGGTCAGGTGATCAGTAGGGATGAGGTCAGGTGATCAGTAGGGATGAGGTCAGGTGATCAGTAGGGATGAGGTCAGGTGATCAGTAGGGATGAGGTCAGGTGATCAGTAGGGATGAGGTCAGGTGATCAGTAGGGATGAGGTCAGGTGATCAGTAGGGATGAGGTCAGGTGATCAGTAGGGATGAGGTCAGGTGATCAGTAGGGATGAGGTCAGGTGATCAGTAGGGATGAGGTCAGTGTCAGTAGGGATGAGGTCAGGTGATCAGTAGGGATGAGGTCAGGTGATCAGTAGGGATGAGGTCAGGTGATCAGTAGGGATGAGGTCAGGTGATCAGTAGGGATGAGGTCAGGTGATCAGTAGGGATGAGGTCAGGTGATCAGTAGGGAGGAGGTCAGGTGATCAGTAGGGAGGAGGTCAGGTGATCAGTAGGGAGGAGGTCAGGTGATCAGTAGGGATGAGGTCAGGTGATCAGAAGGGATGAGGTCAGGTGATCAGTAGGGGTGAGGTCAGGTGATCTGTAGGGATGAGGTCAGGTGATCGGTAGGGATGAGGTCAGGTGATCAGTAGGGATGAGGTCAGGTGATCGGTAGGGATGAGGTCAGGTGATCAGTAGGGATGAGGTCAGGTGATCAGTAGGGATGAGGTCAGGTGATCAGTAGGGATGAGGTCAGGTGATCAGTAGGGATGAGGTCAGGTGATCAGTAGGGATGAGGTCAGGTGATCAGTAGGGACACGGTCAGGTGATCAGTAGGGATGAGGTCATGTGATCAGTAGGGATGAGGTCATGTGATCAGTAGGGATGAGGTCAGGTGATCAGTAGGGATGAGGTCAGGTGATCGGTAGGGATGAGGTCAGGTGATCAGTAGGGATGAGGTCAGGTGAACAGTAGGGATGAGGTCAGGGCATGTTTGGGGCAGTCACAAGGTTGGAGGAGCCCAATTATCTCCAATGTCTTTGTATGATGGAGGATTTCCGGGACCTTCCCTGGAGACCCCTGGACCCCATCATTGGGAGGAGTGTCCCGGTACTTTCCCCCTATAGTAGTGGGTGTGATGGTCACATGTCTACATCCTGTTGGCTATATAGTGCTTGTTGGTTAGAAGCTCAATGAGAAGTCCTTCTAATAACACCAAACCTCACATTTCCTGTCTGAAGGAAAAGTCCACTTTGCTGATGTCGTTTTGTGAAGTTGATAGAATAGAATGTTTTGCGGTGGGTCAGCGCGTTTCGTCCTCTCGTACGTCTTTTATGGTCAGTAGAAGAACGTTTTATCGATTCCACAATCTTTATGAAGTAAAACCATTTTTATCATCTAGAAAAATGAATCTCCAGTGTGGAGCCGATCGATGGCCTCTCTAACAATCATTGTGAGGCTCCACCTACAATCTGGGGGCCACTTCTGAGCACCACAAAGACCCCGAAGATCGGAAAAGAATCGGAGACTGGAGAGTCCAGAAATGTAGAAGTTTTATTTGTTGTTGCTCTAATCACCATTTCTGTGTTCTTCACCAATCACATGCTTGTTGTTTATAGAGATGGGTGGAGCCAGGTTCAGTTCCCACCTACAGCAGTGACTCCCCTTTAGTAGACGGCTCAGTACAAAACCTCAGTGGCCGAGAGCTGCGCATGAAAGGGTTCTACTTCTACCTCCATGTCTCTGGAGAGCCCCCAGTGTAATACAGAGGAGAAGAACTTCCAGAGCCCTGGTGCAAGAGATGCCCCCCCCTGACCCATCCCCAACCCTTCCCCCGATGCCCCCCCCAACCCTTCCCCCAACCCTTCCCCCGACCCGTCCCCCGACCCGTCCCCAACCCGTCCCCTGACCCGACCCCCCCCCCCAACCCATCCCCAACCCTTCCCCTGACCGACCCCCCCCAACCCATCCCCAACCCTTCCCCTGACCCGTCCCCAACCCTTCCCCTGACCCGTCTCCCGACCCCCCCCCCAACCCTTCCCCTGACCCGACCCCCCCCCCCAACCCATCCCCAACCCTTCCCCTGACCGACCCCCCCCCCCCCCAACCCATCCCCAACCCTTCCCCTGACCCGTCTCCCGACCCCCCCCCCAACCCTTCCCCTGACCCCCCCCCCAACCCATCCCCAACCCTTCCCCTGACCCGTCCCCAACCCCCCTTCCCCTGACCCATCCCCGACCTGTCCCCTGACCCCCCCCCCCGACCCGTCCCCGCCCCTTCCCCTGACCCGTCTCCCGACGCCCCCCCCCACCCCTCCCCAACCCTTCCCCTGACCCGTCCCCCGACCTGTTCCCTGACCCGTCCCCCAACCCATCCCCTGACCCGTCCCCCAACCCATCCCCTGACCCATCCCGACCTGTCCCCTGACCCCCCCCGACCCGTCCCCGACCCTTCCCCTGACCCGTCTCCCGACGCCCCCCCCCAACCCATCCCGACCCCTGACCCGTCCCCTGACCTGTTCCCTGACCCATCCCCAACCCTTCCCCTGACCCGTCTCCCGACGCCCCCCCAACCCATCCCCTGACCCGTCCCCCAACCTGTCCCCCGACCCCCCCACAATGCCCCCCCCGACCCTTCCCCTGACCAGTCCCCCGACGCCCCCGACCCATCCCCAACCCTTCCCCTGACCCCCCCCTGACCCGTCCCCCGACGCCCCCCCCCCAACCCATCCGCGACCCCTGACCCATCCCCCGACGCCCCCCCCCAACCCATCCCCAACCCTTCCCCTGACCCATCCCCCGACGCCCCCCCCCCCGACCCGTCCCCCGACCCATCCCCAACCCATCCCGACCTGTCCCCTGACCCCCCCCCCCCCGACCCGTCCCCGACCCTTCCCCTGACCCGTCTCCCGACTCCCCCCCCAACCCATCCCGACCCCTGACCCGTCCCCTGACCTGTTCCCCTGACCCATCCCCAACCCTTCCCCTGACCCGTCCCCCAACCTGTCCCCCGACCCCCCCACAACGCCCCCCCGACCCTTCCCCTGACCAGTCCCCCGACGCCCCCGACCCATCCCCAACCCTTCCCCTGACCCGTCCCCCGACGCCCCCCCCGACCCGTCCCCCCAACCCATCCCCGACCCTTCCCCCAACCCTTCCCCTGACCCGTCCCCCAACCTGTTCCCTGACTGCCCTCCGACCCGTTCCCTGACCCACTGAGTCCCCCTTACATCTGTCAGTTATTGGCTTCCTCTTCGCTCCATTCTGTGGAGCTGCTTCTCCTTTTACATCATTTCCAGAAAAGTCGAAAGTTTTCTCCTCTATAAATGAAATTTTTTCACTTTATTGATTCGGCACAAATCACATCAGCCGACACATCGATCCGCTGTTGCTCGTGTTCTTACATTCAGTACAGGAAGTATTAGGTGGTGTAAAAAGGCGGATTGCAGAAAACGCGTTGCACATTTCCTGGCCGATTCATACAGCAAAAAGAGCAACTTTTACAATTTGTTGTGTGTGTGTGGGGGGGGGGGGGGGGGGGGTTTGAACATAATTTAGCTATTTTCTCTGCAAGTCGAATGTTATGCATTCATACAGGATAGAGTGGCTTTGAATAATACCACATTATGGCCACTAGATGGAGCTGACAATCACAATAAATATGTATTTAGTTAGTAGATTTATCAGCGCCATCTAGTGGCCATAGTATGGTGTTTACCAGAACCACTCTGTCCTATATGACTGAATAACATTTGACCTAGAGAGAAAATAGCCAGATTACATCTGATGCCCAGAACGAATGTGCATGCAGTATCACCGAACGAATATCTCTTCTATAAATACAAATCACCCCAATGAATATTGGCCTTGATAACACTTATTAGAAGATATGATACGCAGGAAGTGATTAATTCCCTCTGACTTCCTATCACCTCCCATTATTTCCCCTTCATTCATTCTCTGGATAATGACATTCGTCTGCCGATCAACGATTGTTCGGATTATTGCCTGAAAATTAGGAATGCGGAGAAGGCAAGGTACCTGGTTGGACAGGACACACCATGCCCCGCCCCCTTCCCCCATGGCCATCCAACAACGCAGCCAGCAAGGAGACATCTGCATTGATAACCGGCTCTTATCTCCATCACTTTCCTGAGAGATGGACCAGCAAGAGGGATGCAGGGAAGGGGAGGGGTGTCTCCTTGCTAGCTGTGTTGTTGGATGGCCACGGGGGAAGGGGGCGGAGCATGGGGCCAGCAAGAGGGATGCCGGGAAGGGGGCGGAGCATGGGGCCAGCAAGAGGGATGCCGGGAAGGGGGCGGAGCATGGGGCCAGCAAGAGGGATGCAGGGAAGGGGGCGGGGAGTCTCCTTGCTAGCTGTGTTGTCGGTCAGGGAAGACCTTCCACAGCACATAGTCAGATAGGACAAAGTACCCCCCGGGGACCGAACATTGTGATAACAAGACGACCGAAACTTGTAAACTACAGCACTGGAAAGTCGGGTCACCAATCTATATCTGCCGTCTGGCAGATCTGTGTAAATCTCAGGACCGGATGAATGGAATACACAAATGACAATCGATCATTTCCGCTCGGCGACGGTTTTCCCGCTCGGTGGTGGTGTTTCCGCTCGGCGGCGGTTTTCCCGCTCGGCGGCGGTGTTTCCTCTCGACTGTGGTGTTTCCTCTCGGCGGTGGTGTTTCCGCTCGGCGCCGGTGTTCCCGCTCGGCGGTGGTGTTTCTGCTCGGCAGCGGTTTTCCTGCTTGGCGACGGTGTTTCCGCTCGGCGACGGTGTTTCCTCTCGGCGGTGGTGTTTCCGCTCCGCAGCGGTTTTCCCGCTCGGCGGCGGTGTTTCCTCTCGGCGGTGGTGTTTCCGCTCGGCGACGGTGTTTCCGCTCGGCGGCGGTTTTCCTGCTCGGCGACGGTGTTCCCGCTCGGCGGTGGTGTTTCCGCTCGGCAGCGGTTTTCCTGCTCGGCAACGGTGTTCCCGCTCGGCGGTGGTGTTTCCTCTCGGCGGTGGTGTTTCCGCTCGGCAACGGTTTTCCCGCTCGGCGGGGGTGTTTCCTCTCAGCGGTGGTGTTTCCGCTCGGCGACGGTGTTCCCGCTCGGCGGTGGTGTTTCCGCTCGGCAGCGGTTTTCCTGCTTGGCGACGGTGTTTCCTCTCGGCGGTGGTGTTTCCGCTCGGCGACGGTGTTTCCTCTCGGCGGTGGTGTTTCCGCTCGGCAGCGGTTTTCCCGCTCGGCGGTGGTGTTTCCGCTCGGCGACGGTGTTTCCGCTCGGCGACGGTGTTTCCGCTCGGCGACGGTGTTTCCGCTCGGCTCGGCGGTTTTCCTGCTCGGCGACGGTGTTCCCGCTCGGCGGCGGTGTTTCCGCTCGGCAGCGGTTTTCCTGCTCGGCAACGGTGTTCCCGCTCGGCGGTGGTGTTTCCTCTCGCCGGTGGTGTTTCCGCTCGGCGACGGTTTTCCCGCTCGGCGGTGGTGTTTCCGCTCGGCGACGGTTTTCCCGCTCGGCGACGGTTTTCCCGCTCGGCGGTGGTGTTTCCTCTCGGCGACGGTTTTCCTGCTCGGCAACGGTGTTTCCGCTCGGCGGTGGTGTTTCCTCTCGGCGGTGGTGTTTCCGCTCGGCAACGGTTTTCCCGCTCGGCGGTGGTGTTTCCTCTCAGCGGTGGTGTTTCCGCTCGGCGACGGTTTTCCCGCTCGGCGGTGGTGTTTCCTCTCAGCGGTGGTGTTTCCGCTCTGCGATGGTTTTCCCGCTCGGCGGTGGTGTTTCCTCTCAGCGGTGGTGTTTCCGCTCGGCGACGGTTTTCCCGCTCGGCGGTGGTGTTTCCTCTCAGCGGTGGTGTTTCCGCTCGGCGACGGTTTTCCCGCTCGGCGGTGGTGTTTCCTCTCAGCGGTGGTGTTTCCGCTCGGCGATGGTGTTCCCGCTCGACGGTGGTGTTTCCGCTCGGCGGCGGTTTTCCTGCTCGGCGACGGTGTTCCCGCTCGGCGGTGGTGTTTCCTCTCGGCGGTGGTGTTTCTGCTCGGCGACGGTGTTCCCGCTCGGCGGTGGTGTTTCCTCTCAGCGGTGGTGTTTCCGCTCGGCGATGGTGTTCCCGCTCGACGGTGGTGTTTCCGCTCGGCGGCGGTTTTCCTGCTCGGCGACGGTGTTCCCGCTCGGCGGTGGTGTTTCCTCTCGGCGACGGTGTTCCCGCTCGGCGGTGGTGTTTCCGCTCGGCGATGGTGTTCCCGCTCGACGGTGGTGTTTCCGCTCGGCGGCGGTTTTCCTGCTCGGCGACGGTGTTCCCGCTCGGCGGTGGTGTTTCCTCTCGGCGGTGGTGTTTCTGCTCGGCGACGGTGTTCCCGCTCGGCGGTGGTGTTCCGCTCGGCGATGGTGTTCCCGCTCGACGGTGGTGTTTCCGCTCGGCGGCGGTTTTCCTGCTCGGCGACGGTGTTCCCGCTCGGCGGTGGTGTTTCCTCTCGGCGGTGGTGTTTCCTCTCGGCGGTGGTGTTTCTGCTCGGCGACGGTGTTCCCGCTCGGCGGTGGTGTTTCCGCTCGGCGGTGGTGTTTCCGCTCGGCGGCGGTTTTCCTGCTCGGCGACGGTGTTCCCGCTCGGCGGTGGTGTTTCCGCTCGGCGGTGGTGTTTCCGCTCGGCGGCGGTTTTCCCGCTCGGCGACGGTGTTCCCGCTCGGCGGTGGTGTTTCCGCTCGGCGACGGTGTTTTCGCTCGGCGTTGGTGTTTTCGCTCGGCGGCGGTGTTTCCGCTCGGCGGAGGTGTTTCCTCTCGGCGGCGGTGTTTCCGCTCGGCGGCGGTGTTCCCGCTCGGCGGCGGTGTTTCCGCTCGGCGGCGGTGTTTCCGCTCGGCGGTGGAATGTCCTTCTTTTTCCATGTGATAAATGATGATGTAATGATTTTCTGTGAAGCTTTACAAGGCACATCGGAGGGTCATTTACTAAATCGCTGTGAGAAGCTCTTATTATGTGATAAAAGGATTACAGAAGGGAAGACGGAATGTTTCTCCGGTGGGATTTCTATTATTACGGCACTAAGTGACGGTCTCGTTACGCCGCTGTCCATTAGCACCTCTTCCCGCGCTCTGCAATGCTTCTTATTTACCGCTCGGCCGTATTTCGCTCGCTCTACAAGATGGGCCATTAAGGAGGAGAAGGCCGTTCCGGCCGGCGGCTGCCCTTCCCGCAGTCTGGATGATTTCCATTCGCCGAGTTCAGGATGAATTACAATCCGGGGGGCTTTGTTATTGTTGTCTGCAGCCTTGGAGCTGCTTCGCTTCGCCCCCCGTTGGGCTCTTCGTATAGAAAGGCCGAGGATTGCTGGTTGTAGAACAAGGATCATCGATCGCTGAGGTTTTTCCGTGTTGTTTCCTCCGCTGATACAATTCCTGCCTCAGATTTATTCATCCTGATTGGCTCACCCAGGAGAGGTCGGAGTCCTGCGGACAGCCGATAGAGTCTTCAAGCCTCGGGGGAGGGGATTTCATGGCTGCTTCTTGCTTTCCAGTTATTATTTGTGGAGATAATAAAAGATTTTGGCCTTTGCTGCTCTTCTTGGTGGATCTTCATGTAATCGCCGGGTTGTCACCTTCTGGACCTGCTGACATCTAACATGGAAGACCACCTCTGATGAAGTCTCCGAGGAGTCACTACGAGGCCTTGTAGTCTGACAGCCTCCGCTATAAAGATAATAGTGGGACACGCATGCCCAGGAAAGAACATACAAGACATTAAGGTGGTGGAGACCAGAATGATGCGATGCTCATCCACCCAACCTGGAAGTTCAGGGAAGTCACTGCTAATATCAGCATAAAAATACTTTTGAAGTGCTCAAAAAAAGAAAAAAAAAAAACATAGTGATGTCTGTTCTCCTATATGGCTAAAAATAGGTGAACCCCCCTCCAAAGATGGAGTTCAGGGGTCTCCAGTGAAGGGTCCTGGTAATCCATCCGGCTCTATAAAAACATGGATGACCAGTTTGGTGTGAAGGAACACCAGTGTCCTGCACAGAGCCCTGACCTCTTCCATAAATGCCAATGGTGAGTCAGGACTTCTCACCAGCATCAGTATCTGACCTCACAAATGGTCACAAATTCCCACAGACACCCCCTAGGACTGTGGCCATTCTTGTGGAAAGTCTTCGCAGATCCGTAGAGGATGTTGAAGCCACAAAGGGGGACCAGCTCCATAGAGACTTTGAGGAGTTTGGTGTGAAGGGACTCGACTGTCCTGCACAGAGCCCTGACCTCATCCATACTGATCACCTTTGGGATGTCTGGGTTTCCATGACCAACAAACGAGGGGGAGTCCCAATTCCCTGAGACTCGTTGGTCGTGTTTTAGGAGATAAAGTAATAAGGTGATTATTGTTCTCTGACTGGCTGGAGTTTTCATGACCTTTTAATAATGACGTTCTTCACCTACCAACACATTCTCAACCCTACCGATGGTGAGCCGGGACTTCTCATCCAACATCAGTACCTGACCCCACAAATGGGTATAAATTCCCACAGACAGCCCCCAAAATCTTGTGGAAGTCCTTCCCAGAAAAGTGGAGGATGTTCTAGTCACAAAGGAGGGCAACTCTATAAAGACCCCCCAACCACACTGATCCCATTTGGGATGAATTGGACCACCAATGGTGAGCCGGGTCTTCTCATCCAACATCAGTACCTGATAGGGTGACCACATTTCCAGAATGCCATTCAGGGACACACCCACCCTTTTCCCCAAAAAAAAAAAGCTGATTTCAAAACCCTCGCCGATGATGGAATCGGTCACTCCTTTCCCTCCTGTGCGACTATCTCTATCATAGAGCGCTAGGAGGAAGTGATGTCACTTTAGCATGGGGGAGAAAATTTGAACAAGGACCGGTTGGGGTGCGGGGGGGGGGTGTGTAGGGATTGTTGGGGGTTCTGGGACTAATGTAGTCTCGGGGTTGACAGGGGATTCGGGTGATTTGTTGTGCGAATGGCTGGTGTTGGCAATTAAATGATCCCCGTCACAATGCTTGATATGGTGTCAGGATGATGAAATCACATTATTTCTATGACTACATTGTAATATATAATGAAATTGTTCAACTCACCTTAATGCAGAATCAGTGGAAACCCCGAGCTTGTCACTTGCCACCGTCGCCTGCCCCTCAGATGCAGCGTGTCACTTGCCACCGTCCGTGGTGGAGGTGGAGCCGGCCTGTTGAGAGCACTGGGTGCGGAGGGGGAGGAGGAAGTTAACTCCTCCTCTGCTTTGAAAGCTGGCAGTCGCAGCTGTGACATCACTGGTTGATAGACGCCAGTCGGCTCTAGCAACCAGTGGTCTAGCCAGTAGAAGTAGAGAAGAGTCTCTCCGGTGGAGGTGCGGAGGCAGAGCCAGTGCCATGGCGATAGCGGGATTTTGCTCCTCTGTCAGTTTCATTCCGGGACATTGTATTGTCCCGGAATGAAGGTGCCCGGGACCCGGGACAGACCTGCTAATTGCGGGACTGTCCAGGGCAATCCGGGACACGTGGGCACCCTAGTACCTGACCTCACAAATGGGTATAAATTCCCACAGACAGCCTCCAAAATCTTGTGTCTTCCCCAAAGAGTGGAGGACGTTCTAGACACAAAGGAGGACCATCTCCATATTAATGGCCATGAAGAGAGTCCGGTAATGTTCTCCTCTCATGTCTTGGTTGAGGTAAAATGCTGAGACTTGTAGTTTCCGGGAAGATGGAGTCCCCTGAGATGACCCCTCCCCCCCATTCTATCCTATAGGAACCCCCCGAGCCGATGATTCGGGGCTCCATTGTGAGGACGGCGGAGATCCCATTGAAGAACTCCTAATGGTCTCCCCTCTCCCGAGGGATTCTGGGAAATGTAGAAAGAGCTGTGAAGTCAGGAGAGCGAGACGCCATGATTGTTGGGGGAAGGGAGGAGGGGAGACACTGCAGAGAAATGTTGTCTCTCTCGGGCCTCCAGCGGAGATCTAGAAATCTCTCGGGCCTCCAGCGGAGATCTAGAAATCTCTCGGGCCTCCAGCGGAGATCTAGAAATGCCAGCAGGTGATTCAACCACCGAGGCGTCCAAAGCTGAAATCTCACTTTATTACTGTCTGTTCTTCACCCTCCAGAGGACGGCGGGAGGAACATCAGCACAGCAAGTGGGAGAACCGAGCCGGAGAGGGGGAGGAAATCATATCTGGGGGGGGGGGGGGGCACAAAGACAGGTGAGCGTGGCTGGAGTCTGGGGCAAATCTGTCCACGTAAAAGAGAATAGGGGGAGCTATAGAACCAGCGAGTCACCCCGGTGCCTAAAGAGGACTATAGAAGCTGTGCCCAAATCAGGCAGAGGACAGTCACCAGTATTGTCTGTGATCTCCCTGCAGCAGAGGGCAAAGGACCCGTCCCCAGTATTGTCTGTGATCTCCCTGCAGCAGAGGGCAGAGGACCCGTCCCCAGTATTGTCTGTGATCTCCCTGCAGCAGAGGACAAAGGACCCGTCCCCAGTATTGTCTGTGATCTCCCTGCAGCAGAGGACAAAGGACCCGTCCCCAGTATTGTCTGTGATCTCCCTGCAGCAGAGGGCAGAGGACCCGTCCCCAGTATTGTCTGTGATCTCCCTGCAGCAGAGGACAAAGGACCCGTCCCCAGTATTGTCTGTGATCTCCCTGCAGCAGAGGACAAAGGACCCGTCACCAGTATTGTCTGTGATCTCCCTGCAGCAGAGGACAAAGGACCCGTCCTCAGTATTGTCTGTGATCTCCCTGCAGCAGAGGGCAGAGGACCCGTCCCCAGTATTGTCTGTGATCTCCCTGCAGCAGAGGGCAGAGGACCCGTCCCCAGTATTGTCTGTGATCTCCCTGCAGCAGAGGGCAGAGGACCAGTCGCACCATGTTCTTTTTAGACTGATTCTGAATGTGAGAGGTCTGAGGTTTGTAATGTGAGGGGTCTATTACCTGAATGGGAGGGGTCTGCAGTTTGTAAATGGGAGGGATCTGATTCCTGAATGGGAGGGGTCTGAGGTTTGTAATGGGAGGGGTCTATTTCCTGAATGGGAGGGGTCTGAGGTTTGTAATGGGAGGAGTCTATTTCCTGAATGGGAGGGGTCTGAGGTTTGTAATGGGAGGGGTCTATTTCCTGAATGGGAGGGGTCTGAGGTTTGTAATGGGAGGGGTCTATTTCTTGAATGGGAGGGGTCTGAGGTTTGTAATGGGAGGGGTCTATTTCCTGAATGGGAGGGGTCTGAGGTTTGTAATGGGAGGGGTCTATTTCCTGAATGGGAGGGGTCTGAGGTTTGTAATGGGAGGGGTCTATTTCTTGAATGGGAGGGGTCTGCGGTTTGTAATGGGAGGGGTTTGATCCCTAAATGGGAGGGATCTGCGTTTTGTAAATGGGAGGGTCTGGCTCAATATAATCACCTAGTGCACTCTCAGTGTTCTGAGGAGGAAAGTTTCAGGTTCTGCATCCCTTTAGAAGTATTTAACCCTAGGGAGTATCTCATCAAAAGTGAAATTCCTATTACAAGGGGTGCCTAAAATCTGACTTGTATCGTAGTGCAGACTTCTGGGTAAATTAGTCAGCCAATCACACAAGCAGGAAATTACATTTCTGGGGGCGGTCCTTATACCATCTGTGTACAGAGCGCCTCCAGGTGGCCATATTGCATATTACAGAAAATGACAGCGGCTGCAGATTGAAAGGGAAAGGTCATTTCTAATTCCATCCAATCACAATATGACTTGTGTATATGAGATTTTTTATTTGCTATATTTTGTGGATTTCCCCTTTCTTGGGATTTTAGTGTGTGAGGAATGTTCTGGGGAAGGTTTGTCTTTTTCTGCCCCCTGTGAGATTTCCACCCTGATTTATGGTGGACAATGTGAACCGGAGGAGCTTGCACTCATAGAGGACCAATCCGCTGATTGGCAGGTGTGTGGATGGGATACGGGGAGACGTGTCCCGGTTGGCGGCGTTTGTTTGGCGTTCTCCTTGGCAGGCGCGGTTTGCTCGCCGGCACCCACCTTCTCCCCATTAATTAATCAGGCTCCTTTGTAGATATAAATTATGCACCAGAACTGTCTTTGAAGAGGCGGCAGAAGAGCCGCGATGGATAAAGGAAACATTCGGGAACACGTGGAGCGTAGAGAAGCCTCCTTAGCAGATAGTTGGTGGACTAGTAATTAGATTTGGTGGCACAGAATCAATAGGGATCAGCTCAGCCATTAGAGACATTGTTGTCTCGGCTCCCATTGTGTGATGTACGAGACCGCGCTGTCACCTCATGGAATGGACTCTATAGAGGCGAAATCAGAGAGGAGCTCAGCGTCTGTTCAATGCAGAGATTGGAGGGGCGCCGGAGAGGGACTGGGGTGTGAGGAGATGATGGGGGAAGGATTGGGGTGTGAGGAGATGATGGGGGAAGGATCGGGGTGTGAGGAGATGATGGGGAGGATCGGGGTGTGAGGAGATGATGGGGGAGGATCGGGGTGTGAGGAGATGATGGGAAGGATCGGGGTGTGAGGAGATGATGGGGAAGGATCGGGGTGTGAGGAGATGATGGGGAAGGATTGGGGTGTGAGGAGATGATGGGGAAGGATTGGGGTGTGAGGAGATGATGGGGAAGGATCGGGGTGTGAGGAGATGATGGGGAAGGATTGGGGTGTGAGGAGATGATGGGGAAGGATCGGGGTGTGAGGAGATGATGGGGAAGGATTGGGGTGTGAGGAGATGATGGGGGAGGATTGGGGTGTGAGGAGATGATGGGGAAGGATTGGGGTGTGAGGAGATGATGGGGGAGGATTGGGGTGTGAGGAGATGATGGGGAAGGATCGGGGTGTGAGGAGATGATGGGGAAGGATCGGGGTGTGAGGAGATGATGGGGGAGGATCGGGGTGTGAGGAGATGATGGGGAAGGATTGGGGTGTGAGGAGATGATGGGGAAGGATTGGGGTGTGAGGAGATGATGGGGAAGGATCGGGGTGTGAGGAGATGATGGGGAAGGATTGGGGTGTGAGGAGATGATGGAGAGGATTGGGGTGTGAGGAGATGATGGGGAAGGATTGGGGTGTGAGGAGATGATGGGGGAGGATTGGGGTGTGAGGAGATGATGGGGAAGGATTGGGGTGTGAGGAGATGATGGAGGAGGATCGGGGTGTGAGGAGATGATGGGGGAGGATCGGGGTGTGAGGAGATGATGGGGAAGGATTGGGGTGTGAGGAGATGATGGGGAGGATTGGGGTGTGAGGAGATGATGGGGAAGGATTGGGGTGTGAGGAGATGATGGAGAGGATTGGGGTGTGAGGAGATGATGGGGAAGGATTGGGGTGTGAGGAGATGATGGGGAAGGATTGGGGTGTGAGGAGATGATGGGGAAGGATTGGGGTGTGAGGAGATGATGGGGAAGGATTGGGGTGTGAGGAGATGATGGGGAAGGATTGGGGTGTGAGGAGATGATGGAGAGGATTGGGGTGTGAGGAGATGATGGGGAAGGATTGGGGTGTGAGGAGATGATGGGGGAGGATTGGGGTGTGAGGAGATGATGGGGAAGGATTGGGGTGTGAGGAGATGATGGGGAGGATCGGGGTGTGAGGAGATGATGGGGGAGGATCGGGGTGTGAGGAGATGATGGGGAAGGATTGGGGTGTGAGGAGATGATGGAGGAGGATTGGGGTGTGAGGAGATGATGGGGGAGGATTGGGGTGTGAGGAGATGATGGGGAAGGATTGGGGTGTGAGGATATTATGGGGGAGGATTGGGGTGTGAGGAGATGATGGGGAATGATTGGGGTGTGAGGAGATGATGGGGAGGATTGGGGTGTGAGGAGATGATGGGGGAGGATTGGGGTGTGAGGAGATGATGGGGAAGGATTGGGGTGTGAGGAGATGATGGGGAAGGATTGGGGTGTGAGGAGATGATGGGGGAGGATCGGGGTGTGAGGAGATGATGGGGAGGATTGGGGTGTGAGGAGATGATGGGGAGGATTGGGGTGTGAGGAGAGATGATGGGGAGGATTGGGGTGTGAGGAGATGATGGGGAGGATTGGGGTGTGAGGAGATGATTGGGAGGATCGGGGTGTGAGGAGATGATGGGGAGGATCGGGGTGTGAGGAGATGATGGGGGAGGATTGGGGTGTGAGGAGATGATGGGGGAGGATTGGGGTGTGAGGAGATGATGGGGGAGGATTGGGGTGTGAGGAGATGATGGGGGAGGATTGGGGTGTGAGGAGATGATGGGGAAGGATTGGGGTGTGAGGAGATGATGGGGGAGGATTGGGGTGTGAGGAGATGATGGGGGAGGATTGGGGTGTGAGGAGATGATGGGAAGGATTGGGGTGTGAGGAGATGATGGGGAGGATTGGGGTGTGAGGAGATGATGGGGAAGGATTGGGGTGTGAGGAGATGATGGGGGAGGGATTGGGGTGTGAGGAGATGATGGGGAGGGATTGGGGTGTGAGGAGATGATGGAGGAGGATTGGGGTGTGAGGAGATGATGGGGAAGGGTTGGGGTGTGAGGAGATGATGGGGAAGGATCGGGGTGTGCGGAGATGATGGGGAAGGATTGGGGTGTGAGGAGATGATGGGGAAGGATTGGGGTGTGCGGAGATGATGGGGACGGATTGGGGTGTGAGGAGATGATGGGGAAGGATTGGGGTGTGAGGAGATGATGGGGAAGGATTGGGGTGTGAGGAGATGATGGGGAGGATTGGGGTGTGAGGAGATGATGGGGGAGGATTGGGGTGTGAGGAGATGATGGGGAGGATCGGGGTGTGAGGAGATGATGGGGAAGGATTGGGGTGTGAGGAGATGATGGAGAGGATTGGGGTGTGAGGAGATGATGGGGAAGGATTGGGGTGTGAGGAGATGATGGAGAGGATCGGGGTGTGAGGAGATGATGGGGAAGGATTGGGGCGTGAGGAGATGATGGGGAAGGATTGGGGTGTGAGGAGATGATGGGGGAGGATTGGGGTGTGAGGAGATGATGGGGAGGATTGGGGTGTAAGGAGATGATGGGGGAGGATTGGGGTGAGGAGATGATGGGGGAAGGATTGGGGTGTGAGGAGATGATGGGGGAGGATTGGGGTGTGAGGAGATGATGGGAGAGGATTGGGGTGTGAGGAGATGATGGGGGAAGGATTGGGGTGTGAGGAGATGATGGGGGAGGATTGGGGTGTGGGTGTGTGAGGAGATGATGGGGAGGATTGGGGTGTGAGGAGATGATGGGGAGGATTGGGGTGTGAGGAGATGTTGGGGGAGGATCGGGGTGTGAGGAGATGATGGGGGAGGATTGGGGTGTGAGGAGATGATTGGGAGGATTGGGGTGTGAGGAGATGATGGGGAGGATGGGGAAGGATTGGGGTGTGAGGAGATGATGGGGGAGGATTGGGGTGTGAGGAGATGATGGGGAGGATTGGGGTGTGAGGAGATGATGGGGAGGATTGGGGTGTGAGGAGATGATGGGGAGGATTGGGGTGTGAGGAGATGATGGGGAAGGATTGGGGGTGGTGAGGAGATGATGGGGGAGGATTGGGGTGTGAGGAGATGATGGGGAAGGATTGGGGTGTGAGGAGATGATGGGGGAGGATTGGGGTGTGAGGAGATGATGGGGGAGGATTGGGGTGTGAGGAGATGATGGGAGGATTGGGGTGTGAGGAGATGATTGGGAGGATTGGGGTGTGAGGAGATGATGGGGGAGGATTGGGGTGTGAGGATATGATGGGAGAGGATTGGGGTGTGAGGAGATGATGGGGAGGATTGGGGTGTGAGGAGATGATGGGGAGGATTGGGGTGTGAGGAGATGATGGGGGAGGATTGGGGTGTGAGGAGATGATGGGGAGGATTGGGGTGTGAGGAGATGATGGGGAGGATTGGGGTGTGAGGAGATGATGGGGGAGGATTGGGGTGTGAGGAGATGATGGGGAGGATTGGGGTGTGAGGAGATGATGGGGAAGGATTGGGGTGTGAGGAGATGATGGGGAGGATTGGGGTGTGAGGAGATGATGGGTGAGGATTGGGGTGTGAGGAGATGATGGGAGAGGATTTGGGTGTGAGGAGATGATGGGGGAGGATTGGGGTGTGAGGAGATGATGGGAGAGGATTGGGGTGTGAGGAGATGATGGGAAGGATTGGGGTGTGAGGAGATGATGGAGAGGATTGGGGTGTGAGGAGATGATGGAGAGGATTGGGGTGTGAGGAGATGATGGGGAAGATTGGGGTGTGAGGAGATGATGGGAGGATTGGGGTGTGAGGAGATGATGGGGAGGATTGGGGTGTGAGGAGATGATGGGAAGGATTGGGGTGTGAGGAGATGATGGAGAGGATTGGGGTGTGAGGAGATGATGGGGAGGATTGGGGTGTGAGGAGATGATGGGGGAGGATTGGGGTGTGAGGAGATGATGGGGAAGGATTGGGGTGTGAGGAGATGATGGGGAGGATTGGGGTGTGAGGAGATGATGGGGAAGGATTGGGGTGTGAGGAGATGATGGGGAGGATTGGGGTGTATGGAGATGATGGGGAAGGATTGGGGTGTGAGGAGATGATGGGAGAGGATTGGGGTGTGAGGAGATGATGGGGAAGGATTGGGGTGTGAGGAGATGATGGGGAAGGATTGGGGTGTGAGGAGATGATGGGGAGGATTGGGGTGTGAGGAGATGATGGGGGAGGATTGGGGTGTGAGGAGATGATGGGGGAGGATTGGGGTGTGAGGAGATGATGGAGAGGATTGGGGTGTGAGGAGATGATTGGGAGGATTGGGGTGTGAGGAGATGATGGGAAGGATTGGGGTGTGAGGAGATGATGGAGAGGATTGGGGTGTGAGGAGATGATGGGGAAGGATTGGGGTGTGAGGAGATGATGGGGAGGATTGGGGTGTGAGGAGATGATGGGGAAGTATTGGGGTGTGAGGAGATGATGGAGAGGATTGGGGTGTGAGGAGATGATGGGGAAAGATTGGGGTGTGAGGAGATGATGGGGGAGGGATTGGGGTGTGAGGAGATGATGGGGGAGGATTGGGGTGTGAGGAGATGATGGGGGAGGGATTGGGGTGTGAGGAGATGATGGGGAAGGATTGGGGTGTGAGGAGATGATGGGGAAGGATTGGGGTGAGGAGATGATGGGGGAAGAATTGGGTGAGGAGATGATGGGGAAGGATTGGGGTGTGGGGAGGAGGGGTGTGAGGAGATGATGGGGAAGGATTGGGGTGTGAGGAGATGATGGGAAGGATTGGGGTGTGAGGAGATGATGGGGAAGGATTGGGGTGTGAGGAGATGATGGGGAAGGATTGGGGTGTGAGGAGATGATGGGGAGGATTGGGGTGTGAGGAGATGATGGGGGAGGATTGGGGTGTGAGGAGATGATGGGGAAGGATTGGGGTGTGAGGAGATGATGGGGAGGATTGGGGTGTGAGGAGATGATGGAGAGGATTGGGGTGTGAGGAGATGATGGGGAAGGATTGGGGCGTGAGGAGATGATGGGGAAGGATTGGGGTGTGAGGAGATGATGGGGGAGGATTGGGGTGTGAGGAGATGATGGAGAGGATTGGGGTGTGAGGAGATGATGGGAAGGATCGGGGTGTGAGGAGATGATGGGGAAGGATCGGGGTGTGAGGAGATGACACTCCGTTTCAGTGCTTTTGTCATATACGGCTCCCTCCCAGTCTGATTATAGATAGTTGTGTATCCGGGTCCTCCGGGGGGCCCATAGTCATGTATCCGGGTCCTCCAGGGCCCATGGTCGTGTATCGGGGTCCTCCAGGGCCCATAGTCATGTATCCGGGTCCTCCAGGGCCCATAGTCGTGTATCGGGGTTCTCAAGGGCCCATAGTCATGTATCCGGGTCCTCCGGGGGCCCATAGTCATGTATCCGGGTCCTCCAGGGCCCATAGTCGTGTATCGGGGTTCTCAAGGGCCCATAGTCATGTATTCGGGTCCTCCGGGGGGCCCATAGTCATGTATCGGGGTCCTCCGGGGCCCATAGTCATGTATCCGGGTCCTCCGGGGGCCCATAGTCATGTATCCTGGTCCTCCGGGGGCCCATAGTCATGTATCCGGGTCCTCCGGGGGCCCATAGTCATGTATCCGGGTCCTCCGGGGGGCCCATAGTCATGTATCCGGGTCCTCCGGGGGCCCATAGTCGGTAGAATTCAGTCCTCTCCACAAGCCTGTGACCCGGCTAGATCTGTCACAGGATGGTCTCCTGATCCTCACCGTCTTCTCCGGCTGTAAACCAGCCCAGTAAATTGATCGTTGGCGTTGGAGGACCTGGATGCTCGGCGGGTGCAAACAGAACAATCTCTCCGTATAACAAATATTGATCTTTTTTTTTGTGCACGAAAAACCCTCAGAAATGTAATAACAGGGAGGAACGATCGAATGATTTGTATCAAAAATACAATGTTGGGAATTACTAAAAATAATCAACGATTGAATGAAGAGGACCCGTCACACATAGATGGGGCGCAGCGTGACCCCTCCCCCCCCCCCCCCTGCCCTTTCTGGCACTTTTTGTTTACAAGCAAAATCTGTATTTTTTGCTAGAAAATAACTCCGACCCTCAAACATGATTTATTATTTTATTAGAAGACATCTAGGAAAAAATAACGATCATTGCAATTTTGTATGTCATGCGGTATTTGCGCAGCGGTTTTCAAACGCAAAAAAACCCACAATATATAACCCAATTTTTTGGGGGGTAAAAGATGATGTTTTGACTCTTTTGTCACCTTTTTGGTGAAATAGTAGGGGTCCTTTTGTACCCCCTTACCATTTCACACAGGGGGGGGGGCCGGGATCTGGGGGTCCCTTTGTTAAAGGGGGCTTCCAGATTCCGATAAGCCCCCCCGCCCGCAGACCCCCATAACCAACGGCCAGGGTTGTGGGGATGAGGCCCTTGTCCTCATCAACATGGGGACAAGGTGTTTTGGGGGGGACCCCAAAGCATCCTCCCAATGTTGAGGGCATATGGCCTGGTACGGTTCAGGAGGGGGGGGCGCTCTCGTCCCCACCTCTTTTCCTGCGGCCTGCCAGGTAGCGTGCTCGGATAAGGGCCTGGTATGGATTTTGAGGGGGGCCCCCACGCCATTTTTTTATTTTATTTGGTGCGGGGTTTCCCTTAAAATCCATCCCAGACCTGAAAGGCCTGGTATGCTCTTGGAGGGGAACCCATGCCGTTTTTTTTTTTTTTATTTAAAGTCGTCTGGCTTGGGGGGGCGACTTAAAAAGTCGCGTTTTAAGTCGCGCTGGAAGTCGTGTTGCCCGTGTGTGAATGGACTGTAATGATAATGGCGTGCGCTATTCGCGGTGCGCCGGTATATTATGTGTGCGCCGGTTCATACGCTCAAGTAATAATTTATCTGGCGCAGCGCATTCATCTCGGTAAATCCGCCCCTTTGTGTTGGTCTATCCCAATAAAATACATTTATGTTTTTTGGTTGTCACATGACAAAATGTGGGAAATGTCAGGGGTATGAATACTTTTTCCAGGCGCTGTGTGTATTGAAGTCGGAAGGCGGTTTTATTATAGCAGAGAATTTGTCACCAGACCGTGAAATGATCTTTCTACACATTATGGGTGAAATCAAAGTCCAGAGAACCAAATAATCTTCTCCAAAGTCTGAAATCCTTTATTGTTGATAGAAATGTGATAAGAAGAAGAAGAAAAATGACCAACGCGTTTCGGAGGCCCCACTTCATCGGGGGTTGGACTTGTACCGTATTGTATTCAATGGATTCTGTAGAACCTCCCGGAGGATGGCCTCTATCAGGAGATTTATATGATTAGTAGCTGAGGATCTCCATCATTTCTCCTGGTAGAGGCCGCGTCCTCCGGGAGGCTCCACAGAGTCCATTTAAGAAGCAAATTCCAATGATGGGGGAATCTCTTGGCCTCCGAAACGCGTTGGTTACCATTGCTCTTCCTGTTACATTTCTATCAACAAAGGATTATGGACTTGTGAGAAGATGGTTGGTGCTCCGGATTTCCATGTGGACTCTTTGATTTGGGGACCCCCTTCCCCCCACTTATTGATGATTGAAGATCTTCATCAAGTTCTGTGACCATCAGTGGAATAAATGGAGAAGTTTAATGAAAGCAGCAAAAAAATAAAAATGAAAGCGCCCCGTCCCCTAAGATAGTGCGCAAAGGCGAATGTGTGTCGGTCCCGCCCTCACGCAAACATCGATCGTCCCACATGTGAGGTGTCACCACGAACACCACCACGCGGGCAGTAATTCTATATGACGTCCTGGACTTTCAGTGGGAATATCTGAGTGACGGGTTCAGCTCCAAACATCATTCAGATATCTTTGTTTTCACCCGGCGATTCTGTGCACCATAAGATCGATCATGGCGGCAGTTTCATCGCTGGATCGTTATTACAGGCTACGGGAGAGGCCGTCCTCCCCTCACACCACCATCCGGTGCTTCTCCGGGCTCTCCAGCGCCATCCGGTGCTTCTCCGGGCTCTCCAGCGCCATCCAGTGCTTCTCCGGGCTCTCCAGCGCCATCCGGTGCTTCTCCGGGCTCTCCAGCGCCATCCGGTGCTCCTCCGGGCTCTCCAGCGCCATCCAGTGCTTCTCCGGGCTCTCCAGCGCCATCGGGGACCTGGAGAAAGAATCGGCCACCACCGGATGACGAGCATAGAGATTTCCAGATGGTCACCGGTCATCTCTATGACCATCGGAGGCCCGGGCGTCGCCTAGGGAGATTTTTAAGTACTGAAGTTTGGCGCCATTCCACAAGTGTGCGCAATTTTAAAGCGTGACGTGTTGGGTATCTATTTACTTGGTGTAACATCATCTCTCACATTATGTAACAAAAATTGGCCTAACTTTACTGTTTTGTTATTTTTTAAATCATGAATCGGTTTTTTTTTTCCCAAAAAAATTGAAAAATTTGAACAATTTGAAAAATTGTTGCACAAATACTGTGGGAGATAAAAAGTGGCAATGACCGCCATTTTATTCCCTAGGGTGTCTGCTTAAAAAAATATATATATATTTTACTAAAAAAAATTGGATTATATATTGTGTTTTTTTGCATTAGAATTTAAAAAAGTGTATTTTCCCCCCAAAAATTGTGTTTGAAAAAACGCTGCGCAAATCCTGTGTAACTAAAAAAAACTGCAACACCCACCAATTTATTCTCTAGGGCCTCAGCTTAAAAAAATGATATTTAATGTTGGGGGGGGGGGGGGTTGAGTCATTTTTAGCAAACAAAACAGATTTTTACTTGTAAACAAAAAGTGTAAAAAAATTAAATAAAAAAATAGCCTGGGGGGGTAAAAACTCCTGTCTGGGGTTATCAATCTAATACTGAGAACTATTTTCCCGGCAGATCTGTATTTCGGGGGGACGAATGAAGCATCTGATTGGTTTGTGGCTTTGATCCCCCCGGCAATCACTTAGTTAAACCCTTCTATGAAGTGACTCGGCTCCTCTGTAATTATCCGGCCGGCGGGCAGTGCCAGTCAGCGCGGTTCCACTTGGCGCGGTGTATATATATATATATATATATAGAGAGCGCTCCCCGCCATGTCGGGTTCTGAGCGCGGCCCTCCAGGCCCTCCGGAGATCTGTAATCAGAGAAATAAATGATTCTTCTCTCGCAGTCATTCGGCCGCTGACCGCTCACTTAAAAAGGCGTCTATCGCCGAGCGCGTTATCGGCCGCCGCATTGTAATGGCGGTTATTACACCAAAGCAGCGAAGTCTCCGCCATTCATCGCAGCAATTTTCTGTCGCATTTTCTCTTTTTTGCAATTTAGGGAACGGCGGTAATACGTTCCGGGGGCCCGGCCACCGAGGTGTCAGCACGCAGTCGTTGTGCCGCTAATGGCCCCTCCGCCCGCCTTCTGCGCAACATCCGTCTCTCCTCCAGTAACAGGACAGGATTGTGCCGGCTGAGGATCGCTGTTCAGGGCCGAGAGGAAAGGGGCCCCAGAGGAGCTGAAAACTCCGGCTATAAATAATATGGGATATTACGGAACGCGTTGGAGAAGAATTGGATTATTGCTCATTAACCTCTTCTTGTCATTTTCCACACACGGCTCAATGACTTAAAAGTCCTGAACTTTCTGTATTTTCTGAACACGGAATTCCGGAGAGCAAAACGCCATCGCTGCAATTTATTATGTTGCACAATTTTTACGTGTTCATTAAATCGATATTTTCAGTAAAAAAAAAAAAAAAAGATCAAAAAATGAATTTTATTCCACACAAACCACAATTTAATCCCCAATATGTTTGTAAAAAACAAAAATGAGGTCAACTCGAGTAAATTGACACCGAATACATCAAAAGCGCGATCGTCTGAGAAATGGTGAACGATCGGCCAACCACACCTGAGCACCTCACCTGTGTGTGGGGGAGGGGAGGGGTGAGCAGAATGGATTCCTATGTGACACCATTCCTGGGCTGGACAAGTGGAGAAATTGTTCCGGTGTAAACACACATATCACACATTTACAGGTGTTCCCATTGATGTTTATTGGACCAGAAAATCCTGAATACATTCAATAAAAAGCTCAGGTTGTTCTTTGTGCATAGGGTGTAGGACGTTGGGTGTTCTTTGTGCATAGGGTGTAGGACGTTGGGTGGGGGGGGTGTAGGACGTTGGGTGGGGGGTGTAGGACGTTGGGTGGGGGTGTAGGACGTTGGGTGGGGGGGGTGTAGGACGTGGGACGTTGGGTGGGGGGTGTAGGACGTTGGGTGGGGGGTGTAGGACGTTGGGTGGGGGGTGTAGGACGTTGGGTGGGGGGTGTAGGACGTTGGACGTTGGGTGGGGGGTGTAGGACGTTGGACGTTGGGTGTGGGGTGTAGGACGTTGGGTGGGGGGTGTAGGACGTTGGGTGTGGGGTGGGGGGTGTAGGACGTTGGGTGGGGGGTGTAGGAAATCTGTATTTTTTAGATAATGGTGATTGTTTCTGATACTAAACATAACGCCATCATTGGGGAGACATGAGCGGGGAGGACTTTGCCGGCTCCATATTTGGAGGTCTATTTAGAGAAGGATTCACACATTTCTCAATGGAATCCAATTATAAAATGTGTGAATCCCGGGAGGGAATCTCGTGGGAACGTCTTTATATAACTGGATGGTTTCTTTCTACATAGAGTGTTTTGCCTCTTCTCGTTCTTTGTTACTTCTCAGAGCTGCTGATCTTCTGCAGCCTCTTTGCTTCCACTTCCTGTCTCCATACACTCCAGTGATGGCATTTCTCAGGGCGGGTCTCCTGATGGTGACACCAGCGGCCATTGTGGTATGTTGGGGTGCATTGGCAGACCTTTCATTTCAGTGGGTTCCTCAATGTTCGGAGTCGGCCACGTTGAGGATGATAATGATGGTATTTCCATTGGTGTAATGAGGTGGTGGAAATTTTGCTAAATTGTTCAGCAATGAAAACTCTCAATTAAGTTCTTCTAAGCGACCCCTGAGGAGGAGGATGGTGAAGGTGAAGGTGGTGATTATGAAGGTAATAAGGATAATGGCGGTGATGATGATGATGATGATGATGGTGGAGATTCCTTGGCTTTGAGGTGACTTCTATTTCAGTGTATTGTGGGAACTATAGAATGACAAAGGAGGGATTGGACTGTAAGGTGGGTGTTACCGCAGCACTGCACACTAACCGCGGCGCGGTGCCGATCTTTTTGTAAGGATCGCTAAAATACATCACCAATGGATCACAATGGATCACAATGGATCCACATTTTTAAAAAAAAGTCCATTTATTTGGAAGTTTGGCGGCCGGTTTCTCGTGGATGTTTTTCTGCCACGCCTGCCAGCGCGCCGCACACCGCGGACAAACGTACCGGATGACATAGAAATCTGAATCCGACCTCCAACATTCCGCTCTCTTCTTCCCGGACTCGGCGCCCCATCCGGTCCCCTGGAATTCTCGGTTCGGCGCTCCATCTACAAGTCTTGTATTTCGGTATTTCTGGAAATGTCGGATTTTTGCAGTTTTTGTGGCTCGCGGTGATAAAATGCGGCGTAACGGAGATTAAACTGAGCGCTGTTTGTACGCCGTCCTTATTTCAGGTGAAGGGACAGTAAAGTCTTCCAGTGGTTGGCGTGGATTTCGATCTACTATAATACAGCGGCGTGATCACAGAAGAGCGTTCGCTCGTTATCTTCCTCCGAGGATCCTGGGGGGGGGGGGGACAAATTGCCGCAGTTTGTTTATTTTTTTTCCTCCTTTACTGTGAAGCAGACGGAGAACGGTCATTAAACTCCTCGCCATCCATCCACCGCCGCAGCCAGCGCAGTGTACAGGAACGTGCCGCCTGCCCACGCTGACATTTTAAAGGCACAGTTCAGCCAATCAGGAAGACTTTAGATTTGACGGAACGCGTGTGACCGTTATAAACGTCCCGCTGGGAAGACGCGACCAAGTGAAATGATTCCAGCTTTGGGATGTCCCACTCAGACATCCAGGGGGATCCGGGGACCAGAGGAAGAATTAGAGGGCCAAACAATAAAACTTAACAAGTCCACAACCCAAAACTGAACAAAACCGCGCCCCACGCCCTGCGTCCCGCCCCCCGTGCCCCGCCCCCCGTGCCCCACGCCTCGCCCCCCGCGCCAAAACATTTCTCTTTTATTAATAGACTTTATTCTTTTGGAATTTGCTCTCCACCAGACCCCCCCCCCTCCCTCTCTCCACGTCTTTTACCCCAGGGAGGGGCTTCTCAGGGTGAATCCTATTGGAGGAGGAGAGTCTGTTGGACGATTGTGTTAGTAATGAACGGTTCCCCATATATATATTGGCAGTGGTGTCTTTTGGGTATTTTGGATGAGGATTGAGGACGGGTTCCCTGTAGCCTTGGGCCCCGGGGCTGGTGACGGGGTTGCAAGTCCCCCTTGAGGGGCCCCTATTACTACTGCATTGTAAAGTCCAAAGAGTTTTATTTCAGTGGATGAGGATCTGTTGCATTTCGGGGGCCCTTCTTAGGATGATACTTTGAAGGCCACCCTAAAGCCCAGTACAGGCTGGCAGATATTTTGGTTAAACCCAGTGGGCTGAACGAAAACAAAAACGAAGAGGTCGACAGTATCCGCTGTACTAACTATGTAATGTTAGTACAGCGATCTTCCACGCTGAGCTTTTGTGTTCTGACAGGGGGACTGCCAATGGCTGAGAGCGCTGATCGAATGCCGATTGGCAGACTTACTTTAGTCATGTTCCTTCCAGGAACTCCTTCCAGACCATCGGCAGTCCGAATGTCCGCTCGATATTCCACACGTGTGCATGACCCTTAAACCTTGAGGATATTTTAAGGCCATCCTAAGCTCTGATGATAGTGGCGGTCGTCCTAAACCCTGATGATAGTGACGGTCGTCCTAAGCCCTGATGATAGTGACCGTCGTCCTAAGCCCTGATGATAGTGACGGTCGTCCTAAGCCCTGATGATAGTGACGGCCGTCCTAAACCCTGATGATAGTGATGGCCGTCCTAAGCCCTGATGATAGTGACCGTCGTCCTAAACCCTGATGATAGTGACCGTCGTCCTAAGCCCTGATGATAGTGACCGTCGTCCTAAACCCTGATGATAGTGACGGTCGTCCTAAGCCCTGATGATAGTGACAGTCGTCCTAAACCCTGATGATAGTGACTGACGTCCTAAACCCTGATGATAGTGATGGCCGTCCTAAGCCCTGATGATAGTGACCGTCGTCCTAAACCCTGATGATAGTGACGGTCGTCCTAAGCCCTGATGATAGTGATGGCCGTCCTAAGCCCTGATGATAGTGACAGTCGTCCTAAACCCTGATGATAGTGACGGCTGTCCTAAGCCCTGATGATAGTGACGGCCGTCCTAAGCCCTGATGATAGTGACGGCTGTCCTAAACCCTGATGATAGTGACGGCCGTCCTAAGCCCTGATGATAGTGACGGCTGTCCTAAACCCTGATGATAGTGACGGCCGTCCTAAGCCCTGATGATAGTGACGGCTGTCCTAAACCCTGATGATAGTGACGGCTGTCCTAAGCCCTGATGATAGTGACGGCTGTCCTAAACCCTGATGATAGTGACGGCTGTCCTAAGCCCTGATGATAGTGACGGCTGTCCTAAGCCCTGATGATAGTGACGGCCGTCGTAAGCTCTGATGATAGTGACGGTCGTCCTAAGCTCTGATGATAGTGACGGTCGTCCTAAGCCCTGATGATAGTGACGGCCGTCCTAAGCTCTGATGATAGTGACGGTCGTCCTAAGCTCTGATGATAGTGACGGTCGTCCTAAACTCTGATGATAGTGACGGTCGTCCTAAACTCTGATGATAGTGACAGTCGTCCTAAACTCTGATGATAGTGACAGTCGTCCTAAGCTCTGATGATAGTGACAGTCGTCCTAAGCTCTGATGATAGTGACGGTCGTCCTAAGCTCTGATGATAGTGACGGTCGTCCTAAGCTCTGATGATAGTGACGGTCGTCCTAAACCCTGATGATAGTGACGGTCGTCCTAAGCCCTGATGCGGAGGACTCAGATTGACCCCTGAAATAGAATGAACCTCCCCCCCCTCCCGGGTTTTATTATCGGTGGTCTGGAGTTGGGGGTCTGAATATCAAATTCCGGACATGGAGATTACAGAGAAATTTCCATTAATTGATCTGTAATAAATTTCTGGTTACATTGTAATTATTTTTTTATGTAAATATTATTTTACAGTTTAGATGATTTTTTTTCCTTCCTGTCGTCGCCGTTTCTCATCCCAGTCGCTCGCCTGCGTTTCCAGGTAGTTAATATTCAGGACGCAGCCGAGCGCCATAACAGCATGTTTGCACATTTGCTGTAATAATCCTTTAATGTGAATATGTAGTCGAGTTAATTAAGAGCTTTGAAAAGAAAGTGCCCAGAGCGGAAGCCGGCCCCTTGCCTCTAATTACCCGGTGAGCAACAGGATCCGTCCCCGCTGGCGGAATGGGGTGGGGGAGGGGCTGTTCTTTACAACGCTCTGACATCACACGGATGGCTCGTCCTGAACTCGCAGCCAATGCGGCTCTGACGGGGGATGTACCAGGGCGCCCCCTATCTCTCAATTCATCACTCACCCGGTGTAGGGAATATAGAGCTGGAATTATAAGGGGGCAAAAGGGGAAGCTGCCCTGGGCCCTTCTATACAAAAATAATATATAATAATAAAAAACTTTCCTTCTTTTATTAAATGTATCGTGAGAAGTAATATTTTCCCGCCCATCATCTGTAAACGTTTTTACTCTGGACTAATATTAGACACGTGCCGATCGTTACATTCCGAATTAAGATTTGGACAAATTTTTGTTTTTTGGAAAATTCAAATGTATCAGAATTTCCGAATTACAACAGTACCGAATTTAAACGATTCCGAAATAACAAAAAAATAATAATTCGGACGAAAATCGAATTCAAACAGTTTTCAAATTCGAATCATTTTCCAATTTCCTAACAGAACAAAATAGAAAATAAAACAACAGAACAGACTAAAATATAATAGAAACAAATAGAATAACATAGAATATAACCGTCTTCTGGAATTCAAATTTCAAATTGAGTAAATTTGAATTTGAATACATAAGGAAAGACTAGAATAGAAAAAAACAATAGAATAGAATAGAAAGAATATAAACATTTCCCAAAATTCAAATAGAAATAAACAGAATAGAATGAATTTGAATTTTACATAACGGGCAAAAGGACTAGAATAGAAAAAAACAATAGAATAAGAAGAAAGAAAGAAATATAAACATTTCCCAAAATTCAAATAGAATCAATTTAGAATAGAATAGAAAAAAAGAGAATAGATTCAAGATAGAAAATAACAGAATAGTATAGAAAGAATATAAACATTTCCCAAAATTCAAATAGAATAGATTCAAATAGAAAATAACAGAATAGTATAGAAAGAAAAACAGAATAGAATAGAAAGAATATAACCATCTTCCGAAATTCTAATTTCGAATAGAATAAATTTGATTTTGAATATAAAAGTATAGAATAGTATATAAAGGAATAGAAAATAAAATATTCAAATATAATAGAATAGAATAAGTATAGCAATAGTATAGTTAAAAAACAATAGAATAGAATAGAATAGATAAGAATAGAAAGAATATAACCATTTCCCAAAATTCAAATATAATCAATTTGAAATTGAATAGAATAGATTTGAATAGGAATATGGGTATATGCATTCTATTTTAGTCTATTCTGTTGTTTTTTTCTATACTATTGTGTTATTTTCTATTCTATTCTAATCTATTCCTTTCCATTCAAATTGATTCTATTTGAATTTTGGAAAATTATATACTTTTATATTCAAAATCAAATTTATTCTATTTGAAATTTGAATTTTGGAAGATGGTTATATTCTTTCTATTCTATTCTGTTTTTCTTTCTATACTATTCTGTTATTTTCTATCTGAATCTATTATTTTCTATTCTATTCAAATTTGAATTGATTCTATTTGAATTTTGGGAAATGGTTATATTCTTTCTATTATATTCTATTGTTTTTTTTAATTCTATTATTTTCTATTCCATTTGAATTTCAGAAGATGGTTATAATCTTTCTATTTTATTCTATACATTTTTTTTATTCTATTCTATTCCTTTCTATTCTATTCTTTTATTTTTTTATTTATTTCATTCTGTTTTACTCTATTATATTCTATTCTATTTTATTCTATCGTATTCCTTTAATTTCTATTCTATTTCATTCTCTTTGGAAATTGGAAAATGATTCAAATTCGAAAACTTTTCAAACCGATCCAAATTTGAATTAGAAAAATTCAAATCGATTTGAAAACAAATTCTGAAAACGAATTAAACAAATTTATGTAAATACCGAATCGAAACCAAACAAATGATTTTGTTCTGCGCGTCTAACAAATATATTGTATCATTTTTAAAAATGAGTTGAGAATGTAAAGCGAATCTGTATGTGGGGCCCCCAGGATCCGAAGTGCCGAGGGCCCCCAATCTGCCCCTCAGTATGCAGGCGCCTGTGCTGGAAGCTTCTGATGGAGGCTGGTGGTCGGAATTCCGGGTTCTGGGCAGGAAATCCGAATCTGTCGGGTTGATTGTCAGCAGAGGAGAAAATTCAAAGGTTTTATAATCCAAAAATATGGAAAAAATCTGAGATTTTGGCAAAATTTTCCATTTTAAGGAAATGCATTTCTATTAATAGGGAGAGGAAATGTGGATTTTTGTCTATTGAAAGGATGTTTGTTTTGGTGTATTTTGTATATAATATATTATACACCTTTATATATATATATATATATAGAGAGTTCATTATTTTATCTTTATCCGTTTGTTTTATACTTTTTAATTATGAACTGTATTTATTTATGATCGCTGGATTGTTATTTTGCTCCTCTATGACGGAGTCATTGTTGCCTATGAAGTAGGTGGAGATGTTCAGCCCAAAATACAAACAACGCTTTATTTCTGGATATGTTGGTTTTCTGACGCGTTTCGGGTTCAGACCCTTCCTCAGGGTTTTGCCTATTTTGTGATCTCGGCTCTGTCTGGACTCCATTGGATGGTAATAATTGTAGTAGATTTTGTGTCTTGGGGTGACAACGTTCGCTTACCCTTCGCTATTAGGACAACAGACATGTGACTGGACTACAGAACCCCTCCCCCTACTGTTCTCCATAGCATAGGTTCAGGTACTGTCCATTATTGGTGGGACTACAGTAGATGGACTTGTTTCAACCTAAAGGCCGGTACACACGGGCAGAATGCCGGAGGACATCAGCTGATCGAAAAGAAATGGCCGACATTTGGCCCGTGTGTATGTCGGTCTGTCCGTTGGGCCGGCTTCTGTCAGGCGTGTATGCTGGAAAACCAGCAGCCGACCGACTCCCAATCAGCGCTCTCAGCCAATGGCAAAGAGCACTGATCGGAGTGTTCTGCCGGGGGGCATGGAAAGACATCCCGGGGGGGAGGGGCATGGAGAGACATCCTGGGGGGGGGCATGGAAAGACATCCCGGGGGGGAGGGGCATGGAGAGACATCCTGGGGGGGGGGCATGGAGAGACATCCCGGAGGGGCATGGGGGGCATGGAAAGACATCCCCTGGGGGGCATGGAGAGACATCCCGGGGGGGCATGGAAAGACATCCCGGGGGGGCATGGAAAGACATCCCGGGGGGCATGGAGAGACATCCCCAGGGGGGCATGGGGGGCATGGAGAGACATTCTTTGGGGGGCATGGGGGGCATCTCCGGGGGGGCATGGAGAGACATCCCTTGGGGGGCATGGGGGGCAGCCCACGGGGGGCATACTTCACATGATTAGTACAGTGGCTTCAACCAGAGCTGTCGTTTTTTTTTTTCGTTCGTCCTCCGGGGTTGAATGAAAAAGAACTTGTAATGTGCACCCGGCTTTAGTCTATGGAAGTCCTCAGAGATCCTGGGAGATAAGTGGGAACAATGTAACTGATAACAGCACAGGAAGGATCTCTACATTTCTGGCAGGATCCACAGCTCAACCAATCTTATATAACAAACTGCTTTTAATGGGATACTAAACAGACCACAAGGGAGCAATCGGGAGCAGTGCATTGTTGGGGTGGACATCCCCTTTAAGACGATTGTTCTACATTCAGTGTAACAACGATCCGGCGTTCCTCAGCAGCCAATAATGACTTTTCCCGTATTTACAATGACATTGCGGAGGAAAGGCTCTCCGGGGCTCCTCGTTGTGGAGAAGGTCCGGATTATGGGCGGAGCTCCGTCTCATACATGTAGTGAGATTATTGTGGGAATGTATCAATAAGTCAGCATGAAATGGGGATTTAACCATCTGGTGTCAGCGGGGGGCGCCGTTTATAAACCTTTCCACAGACCTGACATTTCTCCAGCACTTTGTATGTGTAAACAGCTCAGGTACGGCTCCGGCTAATGTTCTTCTAAAGTCTTCCCCGAAATAACACCGCCGGCGTCTGACTGAGATTTATTTCTGGGGTCTGTAGAGGAGAACCAGCCTCACAGAACGATCGTCTGAGAGAGACGAGATCCTGATAGGACGCCGAATGACACACAATATACTCGGAGCCAAATACCGAACGACGACAGGAAGACCCTTCAATGTAGTCCTCCTCTCCGTCTTCTGTCCTCCTCTCCGTCTTCTGTCCTCCTCTCCGTCTTCTGTCCTCCTCTCCGTCTTCTGTCCTCCTCTCCGTCTTCTGTCCTCCTCTCCGTCTTCTGTCCTCCTCTCCGTCTTCTGTCCTCCTCTCCGTCTTCTGTCCTCCTCTCCGTCTTCTGTCCCTCCTCTCCGTCTTCTGTCCCTCCTCTCCGTCTTC
This sequence comes from Lithobates sylvaticus, assembly GCA_028564925.1. Classification (NCBI taxonomy): domain Eukaryota; kingdom Metazoa; phylum Chordata; class Amphibia; order Anura; family Ranidae; genus Lithobates; species Lithobates sylvaticus. The sequence goes on along the minus strand of CM053032.1, from coordinate 616,344 downwards.
TGTCCTCCTCTCCGTCTTCTGTCCTCCTCTCCGTCTTCTGTCCTCCTCTCCGTCTTCTGTCCTCCTCCCCGTCTTCTGTCCTCTCCGTCTTCTGTCCTCCTCCCCGTCTTCTGTCCTCCTCCCCGTCTTCTGTCCCTCCTCTCCGTCTTCTGTCCCTCCTCTCCGTCTTCTGTCCCTCCTCTCCGTCTTCTGTCCCTCCTCTCCGTCTTCTGTCCTCCTCTCCGTCTTCTGTCCCTCCTCTCCGTCTTCTGTCCCTCCTCTCCGTCTTCTGTCCTCCTCTCCGTCTTCTGTCCTCCTCTCCGTCTTCTGTCCTCCTCTCCGTCTTCTGTCCTCCTCTCCGTCTTCTGTCCTCCTCCCCGTCTTCTGTCCTCTCCGTCTTCTGTCCTCCTCCCCGTCTTCTGTCCTCCTCCCCGTCTTCTGTCCTCCTCTCCATCTTCTGTCCTCTCCGTCTTCTGTCCTCCTCTCCGTCTTCTGTCCTCCTCCGTCTTCTGTCCTCCTCTCCGTCTTCTGTCCTCCTCTCCGTCTTCTGTCCTCCTCTCCGTCTTCTGTCCTCCTCTCAGTCTTCTGTCCTCCTCTCCGTCTTCTGTCCTCCTCTCCGTCTTCTGTCCTCCTCTCCGTCTTCTGTCCTCCTCTCCGTCTTCTGTCCTCCTCTCCGTCTTCTGTCCTCCTCTCCGTCTTCTGTCCTCCTCTCCGTCTTCTGTCCTCCTCTCCGTCTTCTGTCCTCCTCCCCGTCTTCTGTCCTCCTCCCCGTCTTCTGTCCTCCTCTCCGTCTTCTGTCCTCCTCTCCGTCTTCTGTCCTCCTCCCCGTCTTCTGTCCTCCTCTCCGTCTTCTGTCCTCCTCCCCGTCTTCTGTCCTCCTCCCCGTCTTCTGTCCTCCTCTCCATCTTCTGTCCTCTCCGTCTTCTGTCCTCCTCTCCGTCTTCTGTCCTCCTCTCCGTCTTCTGTCCTCCTCTCCGTCTTCTGTCCTCCTCTCAGTCTTCTGCCCTCCTCCGTCTTCTGTCCTCCTCTCCGTCTTCTGTCCTCCTCAGTCTTCTGTCCTCCTCTCCGTCTTCTGTCCTCCTCTCCGTCTTCTGTCCTCCTCTCAGTCTTCTGTCCTCCTCCGTCTTCTGTCCTCCTCTCCGTCTTCTGTCCTCCTCTCCGTCTTCTGTCCTCCTCTCAGTCTTCTGTCCTCCTCTCAGTCTTCTGTCCTCCTCTCCGTCTTCTGTCCTCCTCTCCGTCTTCTGTCCTCCTCCGTCTTCTGTCCTCCTCTCCGTCTTCTGTCCTCCTCTCCGTCTTCTGTCCTCCTCTCCGTCTTCTGTCCTCCTCTCCGTCTTCTGTCCTCCTCTCCGTCTTCTGTCCGTCCTCCCCGTCTTCTGTCCTCTCCGTCTTCTGTCCTCCTCCCCGTCTTCTGTCCTCCTCCCCGTCTTCTGTCCCTCCTCTCCGTCTTCTGTCCCTCCTCTCCGTCTTCTGTCCTCCTCTCCGTCTTCTGTCCCTCCTCTCCGTCTTCTGTCCTCCTCTCCGTCTTCTGTCCCTCCTCTCCGTCTTCTGTCCCTCCTCTCCGTCTTCTGTCCTCCTCTCCGTCTTCTGTCCTCCTCTCCGTCTTCTGTCCTCCTCTCCGTCTTCTGTCCTCCTCCCCGTCTTCTGTCCTCTCCGTCTTCTGTCCTCCTCCCCGTCTTCTGTCCTCCTCCCCGTCTTCTGTCCTCCTCTCCATCTTCTGTCCTCTCCGTCTTCTGTCCTCCTCTCCGTCTTCTGTCCTCCTCCGTCTTCTGTCCTCCTCTCCGTCTTCTGTCCTCCTCTCCGTCTTCTGTCCTCCTCTCAGTCTTCTGTCCTCCTCTCAGTCTTCTGTCCTCCTCTCAGTCTTCTGTCCTCCTCTCCGTCTTCTGTCCTCCTCTCCGTCTTCTGTCCTCCTCTCCGTCTTCTGTCCTCCTCTCCGTCTTCTGTCCTCCTCTCCGTCTTCTGTCCTCCTCTCCGTCTTCTGTCCTCCTCTCCGTCTTCTGTCCTCCTCTCCGTCTTCTGTCCTCCTCTCCGTCTTCTGTCCTCCTCCCCGTCTTCTGTCCTCCTCCCCGTCTTCTGTCCTCCTCTCCGTCTTCTGTCCTCCTCTCCGTCTTCTGTCCTCCTCCCCGTCTTCTGTCCTCTCCGTCTTCTGTCCTCCTCCCCGTCTTCTGTCCTCCTCCCCGTCTTCTGTCCTCCTCTCCATCTTCTGTCCTCTCCGTCTTCTGTCCTCCTCTCCGTCTTCTGTCCTCCTCTCCGTCTTCTGTCCTCCTCTCCGTCTTCTGTCCTCCTCTCAGTCTTCTGTCCTCCTCCGTCTTCTGTCCTCCTCTCCGTCTTCTGTCCTCCTCTCCATCTTCTGTCCTCTCCGTCTTCTGTCCTCCTCTCCGTCTTCTGTCCTCCTCCGTCTTCTGTCCTCCTCTCCGTCTTCTGTCCTCCTCTCCGTCTTCTGTCCTCCTCTCAGTCTTCTGTCCTCCTCCGTCTTCTGTCCTCCTCTCCGTCTTCTGTCCTCCTCTCCGTCTTCTGTCCTCCTCTCAGTCTTCTGTCCTCCTCTCAGTCTTCTGTCCTCCTCTCAGTCTTCTGTCCTCCTCTCCGTCTTCTGTCCTCCTCTCCGTCTTCTGTCCTCCTCTCCGTCTTCTGTCCTCCTCTCCGTCTTCTGTCCTCCTCTCCGTCTTCTGTCCTCCTCTCCGTCTTCTGTCCTCCTCTCCGTCTTCTGTCCTCCTCCCCGTCTTCTGTCCTCCTCTCCATCTTCTGTCCTCTCCGTCTTCTGTCCTCCTCCGTCTTCTGTCCTCCTCCCCGTCTTCTGTCCTCCTCTCCGTCTTCTGTCCTCCTCTCCGTCTTCTGTCCTCCTCCCCGTCTTCTGTCCTCCTCCCCGTCTTCTGTCCTCCTCCCCGTCTTCTGTCCTCCTCCCCGTCTTCTGTCCTCCTCTCCATCTTATGTCCTCTCCGTCTTCTGTCCTCCTCTCCGTCTTCTGTCCTCCTCCGTCTTCTGTCCTCCTCTCCGTCTTCTGTCCTCCTCTCCGTCTTCTGTCCTCCTCTCAGTCTTCTGTCCTCCTCCGTCTTCTGTCCTCCTCTCCGTCTTCTGTCCTCCTCTCCGTCTTCTGTCCTCCTCTCAGTCTTCTGTCCTCCTCTCAGTCTTCTGTCCTCCTCTCCGTCTTCTGTCCTCCTCTCCGTCTTCTGTCCTCCTCTCCGTCTTCTGTCCTCCTCTCCGTCTTCTGTCCTCCTCTCCGTCTTCTGTCCTCCTCCCCGTCTTCTGTCCTCCTCTCCGTCTTCTGTCCTCTCCGTCTTCTGTCCTCCTCCTCCGTCTTCTGTCCTCCTCTCCGTCTTCTGTCCTCCTCTCCGTCTTCTGTCCTCCTCTCCGTCTTCTGTCCTCCTCTCCGTCTTCTGTCCTCCTCCGTCTTCTGTCCTCCTCTCTGTCTTCTGTCCTCCTCTCCGTCTTCTGTCCTCCTCTCCGTCTTCTGTCCTCCTCTCCGTCTTCTGTCCTCCTCTCCGTCTTCTGTCCTCCTCTCCGTCCAAGGCAGCGGCCGTGTAATAAAAAGAATTACTGTCTGAACTACAAGCTCTGGCCGATTGTGATTGGCAGGAGGAGCCTTCGGTGATTTTATATTCTTTTGCCTGGAAGGAGCTTCGGCTCTCTTGGCGCCATGAAGAGAGTAAAAATCCGGCACCAACCGGATGTTTTGGCATTAAAAATTGAAATCTTTATTTATTCCATCAAACCATAAAAAAGAATCAATTCCTGAAATATTGACGTGTTTCCCCTCCTACACCGGCCTTAGTCATAGAGTTTGTTTATAACTGAGGCCAATGCAGGAGGGGGAAACACGTCAATTTGTAAAGTTTGATGGATAAGTCCAATGGTGACCTCCAGAGTCAGGGACAGCGGACATCCTCCTGTGTAGAGGGGCTACAAGGCATGTGGGTGTAATGCAATATGAAATGGTGGGCGCCAGACACTTTTTGAATGCCAAGAGATTAAGGCTGCATTCACACCTGAGCGTTTTGTAGCTTGAAGCCTGAAGCTACAAAACGCTGGAGGGGAAAAAATCCATTATTCTCTATGGAGACGGTTCACATCTCCACTCCAAAACGCCTGAAGCTCAAACAAGTTCCAGACCCTTTTTTGTCGCGCACATCGGGCAGATTTGGGCGTTTTTATTCTTTTTACATTGGTGACCTTTTGCTCTGCACAAAATTCGCTGCAAATCGCGGTAAAAAACGCAGAAAATCGTGGTAAAAACACTGCAAAAAACGCTGCAATTCGCGTGATTTTCTGCCTGAAAAGCTACGCTCAGGTGTGAATGCAGCCTTATTGTCTCCTAAAACAAAACTGTGGGAGAGAGGGTTGGGGCCAGGACACCCTTAAGTAGATGCAATGATAATTAGCAGACTCCAAGAGGAAGACAGCTATATAGGTGAAGGCCTCCAGCCAGACACCACTTCTGTATAGGTAGGACCGCCGTCTCCTATGGCGACAGTCTTCCCTGCTGGGTCCCTGGATTGGCACTTGCAGACGTTTTCCCACTTCTTCACGGTCCCGGGCCGGCGAGAAATCCGCTCTGGTACTGACTTCATCTTTCTCACAGTGGTCTCCGATAACAAGGTGGGTGGTCCCTTCCCCTCCCCCCGACCACCGCTGGGACCTTCCACACAACTCAATAAGTGCCCCTTTATTCTGTATCTCATTGCCACCAGGTTTCTGCCACATCATCATCACCTCTGAGTTGTAGACATGTGCGATTAGTTTCGTACGAATTTACAAATCCGTAGTACGAATTTTTTCTAATACGAATTCCGTATGGAATACGAAATTCTGTTTACGAATTTCGTCGCCAAATTATTCGAATCCGATTACCAAATATCGAATTTCAACTAATTCGAAAGAAATTATTATATCGGATATAACAAATGATTTGAATAACAAAGTGTAATTTTTGCAGGAAAAAAAAAGCTATTTAAAATCACTAGCGGCTATTGCCGGCTAATGGCTCCGAGAACAGTCATTCAAAAAAAAAGCGTGGGGGTCCCCCCAAATTCAATAACCAGGCCCTTTAGGTCTGGGATGGATTTTAAGGGGAACCTTGGCCAAAAAAATGGCATGGGGTCCCCCTCAAAATCCATACCAGACCCTTATCCGAGCACGCAACCTGGCAGGCCTCGGGAAAAGAGGGGGGGACGAGAGCGCCTCCCCTCCTGAACAGTACCAGGCCACATGCCCTCAACATTGGGAGGGTGCTTTGGGGGTCTGAGACCCCCAAAGCACCTTGTCCCCATGTTGATGGGGACAAGGGCCTCATCCCCACAACCCTGGCCATTGGTTGTGGGGGGTCTGCGGGCGGGGGTCTTATCGGAATATGGAAGCCCCCTTCAACAAGGGGACCCCCAGATCCCGCCCCCCCGTGTGAAATGATAAGGGGGTACAAAAGTACCCCTACCATTTCACCAAAAAAGTGACAAAAATTGTAAAAATGACAGGAGACGGTCTTTGACAATTCCTTTATTAAAATCTTCTTTCTTCTGGTCTTCCTTCTTCCTTTCTTCGTCCTTCGGTTTCTTCATCTTCTCCTTCCGGCATCTTCTTCCATCTTCTTCTTCCTCTGGTCTTCTCAACTGGCATCTTCTTCCATGGCGTCGGTGTCTCTTCTCGGGCCGCTCCTCGCAATGGGAGGCTCCCGCTGTGTGAGGCTTCGCTCCGTCTGACAGGCACCTGGTGACCCCGCCCCCTCTGACATCATGGGGAAAGCCATAGGGAAGTCCCCATGATGTCCCCGTGCGTCAGAGGGGGCGGAGTCACCAGGTGCCCTCCGTTATAAAAGACCTGTCAGACGGAGCGAAGCCTCACACAGCGGGAGCCTCCCATTGCGAGGAGCGGCCCGAGAAGAGACGCCGACGCCATGGAAGAAGATGCTGGACGAGAAGGACGAGAAGACCATCGCAGAAGAAGCGAATCGGAGGAAGAAGAAGATGGAAGAAGAAGATGGAAGAAGAAGATGAAGAAACCGAAGGATGAAGAAAGGAAGAAGATTTTAATAAAGGAATTGTCAAAGACCGTCTCCTGTCATTTTTACCATTTTTGGCACCTTTTTTGGTGAAATGGTAGGGGTACTTTTGTACCCCTTACAATTTCACACAGGGGGGGGGGGCAGGATCTGGGGGTCCTCTTGTTAAAGGGGGCTTCTAGATTCCGATAAGCCCCCCGCCCGCAGACCCCCACAACCAATGGCCAGGGTTGTGGGGATGAGGCCCTTGCCCTCATCAACATGGGGACAAGGTGCTTTGGGGGGGACCCCAAAGCACCCTCCCAATGTTGAGGGCATGTGGCCTGGTACGGTTCAGGCAGGAGGGGGGGCCGCTCTCGCCCCCCCTCTTTTCCTGCGGCCTGCCAGGTTGCGTGCTCGGATAAAGGGTCTGGTATGGATTTTGAGGGGGACCCCACGCCATTTTTTTTTTGGCCGGGGTTCCCCTTAAAATCCATCCCAGACCTGAGGGGTCTGGTATGGATATTTAGGGGGGAACCCACGCCATTTTTTTTTCTTTGGCTGGGGTTCCCCTTAATATCCATAGCAGACCTGAAGAGCCTGGTTATTGAATTTGGGGGGACCCCCACGCTTTTTTTTTATCAATGAATGACTGCTCTCTGTGTTACGGAGCCGACAATTCATTAGCTGCGAGTGATTTTAAATAGCTTTTTTTCCTGCAAAAATTACACTTTGTGCAGGGAAAGTTCTCTATATTCGATAGACTGAATCTCGAATCATTCGAATCATTCGTTATATCCGCTATAATAATTTATTTCGTATTAGTTGAAATTCGATATTTGTAGTTGGATTCGAATTGTTCTCTGTGTTACTGGAACCGACAATTCATTAGCCGCGCTAACTATTCGAAAAAAAATTAAGATTCGTACGAAATTCGTATTTCGTTGGAATTCGAACGGAATTTATTACACGAGTTACGATTTTTTTAACATATGAAACACATTTTTTGACAGTTCCCATGTCTACTGAGTTGTGGCCGTATTGCATCATCACCACCTCTTGCCCATCGCTGACTGTAATGAACCTCTTACCACCCAACTGCCTGCAGGTTTTAAAGTTTATCATAAGTGCACCGAGTTAGCATAACAGCTTCACCTCTTCTGGGAAGGCCGTCCACAAGGTTTAGGAGGGTGTCTATGGGAATGTTTGGCCATTTGTGAGGTCAGGCACTGATGTTGGATGAGAAAGCCTGGCTCGCAGTCTCTGCTCTAATTCATCCCAAAGGTGTTCTATGGGGTTGAGGTCAGGACTCTGTGCAGGCCAGTCAAGTTCCTCCTCCCCAAACTCGCTCATCCATGTCTTTATGGACCTTGCTTTGTGCTCTGGTGGGCAGTCATGTTGGAACAGGAAGGGGCCGTCCCCAAACTCCTCCCACAAAGTTGGAGCATGAAATTGTCCAAAATGTCTTAGTATGCCGACGTCTTAAGAGTTTCCTTCACTGGAACTAAGGGGCCAAACCAACCCCTGAGAACCAACCCCCCCACCATAATCCCCCCTCCCCCCACACCATAATCCCCCCTCCCCCACACCATAATCCCCCTCCACCAAATGATTTGGACCAGTGCACAAAGCAAGGTCCATAAACACATGGATGAGAGAGTCTGAGGTGGAGGAAATTGACTGTCCTGCACAGAGTCCTGACCTCAACCCCATAGAACACCTTTGGGAGGAATTAGAGGAGATTACAAGCCAAGCCTTCTCATCCAACATCAGTGCCTGACCTCAGAAATGCTCTTCTGAAAGAATGGTCAAACATTCCCATAGACACCCTCCTAAACCTTGTGGACGGCCTTCCCAGAAGAGGTGAAGCTGTTATAGCTGCAAAGGGCCAACTCCATATTGAACCCTCCGGACTAAGACTGGGGGGTCATTAGAGGTCATGTGTGTGTAAAGGCAGGCGTCCCAATACTTTTGGGAATGTAGTGTATATTGGGAAGTATGGAGATTTATCCGGACTTTAGAAAGATTTGATTCCATTTCCTGTTGTATCTCTGGGACAGGAAGGGGACAGTAAACAAAGAATAAAGTTTTGTCTGAGGATAGAGAACTCCCTGATGTGAGTAGCGGGTGTTGGGTGGACGAGATGATGGTGAATTGGGCGCGGTCCTGCGGGGGAGGGGGGTGGCGTGCGCTCCCTCCCACGGTGGGACGCGGTCCTGCGGGGGAGGGGGGTGGTGTGCGCTCCCTCCTGCGGTGGGGCGCGGTCCTGCGGGGGAGGGGGGTGGCGCACGCTCCCTCCCGCGGAGGGGCGCGGTCCTGCGGGGGAGGGGGATGGCGCGCGCTCCCTCCCGCGGTGGGGCGCGGTCCTGCGGGGGAGGGGGTGGGAGGCGGTCCTGCGGGGGAGGGGGGGGGGGGTGGCGTGCGGTCCTGCGGGGGGAGGGGGGTGGCTCCCTCCCGCGGTGCCAGATGTGCGGAGATGAGAGCCGGCTCTATAATTAGACATATGATTTATAAAGTGGCTTCCTGTCATCGGCGCTCCTAATTGCGGCGCGGCGCGGCGGGGGTTCAGTTCCCATCAGATTAAGGCGACTCGGGGAAGCGGCGTGCAGCGCGCAGCGTATAGCGCGGCCTCATTAATATGCAAATGATTGTTTTTGTTTGTTGAGTGATTCTTAATCGGCACGCAGAGAATTAGCGAGGAAGAGATTTCATTTCGGGACGTAAAGCCGCTAATTCATTTTTGGTTTTCTGCTCTGCAAAATTAATAAATCGTTTTGGGTTAACGCAATTCCTCCATGCGAATTCCTGAAGGTAACGATCGTCACGGGGCGCTCCGCCCCCGCTGATCCGCTCACACCGGCTCATTAGGCAGCTGCATGCCATAGACGCCCATGGAGATGCCAGCGGTGGGGGGGGAGGGGACACAGGTGACACTGCTGGCTGCTTGGCAGAAAGTCAAGTGGGGCCTGCTGTTCCTGCAGCGGGTGTGCAGAGCTGAGATCCTCGGGGGAGGGGGAGTTCTGGGGGAACTATGGGGGGTGACTGGACCCTGCCGGAGCCCCCGGGGGGCTGAGATCTGACATGAAATATCTTGGAAATTGGGTCAAATATTCCTAAACTGCGGGAAGATTGGTGAAGCCGCCCCTGGAGGTGCCCGGGGGGGGGGGGGGGGTATATGGCACTGAACTTGGCCACCTGACTTATGATGGAGTCAGGCTTAGACCCGCCCCCTTCTACTTGCTGTCATTTATTACTGGTCACTACTGTGACAGGCAGCCTCACCGACCAATAGCGGGGGTGGGTCAGAGCCTGACTTTCCGAGCTGAATTTGGTGGAACATCCTGAGATTCGGAGATCTGAGGAGGTGCAATGCTGAGCCCCCGTCTCCCCCTGCCAGGTATTTATTATCTCTCAGAGATTGCAGGACTCCCCCTGACAATGTCTTCATCTGCCTTTCTCTCCAGAGGCTGAGATTGGCACCGGTTCTGTTGGCATGAAGAGAGCTGCCCGAGGCCCTCAGTGAAGCCTTCACTCCCCGCAAGGCGCCCCCTAGAGGGTCAGATGAGAGCGTCACCTATGAACGACGCCGGGATCTCCGACATCCGGAATGAGCCCTCAGAAATGGCGCTCATCACGTGGCGTCACTCAGGGGCCACTATTCACACGTTCTTTACATACATCCCCGTCACCAATACCAATATTTACACACCGCGAGCCGATGGGGATATTTATTGGTCCCTCAGGAGGACAAACACAAATGATTTATGGAATTCGGCAAACGACAATCGAAGAGCGACATCGGGGGTGAGAGATCGACGTTGTCTTCTGCGGGGGATGGGAGTGTGTGGAATCAGAGCCGCCACCCTTCAGCAGCCCAGCTGTTCACCCGCCGAGCGCCATTCGCCTTCCGCATTTCCTCGGCATAAGACGGTGAGGGGCCAGGCGCTAAGCACCGTAGCCATGCCAACTGTAATCCATCGTGAAGTGGTTTTACTTCTGCCGCGCTAAATTCTGATTGGTTGCTGAGGTTTCTGCGCTTAACCTGACCCAACGTTTGATTATACGATCTGCTTTAGATCTACCAGCGAGTCTGAAGTCCAGGGGCGTGTCCAGGGGGCGTGTCCAGGTGCGTGTCCAGGGGGCGTGCCCAGGGGAGTGTCCAGGGGGCGTGTCCAGGTGAGTGTCCAGGGGCGTGCACAGGGGAGTGCCCAGGGGCGTGCCCAGGGGAGTGTCCAGGTGAGTGTCCAGGGGAGTGTCCAGGGGCGTGCACAGGGGAGTGTCCAGGGGCGTGCCCAGGGGGCGTGTCCAGGGTGCGTGTCTGGGTACAAATCGATTGGAATTGTTCGGTTTACAAAGTGTAATGTACCATCAATGCCCCCCATCCCCCATCCCGGGCTGTATATGGGGGGAGAAGTCTGGAGACGGCGGGGTGGCGGCGCCCCTTTAAGACGCGGCGGTTGATGTTTTCGTTTGCTGAACTTTTGCGCCGCTCTATTAATTTTCTGCCTTCGTTGCTTATTTTGTTTGTTTGCTGAAATGTGGAAGAGAAAAAAAAACTTGCTGTTTATATATAGAAGCAGAAAGTCGCCCAACCTGAACATCAGCGCCGTCCGCGGCCTGGTGGAGGTCCAACGGAACCGATGAACTATGAATATCATCGAAGAGAACAGCTCCTTTCCCTCCCCCCGCCGCTCGCTGCTGACTCCGATCAGAACCCTGCAGAACATTCTGCACCTTCCCCTCCCCCACCACTGACTCCGATCAGAACCCCGCAGAACGCTCTGCACCTTCCCCTCCCCCCGCCGCTCGCTGCTGACTCCGATCAGAACCCCGCAGAACGCTCTGCACCTTCCCCTCCCCCCGCCGCTCGCTGCTGACTCCGATCAGAACCCTGCAGAACATTCTGCACCTTCCCCTCCCCCACCACTGACTCCGATCAGAACCCCGCAGAACGCTCTGCACCTTCCCCTCCCCCCGCCGCTCGCTGCTGACTCCGATCAGAACCCCGCAGAACGCTCTGCACCTTCCCCTCCCCCCGCCGCTCGCTGCTGACTCCGATCCGAACCCCGCAGAACATTCTGCACCTTCCCCTCCCCCCACCGCCCGCCGCTGACTCCGATCTGAACCCCCGCAGAATGTTCTGCACCTTCCCCTCCCCCCCCACTGACTCCGATCAGAACCCCGCAGAACGCTCTGCACCTTCCCCTCCCCCCGCCGCTCGCTGCTGACTCCGATCCGAACCCCGCAGAACATTCTGCACCTTCCCCTCCCCCCACCGCCCGCCGCTGACTCCGATCTGAACCCCCGCAGAATGTTCTGCACCTTCCCCTCCCCCCCCACTGACTCCGATCAGAACCCCCGCAAAAGGTGTTCAGTACTGGACACGCCCCCTGAGCCAGATCCTTCCAATCAGCAGAGAACATGATTCAGCAGGGGGGTGTCAGACCTCTGCAGAGAGACCACTGCTTCCACACACAGGGCGAGGGTCCCTCTCTGCAGGTCCGGCTCTCAGAACCTGGACTGGAAGGTCTCGGCACGTTGGGCTCCTGGATTCTCATTTGATTCGTCGGAATTTGTAACTTTCATTAACATAATCCCGGAGATCCGCCATGGGGGGAACTTCCTGTTCTGGGGTGACCACCCTCTGTCTCTATCAGCACACATCACACAGACATGACCCATGTGGAATCCCGCCCCTGAGGAATGCCGTGCCGCCATCACTGGACAGGAAGTGGCTGCAAAGAGGTTGCAGGAGATCTGCAGCGCTGAGATGCAACAAAGGATGAAGAGAAAGTGACAACAGAATTTTATTCAATAAAAAAAAAAATAATAATTTATGATACCAGAACCAGCGGAATGTCATTAATAAAGGTGGGGGAGGGGAGTTATAATTGTGACCGGTTCTCTTTAAGATTCTCTTGATTGTTTAACAGATCCGCCGCTGAGCGCTGCACCCCTCCCCCCTCCGCCAGATTTAATTGGCTTCGTTAAACATTAGTGGTGCTGTGACAGGCGGAACGTTCATCACAATAAGAAGATGAGATCCTGACAGAACGAGTCGCTGACTTCCTCCTCCGCGCCGTTCCCCGACAACCGCCGGCCTCTGATTGGAGGATGAGACGCCGTCATGTGACCGCCATGACTTCCTCCTCCGTCCCGTTCCCCGACAACCACCGGCCTCTGTGATTGGAGGATGAGACGCCGTCATGTGACCTCCATGACTTCCTCCTCCGCCCCGTTCCCCTCGGTCTTCTCCTCCCCCTGGACTGAAAGGTCTTCCTCTGATGTCACTGCACACTGTGAGCTTCTCACAATGTACATTAGAAGCTACAGCCAGTCAGATAGAGCCCCGCCCCATTTCCTGGCTTGAGGACATCCAATGAATGAAAGGGGTGGGGCCAGGGACACTCAGGCTGTGGCGGAACGTGTAAGATGATGCTGGACGTTCGTCAGCCAGGAAATGGGGCGGGGCTATATCTGGCTGGCTGCAGCTTCTAATGCACATTGTGAGAATCTCACAGTGTGCAGTGACATCAGAGGAAGGAGAGGAGCCGCTACACCTGTGCAAGACTGAGGGGGCTAGGGGGGTGGGGGGAGGATATAAGACTGGGGGGGGTCTGGGGGATGGGGGGGAGATATAAGACTGAGGTGCCAGGGGGAAGATATAAGACTGAGGGGGGGGGGGGGGGGGTCTGGGGGATGAGGGATAGAACTCTATGAAGGGGGGGGTGGAGGTCAGATATTAGCAGAGAGATGAAACGCGTAGCACAGACCCCTCTCCATTGTTGTGTGTGAAGCTGAGATTTGCGGGGGGGAGGGGTGCAGGCGGGTGTCCTCTGTAGAAGTCCACGTTGCTCCGGGGTGGTTGGCTTGTACCCCGTCCTCCGGCGCCATATTCAGCATATAAAGTGATATCGCGGCTCGGAGTCGATTTCAAGTCTCACGACGGCGTGGCTGCTCCCTTCTGCAGGAATCCGGCAGTTTCCATGGTAACCGTCGGCTCGGTTTGTAATACATAAAGAGACAGAAGAATGGGAGCTGCGAGTCATTCCGCTAATTCAGGACAAGAGTGGACCCTGTCCAAGGTGCCGGGGTGGGGGCCGAGGTCGGCCCATGTGTGGCCCTCAGACAGATGTGTGCCGCCAGAGACCTTCGATCCCCCAATCCATCATGTCAGCCGATCTTCCTCCTCTGTATATTCCCAAGATCTCCTCTATTGGAGGAACTTCTCTTCAGAATACAATCCTGATCACACTGTGCACTACCATGGGGGGCCAGGAACAGGAGCGTTTTCTGTGATCCGGGGGATGGTGCCAGGAACTGGAGCGTTTTCTGTGATCCGGGGGATGGTGCCAGGAACTGGAGAGCTTTCTATGATCCCGGGGGATGGGCAAGGAACAGGAGCATTTTCTGTGATCCCGGGGGAAGGGCAGGAACAGGAGCATTTTCTATGATCTTGGGGGGCTGGGCCAGGAACAGGAGCATTTTCTGTGATCCCGGGGGAAGGGCAGGAACAGGAGCATTTTCTATGATCTTGGGGGGCTGGGCCAGGAACAGGAGCATTTTCTATGATCCCAGGGGATGGGCCAGGTACAGGAGCATTTTCTATGATCCCAGGGGATGGGCCAGGTACAGGAGCATTTTGTGTGATCCTGGGGGATGGGCCAGGAACAGGAGCGTTTTCTGTGGAGGGGAGGAGAGGAGACATTGCATTGCTGGAGGGGAGGGGAGGGGAGGAGAGGAGACATTGCATTGCTGGAGGGGAGGAGAGGAGACATTGCATTGCTGGAGGGGAGGGGAGGAGAGGAGACATTGCATTGCTGGAGGGGAGGAGAGGAGACATTGCATTGCTGGAGGGGAGGGGAGGAGAGGAGACATTGCATTGCTGGAGGGGAGGAGAGGAGACATTGCATTGCTGGAGGGGAGGGGAGGAGAGGAGACATTGCATTGCTGGAGGGGAGGAGAGGAGACATTGCATTGCTGGAGGGGAGGGGAGGAGACATTGCATTGCTGGAGGGGAGGGGAGGAGAGGAGACATTGCATTGCTGGAGGGGAGGAGAGGAGACATTGCATTGCTGGAGGGGAGGGGGGAGACATTGCATTGCTGGAGGGGAGGGGAGGAGAGGAGACATTGCATTGCTGGAGGGGAGGAGAGGAGACATTGCATTGCTGGAGGGGAGGGGAGGAGACATTGCATTGCTGGAGGGGAGGGGAGGAGAGGAGACATTGCATTGCTGGAGGGGAGGGGTGGGGAGGAGAGGAGACATTGCATTGCTGGAGGGGAGGGGTGGGGAGGAGAGGAGACATTGCATTGCTGGAGGGGAGGGGTGGGGAGGAGAGGGGACATCACATTGCTGGAGGGAAGAGGAGAGGAGACATCACATTGCTGGAGGGGAGGGGAGGGGTGGGGAGGGGTGGGGAGGAGAGGGGATGTCACATTGCTGGAGGGGAGGGGTGGGGAGGAGACATCGCATTGCTGGAGGGGAGGGGTGGGGAGGAGACATCACATTGCTGGAGGGGAGGGGAGGGGAGGAGAGGGGACATCCCATTGCTGGAGGGGAGGGGAGGAGAGGGGGTGTCACATTGCTGGAGGGGAGGGGTGGGGAGGAGAGGGGATGTCACATTGCTGGAGGGGAGGGGTGGGGAGGAGACATCACATTGCTGGAGGGGAGGGGAGGGGAGGAGAGGGGATGTCACATTGCTGGAGGGGTGGGGAGGAGAGGGGACGTTGGTTCAGCTTAGTTGATAATAGAAGAGGGTAAAGGCAGAACGAGGACCACTCATGGCTGCAGTTTGGGGTCTGGAGGGTCAATGTGAGAGCCAGGCAGTCGGCATTTCCGCAGTGACGGCCTCCATATCTCGTAGGCGCGGTGGACAGTCTTTGAATAATTCCCGATGTTTTATCTTTCTATTTATTGTTTTTTTTTTATTGATCATTCAGCTGTAGATGGAACGGTTCCCGGGTCCAAGTTATTGATCAGTTATTGGAAACGATCAGCCTCCATTGCCTCATTCTGGAGGTCAGAGGACGATGCAGAGTCTCAGCCTAGATCAGTCAGAACAATAAAAGAGGGCAGCTGATTGGCTGCTCTGGTTGGAGCTCTGATCGGGACGGAGCCTCCGCAGGCCATCGGCAGGACTTGTTCCTCTCGGATGACTTCCCCGTGTGCCGGTCGCAGCCCGCGGTCCTCTCCTCGTACAATGATGTATGACCGTCATC
The DNA here is from genome assembly GCA_028564925.1 of Lithobates sylvaticus. Classification (NCBI taxonomy): domain Eukaryota; kingdom Metazoa; phylum Chordata; class Amphibia; order Anura; family Ranidae; genus Lithobates; species Lithobates sylvaticus. Next base: position 601,180 of record CM053032.1, on the reverse strand, counting down.
CCGCTCTCTGATCATTCATCCATCATGACATCCCGCTAAATATGGCAATTACATAAATGGGCCCCGGGCCCTTCCCACGGCCTCCCCTCCCCCGCCCTCCCACAGAAACGGCATTCAGAGAACGAGCAAGAAATCCAACAATTTACGAGTCGCCAACCTTCAATATTCCACTCAGCCAATCATTGCGTCCGCTACAGCGCACATCCCCACATTAACTACAATCATTTCTGATCCACACGAGATCATTATACTGCATCACCCCGAGAATCCCAGAGATCCCCCCGAGAATCCCAGAGATCACCCCGAGAATCCCAGAGATTACCCCGAGAATCCCAGAGACCCCCCGAGAATCCCAGAGATTACCCCGAGAATCCCAGAGACCCCCCCGAGAATTCCAGAGATCACGCCGAGAATTCCAGAGATCTCCCCGAGAATTCCAGAGATCACCCCGAGAATCCAGAGATCACCCCGAGAATACCAGAGATCACCCCGAGAATACCAGAGATCACCCCGAGAATACCAGAGATCACCCCGAGAATCCTACAGATCACCCCGAGAATTAGAGAGACCACCCCCGAGAATCCCAGAGACCACCCCGAGAATACCAGAGATCACCCCGAGAATACCAGAGATCACCCCGAGAATCCCAGAGATCACGCCGAGAATTCCAGAGATCTCCCCGAGAATTCCAGAGATCCCCCGAGAATCCCAGAGATCACCCCGAGAATCCCAGAGATTACCCCGAGAATCCCAGAGATCTCCCCGAGAATCCCAGAGATTACCCCGAGAATCCCAGAGACCCCCCCGAGAATCCCAGAGATTACCCCGAGAATCCCAGAGACCCCCCCGAGAATTCCAGAGATCACGCCGAGAATTCCAGAGATCTCCCCGAGAATTCCAGAGATCACCCCGAGAATCCCAGAGATCCCCCCGAGAATCCCAGAGATCACCCCGAGAATCCCAGAGATTACCCCGAGAATCCCAGAGACCCCCCCGAGAATCCCAGAGATTACCCCGAGAATCCCAGAGACCCCCCGAGAATTCCAGAGATCACGCCGAGAATTCCAGAGATCTCCCCGAGAATTCCAGAGATCACCCCGAGAATCCCAGAGATCACCCCGAGAATACCAGAGATCACCCCGAGAATACCAGAGATCACCCCGAGAATACCAGAGATCACCCCGAGAATCCTACAGATCACCCCGAGAATTAGAGAGACCACCCCGAGAATCCAGAGACCACCCCGAGAATACCAGAGATCACCCGAGAATACCAGAGATCACCCGAGAATCCCAGAGATCACGCCGAGAATTCCAGAGATCTCCCCGAGAATTCCAGAGATCACCCCGAGAATCCCAGAGATCACCCCGAGAATACCAGAGATCACCCCGAGAATACCAGAGATCACCCCCAGAATACCAGAGATCACCCCGAGAATCCTACAGATCACCCCGAGAATTAGAGAGACCACCCCCGAGAATCCCAGAGACCACCCCGAGAATACCAGAGATCACCCGAGAATACCAGAGATCACCCCGAGAATCCCAGAGATCACCCCGAGAATCCCAGAAATCACCCCGAGAAATCCAGAGATCACCCCGAGAATCCCAGAAATCACCCCGAGAAATCCAGAGATCACCCCGAGAATCCCAGAGACCCCCCGAGAATTCCAGAGAGCACCCCGAGAATCCCAGAGATCCCCCCAAGAATTCCAGAGATCACCCCGAGAATCCCAGAGACCCCCCGAGAATCCCAGAGATCTCCCCGAGAATACCAGAGATCCCCCCGAGAATTCCAGAGATCACCCCGAGAATCCCAGAGACCACCCCGAGAATTCCAGAGATCACCCCGAGAATACCAGAGATCCCCCCAAGAATTCCAGAGATCACCCCGAGAATCCCAGAGACCCCCCGAGAATCCCAGAGATCTCCCCGAGAATTCCAGAGATCACCCCGAAAATTAGAGAGAGCACCCCGAGAATCCCAGAGATCACCCGAGAATCCCAGAGATCACCCCGAGAATACCAGAGATCACCCCGAGAATACCAGAGATCACCCCGAGAATACCAGAGATCACCCCGAGAATCCTACAGATCACCCCGAGAATTAGAGAGACCACCCCCGAGAATCCCAGAGACCACCCCGAGAATACCAGAGATCACCCCGAGAATACCAGAGATCACCCCGAGAATCCCAGAGATCACCCCGAGAATCCCAGAAATCACCCCGAGAAATCCAGAGATCACCCCGAGAATCCCAGAAATCACCCCGAGAAATCCAGAGATCACCCCGAGAATCCCAGAGACCACCCCGAGAATTCCAGAGAGCACCCCGAGAATCCCAGAGATCCCCCCAAGAATTCCAGAGATCACCCCGAGAATCCCAGAGACCCCCCGAGAATCCCAGAGATCTCCCCGAGAATACCAGAGATCCCCCCAAGAATTCCAGAGATCACCCGAGAATCCCAGAGACCACCCCGAGAATTCCAGAGATCACCCCGAGAATACCAGAGATCCCCCCTAGAATTCCAGAGATCACCCCGAGAATCCCAGAGACCCCCCCGAGAATCCCAGAGATCTCCCCGAGAATTCCAGAGATCACCCCGAATATTAGAGAGAGCACCCCGAGAATCCCAGAGATCACCCCGAGAATCCCAGAGATCACCCCGAGAATACCAGAGATCACCCCGAGAATTCCAGAGACCACCCCGAGAATCCCAGAGACCACCCCGAGAATACCAGAGATCACCCCGAGAATCCCAGAGATCACCCCGAGAATCCCAGAGATCACCCCGAGAATTCCAGAGACCACCCCGAGAATCCCAGAGATCACCCAGAGAATCCCAGAGACCACCCCGAGAATACCAGAGATCCCCCCCGAGAATACCAGAGATCACCCGAGAATACCAGAGATCACCCCGAGAATCTCAGAGATCCCCCCGAGAATCCCAGAGATCACCCCGAGAATACCTGAGATCACCCCGAGAATCTCAGAGATCCCCCCGAGAATCCCAGAGATCACCCCAAGAATTCCAGAGATCACCCGAGAATCCCAGAGATCACCCCGAGAATACCAGAGATCACCCCGAGAATCCCAGAGATCACCCCGAGAATACCAGAGATCACCCAGAGAATCCCAGAGATCACCCCGAGAATACCAGAGATCACCCCGAGAATACCAAAGATCACCCCGAGAATACCAGAGATCACCCCGAGAATTCCAGAGATCACCCCGAGAATACCAGAGATCACCCCGAGAATTCCAGAGATCACCCCAAGAATTAGAGAGATCACCCCGATAATCCCAGAGATCACCCCGAGAATTCCAGCGATCACCCCGAGAATTCCAGCGATCACCCCGAGAATCACAGAGAGCACCCCGAGAATTCCAGAGATCACCCCGAGAATCCAGAGATCACCCCGAGAATACCAGAGATCACCCCGAGAATACCAGAGATCACCCCGAGAATTCCAGAGATCACCCCGAGAATCACAGAGATCACCCCGAGAATTCCAGAGACCACCCCGAGAATACCAGAGACCACCCCGAGAATACCAGAGACCACCCCGAGAATACCAGAAAATACCAGAGATCCCCCCGAGAATACCAGAGACCCCCCCGAGAATCCCAGAGATCACCCCGAGAATCCAGAGATCACCCCGAGAATCCCAGAGATCCCCCGAGAATTCCAGAGATCACACCGAGAATACCAGAGATCCCCCGAGAATTCCAGAGACCACCCCGAGAATTCTAGAGATCCCCCCGAGAATACCAGAGACCACCCCAAGAATTCTAGAGATCACCCCGAGAATTCCAGAGACCACCCCGAGAATACCAGAGATCACCCCGAGAATACCAGAGATCACCCCGAGAATACCAGAGATCACCCCGAGAATACCAGAGATCACCCGAGAATCCCAGAGACCACCCCGAGAATACCAGAGATCACCCCGAGAATCCCAGAGATCACCCGAGAATCCCAGAGATCACCCCGAGAATACCAGAGACCACCCCGAGAATCCCCGAGACCACCCCGAGAATCCCAGAGATCACCCCGAGAATCCAGAGATCACCCCGAGAATCCCAGAGATCACCCCGAGAATCCCAGAGATCACCCCGAGAATCCCAGAGATCCCCCGAGAATACCAGAGACCACCCCGAGAATCCCCGAGACCACCCCGAGAATACCAGAGATCACCCCCCGAGAATCCTACAGATCACCCCGAGAATTAGAGAGATCACCCCGAGAATTCCAGAGACCCCCCCGAGAATCCCAGAGACCACCCCGAGAATTCCAGACCACCCCGAGAATCCTACAGATCACCCCGAGAATTAGAGAGATCACCCCGAGAATTCCAGAGACCCCCCCCCCCCCCCTGAGAATCCCAGAGATCCCCCCGAGAATCCCAGAGACCCCCCCCCCCCAAGAATCCCAGAGATCACCCCGAGAATTAGAGAGATCACCCCGAGAATTCCAGAGATCCCCCCGAGAATCCCAGAGATCACCCCAGATATCCCCCCCCCGAGAATCCCAGAGACCACCCCGAGAATCCCAGAGAGCACCCCGAGAATTCCAAAAGATCACCCCAAGAATCCCAGAGACCACCCAGAGAAAACCAGAGATAATCCCAGAGAATTCCAGAGACCACCCCGAGAATCCCAGAAATCACCCCGAGAATTCTAGAGACCCCCCCACCGAGAATCCCAGAGACCCCCCGAGAATACCAGAGACCCCCCCCCCGAGAATCCCAGAGACCCCCCCCCCTGAGAATCCCAGAGATCCCCCGAGAATCCCAGAGATCCCCCGAGAATTCCAGAGATCCCCCCGAGAATCCCAGAGACCCCCCCCCCCCTGAGAATCCCAGAGATCCCCCGAGAATCCCAGAGAGCACCCCGAGAATCCCAGAGAGCACCCCGAGAATCCCAGAGATCACCCGAGAATACCAGAGCGCACCCCGAGAATCCCAGAGATCACCCCGAGAATTCCAGAGATCACCCCGAGAATCCCAGAGATCACCCCGAGAATCCAGAGATCACCCCGAGAATCCCAGAGATCACCCCGAGAATACCAGAGAGCACCCCGAGAATCCCAAAGATCACCCCGAGAATTCCAGAGATCACCCCGAGAATCCAGAGATCACCCCGAGAATCCAGAGATCACCCCGAGAATCCCAGAGATCACCCCGAGAATCCCAGAGAGCACCCCGAGAATCCCAGAGATCACCCCGAGAATCCCAGAGATCACCCCGAGAATCCCAGAGATCACCCCGAGAATTCCAGAGATCACCCCGAGAATCCCAGAGATCCACCCGAGAATCCCAGAGATCACCCCGAGAATCCCAGAAATCACCCCGAGAATCCCAGAGATCCCCCCGAGAATCCCAGAGATCCCCCCGAGAATCCCAGAGATCCCCCGAGAATCCCAGAGACCACCCCGAGAATCCCAGAGATCCCCCGAGAATCCCAGAAATCACCCCGAGAATCCCAGAGATCACCCCGAGAATTCCAGAGATCACCCCGAGAATCCCAGAGATCCCCCGAGAATCCCAGAGACCACCCCGAGAATCCCAGAGATCCCCCGAGAATCCCAGAGATCACCCCGAGAATCCCAGAGATCCCCCGAGAATCCCAGAGATCACCCCGAGAATCCCAGAGACCACCCCGAGAATTCCAGAAATCACCCCGAGAATTCCAGAGATCCCCCGAGAATCCCAGAGATCACCCCGAGAATCCCAGAGACCACCCCGAGAATCCCAGAGACCACCCCGAGAATCCCAGAGAACACCCCGAGAATTCCAGAGATCACCCCGAGAATCCCAGAGATCCACCGAGAATCCCAGAGATCACCCCGAGAATCCCAGAGATCCCCCGAGAATCCCAGAGATCACCCCGAGAATTCCAGAGATCACCCCGAGAATCCCAGAGATCCCCCGAGAATCCCAGAGATCCCCCGAGAATCCCAGAGATCACCCGAGAATTCCAGAGATCCCCCGAGAATACCAGAGATCCCCCGAGAATCCCAGAGATCACCCTGAGAATTCCAGAGATCACCCCGAGAATTCTAGAGATCACCCCGAGAAGTACTGCACACATCCCAACATTAACTATCCACACAATGAGATCGTTATAATACTAGATCACCCTAAGAATTCCAAAAAAAAAAAAATTACAAAGTTACAATGTACAGTCTGATCACTGGGGGAGGGGAGACTGAGGAAATGCTCTCTAATGCCTGCAGTAGACTGATGACATCATCCCAGCCTAGGCGGAGTCCCTGACTGGAGCTCATGGATGGATTTCTGATGATAATTCCCGCAGACTGGCAAAGTTCCTGTCAGGTTTGTAAAGTTCCGGCTTCCTGGATCTCTGCGGTGAGACTTCGGGGTGTTTGCAGATGGCGGCTGGCCGGAGTGATAGTCGTCAAAGTGAAGCTGCATAGATCCCCCCCCCCGATCCGTCGATATAAATATTGATGGCGGGATCGTGACTCTTCCTCATAATGTAACTTTTATGTTTTCACTTTACTGGACCTTTAATTTTACTGCTGATGAAAAATAAATGACGGCGGACATTAGCGGCGGATAATTGTGCGCAGACGTTTTAGCCGCTTGCTTTTGCATTTATTGTGTGCTATCGATCGGCTGATTGGTTAAATGATCTAATAATTGGCTCGTTAATCAATGGACATGTCTTATTCGTTAGACTGAAAGCATCCATCTGTCCGTCATAATCATTGATCACTCTGATTGCGCACATAAAATTGATGGATTTTGCCGCCACGTCTGCAGTGCAGGTTCTGCGTGAACCTAAATCATTCATCGTTCTGTTTACCGGCGGCGGCGCCGGAGCTATCCGAGAATAACGAATGACATTTTCCTGGTATATGATGTGTGGGGGTGTCGCTGCGTCTCCATCCAGATGAACTTTATTCAGTTTTACTAATTTATTACAAATGTATTGATTTTTTATACCTCGGGAGTTCAGCTCATAGATAGATATCACCGGTCTGCTACGTTTATGGCCGACCACCAATTCCACGATAATGACCTCACACTCCACAGAACCTCGAATGATTCCATTGTATACCTTGCACTGAATATTAGAACTTTTCTTCTCGCTGTCTCTTTGTTCCTCTTGTTGGGATCCATGTGCTTGTGCTGTCTCCAGTCCTGACGAAGGGGATTTTCATCCCCGAAATGTGTTGGATTTTTGTCTTTGCATCAGATATGATGAAATCACTCAAACTGGACTGAACTTATCACTGTGGCACTCTGACACCTCCAATAAGAATTCCTTTCAGTCTAACACTAATTGTTCCTAAAAATGTTCCCTCCCCTCTGCTACCTAGCCTGCCTAACCTGTCTAAAAAGATCTGTATACTTACCTTTTTTACAGACCCTTCCAGTCATGTGATCCTGCAGCTCTGGCTCCCCCAGAGGAGGGGCTAGATTAGAGACGAGCCTTCATCAGGGCTCAGAGGTTCTGGATGGAGGGGGGTCTTCATCAGGGCTCAGAGGTGTTGGATGGAGGGGAGCCTTCATCAGGGCTCAGAGGTGTTGGATGGAGGGGAGCCTTCATCAGGGCTCAGAGATGTTGGATGGAGGGGAGCCTTCATCAGGGCTCAGGAGGTGTTGGATGAAGGGGAGCCTTCATCAGGGCTCAGAGGTGCTGGATGGAGGGGAGCCTTCATCAGGGCTCAGAGGTGTTGGAAGGAGGGGAGTCTTCATCAGGCCTCAGAGGTGTTGGATGGAGGGGAGTATTCATCAGGGCTCAGAGGTGTTGGATGGAGGGGAGCCTTCATCAGGGCTCAGAGGTGTTGGATGCTGAGTTGCCTTCATCAGGGCTCAGAGGTGTTGGATGGAGGAGCCTTCATCAGGGATTAGAGGTGTTGGATGGAGGGGAGCCTTCATCAGGGCTCAGAGATGTTGGATGGAGGGGAGCCTTCATCAGGGCTCAGAGGTGCTGGATGGAGGGGAGTCTTCATCAGGGATTAGAGGTGTTGGATGGAGGGGAGCCTTCATCAGGGCTCAGAGGGGTTGGATGCAGAGTTGCCTTCATCAGGGCTCAGAGGTGCTGGATGGAGGGGAGTCTTCATCAGGGATTAGAGGTGTTGGATGGAGGGGAGTCTTCATCAGGGCTCAGAGGTGCTGGATGGAGGGGAGTCTTCATCAGGGCTCAGAGGTGTTGGATGGAGGAGCCTTCATCAGGGCTCAGAGGTGTTGGATGGAGGAGCCTTCATCAGGGCTCAGAGGTGTTGGATGGAGGAGCCTTCATCAGGGCTCAGAGGTGTTGGATGGAGGAGCCTTCATCAGGGCTCAGAGGTGTTGGATGGAGGAGCCTTCATCAGGGCTCAGAGGTGTTGGATGGAGGAGCCTTCATCAGGGCTCAGAGGTGTTGGATGCTGAGTTGCCTTCATCAGGGCTCAGAGGTGTTGGATGGAGGGGAGTCTTCATCAGGGATTAGAGGTGTTGGATGGAGGGGAGTCTTCATCAGGGCTCAGAGGTGTTGGATGGAGAGATGCCTTCATCAGGGCTCAGAGGTGCTGGATGGAGGGGAGTCTTCATCAGGGCTCAGAGGTGCTGGATGGAGGGGAGTCTTCATCAGGGCTCAGAGGTGCTGGATGGAGGGGAGTCTTCATCAGAGCTCAAAGGTGCTGGATGGAGGGGAGCCTTCATCAGGGCTCAGAGGTGCTGGATGGAGGGGAGTCTTCATCAGAGCTCAGAGGTGCTGGATGGAGGGGAGCCTTGATCAGGGCTCAGAGGTGTTGGATGGAGGGGAGTCTTCATCAGGGCTCAGGGGTGTTGGATGCAGAGTTGCCTTCATCAGGGCTCAGGGGTGTTGGATGCAGAGTTGCCTTCATCAGGGCTCAGGGGTGTTGGATGGAGGGGAGTCTTCATCAGGGCTCAGGGGTGTTGGATGCAGAGTTGCCTTCATCAGGGCTCAGGGGTGTTGGATGCAGAGTTGCCTTCATCAGGGCTCAGGGGTGTTGGATGGAGGGGAGCCTTCATCAGGGCTCAGAGGTGTTGGATGGAGAGATCTCCTCAAGTTCAACACCTCTGAGCCCTGATAAAGGGGACTTTTTGAACCCTAAAATGTGTTGAACGTTCTCACTGCAAATAGTAAACTCTGTCTAGACTGCAGTTCTGGCTCTCCTACATCTGACAGCCATAAAACCTGACAGGGCCTCTATCCATTCCCCGACCAATCCAAAGCTAAGAAGGAAAAGGCTTTGGCTGGAGTTGGGCTTTATTGGTGTATGTGTTACATTTTCTTAGTTTGGTTGGAGTCCTCCCTTAAGTTCTCTAGCAACCTTGGCTTAGAAGCTCGCGCTCTGCTCAGGGGGCCACGTTGGTGCACTCAGCTGGCACTTGGCCAGGCAGACATGTTGAAATATCTGGAGACCTCGTCCTCCATCACCTTTCATGCTTTGCCTAATGAAATGTCAACTACAATTAGCCGGTCCTGAGAGCCATTCGCCAGCATTTGTCATACCAATTACATTATTAATCCCATTTATAACCCGTCCAATCCACAGCGAAGGCCTCGTGCCCCCCAAACGCAGAAATATCACTCCGAGCGTCTGGCATGGAGGACGATCTCCTGGGAGCCGATATGGAATCCATCAGAATGAGAAGATCCACAACCCAACAGCATTGCAGACATCCAGGAATTTGTACATCTCTTAGAGGCGGTCCTCCGCACACAAAGAGCCCATTCTCTCCTTTCCCCGGGAAGTGGCCGCTGATTGTGATTGGACGGTCTTATATTGTCACTGAGCCGCGGAGGGATTTCTTTACCACGCAGTGATCTGTCCCTTTAACTTGTGTTTATTGCCCTCTGAATCGCATTTCGCAGTGTGAGAGATATGTACCATACATTGCAGAGCGGTATATACTATATACCATACATTGCAGAGGGGTATATACTATATACTATACATTGCAGAGTGGTATATACTATATACTATACATTGCAGAGTGGTATATACTATACATTGCAGAGCGGTATATACTATACATTGCAGAGCGGTATATACTATATACTATACATTGCAGAGTGGTATATACTATACATTGCAGAGCGGTATATACTATATACTATACATTGCAGAGTGGTATATACTATACATTGCAGAGCGGTATATACTATATACAGATATCGATTGATGGTGACACCTCCCATCCTCCTGACTGATCCCTCCCCCGCAATCGCAGAATCGACAAATATAAAAGGCTCTTTCCCTGAATGGAGGGAAATGCGTCGTTATCATGAGCTCCTGTCAGACTGACGCGTTCCATCTTGGGAAATAATCCGGTGACTCATTCCACCAGGAGATGAAGATAAAAGAGACTTTTATGGATTCCGCTATAAATCTGTATTCATCAGATACATAGAGCATGATCCCCTCCCCCTCATACTGGGGGGGTCACCAACATTAATGTGCGTTGCATTAAGGCAGCCAAATAATTCGCGTTTAGGGACTTAAACCGCGCCTGCGCAATTTTCCTGACGCGAAGCAGAGCAGTGTGTTACCCACTTCCCCCTGGAAGATTTACCCCCCTTCATGACAGGGACATGTTTTTCTATTCAGCACTGCGCTACTTTAGCTGGTAATTGCGCGGTCATGTGACACTGAACACAAATGACATTTATATTATGTTACACAAATCGATCTTTCTTTTGGCATTTGATCACCACCAGGGTTTTTTTTTTTTTTTTTTTTTTTTGCATATAAACATAAAAAGTCCAACATTTTTGAAAAAGAAAAAATTAATGTTTTTTTACTTTTGGTTATAAAACATCCAATAAAATCAAATTTCTTCATGAATTTTTGGACAAAATGTATTCTGCTCCATGTTATGGAAGGAGCCATCCACGATCAGCCACCAGGAAGGAGCCATCCATGATCAGACACCAGGAAGGAGCCTTCCACGATCAGCCACCGGGAAGGAGCCATCCACGATCAGCCACCAGGAAGGAGCCATCCAGGATCAGACACCAGGAAGGAGCCATCCAGGATCAGATACCAGGAAGGAGCCATCCACGATCAGACACCAGGAAGGAGCCATCTATGATCAGACACCAGGAAGGAGCCATCTATGATCAGACACCAGGAAGGAGCCATCCACGATCAGACACCAGGAAATAGCCATCCACTATCAGACACCAGGAAGGAGCCATCCAGGATCAGACACCAGGAAGGAGCCATCCACGATCAGACACCAGGAAGGAGCCATCCACGATCAGACACCAGGAAGGAGCCATCCACGATCAGACACCAGGAAGGAGCCATCCACGATCAGACACCAGGAAGGAGCCATCCACGATCAGACACCAGGAAGGAGCCATCCAGGATCAGACACCAAGAAGGAGCCATCCATGATCAGACACCAGGAAGGAGCCATCCAGGATCAGACACCAAGAAGGAGCCATCCATGATCAGACACCAGGAAGGAGCCTTCCACGATCAGATACCAGGAAGGAGCCATCCACGATCAGACACCAGGAAGGAGCCATCCAGGATCAGACACCAGGAAGGAGCCATCCAGGATCAGACACCAGGAAGGAGCCATCCACGATCAGACACCAGGAAGGAGCCATCTATGATCAGACACCAAGAAGGAGCCATCTATGATCAGACACCAAGAAGGAGCCATCCACGATCAGACACCAGGAAGGAGCCATCCAGGATCAGACACCAAGAAGGAGCCATCCACGATCAGACACCAGGAAGGAGCCATCCACGATCAGACACCAGGAAGGAGCCATCCACGATCAGACACCAGGAAGGAGCCATCCATGATCAGACACCAGGAAGGAGCCTTCCACGATCAGATACCAGGAAGGAGCCATCCACGATCAGACACCAGGAAGGAGCCATCCACGATCAGACACCAGGAAGGAGCCATCCACGATCAGACACCAGGAAGGAGCCATCCACGATCAGACACCAAGAAGGAGCCATCCACGATCAGACACCAAGAAGGAGCCATCCACGATCAGACACCAGGAAGGAGCCATCCACGATCAGACACCAGGAAGGAGCCATCCACGATCAGACACCAGGAAGGAGCCATCCACGATCAGACACCAGGAAGGAGCCATCCAGGATCAGACACCAAGAAGGAGCCATCCACGATCAGACACCAGGAAGGAGCCATCCACGATCAGACACCAGGAAGGAGCCATCCACGATCAGACACCAGGAAGGAGCCATCCACGATCAGATACCAGGAAGGAGCCATCCACGATCAGACACCAGGAAGGAGCCTTCCACGATCAGATACCAGGAAGGAGCCATCCACGATCAGACACCAGGAAGGAGCCATCCACGATCAGACACCAGGAAGGAGCCATCCACGATCAGACACCAGGAAGGAGCCATCCACGATCAGACACCAAGAAGGAGCCATCCACGATCAGACACCAAGAAGGAGCCATCCACGATCAGACACCAGGAAGGAGCCATCCACGATCAGACACCAGGAAGGAGCCATCCACGATCAGACACCAGGAAGGAGCCATCCACGATCAGACACCAGGAAGGAGCCATCCAGGATCAGATCCTTATGAAGAATTTCCCTTCTCATGTGTAAAGAAACATTGTTTCAATTTGGAAGCTGATTACAATAAATTGGAAACAAAAAAAGTCGCCTGTGATGACCGGCCTGTGGATTGCAGAGCGTGGAAAATGTTCTCATTGCCAAACAAACACTTTAATTAATTCTGTTATCAAAGAGCCAGCGCTATTTCCTGTGTAGCGTCAGGTGGCGTGTAATGGAACGGAGCGATAAGAATTCCGCCTTTCAGGTGCATTCACTTCTCACAACTTACTTGTGTTTGAAGACTTTGTTCCGGAAGGTTCCGCTGATTTACATAGAAACTGCTGAGCTTTCTGTTTGCGGAATTTAAATGCGTTGTGTTCGGGGATAAATGTCCCAAACGCAGTTTGGTGAGGAGGGATAGAAAAATAATAAATCTATGGAAACTGATTTATAGAAATTTGGATCATGAAGAAAACGGCTGAACTGGCGATACGTGAGAGAAATGCTGCGCAGGAAAGGCGTACCATTTAAAGGGTTCCGTCACCGCGATGTCACAATGTGGGGAATTTTACTAACAAATTTTAACCTTCAATGAAAGGGCGGCGGTAAAGTGAGATCTATTGGAGGTAAAAGTCAGATTTATTGGCAGACTCAATAGACTGATCGATTTCCAATCTTACTGTTGCCGATGAAGATGCCAAATGTGTTTTGAATTAGGAGGAGCTCAGGTTTGGTGGGCACTTGAGTTTGATCTGAACCTGGAAGGAAGCTGGTTGTCCCGCCCACCGCCACCCTTGCATTCCTGCCCCTTAGTCACACATACACAAAGTAGCGGGGAAATTCATGACATCATTGACCTAATATGGTCACATGGTCATATTAGGTCAATGATGTCATGAGCATCCCCGCCCCTTTGTATAAATGTGTCTGCGGGGTGGGGAATGCCAGGGTGGCAGTGGGTGGGACAAACAACTTCCTTCCAGGTTCAGATCAAACTCAAGAGCCCATCCTTAGTTTTGAACTGCATTGTGTTGAGTTCAACAATAAAGTCTTTGGCTCCAGAAATGTAGGACATGCCTTGTCCATTCTTGTATGCATGGTGCCATCGAAGAGCCCTGCGCTATTAAACCTCACCCGTCTCTTGTATGCTTGTTACCGTGGAAGACATAGGTGGTTGGGGTTTTAGGAGGTTGGGCTGTAGGTGGTTGGGGTTTTAGGAGGTTGGGCTGTAGGTGCTTGGGGTTTTAGGAGGTTGGGCTGTAGGTGCTTGGGGTTTTAGGAGGTTGGGATGTAGGTGCTTGGGGTTTTAGGAGGTTGGGATGTAGGTGGTTGGGGTTTTAGGAGGTTGGGCTGTAGGTGGTTGGGGTTTTAGGAGGTTGGGCTGTAGGTGGTTGGGGTTTTAGGAGGTTGGGCTGTAGGTGGTTGGGGTTTTAGGAAGTTGGGCTGTAGGTGGTTGGGGGTTTTAGGAGGTTGGGCTGTAGGTGGTTGGGGGTTGGGGGTTTTAGGAGGTTGGGCTGTAGGCGGTTGGGGGTTTTAGGAGGTTGGGCTGTAGGTGGTTGGGGTTTTAGGAGGTTGGGCTGTAGGTGGTTGGGGTTTTAGGAAGTTGGGCTGTAGGTGGTTGGGGTTTTAGGAGGTTGGGCTGTTGGGAACAGATAGGTGGAACGATAGTAATGAAAAATGTAAGCCACACCCTATTTGTCACAGAGTTGGATGGACCCACTTTGTGATCAAGAGTGACAACCAGCTAACAGGCAGGACAGGTGACAAAGCGATGTTCCTCAAACAGATGGTCAAAGAAAGCAGCAGACAGTAGCAGGCTGATGTACCAGACTAGCACAGGCTAAATGTCCAGCAGTCTACTTAAGCAACCCTGAGTAGGGCAGGTGTGCCCTGCAGAGACCTGAGCAATAGTGTTGAGTAATAACCAGTAGAGGCTGAAGGCTGAATGTTAAACTCCACCCTGCATTTTACTATTGAAGAAATAGAAGGCTGGACTGTGAAAATGTTGGGTGGGTGACCCCAGCAGCTTCTTACTTATCGGAAAAACATTAGTGACATATTCATATTGCTCTTCGATGACCTAACCAGCTAGAACCTCCTTGGAACTATATTAAATACACTATATTACAAAAGTATTGGGACACCTGCCTTTACACACACATGAACTTTAATGACATCCCAGTCTTAGTCCGGAGGGTTCAATATTGAGTCGGCCCTTTGCAGCTATAACAGCTTCACCTCTTCTGGGAAGGCCGTCCACAAGGTTTAGGAGGGTGTCTGCACCGCCCCCATTGTCTGCCTCAGCGCTCTTGGCGTGTCCTGGCTGATGCGCGAGGCGGAGTCACATTTCCGCACAGCCGGAGGGCACCTGTAATTTCGGATCTCGATTGTAAATTGCTGGCCGGGCGGAGACGGTCTATAGAACAGCCCACGGAGGACGGGATTTGTAAAGCCGGAGAAAAGAGGCTGCCGATTGATTTCAGTATAAAGAGCACCGGTCACCACCAAGACCATCAGATTGCAGGGTGGTAAAATATGTGGTAAAGGGTCACATGATGGCTCAGCCTTGTTCCAACAATCACCCCTCCCCCACCCATCTCCCATTGTGGGCAGGTGAGGACCAATCGGGGCCACTGGGGTCTCCTGATGAAGGTCGACATCTGACAGCTCATCAGATAAGTCCGTGGGTCACTTACCTGGAGCAAATTGAAGACTCCTGACATCTGATGAGCTTGTTCTGGGTCAGGGATAAGAATCGGCTTTACGGAGATGAGATGAAAGCTTAGAAAGATCTTTCAGTTCTGAATGCCATTCCTGACACTCGTCGCAGCGCTGCGCTCCCAGGGCGCCGCCCCCTTTGGCCCAGACAGCGGCTCGTGGATCCGAAGCGCGGGAGAGATTCTGAACCCACATCCTGGTGGAGATCTCCTCCTGACCCGTCTCCATAACTGATGCTAACCGCCATCATTTGTCTCCCTCCTGTCCCCGGGGCGCCTTCTTTTGTCACCGCTCAAACCTCGTCCACGCTCCATTCAATCATTCACACCGCAAGATGGGAACGCCGAGGCATGCCGGGAATGTAGAAGCACGCCAGGAACGCAGAGGCACGCCGGGAACGCAGAGACACGCCGAGGCACGCCAGGAACGCAGAGGCACGCCGGGAACGCAGAAGCACGCCGGGGACGCAGAAGCACGCCGGGGACGCAGAAGCACGCCGGGGACGCAGAAGCACGCCGGGAACGCAGAGGCACGCCGGGAACGCAGAGACACGCCGAGGCACGCCAGGAACGCAGAGGCACGCCAGGAACGCAGAGGCACGCCGGGGACGCAGAAGCACGCCGGGGACGCAGAAGCACGCCGGGGACCCAGAAGCACGCCTGGAACGCCGAGGCACGCCGGGAACGCAGAAGCACGCCAGGAACGCAGAGGCACGCCGGGAACGCAGAAGCACGCCGGGAACGCAGAAGCACGCCGGGAACGCAGATGCACGCCGGGAACGCAGAAGCACGCCGGGAACGCAGAGGCACGCCGGGAACGCAGAAGCACGCCGGGGACGCAGAAGCACGCCGGGGACGCAGAAGCACGCCTGGAACGCCGAGGCATGCCGGGAACGCAGAAGCACGCCTGGAACGCCGAGGCACGCCGGGAACGCAGAAGCACGCCTGGAACGCAGAGGCACGCCAGGAACGCAGAGGCACGCCGGGAACGCAGAGGCACGCCGGGAACGCAGAAGCACGCCTGGAACGCAGAGGCACGCCAGGAACGCAGAGGCACGCCGGGAACGCAGAAGCACGCCGGGAACGCAGAAGCACGCCGGGAACGCAGAAGCACGCCGGGGACGCAGAAGCACGCCGGGGACGCAGAAGCACGCCGGGAACGCAGAAGCACGCCGGGAACGCCGAGGCACGCCGGGAACGCAGAAGCACGCCTGGAACGCCGAGGCACGCCAGGAACGCAGAAGCACGCCGGGGACGCAGAAGCACGCCGGGAACGCAGAAGCACGCCGGGAACGCAGAAGCACGCCGGGAACGCCGAGGCACGCCGGGAACGCAGAAGCACGCCTGGAACGCCGAGGCACACCAGGAACCCAGAGGCACGCCGGGAACGCAGAAGCACGCCGGGAACGCCGAGGCACGCCGGGAACGCAGAAGCACGCCTGGAACGCCGAGGCACACCAGGAACCCAGAGGCACGCCGGGAACGCAGAAGCACGCCGGGGACGCAGAAGCACGCCGGGAACGCAGAAGCACGCCGGGAACGCAGAAGCACGCCGGGAACGCCGAGGCACGCCGGGAACGCAGAAGCACGCCTGGAACGCCGAGGCACCCCGGGAACGCCAAGGCACGCCTGGAACGCAGAAGCACGCCGGGAACGCAGAGGCACGCCGGGAACGCTGCTGATTGGGACAGAATCCGAAAAGGACTTCTCTCAGGAGCGCCACTGTCTGTATATACCCGAAATAACAAAAAACATAATAACAATAA
This sequence comes from Lithobates sylvaticus, assembly GCA_028564925.1. Lineage (NCBI taxonomy): Eukaryota > Metazoa > Chordata > Amphibia > Anura > Ranidae > Lithobates > Lithobates sylvaticus. Next base: position 584,153 of record CM053032.1, on the reverse strand, counting down.
TAATAATGCCTCATACACACGGGACGTTTTACAGCGGCTGTTTTTGGCTTCAGACGTTTTTTTCTATAGTCAATACACTCCCCATCATGTTCTCCTATGCCTCCATTATGTCTCCATGTCATACTGTGTGTCCATGTTCTCCTATGTCTCCATTATGTTTCCGCGTTCTCCTGTGTGCCCATTGGCTTTGAGCAAATAACGAGAGGAGAGCTTCAGACGGGCGCAGTGCGTTTATTCTTTTGCCTCAAAGATGTGCATTAGGGTTGAACACCACAGAGGTTCATCTTTTGACTCCTTAAATACCATAAGCACTATTTGTACGATTTGCAGCGTGAAAACTGTAAAATGACACACAATACATTAGTTTACAGAGATCACCAAAAGGGGGTTACAACAGAATTACAATGTGGAGTTCCATTATCTATACACATATCTCTAAATTAACATTAAACATTTAAGAAATCATGACTATATGTTCAAACATGTGGATTGTCTACAGCATATCTTTTGACTAACAGCATGGACTCAATTAATGCCTAAAGACATATACACCGACACCGACAATGACAATGACACCGACACTGCACCTTTACTGTATACCTTGCTCCGCTTGCCAAGGGGTGCAGAACTTTAAACTTTAGAAAACTTCCAAAGACTCCTTTCCATGAGGTGCTGCTTTGCCTGGATGCTGAATGAATGAGAAAACCCCTTGCAAAACTATAGGAAGCAGGAAGTGTCTGGTGATTAAAACATTCCCCAGGGGAACAAAGTAAGGCAATAAAGGTTCCACCTGTATTTAGTGCTGAACAAAGATTTAAAGTGACAAGCGGCCAGTTACACCCATGTTATCCTATGTCTCCATTACGTCTCTGTGTTCTCCTGTGTTTCCGTGTTCTCCCGTGTTTCCGCGTTCTCCTGTGTCTCCGTGTTCTCCTATGTCTCCGTGTTCTCCCGTGTCTCCGTGTTCTCCTGTGTCTCCGTGTTCTCCTATGTCTCCGTGTTCTCCTGTGTCTCCGTGTTCTCCTATGTCTCTGTGTTCTCCCGTGTCTCCGTGTTCTCCCGTGTCTCCATGTTCTCCTATGTCTCTGTGTTCTCCCATGTCTCCATGTTCTCCCGTTTCTCTGTGTTCTCCTGTGTCTCTGTGTTCTCCCGTGTCTCCGTGTTCTCCTATGTCTCCGTGTTCTCCTGTGTCTCCGTGTTCTCCTGTGTCTCCCTGTTCTCCTGTGTTTCTGTGTTCTCCCGTGTCTCCGTGTTCTCCTGTGCCTCTGTGTTCTCCTGTGTTTCCGTGTTCTCCTGTGTCTCCGTGTTCTCCTATGTCTCCGTGTTCTCCTATGTCTCCGTGTTCTCCTGTGCCTCTGTGTTCTCCTGTGTCTCCGTGTTCTCCTATGTCTCTGTGTTCTCCCGTGTCTCCGTGTTCTCCCGTGTCTCTGTGTTCTCCCGTGTCTCCGCGTTCTCCCGTGTCTCCGTGTTCTCCTATGTCTCTGTGTTCTCCCGTGTCTCCGTGTTCTCCCGTGTCTCCGTGTTCTCCCGTGTCTCTGTGTTCTCCCGTGTCTCTGTGTTCTCCTGTGTCTCTGTGTTCTCCTGTGTCTCCGTGTTCTCCCGTGTCTCTGTGTTCTCCCGTGTCTCTGTGTTCTCCTGTGTCTCTGTGTTCTCCTGTGTCTCCGTGTTCTCCTATGTCTCCGTGTTTTCCTGTGTCTCCGTGTTCTCCTGTGCCTCTGTGTTCTCCCGTGTCTCTGTGTTCTCCCATGTCTCCGTGTTCTCCCGTGTCTCCGTGTTCTCCTATGTCTCCGTGTTCTCCTGTGTCTCCGTGTTCTCCTATGTCTCTGTGTTCTCCCGTGTCTCCGTGTTCTCCTATGTCTCCGTGTTCTCCTGTGTCTCCGTGTTCTCCTATGTCTCTGTGTTTTCCTGTGTCTCCGTGTTCTCCCGTGTCTCCGTGTTCTCCCGTGTCTCTGCGTTCTCCCGTGTCTCCGTGTTCTCCCGTGTCTCCGTGTTCTCCCGTGTCTCCGTGTTCTCCGTGTTCTCCCGTGTCTCCGCGTTCTCCCGTGTCTCCGCGTTCTCCCGTGTCTCCGCGTTCTCCCGTGTCTCCGCGTTCTCCCGTGTCTCCTTGTTCTCCCGTGTCTCCGTGTTCTCCCGTGTCTCCGTGTTCTCCCGTGTCTCAGTGTTCTCCCGTGTCTCTGTGTTCTCCCGTGTCTCAGTGTTCTCCCGTGTCTCCGTGTTCTCCTGTGTCTCCGTGTTCTCCCGTGTCTCTGTGTTCTCTCGTGTCTCTGCGTTCTCCCGTGTCTCCGTGTTCTCCCGTGTCTCCGTGTTCTCCCGTGTCTCCGTGTTCTCCCGTGTCTCCGTGTTCTCCTGTGTCTCCGTGTTCTCCCGTGTCTCTGTGTTCTCCGCGTTCTCCCGTGTCTCTGTGTTCTCCTGTGTCTCCGTGTTCTCCCGTGTCTCCGTGTTCTCCCGTGTCTCCGTGTTCTCCCGTGTCTCCGTGTTCTCCCGTGTCTCTGTGTTCTCCTGTGTCTCTGTGTTCTCCTGTGTCTCCGTGTTCTCCCGTGTCTCTGTGTTCTCCCGTGTCTCTGTGTTCTCCTGTGTCTCTGTGTTCTCCTGTGTCTCCGTGTTCTCCTGTGTCTCCGTGTTCTCCTATGTCTCCGTGTTTTCCTGTGTCTCCGTGTTCTCCTGTGCCTCTGTGTTCTCCCGTGTCTCTGTGTTCTCCCATGTCTCCGTGTTCTCCCGTGTCTCCGTGTTCTCCTATGTCTCCGTGTTCTCCTGTGTCTCCGTGTTCTCCTATGTCTCTGTGTTCTCCCGTGTCTCCGTGTTCTCCTATGTCTCCGTGTTCTCCTGTGTCTCCGTGTTCTCCTATGTCTCTGTGTTTTCCTGTGTCTCCGTGTTCTCCCGTGTCTCCGTGTTCTCCCGTGTCTCTGCGTTCTCCCGTGTCTCCGTGTTCTCCCGTGTCTCCGTGTTCTCCCGTGTCTCCGTGTTCTCCCGTGTCTCCGCGTTCTCCCGTGTCTCCGCGTTCTCCCGTGTCTCCGTGTTCTCCCGTGTCTCCTTGTTCTCCCGTGTCTCCGTGTTCTCCTGTGTCTCCGTGTTCTCCCGTGTCTCTGTGTTCTCTCGTGTCTCTGCGTTCTCCCGTGTCTCCGTGTTCTCCCGTGTCTCCGTGTTCTCCTGTGTCTCCGTGTTCTCCCGTGTCTCCGTGTTCTCCTGTGTCTCCGTGTTCTCCCGTGTCTCTGTGTTCTCCGTGTTCTCCCGTGTCTCTGTGTTCTCCTGTGTCTCCGTGTTCTCCCGTGTCTCTGTGTTCTCCCGTGTCTCCGTGTTCTCTCGTGTCTCTGCGTTCTCCCGTGTCTCCGTGTTCTCCTGTGTCTCCGTGTTCTCCTGTGTCTCCGTGTTCTCCCGTGTCTCTGTGTTCTCCGTGTTCTCCCGTGTCTCTGTGTTCTCCTGTGTCTCCGTGTTCTCCTGTGTCTCCGTGTTCTCCTGTGTCTCCGTGTTCTCCTGTGTCTCCGTGTTCTCCTGTGTCTCCGTGTTCTCCTGTGTCTCCATGCACACGTAGGCTGTTATCAGCAGTTTTTGGCTGGGGCGTTTTTTGGCTTTGCGGGTTCTGAGAGGAGTTTTTTAGCTTTTTTCAGCTGTAAAAATGCTCCAATGTAAAAAAAAACGCTAAAAACAGCTATTAAAAAATCATTGAAAAACTCACTGCGAAGCTGCTGGCGTTTTTAGAACGTTGTTTTAATGTCCGGCATGCGCGACGCCTTATAATAATTATAAGAAAATAAAAACATTAATAATAATAAAAAATAAGAATAAAAATAATAACTATAATATTGATAATAATGATTATAATAAATCCTTCAGGTCATGTGACTTGTTCATGAAGTTGGTGATTTTTCGGTAAATTATAGCGATTTTTTTCTTCTCTATGAACGAGCCGCGACTTCCTTCTGTTCCATGTTGTTGAATAATTGCCAGCAGTGCCTCAGTACTCCTCTCCAGAGCCCTGATACAAACAGTGGGAGGGGTTATGCAAATATCACAATGCCTTGCTGGGTGGGTGTCAGTCTGGAGGAGTGGGCGTGCCTCGTCAGGCTGTATTTGCATAGGTAACGCCCACATGTGATGCTGAGCCTCCATGATTAATAGAACTGAAATACAATGAATGAAAGGGGCGGGGCCAGGGACAGTCAGGCTGGGGGGGGGGGGGGGGGCTAGATAATACTAGATGTCCTCCAGCCAGGAAATGGGGCGGGGCCCTATCTGACATACTGAAGCTTATGATGCACACTATGAGAAGCTCACAGTGTGCAGTGACATCAGAAGAAGACATTTCAGTCCAGGAGAGGAGCCGGTGGGATATAGGACTGAAGGATGAGCGGGGGGGGGGATATGGGGGGGGCGGGGAAGGATTTATTGGGGGGGGCAGAAGGGAGGATATAAGACTGAAGGATGAGGGGGGGGTATGGGGGGGTCGGGGGAGGGAGGATATAGGACTGAAGGATGAGCGGGGGGGATATGGGGGGGGGTCAGGGGGAGGATTTATTGGGGGGGCAGAAGGGAGGATATAAGACTGAAGGATGAGGGGGGGGTATGGGGGGGTCGGGGGAGGGAGGATATAGGACTGAAGGATGAGCGGGGGGATATGGGGGGGGGGTGGGGGGAGGATTTATTGGGGGGGCAGAAGGGAGGATATAAGACTGAAGGATGAGGGGGGGGGTATGGGGGGGTCGGGGGAGGGAGGATATAGGACTGAAGGATGAGCGGGGGGATATGGGGGGGTGGGGGGGAGGATTTATTGGGGGGGCAGAAGGGAGGATATAAGACTGAAGGATGAGGGGGGGGGATGGGGGGGTCGGGGGAGGGAGGATATAGGACTGAAGGATGAGCGGGGGGGATATGGGGGGGGTGGGGGGGAGGATTTATTGGGGGGGCAGAAGGGAGGATATAAGACTGAAGGATGAGGGGGGGGGTATGGGGGGGTCGGGGGAGGGAGGATATAGGACTGAAGGATGAGCGGGGGGGATATGGGGGGGGTGGGGGGGAGGATTTATTGGGGGGGCAGAAGGGAGGATATAAGACTGAAGGATGAGGGGGGGTATGGGGGGGTCGGGGGAGGGAGGATATAGGACTGAAGGATGAGCGGGGGGGATATGGGGGGGGTGGGGGGGAGGATTTATTGGGGGGGCAGAAGGGAGGATATAAGACTGAAGGATGAGGGGGGGGGTATGGGGGGGTCGGGGGAGGGAGGATATAGGACTGAAGGATGAGCGGGGGGGATATGGGGGGGGTGGGGGGGAGGATTTATTGGGGGGGCAGAAGGGAGGATATAAGACTGAAGGATGAGGGGGGGGATATGGGGGGCGGGGGAGGGAGGATATAAGAAGGGGGGGGGATTTAAAGTAGATCTTTATAAATCGTCTCCTGACGTGTCACAATATACAGATCATTGTTCAGAAAAGCTCCACCTTGATCTCCAGTCAGTGACTCCGCCTAGGCTGAGATGATGTCATCAGTCTGCTGCAGGCAGGAGAGGAAGCCTTTCCTCAGTCTCCCCTCCCCCCAGCTGTACATAGCCTTACAGACAACTGAGCTGTGGGAGGGGACCAGCAGACTCCACCCACTATGGGAGGGGCGGAGATGAGACCAGTCCCCCTGCACAAGGAGAGAGAGCAGAGCTGTGGGAGGGGCCCGGCAGACTCCACCCACTACAGGAGGGGGCGGGGACAAGACCAGTCCTCCTGCACAGGGAGCGATAACAGAAGTGGGCGGTCTTTATTACAGGAAGTCTCACAGATCTGGAGAAGGTTCCGGAAGGAGTCACATGACCGATGGATTCTTATCTCGGGGGTCAGATTTAAAGGGACGGTTCATATTTGTACACAGTGGGAATCTTGTAGGAAGTTTGTTTTATAAATCTGAGAAATGTTTTGAATGATAGAAAAGTGGGAGGTGCAGGAAGGTGACCCGCCCCTTTAAATCTGAGATGGGAGGAGATATTGGGCGGCTCTGTGAATATATTCAGAAGGGTGTGACCACCATGCTGCCCCGCCCCTGAATTCAGAGTTGTCACTCTCTTGTAGGCGGGGCCTGCTTACTCTACAGTGGGAGGGGAGGTGTTGGGGGGCGTGGCTATCAGCATTTTCACTGATGACTCATAAGCCCCTGGCCACATCTAGTCCCGCCCACTGCTTTCTGAAACCCTCCCACTCTGAGCGGCAGTGCCTGGGTGGGGGAGGATTCGGCTCAGTCGGGGGAGGTGAAGAATCAGTTTTTATGACCTACAAATATCCGCAGAGCCGGAACAATCCGGATTTATTTGCCGTCTTTGGTTTTGGGGTCGCGGTGTCTTGTAAGTCACAGAAGTCTCGCTGTGAGCGCCGCGCGTTCCGATATGAGGTCACCGCTGTCAGCTGAGCCGCCATAAATGAGTTTTCACATCGCTCCCCTCCCCCGCTCAGCTATAGAAATCAATAGAAGGAGGAAGATGAGGAGATACTTTGTATCATATGAAGGATCCGCTCCTCGCCACAATGTATCAGCGGAATGTGCGTCTCCGGGACGGACCGCGTCCAGGACCCCAAAATATAATTGTATATAATAATTTCCTTATTACTGTCCGCAGTGAGCGATCGAGCGTTCAGATCCATCGCCGGGGACGACCATTGCGGATTTTAATGACCCGAAATTATCTCCGGTTTGTTGATCGGCGTTCCTCCTCGCCGATGTTTGTTTATCTCTGATGGCGTCCTTCTCTTCATCCGACTCCGCCGCGCTCTTCTCTCTTATCTAAGTTTGGGAATTAGTGCCGCCTGATCTGAGCGCCGCAGCGGGAAAGAAAGATACGCCGGTAAGAACGCCGATCGCGAGTGTCAAATACCGCGAGAAACTTCAGCCAAACGACGGCGCCGCGGCATTCCGAAAAGTCCGATTGTTTGAGATCCGGGGAAAAAACGTCAAAGATAAAGTCTGCGATTTGTGTACAAAATACCCCGGCAGTGAATGGCGTTCTGCGCTCGTTGTGAATGGCGTTCTGCTCTCGGTGTGAATGGCGTTCTGCGATCGGTGTGAATGGTGTTCTGCGATCGGTGTGAATGGCGTTCTGCGATCGGTGTGAATGGCGTTCTGCGCTCTGTGAATGGCGTTCTGCGCTCTGTGAATGGCGTTCTGCGCTCGGTGTGAATGGCGTTCTGCGCTCGGTGTGAATGGCGTTCTGCGCTCTGTGAATGGCGTTCTGCGCTCGGTGTGAATGGCGTTCTGCGCTCGGTGTGAATGGCGTTCTGCGATCGGTGTGAATGGCGTTCTGCGCTCTGTGAATGGCGTTTTGCGCTCGGTGTGAATGGCGTTCTGCGCTCGGTGTGAATGGCGTTCTGCGATCGGTGTGAATGGCGTTCTGCGCTCTGTGAATGGCGTTTTGCGATCGGTGTGAATGGCGTTCTGCGCTCGGTGTGAATGACGTTCTGCGCTCGGTGTGAATGGCGTTCTGCGATCGGTGTGAATGGCGTTCTGCGCTCGGTGTGAATGACGTTCTGCGCTCGGTGTGAATGGCGTTCTGCGATCGATGTGAATGGCGTTCTGCGCTCTGTGAATGGCGGTCTGCGCTCTGTGTTTGGCGTTCTGCGCTCGGTGAATGGCGTTCTGCGCTCGGTGGGAATGGCGTTCTGCGCTCTGTGAATGGCGTTCTGCGCTCGGTGTGAATGGCGTTCTGCGCTCTGTGAATGGCGTTCTGCGCTCGGTGGGAATGGCGTTCTGCGCTTGGTGTGAATGGCGTTCTGCGCTCGGTGTGAATGGCGTTCTGCGATCTGTGAATGGCGTTCTGCGCTCTGTGAATGGCGTTCTGCGATCGGTGTGAATGGCGTTCTGCGCTCGGTGTGATTGGCGTTCTGCGCTCGGTGTGAATGGCGTTCTGCGATCGGTGTGAATGGCGTTCTGCGCTCGGTGTGAATGACGTTCTGCGCTCGGTGTGAATGGCGTTCTGCGATCGATGTGAATGGCGTTCTGCGCTCTGTGAATAGCGTTCTGCGCTCGGTGTGAATGACGTTCTGCGATCGGTGTGAATGACGTTCTGCGCTCTGTGAATGGCGTTCTGCGCTCTGTGAATAGCGTTCTGCGATCGGTGTGAATGGCGTTCTGCGCTCTGTGTGAATGGCGTTCTGCGATCGGTGTGAATGGCGTTCTGCGCTCTGTGAATGGCGTTCTGCGATCGGTGTGAATGGCGTTCTGCGATCAGTGTGAATGGCGTTCTGCGATCGGTGTGAATGGCGTTCTGCGCTCTGTGAATGGCGTTTCTGCGATCGGTGTGAATGACGATCTGCGCTCGTTGTGAATGGCGTTCTGCGATCGGTGTGAATGGCGTTCTGCGCTCGTGTGAATGGCGTTCTGCGATCGGTGTGAATGGCGTTCTGCGATCGGTGAATGGCGTTCTGCGATCGGTGTGTATGGCGTTCTGCGCTCTGTGAATGGCGTTCTGCGCTCGGTGGGAATGGCGTTCTGCGCTTGGTGTGAATGGCGTTCTGCGCTCGGTGTGAATGGCGTTCTGCGCTCGGTGTGAATGGCGTTCTGCGCTCGGTGTGAATGGCGTTCTGCGCTCGGTGTGAATGGCGTTCTGCGCTCGGTGTGAATGGCGTTCTGCGCTCGGTGTGAATGGCGTTCTGCGCTCGGTGTGAATGGCGTTCTGCGCTCGGTGTGAATGGCGTTCTGCGCTCGGTGTGAATGGCGTTCTGCGATCGGTGTGAATGGCGTTCTGCGCTCGGTGTGAATGGCGTTCTGCGCTCGGTGTGAATGGCGTTCTGCGCTCGGTGTGAATGGCGTTCTGCGCTCGGTGTGAATGGCGTTCTGCGCTCGGTGTGAATGGCGTTCTGCGCTCTGTGAATGGCGTTCTGCGATCGGTGTGAATGGCGTTCTGCGATCGGTGTGAATGGCGTTCTGCGCTCGGTGTGAATGGCGTTCTGCGCTCGGTGTGAATGGCGTTCTGCGCTCTGTGAATGGCGTTCTGCGATCGGTGTGAATGGCGTTCTGCGCTCGGTGCGAATGGCGTTCTGCGCTCTGTGAATGGCGTTCTGCGCTCGGTGTGAATGGCGTTCTGCGCTCTGTGAATGGCGTTTTGCGATCGGTGTGAATGGCGTTCTGCGATCGGTGTGAATGGCGTTCTGCGCTCGGTGTGAATGACGTTCTGCGCTCGGTGTGAATGGCGTTCTGCGATCGATGTGAATGGCGTTCTGCGCTCTGTGAATAGCGTTCTGCGCTCTGTGAATGGCGTTCTGCGATCGGTGTGAATGGCGTTCTGCGCTCGGTGTGAATGGCGTTCTGCGATCGGTGTGAATGGCGTTCTGTGCTCTGTGAATGGCGTTCTGCGATCGGTGTGAATGGCGTTCTGCGATCGGTGTGAATGGCGTTCTGCGATCGGTGTGAATGGCGTTCTGCGATCGGTGTGAATGACGTTCTGCGCTCGGTGTGAATGGCGTTCTGCGCTCTGTGAATGGCGTTCTGCGCTCGGTGTGAATGGCGTTCTGCGATCGGTGTGAATGGCGTTCTGCGCTCGGTGTGAATGGCGTTCTGCGCTCGGTGTGAATGGCGTTCTGCGCTCGGTGTGAATGGCGTTCTGCGATCGGTGTGAATGGCGTTCTGCGCTCGGTGTGAATGGCGTTCTGCGCTCGGTGTGAATGGCGTTCTGCGCTGTGTGAATGGCGTTCTGCGCTCTGTGAATGGCGTTCTGCGCTCGGTGTGAATGGCGTTCTGCTCGGTGTGAATGGCGTTCTGCGCTCTGTGAATGGCGTTCTGCGATCGGTGTGAATGGCGTTCTGCGCTCGGTGTGAATGGCGTTCTGCGCTCGGTGTGAATGGCGTTCTGCGCTCGGTGTGAATGGCGTTCTGCGATCGGTGTGAATGGCGTTCTGCGCTCGGTGCGAATGGCGTTCTGCGCTCTGTGAATGGCGTTCTGCGCTCGGTGTGAATGGCGTTCTGCGCTCTGTGAATGGCGTTTTGCGATCGGTGTGAATGGCGTTCTGCGATCGGTGTGAATGGCGTTCTGCGCTCGGTGTGAATGCCGTTCTGCGCTCGGTGTGAATGGCGTTCTGCGATCGATGTGAATGGCGTTCTGCGCTCTGTGAATAGCGTTCTGCGCTCTGTGAATGGCGTTCTGCGATCGGTGTGAATGGCGTTCTGCGCTCTGTGAATGGCGTTCTGCGATCGGTGTGAATGGCGTTCTGTGCTCTGTGAATGGCGTTCTGCGATCGGTGTGAATGGCGTTCTGCGATCGGTGTGAATGGCGTTCTGCGATCGGTGTGAATGGCGTTCTGCGCGTTCTGCGCTCGGTGTGAATGGCGTTCTGCGCTCGGTGAATGGCGTTCTGCGCTCGGTGTGAATGGCGTTCTGCGATCGGTGTGAATGACGTTCTGCGCTCGGTGTGAATGGCGTTCTGCGCTCGGTGTGAATGGCGTTCTGCGCTCGGTGTGAATGGCGTTCTGCGCTCGGTGTCATGTCAGCTCATCATCTGCACTCCGATGAACAAATAAATCAGATTTTTCTCCGCCTCCTGACACCGACATTTGCAGAGCCTTCATGACATGAATTATACATCAGAGGCGGCGGGCGCTCCCACTACACGTCTCCCTGAGCCGCACCATGCATGTTCATGTGTTGTAGCTGCGTTCAGGAAGAACATTGGAACACGCGTTCAACAGTGCGTGACCAGCAGCAACCAGTGCTAGGAGCAGAGCGCTGCACGGCCAGCAGCAACCAGTGCTAGGAGCAGAGCGCTGCACGGCCCGCAGCAACCAGTGCTAGGAGCAGAGCGCTGCACGGCCAGCAGCAACCAGTGCTAGGAGCAGAGCGCTGAGCGGCCAGCAGCAACCAGTGCTAAGAGCAGAGCGCTGCACGGCCAGCAGCAACCAGTGCTAGGAGCAGAGCGCTGCACGGCCCGCAGCAACCAGTGCTAGGAGCAGAGCGCTGCACGGCCCGCAGCAACCAGTGCTAGGAGCAGAGCGCTGAGCGGCCAGCAGCAACCAGTGCTAGGAGCAGAGCGCTGCGCGGCCAGCAGCAACCAGTGCTAGGAGCAGAGCGCTGCGCGGCCCAGCAGCAACCAGTGCTAGGAGCAGAGCGCTGCGCAGCCAGCAGCAACCAGTGCTAGGAGCAGAGCGCTGCGCAGCCAGCAGCAACCAGTGCTAGGAGCAGAGCGCTGCGCGGCCTGCAGCAACCAGTGCTAGGAGCAGAGCCATGCGCGGCCTGCAGCAACCAGTGCTAAGAGCAGAGCGCTGCGCGGCCCAGCAGCAACCAGTGCTAGGAGCAGAGCGATGGCCGGCCTGCAGCAACCAGTGCTAGGAGCAGAGCGATGGCCGGCCTGCAGGAACCAGTGCTAGGAGCAGAGCGATGCGCGGCCTGCAGCAACCAGTGCTAAGAGCAGAGCGCTGCGCGGCCCAGCAGCGACCAGTGCTAGGAGCAGAGTGCTGCGCGGCCCAGCAGCAACCAGTGCTAGGAGCAGAGCGCTGCGCGGCCTGCAGGAACCAGTGCTAGGAGCAGAGCGCTGCGCGGCCTGCAGGAACCAGTGCTAGAGCAGAGCGATGGCCGGCCTGCAGGAACCAGTGCTATGAGCAGAGCGCTGCGCGGCCCAGCAGCAACCAGTGCTAGGAGCAGAGCGATGGCCGGCCTGCAGGAACCAGTGCTAGGAGCAGATCGCTGCGCGGCCAGCAGCAACCAGTGCTAGGAGCAGAGCGCTGCGCGGCCAGCAGCAACCAGTGCTAGGAGCAGAGCGCTGCGCGGCCAGCAGCAACCAGTGCTAGGAGCAGAGCGCTGCGCGGCCAGCAGCAACCAGTGCTAGGAGCAGAGCGCTGTGTGGTCAGCAGCAACCAGTGCTAGGAGCAGAGCGCTGCGTGGTCAGCAGCAACCAGTGCTAGGAGCAGAGCACTGCGCGGCCAGCAGCAACCAGTGCTAGGAGCAGAGCGCTGCGCGGCCAACAGCAACCAGTGCTAGGAGCAGAGCGATGGCCGGCCTGCAGGAACCAGTGCTAGGAGCAGAGCGATGCGCGGCCTGCAGCAACCAGTGCTAAGAGCAGAGCGCTGCGCGGCCCAGCAGCAACCAGTGCTAGGAGCAGAGTGCTGCGCGGCCCAGCAGCAACCAGTGCTAGGAGCAGAGCGCTGCGCGGCCTGCAGGAACCAGTGCTAGGAGCAGAGCGCTGCGCGGCCTGCAGGAACCAGTGCTAGAGCAGAGCGATGGCCGGCCTGCAGGAACCAGTGCTATGAGCAGAGCGCTGCGCGGCCAGCAGCAACCAGTGCTAGGAGCAGAGCGATGGCCGGCCTGCAGGAACCAGTGCTAGGAGCAGAGCGCTGCGCGGCCAGCAGCAACCAGTGCTAGGAGCAGATCGCTGCGCGGCCAGCAGCAACCAGTGCTAGGAGCAGAGCGCTGCGCGGCCAGCAGCAACCAGTGCTAGGAGCAGAGCGCTGCGCGGCCAGCAGCAACCAGTGCTAGGAGCAGAGCGCTGCGTGGCCAGCAGCAACCAGTGCTAGGAGCAGAGCGCTGCGCGGCCAGCAGCAACCAGTGCTAGGAGCAGAGCGCTGCGCGGCCAGCAGCAACCAGTGCTAGGAGCAGAGCGCTGCGTGGTCAGCAGCAACCAGTGCTAGGAGCAGAGCACTGCGCGGCCAGCAGCAACCAGTGCTAGGAGCAGAGCGCTGCGCGGCCAGCAGCAACCAGTGCTAAGAGCAGAACTTGGATGGAGCGCACCACACAGTGGACATCAGTCTGATAGGTTGAGGGGGTGCAAGAATTTTGTACATACAGTATATAACGTAACAAGTGATCATACTCGTTAGTTTGGTTTAGTATACCAGCCCCAATCTCTGTACACAGCGGAGTGTACTGGAAGCGGACAGTGCGGTCTCCGCCCCGGGGTTGCTTGGTTCATTGTGTTCCATCAGGTGATGTTCTATTTCTAGGTTCCTCAGTCTACACAATGGGGAAGGAGCTCTATAGTCCCAGAATCTGTCTGCATTCCCAGTTCAGGAAGTGCCGGAGCCGGTGAAGGGTTTTTATTTTACTTTTATATCCTTTTATCGAAATATCTGTTCAATGCGGGGAGGAAAGACACGGCCGGAGCGGCAGAAAATAAAATCAATCTTCACTGATTCTGTGGTAGAGAGCGGATAAGAGGAGCTTAGAGGTTGTATTTAATTCAGCAAAACCAGAGTCTCCGCACAATCCCGGGAGGGGAGCTCCGTACAAACAATGCTCCTCAAAGAAAAAACGCGCAGCCAAATGTACAACAACGCCAGAAATATCTGAACTCTGAAGAAATAAACTTCAGGTGATAAGAGCCGCTATTCATACCAACTGCCAAACTCCAACCGAAGGGAGATTTCCCCAAGCTATCTGCGTTCCAGCTATACCCTACAATGTATATGTGGCCAACAATGATACCCAACACCAAACCTTAGAGTGAAGGCCCAACAATGAGACCCAACACCAAACCTTAGAGTGAAGGGTTAACAATGAGACCCAACACCAAACCTTAGAGTGAAGGACCAACAATGAGACCCAACACCAAACCTTAGAGTGAAGGGTTAACAATGAGACCCAACACCAAACCTTAGAGTGAAGGGTTAACAATGAGACCCAACACCAAACCTTAGAGTGAAGGACCAACAATGAGACCCAACACCAAACCTTAGAGTGAAGGGTTAACAATGAGACCCAACACCAAACCTTAGAGTGAAGGGTTAACAATGAGACCCAACACCAAACCTTAGAGTGAAGGGTTAACAATGAGACCCAACACCAAACCTTAGAGTGAAGGACCAACAATGAGACCCAACACCAAACCTTAGAGTGAAGGGTTAACAATGAGACCCAACACCAAACCTTACAGTGAAGGAAAACGAAGAAGGGGGGTTTTTAGCCAACCTATCGGACTATCACGGTACCTGAACGGACGTATGTCTCAATACAAAAGATTGATTCTAAATAGTTTTATTAACACATAGTATACAAAAAACATGTCACATATAAAAAAAGGGGGGGTCATTGCAATCCAAAGGTGTACATATACATATAGCTATTGATAAATCAGAATGTTTAGACAAACTCGCTGATAAAGTGCTGGTTGACGCGTTTCGCTTAAAGCTTCTTCAGAACCAGAGTATAGCAGTTCGTATATCTGTTGTACATATCAAGAAGACAGGGGGGTTATTCATGAATGGATTGACAGATTTTATGTGTTTAAATCAATATATATAATATCAATATCAATAATATAAGTATAAATGGTTCCAATGGGCATATGCGCTTTAAGAACCAAAAATATTGCCTACCTTCCAATTCTTGTTGAGAAGGTAAGAACTAGTATATGTCAGCAGTACCCGGTAAGTTATCTAAAAGTGAGTCTCTCGGGAAAGCCGCCGAGAACTCGCCGAGTTTGGGATCAGAAGCCAGCAAACAAGGCATGAGCTGCAAATGGGAAAGAGAAAGAGAAAAAAAAAAAAAAAAAAGGGGGGGAAGAATAAATGAATCATTAAAGATTCTAAGATACGGTCAATAGATAACCAGTCCCATATGTAGGTAGTATATCCCACATAGACAAATGTGTATGTATACCTAAGAAAAATACTCACATAAAAATTAGAAAAAGAAAAGATTAGCAGTAGTAGAGCTTGGGTGTGCCGTAATCGGCCAATGGCGTGGTGGTATTATACGGATAGATCTGTGGCGCCGATGTCCTGTAATTAATAATGATAATATCAAAAATAGGTAGAGATACATTGGCTTCCCATTGCAGAGGCACCCTGTATATACCTTGAGGATCCAGTAGGGCCCTACTTATGGGTCCCTTTGGAAAGTAGTAATTTCCAGTCAATGGCAGCAACACTATACCAAGTCCAACATCAAATAAGTAAGCTGTAAATAAACAAGGGGAGAAGGGATATATATATATATATATATATATCCAGTATGGGATATTTAGAAACGTATATTGGGTTTCAACGAAGTTTAATATTGTGTATAAAACAGCCTTGCTAGTCCAAGAAACATACCTGGTAGCCGCTTGTAAAAAGGGAAACACCCCAGCTGGGAAGAATCACCAGCTCTGTAGGGTCAAACTTCAATGGCTGAATCCATTAGTTGCAGACCCTTTATAAAGAGGAAATGGAGCAAAGCTAGTAACAAAGCTCATGTCAAGTTTAGTGTGTGCTAAGGGCTAGTTAGTCCCAAAGGCAGCACCTGGAGCAAAAGGGACAGCATAATAGTCAGCAAGCATTTAAGAAGAAATGTACCTGAACAGAGTATGGCAAAGGCAGCTTCCCAGCACTCCATCTCAAACAACCATCTGATGGAGTGCTGGTTAAATAGTCTGCTTTGGCACCAGAACTGGAAGGGGGAGGGAGGGAATCGCCCCATAGGGCCAATTAAATATTAGTCCGATCAGCTGGAGGGACCGCCAGAGAGGGTTCCAAGGTGCGCTAATGCTGGTACCGCTGGGCGCATGTGCCCGGTCAGGCCGAGGGGATGGAGTCCGCATACAGAGCGGCCCGTCCACCGCGGCCGAAAACACAGTGAAGGGTTAACAATGAGACCCAACACCAAACCTTACAGTGAAGGGTTAACAATGAGACCCAACACCAAACCTTAAGCCCCATACACACGCGCGGATTATCCGAGGACCAGGTCCGTCATACTTTGTCTGATGTTGGTTTTGCGTACACACGGTCAGACAAAGTTGTCGGAAAATCCGATCATTCTGAACGTGGTGACGTTTGTTGCCTACGACGGGACTACGTAGAGGCTAGTAGCCAATAGCTTTGGTCTTGTAATGTGATCTGAGCATGCGTAGCACTTTGTCCGGTCGGACAACCGTACACACGATCGGATTTGGTGTGATCGGACCGTGTTGTCGGCAAATCTATCCAGCAGGAGATAAGACTTTGTCCGTCGGACAATCCGACGTACACTGTCCGATGGTGCCTACACACGGTCTGATTTTTCAACAACATTGTCCGATCGGACAGAATCCATGAAAAAATCCGACCGTGTGTATGGGGCTTTAGAGTGAAGGCCCAACAATGAGACCCAACACCAAACCTTAGAGTGAAGGGTTAACAATGAGACCCAACACCAAACCTTAGAGTGAAGGGTTAACAATGAATCCCAACACCAAACCTTAGAGTGAAGGGTTAACAATGAATCCCAACACCAAACCTTAGAGTGAAGGGTTAACAATGAGTCCCAACACAAAACCTTAGAGTGAAGGGTTAACAAACATCTTTATATTACAAATCACAGTGAGGAGTAGAGAAAAATTGGGCCTTGGGTGGTGGTGGTGGTGGTTCCCTAAGCCAAAAAATATTGTTGGAAGCTAGCATCATCAAGATTAAGGGAGGAATAGGATAGTCACTCAGCATAGGCAGTCTTCAAGGGATCCCACATCCATAGAAAAATCAATCAGTTACATCAGCATCAGGCGCTTGATAGCTGCTGATCCAAGACTGATTAATTTTTATGAATGTGAGCCTATCAACGGAGTCTGTGGACAGGCGCACTCTATGATCCGTTAAAAACCCTCCAGCAGCACTGAATGTGCGTTCAGAAAGCACGCTGGATGCAGGACAGGCCAGTAGCTCAACTGCATATTGAGCAAGTTCTGGCCAATGGTCCATCCTCAAGACACAGTAACCCAGTGGATGGTCTGTTGGAAAGGTCTCCAAGTCTGCTTTTGCCCCAAAATATTCCTGCACCATGTAATACAGACGCTGGTGATGGTTGCTGGGACCGATCAGACCTTTGCGCTGAGGACTGAAGAATTGTCTGAAGCAATTTGCCAGCCGGCCATCTTCTCCACCGCTCTTCCTCTGACTGAACGAAGCCTCAGCAACATGTTATCCAGCACCAGGAAATTATAACCTCCCAGGGTCTGGAAATGCATTTCACAAATCTTTCTTCAAGGCCTCCTGAAGATGTTTCATCCTCTGCGAAGGCAGGATGCGTTCTGCAACCTTACCCTTGTAACGTGGATCAAGAAGGGTAAGTTTGCAGAGGCATTCGATCCTGAGTCCTCTGGGTCACTAAGGATCACATGATCCGTAACAACCTCCTCCCAGCCACGTACAACTCCTTGGGTTTCTGGGGACTGAAAACCATCCCTTGAAGACTGCTGCTGAGTATTATCCTCCACGTCCATGCTGACACAATCCTCCTCCTCCTCTTCTTCCTGTGTGTTCGTCGGGCCCGCAGGAATACCATCTGGATAAAGGGGGCATTGAGAGGTAAGGAAGTCCTCCTCTTCCTCCCGCTGTTCTGTCTCATGTGCCCTGTCCATGATTCCACGAAGCATGTGCTCCAACAGGAAGACTAGATGGACAGTGTCACTGATGCATGCATTGTCGCTCACCATCCTTGTGGCCCCCTCAAATGGTGACAGGACATCGCATGCATCCTTGATCAGTAGCCACTGGCGTGGTGAAAAGAAGCCAAGCTCCTCTGACCCTGTCCTGGTGAGATACTCACACAGGTACTCATTGATGGCCCTCCGCTGTGTGTGCAGCCGCTGCAGCATTGCCAACGTTGAGAAAGAAATGGCGTTTTGGAACCTGCCACTGAGGTACAGCACATTCCACAAATTCACGAAAGGGGGCAGAGTATGGCGGTCATATATATAACCCCAGATCAGAGGATGTGTCTTCTCTGGGGCTCCTCTCTCGCATCCTCCCCCATCACAGTCCACCGCCTTCCACCAAAAATGTTGGACCTTCTAAAGATCTAATGTATTAATGATTCGCACAGAATTGTATTGTATGATCTCCTGGCTTGGCTCTCGATGTCTTGGGTCTTAGATACACTCCCTTGTATTAGATACACTCCCCTTTGTATTAGATACACTCCCCTTTGTATTAGATACACTCTGTTGTATTATTCCCAATATAAACAGGAGAAAGAAATTAAATTTATTATAACATATTCACTCACAATGTGCACCAACCTCCATGTGTGCCAGAAAACAAACCAGCACCTTCTTCCTGACCGGCACTACGCTGCACAGACCCATTTCCAGTGTGTGGGCTGCCATGATCTTCCTGTATAGTTCTATCCAACGCATTTCGTCATTAAGACTTCATCAGGGCGATATATATCTCATATTGATTGGATACATCACACCTGTAAGGCTTGCTGCACACTATTGCGAATTGGATGATGGTTTACCCACATCCAATCGGCATCACAGGAGAGTGTGACGGGGTCTCAGTGGAGGAGGTTCACACATCTCCGGGGTGACGGCGGAGCGCACAGCAGAAGAGTCCTGTGCGTCTTTGGCTCAGTTTCAGGTTCGAGTTCAACCAAAAATTCGGACATGAAACGGTGAATGGGGGCGCACCGGACCCCCTGCTGTGTGAACCCGGCCTCAGGTTTGATGTTTTATTGTTATAAGATGAGAGGAGATACCGAGGAGGAAAAGGGAACCAGATAGTTCCAATTAGAAGGAGTTCTAGAAGACATAAAGGAGAGAGAGAAGGAAAATCTGCGTCTTCCTTCAGTCAGTAACACGAGAAAATACAGAACACAATGGAGGAAATATTTGGTACAATAATGAATGAAATCTAAACTTGATGCTACAAAGTAGTGATGTCATTCAAGTTCATTCCTAATAATGACGTCTGATGAAGAGACGACACGGAGCGGGGGGGAGACATTAAGAGAAGAGGGGTCTTTTTATCTATCTGGGTTCAATGGAGTCCAATGCTGGTAGTTGAAGACGTCCTTTTCTGTAATACCCGTCACCTGGGCAGGAAGTGAGGGGAAATCCCCCTGTTGGGGACACATTACGAAGGTTTTAACTCTTCCTCATGCTGCCTATAACTCGGAATAGAGCCGTTTTGGTGGGGGGGAGGAAGTTTGGGGGGGGTTTGGTGGGGGTGTTTGGGGGGTTGGGGGTGTTTGGGGAGGGGTTTGGGGGGTTGGGGGGCGTTTTGGTGGGGGGGGGGGTTTGGGGGGTTGGGGGTGTTTGGGGGGGGGGGGGTTTGGGGAGTTGGGGGGCGTTTTGGTGGGGGGGGGGTTGGGGGGTTGGGGGTGTTTGGGGCGGGGGTTGGGTTAATAAGAGATGTGCAGAGTTGTGATTCCTCAGATATTTTAATATTTAATGTGGGAATAAAAGGTTTTCCCCGCTTGGAAGGATTGGGGAACGGCTCGTTATTTACTCCTCTCCACATGTAATGAATTAGGAGATGAATGGCCTTCGCTCGGAAGAGTCCATTAGTGGGAAGGATGGGAGCCGCCATTCCTCCACACGCCAATCACAGAACAATCGTCATCCTTCTATAATAACTGATTAATGAGGACGGCTCAGCGGCTGAGCGACATCATTATCTCCTGACATGACTTTGATTGACAGCTCATCCCATTAAAGGGGCGGAGGACGACCCACCGCACAGCCGATCGATAGTCGGACAACGTGGGGACGTCTGTCATAACAACGTCACAGAGATAATTAGCCGTCATCCCGAAGGATAATAATATCCTACAATACGGGGACTTCCCCGGTGGTGGGAATGGATCTCATCAGATTTATTATTTCTCTTCTATATCAGCTCAGCATCCGATATACTGAGAGCCGGAATAATAGGGAACGATCGGTGTGTATAGATCAATGTGGGGCCCCCAACTCTCAGTACTTTACTAGTGGTGTGTGAATAGTCTGGGGGTGCTCTATGGCTTCGATCGAATGTTGGGGTTTCTCTAACTGGTTGATTTCCTTCTCTTGCAGCTCTACATCCAGACCACCACGCTCACCATCTCCATGAATCTTAGTGCCTCGGTGGCTCTGGGGATGCTCTACATGCCCAAGGTGTACATCATCATCTTCCACCCGGAGCTGAATGTCCAGAAACGCAAGCGCAGCTTTAAGGCGGTGGTGACGGCGGCCACAATGTCATCGCGTTTGTCACACAAGCCCAGCGATCGACCCAACGGGGAAGCCAAGACAGAGCTCTGCGAGAATGTGAACCCAAACAGTGAGTATCCCGACCACCCAGCAATCACCTCCTCCTAACCTGTACACATGATATCTAGTGTTCCTGGGTGTATGAGGGGGAGGAGCAAGCAATGGGAATGGGAGGAGCAAGCCATGGAAATGGGAGGAGCAAGCCATGGGAATGGGAGGAGCAAGCAATGGGGATGGGGGGAGCAAGCCATGGAAATGGGAGGAGCAAGCAAAGGAAATGGGAGGAGCAAGCAATGGGAATGGGAGGAGCAAGCAATGGGAATGGGAGGAGCAAGCAATGGGAATGGGGGGGCAAGCAAAGGAAATGGGAGGAGCAAGCAATGGGAATGGGAGGAGCAAGCAATGGGAATGGGAGGAGTAAGCAATGGGAATGGGGGGGCAAGCAAAGGAAATGGGAGGAGCAAGCAATGGGAATGGGAGGAGCAAGCAATGGGAATGGGAGGAGCAAGCAATGGGAATGGGGGGGCAAGCAAAGGAAATGGGAGGAGCAAGCAATGGGAATGAGAGGAGCAAGCAATGGGAATGGGAGGAGCAAGCAATAGGAATGTGGGGGCAAGCAATAGGAATGGGAGGAGCAAGCAATGGGAATGGGAGGAGCAAGCAATGGGAATGGAGGGAGCAAGCAAAGGGACTGGGGGGAGCAAGCAATGGGAATGGGAGGAGCAAGCAATGGGAATGGGAGGAGCAAGCAATGGGACTGGGGGGAGCAAGCAATGGAAATGGGAGGAGCAAGCAATGGGAATGGGAGGAGCAAGCAGTGGAAATGGGGGGAGCAGATGGTGGGAGTAGGGGGAATAGGCGATGACAGCAGAAGTGGGGAGTAGGGAGGCGGGTGGTGGTGGTAGGATTTGGGGCAACATGGGGTGTGAACCTTGTGAGCATGTGGAGCAGGAGAAGTGGTGGTGGGGGGGGGGGGGGGGGGGGGGGGTGGGGGGGGGCAGTGAGAGAATTGTAGGTATGGGGGTGATCTTTGCATGCTATAAGGGGGGGTGACCAGTAGAGAAGGAGAGATTTCAGGATATGGGGAGCTGTTGGGGGGGGGTAGATGAGGAGGGTTGAGTGGGGGGAGGGGTAGACGGAAAGTGTTGAGTGGGGGAGGGGTATCTGATCTGCGGGGGAGGGGCGATCTCACGAATTTCATCAATCTTGTTTTGGAAGTGGTTGGCGATCTCTTGGGCAGTGGTGAGTCGGTGGGGGGGGAGGGGTAAACGCAGAGAAGAGCCCCCCAGGACTGGATGTCGGTATTAATAAGGGAGACAAAGCCGGCTTGTTTGGCAGTTTGGGGGCAGAATTGTATTTTGGGGGGCAGATTTATTGGGGTGACTATCGGTGGATTGTCTTGCTGGGACTCTCAGTCTTCTCTGGTCGCTCGGAGTCGCCTCCCACCTTCTAGATGGCGGCCCCTCTGATTGGCTCAGGCGGACGGTCACATGACTTTACGTCTTCCCAGGTCAGTCATCCCTTCCTAATCCCGGGAAGGGAAATACGTGTCGTCCGCCGTCACACCAAACTCTTTATCGGGAACGACGAGTGGCAGAGGAAATACACAGATACCATCCGCCCATCCAGTCCTGAGATTTACACAGCTCTGCCACACAGCACAGTCTGGTGGAGGAGGGGACCCGATCTTGCTCTGCTATAGTTCAGTAACACTTACAGGTCTTGTCCCTCCCCCAGTTTGTGATTGGACAGTGAAAGGAGAAGCAGCAAACTGATGAGTTCATCTCTCTGTCACTCTGCCCTCTCCTCCTATCAGCATGCTTCTTCTCAGTAAATGAACTGATTGGCTCCTCATGCTGTTTCCCAGTCTGAGCTCTGCGGTCACATTGAGGTCCTCACACACAATGATGAATGAATGACTCCGGAGCCAATCATATCTGCTGAAGGACGCTCCGACTGTTTGAGTCATATAAAAAAGGCGGAGCTTGTAGGTGACATCACAAGTGGTCAGGATACGCCGTTCTATTCTCAATGTTATATTCTTATGTGAAGTGGGTGCACGTCCCTTCTATATGTCAGCATGGTCTGGGGTGGGGCCTCAGATCAGGGGCCGGTCCTCGGATCAGGGGTGGGGCCTCAGATCAGGGGCGGGTCCTCGGATCAGGGGTGGGGCCTCATATCAGGGGCGGGGCCTCATATCAGGGGCGGGTCCTCGGATCAGGGGCGGGGCCTCATATCAGGGGCAGGGCCTCAGATCAGGGGCGGGGCCTCATATCAGGGGCGGGGCCTCATATCAGGGACGGGTCCTCGGATCAGGGGTGGGGCCTCATATCAGGGGCAGGGCCCCAGATCAGGGGCGGGGCCTCATATCAGGGGCGGGGCCTCATATCAGGGGCAGGGCCTCAGATCAGGGGCGGGTCCTCAGATCAGGGGCGGGGCCTCAGATCAGGGGCAGGGCCTCAGATCAGGGGCGGGTCCTCAGATCAGGGGCAGGACCTCATATCAGGGGCAGGGCCTCATATCAGGGGCGGGTCCTCAGATCAGGGGCAGGGCCTCATATCAGGGGCAGGGCCTCATATCAGGGGCGGGGCCTCATATAAGGGGCGGGGCCTCAGATCAGGGGCAGGGCCTCAGATCAGGGGTGGGGCCTCATATCAGGGGCAGGTCCTCAGATCAGGGGCGGGGCCTCATATCAGGGGTGGGGCCTCATATCAGGGGTGGGGCCTCATATCAGGGGCAGGGCCTCCGATCAGGGGTGGGGCCTCATATCAGGGGCAGGGCCTCATATCAGGGGCGGGGCCTCATATCAGGGGCAGGGCCTCAGATCAGGGGCGGGGCCAAGCCACAGGTGACGCCCCTTGACTATTTCACACCCCCGGGTCACGCCCAGCGGACTGCGCTGTCAGTCAAACATCTGATCCTTCCTGCAGAGCCAATCAGACGCTTGTAACTTCACAGGGGGCGGATCTGTGCCAGACATTTGTGAACACAGCCAAGAACTGCACAGGCACCAGGATTGGGTCCTCTCTGAGTCCAGAAAGTAGATGGTGACCCGGGATGATGCCTGAACAAAGATGGTGCCGTCCTTCCGGAGATGAGATCAGATGGAGTGATTGTCAGGGGGAGGGGTGACTCTGACACAAGACTCGGCATGGACTTCATATAAAGGTCATCTCCGGACCCCACAGAATGGATAACACTGGGAGCTTGCTTGTTGTGTGATTTGCTCCTTGTGTGGGTCGGTTGCCCCGCTCTCCGGCACCGTCATCAGATTTCACAGCCTCCCTATTATTGGGTGCTGTGCGCTGCGAGGTCCGGACATGAAAAGCACAGCGGGGGGGGGGGGGGGGGGGGCGTGGGGGGGGGGGGGGGGGGGGGAGAAAAAAGACTGCGACTGGTCTGGGCCCCCCGGGGGGCTGAGCGCTGATCCCAACGGGCCGCCGCGCCACGGCTGGTCACATCGTCTGCAGACGGCGTTCCTGGAGATGTGATATAAACGGCTCAGACAGCGAATTACATAATGAGACCTGAAAGGCGAGCGCGGGAAGAGCGAGCGAGGCGAGCCGCACAATGCCAACCGGGCTGAAAATCTCCTCCCCCTCCCCCCACTCCAACACAATGCCAACCGGGCTGAAAATCTCCTCCCCCTCCCCCCACTCCAACACAATGCCAACCGGGTCCAAAATACCCTCCCCTCCCCCCACTCCAACACAATGCCAACCGGGCCCAAAATACCCTCCCCCTCCCCCACTCCACTACAATGCCAACCGGGTCCAAAATACCCTCCCCTCCCCCCACTCCAACACAATGCCAACCGGGTCCAAAATACCCTCCCCCTCCATCCCCCTCCCCCTGTGTATGGAAATCTCACCAAAATGATAATTATATCCTTTATATTGTATATAATGTCTCTCCTCCTCTATATATATACAATATCTGAGAAAAGTAAGTACACCCCTCAGTGACATTCATGTGACAACACTGAAGAAATTACACTTGTCTACAATGTAAAGTACAGGGGGTCCCCGACTTACGAACGGGGTGCTGCGGGGACCCTCCGCCATTTTCCGGTGGTTTTCGCCGTATTTCGGCCGTTCTGCGCATGCGCGGCCATACGGAGCGTCGGAAAATGGCGGAAATGTCCGTAATTTGCCGCGCATGCGCAGAACGGCATTGGACGGAACATCGGAAATCTCCGTATTTGTCGGTCTGCGCATGCGCGGCCGACTTACGAACAGGCGGCCAGTCCCTAACGAGTTCGTAACTTGGGGACCCCCTGTAGTGAGTGTACAGCTTGTATAACAGTGTAAATTTGCCGTCCCCTCAAAATAACTCAACACAGCCATTAATGTCTAAACCGCTGGCAACAAAAGTCAGGACACCCCTAAGTGAAAATCTCCAAATTGGGCCCAATTAGCCATTTTCCCTCCCCGGTGTCATGTGACTCGTTAGTGTAACAAGGTCTCAGGTGTGAATGGGGAGCAGGTGTGATAAATTTGGTGTTATCGCTCTCACTCTCTCATACTGGTCACTGGAGGTCCAACATGGCACCTCATGGCAAAGAACTCTCTGAGGATCTGAAGATAAGAATTGTTGCTCTACATAAAGATGGCCGAGGCTATAAGAAGATCGCCAAGACCCTGAAACTGATCTGCAGCGCGGTGGCCAAGACCATCCAGCGGTATAACAGGACAGGTTCCACTCAGAACAGGC
Source organism: Lithobates sylvaticus (assembly GCA_028564925.1). NCBI lineage: Eukaryota > Metazoa > Chordata > Amphibia > Anura > Ranidae > Lithobates > Lithobates sylvaticus. The sequence goes on along the minus strand of CM053032.1, from coordinate 559,562 downwards.
CTCGCCATGGTCCACCAAAGAAGTTGAGGTCACGTGCTCAGCGTCATATCCAGAGGTTGTCTTTGGGAAATAGACGTATGAGTGCTGCCAGCATTGCTGCAGAGGTTGTAGGGGTGGGGGGTCAGCCTGTCAGTGCTCAGACCATACGCCGCACACTGCATCAAATTGGTCTGCATGGCTGTCCTCCCAGAAGGAAGCCTCTTCTAAAGATGATCCACAAGAAAGACCACAAACAGTTTGCTGAAGACAAGCAGACTAAGGACACGGATTACTGGAACCACGTCCTGTGGTCTGATGAGACCAAGATAAAGGTATTTGGTGTCAGATGGTGTCAGGCGTGTGTGGGGGCAACCAGAAGAGGAGGACAAAGACAAGTGTGTCTTGTCTACAGTCAGGCATGGTGGGGGGAGTGTCATGGTGGGGGGAGGGTCATGGTGGTGGGAGTGTCATGGTGGTGGGAGTGTCATGGTGGTGGGGGGAGTGTCATGGTGGTGGGGAGTGTCATGGTGGTGGGAGTGTCATGGTGGTGGGGAGTGTCATGGTGGTGGGAGTGTCATGGTGGGGGGAGTGTCATGGTGGGGGGGAGTGTCATGGTGGTGGGAGTGTCATGGTGGTGGGAGTGTCATGGTGGTGGGAGTGTCATGGTGGGGGGTGTCATGGTGGGGGGAGTGTCATGGTGGTGGGAGTGTCATGGTGGTGGAGTGTCATGGTGGGGGGAGTGTCATGGTGGGGGGAGTGTCATGGTGGGGGGAGTGTCATGGTGGGGGGAGTGTCATGGTGGTGGGAGTGTCATGGTGGTGGGAGTGTCATGGTGGTGGTGAGTGTCATGGTGGGGGGAGTGTCATGGTGGGGGGAGTGTCATGGTGGTGGGAGTGTCATGGTGGTGGGAGTGTCATGGTGGGGGGAGGGTCATGGTGGGGGGAGTGTCATGGTGGTGGGGGAGTGTCATGGTGGTGGGAGTGTCATGGTGGGGGGAGTGTCATGGTGGGGGGAGTGTCATGGTGGTGGGAGTGTCATGGTGGGGGGAGGGTCATGGTGGGGGGAGTGTCATGGTGGGGGGAGTGTCATGGTGGTGGGAGTGTCATGGTGGTGGGAGTGTCATGGTGGTGGGAGTGTCATGGTGGGGGGAGTGTCATGGTGGGGGGAGTGTCATGGTGGTGGGAGTGTCATGGTGGTGGGAGTGTCATGGTGGGGGGAGGGTCATGGTGGGGGGGAGTGTCATGGTGGTGGGAGTGTCATGGTGGTGGGAGTGTCATGGTGGGGGGAGTGTCATGGTGGGGGGAGTGTCATGGTGGTGGGAGTGTCATGGTGGTGGGAGTGTCATGGTGGGGGAGGGTCATGGTGGGGGGAGGGTCATGGTGGGGGGAGTGTCATGGTGGTGGGAGTGTCATGGTGGTGGGAGTGTCATGGTGGGGGGAGGGTCATGGTGGGGGGAGTGTCATGGTGGTGGGAGTGTCATGGTGGTGGGAGTGTCATGGTGGTGGGAGTGTCATGGTGGTGGGAGTGTCATGGTGGGGGAGGGTCATGGTGGGGGGAGTGTCATGGTGGGGGGAGTGTCATGGTGGTGGGAGTGTCATGGTGGTGGGAGTGTCATGGTGGGGGAGAGTGTCATGGTGGGGGGAGTGTCATGGTGGTGGGAGTGTCATGGTGGTGGGAGTGTCATGGTGGGGGGAGGGTCATGGTGGGGGGGGGGAGGGTCATGGTGGGGGAGTGTCATGGTGGTGGGAGTGTCATGGTGGTGGGAGTGTCATGGTGGTGGGAGTGTCATGGTGGGGGGAGTGTCATGGTGGGGGAGTGTCATGGTGGTGGGAGTGTCATGGTGGTGGGAGTGTCATGGTGGGGGGAGGGTCATGGTGGGGGGAGGGTCATGGTGGGGGAGTGTCATGGTGGTGGGAGTGTCATGGTGGTGGGAGTGTCATGGTGGTGGGAGTGTCATGGTGGGGGGAGTGTCATGGTGGGGGGAGTGTCATGGTGGGGGGGGAGGGTCATGGTGGGGGGGAGGGTGTCATGGTGGGGGGGGAGTGTCATGGTGGGGGGAGTGTCATGGTGGTGGGAGTGTCATGGTGGTGGGAGTGTCATGGTGGTGGGGAGTGTCATGGTGGTGGGAGTGTCATGGTGGGGGGGAGTGTCATGGTGGGGGGAGGGTCATGGTGGGGGGAGGGTCATGGGGGGGGTGGGGGGAGTGTCATGGTGGTGGGAGTGTCATGGTGGGGGGAGTGTGTCATGGTTGGAGATTTTCACCACAACATATCCGCCGTTTATTATCATGGCTGCCGGATGGTTAGTAAGGCCAGTAATCCCGCGCCCGTGTTTCGTCCGCTCGTGTCCGTGACGCCACGTGAATCGTCCCACTTGTGGAATTGTAGAATCATTTTTTGCTGACATTGTGACACCCCAAAAATCTGCCCTTCCCCCACATGAACTATAGATGACCCGGCACCCCATCGGAGCGCAGCAACAAACTGCAGCGCCAAAATGCGTCTCGGCGTTGTAGTAACGCACGTTCCAACGACGTGACATAAAGACGCAGCAAAGTGTTAACCCCACCAAGCCCTAAAAATAGCCGCGGTGAGGTGACTCCGGCTCTGTCCTACATTCTATATAGGCCGGATTGTTCCGCCTCCTCTGGGAGACAAATTCTCATCAAACCTGGAAGCTGATGGCGGTAATAATCTGCTGCTGAGCGCCGGCGCCGGACGCCACACAACTCCATTATCCGGCCTTTCATCTGCCTCTGGATGGCGGCTCACCGAGGGGGGAGGGACTGGTGGCCTGGACACAGGAACATGGAAATGAGGAGCCGCGGGTTTCCTAAAGTGGAACTCCGTGCAGAAAAACTTTGATTTCAATCTATTCCTCAATAACAGCAAAGGATAGAAACCCGCTCTGTGCGCACCAATGACTGCGCAATCCCAGATATTACCTTGTAAAAGCTGCTGTGACATCATCACTGTGCTGTACATATCTTCTGCACAGAGCAGAGCTGTGGGAGGGGCATTACAGGCTCCACCTACTACAGAAAACTACAGGAGGGGCAGAGACAAGACCAGTCCCCTGCACAAGGAGAGAGAGCAGAGCTGTGGGAGGGGCCCAGCAGGCTCCTCCTACTATAGGAAGGGGCGGAGACAAGACCAGTCCCCTGCACAAGGAGAGAGAGCAGAGCTGTGGGAGGGGCCCAGCAGGCTCCTCCTACTATAGGAAGGGGCGGAGACAAGACCAGTCCCCTGCACAAGGAGAGAGAGCAGAGCTGTGGGAGGGGCCCAGCAGGCTCCTCCTACTATAGGAGGTGTGGAGACAAGACCAGTCTCCTGCACAAGGAGAGAGAGCAGAGCTGTGGGAGGGGCCCTGAAGGCTCCACCTACCACAGGAGGGGGCGGAGACAAGACCAGTCCCCTGCACAAGGAGAGAGAGCAGAGCTGTGGGAGGAGCCCAGAAGGCTCCACCTACTACACGAGGGGGCGGAGACAAGACCAGTCCCCTGCACAAGGAGAGAGAGCAGAGCTGTGGGAGGAGCCCAGCAGGCTCCACCTAATACACGAGGGGACGGAGACAAGACCAGTCCCCTACTCAAGGAGAGAGAGCAGAGCTGTGGGAGGAGCCCAGAAGGCTCCACCTACTACAGGAGGGGGCGGAGACAAGACCAGTCCCCTGCACAAGGAGAGAGAGCAGAGCTGTGGGAGGGGCCCAGCAGGCTCCACCTACTACACTAGGGGGCGGAGATAAGACCAGTCCCCTGCTCAAGGAGAGAGAGAGCAGAGCTGTGGGAGGAGCCCAGAAGGCTCCACCTACTACAGGAGGGGCGGAGACAAGACCAGTCCCCTGCACAAGGAGAGAGAGCAGAGCTGTGGGAGGGGCCCAGCAGGCTCCTCCTACTATAGGAGGGGGCGGAGACGAGACCAGTCCCCCTGCACAAGGAGAGAGAGCAGAGCTGTGGGAGGGGCCCAGCAGGCTCCACCTACTACAGGAAGGGGCAGAGACAAGACCAGTCCCCTGCACAAGGAGAGAGAGCAGAGCTGTGGGAGGGGCCCAGCAGGCTCCTCCTACTATAGGAAGGGGCGGAGACAAGACCAGTCCCCTGCACAAGGAGAGAGAGCAGAGCTGTGGGAGGGGCCCAGCAGGCTCCTCCTACTATAGGAAGGGGCGGAGACAAGACCAGTCCCCTGCACAAGGAGAGAGAGCAGAGCTGTGGGAGGGGCCCAGCAGGCTCCTCCTACTATAGGAAGGGGCGGAGACAAGACCAGTCCCCTGCACAAGGAGAGAGAGAAGAGCTGTGGGAGGGGCCCAGCAGGCTCCACCTACTACACTAGGGGGCGGAGATAAGACCAGTCCCCTGCTCAAGGAGAGAGAGAGCAGAGCTGTGGGAGGAGCCCAGAAGGCTCCACCTACTACAGGAGGGGCGGAGACAAGACCAGTCCCCTGCACAAGGAGAGAGAGCAGAGCTGTGGGAGGGGCCCAGCAGGCTCCTCCTACTATAGGAGGGGGCGGAGACGAGACCAGTCCCCCTGCACAAGGAGAGAGAGCAGAGCTGTGGGAGGGGCCCAGCAGGCTCCACCTACTACAGGAGGGGGCGGAGACGAGACCAGTCCCCCTGCACAAGGAGAGAGAGCAGAGCTGTGGGAGGGGCCCAGCAGGCTCCACCTTCTACAGGAGGGGGCGGAGAGGAGACCAGTCCCCCTGCACAGGGAGAGGTCAGCAGTGGGCGGTCTTTATTACAGGAAGTCTCACACGGGATTCCTGCACAGATCTGGGAGAAGATTCCGGAAGGAGTCACATGACCGATGGATTATTATCCCGGAGTTCGGATTTCAGACAAAGGATAATAAATTCTGTATATTGCGGCTGACATGAGCAGCGATGAGTTCCATAAATAGGGATCGGATCCCCGCAGTCTGCCGACTCGGCTGGAAACGTATTGTGAAGCGAAGAGACAGGATGCCGAGCTCAGCAGAGCCTCTAATGAAGGATGGCGGCCATGCTGACCTCACCACATGTCTCCGTCCTATGGGGACAGCTCGCTGGCACTGTCACATGTCGCAGGACATCGGGGGAGGGTGACAAGACTTGTGGCCCCGCGGGAGGACCAATCACTTCACATTAAGTCTCCATTAGACTCGGCGTCCCCAGCTGGGATCGCCTCACCCCGTGCGTACTTCTGTGTGTGTCCATCTGAGGGAGTCCATCTGAGGGCGTCCTTCTGTGTGCGTCCGTCTGAGGGCGTCCTTCTGTGTGCGTCCTTCTGTGTGCGTCCGTCTGAGGGCGTCCTTCTGTGTGCGTCCGTCTGAGGGCGTCCTTCTGTGTGCGTCCTTCTGTGTGCGTCCGTCTGAGGGCGTCCTTCTGTGTGCGTCCGTCTGAGGGCGTCCGTCTGAGGGCGTCCTTCTGTGTGCGTCCGTCTGAGGGCGTCCTTCTGTGTGCGTCCTTCTGTGTGCGTCCGTCTGAGGGCGTCCTTCTGTGTGCGTCCGTCTGAGGGCGTCCTTCTGTGTGCGTCCGTCTGAGGGCGTCCTTCTGTGTGCGTCCTTCTGTGTGCGTCCGTCTGAGGGCGTCCTTCTGTGTGCGTCCGTCTGAGGGCGTCCTTCTGTGTGCGTCCTTCTGTGTGCGTCCGTCTGAGGGCGTCCGTCTGAGGGCGGTCACATGACAACCTCATCACTTATAGATACTAAAGACGTCCCCAAAATAAAGCTCCCCTCCCCCCTTCCCCCCCAAATCCCGGAGGATTTTATGTCTTCCAATGACGGGTGCTGAACATCAATCAACCCAACTGGGAGGGGTCTGACCTTCTGTTCCCAGCTTCTGATTGGCTGCTGATCACCCACACAGGAGGCCTCCTCATCTCTCGGTGTGAATGAACCCCAAAATTATCAAGAGCAGATCTCAGCGGAGCGCTGTGTTCATTCACATCAATCGATGGATCCTTTATTTACAACCCCCCCCCCTCCCCCAACCTCCAAACCTCCTCTTCTGGGGTCAACTGCCAGCGCTCTTCACTCCTCCTCTTCTGGGGTCCCCCACCAGTGCTCTACCCTCCTCTTCTGGGGTCCCCCACCAGTGCTCTACCTTCCTCCTTTCCTGGGGTCTCCCACCAGTGCTCTACCTTCCTCCTTTCCTGGGGTCTCCCACCAGTGCTCTACCTTCCTCCTCTTCTGGGGTCTCCCACCAGCGCTCTACCTTCCTCCTCTTCTGGGGTCCCCCACCAGTGCTCTACCCTATTCCTCTTCTGGGGTCTCCCACCAGCGCTCTACCTTCCTCCTCTTCTGGTGTCCCCCACCAACGCTCTCCACTCCTCTTCTGGGGTCCCCCACCAGTGATCTTCACTCCTCTTCTTGGGTCCCCCACCAGTGCTCTTCACTCCTCTTCTGGGGTCCCCCGCCGGGGCTCTCCACTCCTCCTCTTCTGGGGTCCCCCACCAGTGCTCTCCACTCCTCTTCTGGGGTCCCCCACCAGTGCTCTCCACTCCTCCTCTTCTGGGGTCCCCCACCAGTGCTCTCCACTCCTCTTCTGGGGTCCCCCACCAGTGCTCTTCACTCCTCTTCTTGGGTCCCCCACCAGTGCTCTTCACTCCTCTTCTGGGGTCCCCCGCCGGGGCTCTCCACTCCTCTTCTGGGGTCCCCCACCAGCGCTCTCCACTCCTCCTCTTCTGGGGTCCCCCACCACTACGACAAATCCTATGTTAGGTAGAAGAGCTCCCATATTTGTGTTTAGCTGTGTTCCCGGAGTTCTGCTTTACATTTTCTTTCCATCTCGCACTCTTATCCCCCGGGAGGACCCCCCCCCCCGCCGTATCACATACATTCTGCATTAGGTCGCCGTCTGTGCCAAGCAGCCATGTTTGCTGACAAGACTAACAAAGGCCTTTTAAGCTGACCGCATGCAGAGATTTGACGCAGACGGATCATTGGCCGCTCTGTAAACGCGGCGCAGATCAAACGGCCAACATCAACCGGAGACGCGGAAGAGCCGAAATATAAATAAATGATGTGTGTTTTCTGGAGCCCCGCATTCCGAGTATAGAAAATGAGACGTTTCTATGACTACGTCCAATGGAGGATATAGAGCCAGGCTCCGAAGGGGGGTGAGGGGGCCCCTAGACTAATCGGATCTACAGATCGGGGTCCTGATCAGTGCTGATCCATGAGGAACTCATCTCCGCTCAGACCCTCAGATGTCCCGGAGACTCTCACAGAGGACTCTGCCAGGAACTTCATCCAATGATGACCCCAAAAGTCGTCCACAATTCGGGGTTCTGTGAGGAATGTATCTCCGCTCAGACCCTCAGATGTTCCGGAGACTCCAAGACTCTCACATGGGGCTCTGCTGGGAACTTCATCCAATGATGACCCCAAAAGTCATCCACAATTCGGGGTTCTGTGAGGAACTCATCTCCACTCAGACCCTCAGATGTCCCGGAGACTCCAGGACTCTCACAGAGGACTCTGCCAGGAACTTCATCCAATGATGACCCCAAAAGTCATCCACGATTCGGGGTTCTGTGAGGAACTCATCTCCGCTCAGACCCTCAGATGTTCCGGAGACTCCAAGACTCTCACATGGGGCTCTGCTGGGAACTTCATCCAATGATGACCCCAAAAGTCATCCACAATTCGGGGTTCTGTGAGGAACTCATCTCCACTCAGACCCTCAGATGTCCCGGAGACTCCAGGACTCTCACAGAGGACTCTGCCAGGAACTTCATCCAATGATGACCCCAAAAGTCATCCACAATTCGGGGTTCTGTGAGGAACTCATCTCCGCTCAGACCCTCCGATGTCCCGGAGACTCTCACAGAGGACTCTGCCGGGAACTTCATCCAATGATGACCCCAAAAGTCATCCACAATTCGGGGTTCTGTGAGGAACTCATCTCCGCTCAGACCCTCAGTTATCCCGGAGACTCCAAGACTCTCACAGAGGACTCTGCCAGGAACTTCATCCAATGATGACCCCAAAAGTCATCCACAATTCGGGGTTCTGTGAGGAACTCATCTCCGCTCAGACCCTCAGATATCCCGGAGACTCCAAGACTCTCACAGAGGACTTTGCCAGGAACTTCATCCAATGATGACCCCAAAAGTCGTCCACAATTCGGGGTTCTGTGAGGAATGCATCTCCGCTCAGACCCTCAGATGTTCCGGAGACTCCAAGACTCTCACATGGGGCTCTGCCAGGAACTTCATCCAATGATGACCCCAAAAGTCATCCACAATTCGGGGTTCTGTGAGGAACTCATCTCCGCTCAGACCCTCAGATATCCCGGAGACTCCAAGACTCTCACAGAGGACTCTGCCAGGAACTTCATCCAATGATGACCCCAAAAGTCATCCACAATTCGGGGTTCTGTGAGGAACTCATCTCCGCTCAGACCCTCAGATATCCCGGAGACTCCAAGACTCTCACATGGGGCTCTGCCAGGAACTTCATCCAATGATGACCCCAAAAGTCATCCACAATTCGGGGTTCTGTGAGGAACTCATCTCTGCTCAGACCCTCAGATGTCCCGGAGACTCCAAGACTCTCACAGAGGACTTTGCCAGGAACTTCATCCAATGATGACCCCAAAAGTCATCCACAATTCGGGGTTCTGTGAGGAATGCATCTCCGCTCAGACCCTCAGATGTTCCGGAGACTCCAAGACTCTCACATGGGGCTCTGCCAGGAACTTCATCCAATGATGACCCCAAAAGTCATCCACAATTCGGGGTTCTGTGAGGAACTCATCTCCGCTCAGACCCTCAGATGTCCCGGAGACTCCAAGACTCTCACATGGGGCTCTGCTGGGAACTTCATCCAATGATGACCCTAAAAGTTGTCTACAAGTCTGTACAAAGTCTCCAAAGAACATGGAATATCCGATCTCCTGCAATCCTCAGAGCCCTGAGACTGGATGAATGTAGAGGTCATGATATATATGATATATGGATTACCACTGGAATACAATGGTGTGACTCTGGGGCCCCCAGCTCTGAAGGTGCCTGTAGACCTCAGTCAGAGGCTGAACTGGGAGAAAGTCGTTGAATTTACCCAGCCAGTAGTCTTTTGGCCCTTTATGCAGCTGTGGGGTGGGGAATTCCCTAGTCTGAGCTGATCGGACACCTTCCTTACAGGTTTGACTGAACCCAAGATCATCCCTATTGTTCAGGCCATGGGTTGTCCCTGAATATTTAAAGACGGGGTATAAACAGGACGAACCTGTAAAGTGGTTGTCATTTGGATGTGCTCACCCAGAAAGTGGACAGATAAGTGTGGACTGTGGGGGGGGGTGGGGGGGTTATCAGTGTTCGGATCGGGGTCCATGATTTTGGTAAGAATGCTGATACCAAGTTAGTTTCAGGTTTGTACACAAATTATAAAATGTCCGCCTGTGTCTCTTCTGTCCACCCCGAGTTTGGCGTTGAGGGATGGGTTGAGGTCCCAGCTCCTCTAGGCAGGCAGATGTTTCCAGGAAGGGCTCTGGAGTCTTCTTTCCCACCTGCATGGATACATCTCCTTGTGGGAGTTGGCAGCTCCACATCTCCGATAACGGTGACAGCTCCTCATGAGCGGGGGTGGTGCAGTTTGGCAGCTTGAGGTCTCCTGGGAGGTGGAGAAGCAGCGGAGGCGGTTATGTAACTTCCCCATTAGTTTGTAATTCATATTCATTCCCCGATGGAAAGACGAATGACAATGTCATCATAAACGCCTCCATAGAGGAGCACTCCGAGCAACGCTCACCATATTCATTCCCTGATGGAAAGTTGTCATAGACCCCTCCACCTACCTACCCCACAGCCATAGAGGAGCACTCCGAGCAACGCTCACCATATTCATTCCCTGATGGAAAGTCATAGACCCCTCCACCTACCTACCCCACAGCCATAGAGGAGCACTCCGAGCAACGCTCACCATATTCATTCCCTGATGGAAAGTCATAGACCCCTCCACCTACCTACCCCGGAGCCATAGAGGAGCACTCCGAGCAACGTTCACCATATTCATTCTCTGATGGAAAGTCATAGACCCCTCCACCTACCTACCCCACAGCCATAGAGGAGCACTCCGAGCAACGCTCACCATATTCATTCCCTGATGGAAAGTCATAGACCCCTCCACCTACCTACCCCGGAGCCATAGAGGAGCACTCCGAGCAACGTTCACCATATTCATTCTCTGATGGAAAGTCATAGACCCCTCCACCTACCTACCCCACAGCCATAGAGGAGCACTCCGAGCAACGCTCACCATATTCATTCCCTGATGGAAAGTCATCATAGACCCCTCCACCTACCTACCCCACAGCCATAGAGGAGCACACCGAGCAACGCTCACCATATTCATTCCCTGATGGAAAGTCATCATAGACCCCTCAACCTACCTACCCCGGAGCCATAGAGGAGCACACTGAGCAACGTTCACCATATTCATTCCCTGATGGAAAGTCATCATAGACCCCTCCACCTACCTACCCCGGAGCCATAGAGGAGCACTCCGAGCAACGCTCACCATATTCATTCCCTGATGGAAAGTCATCATAGACCCCTCCACCTACCTACCCCGGAGCCATAAAGGAGCACTCCAAGCAACGCTCACCATATTCATTCTCTGATGGAAAGTCATAGACCCCTCCACCTACCTACCCCGGAGCCATAGAGGAGCACTCCGAGCAACGTTCACCATATTCATTCCCTGATGGAAAGTCATCATAGACCCCTCCACCTACCTACCCCGGAGCCATAAAGGAGCACTCCAAGCAATGTTCACCATATTCATTCTCCCATGGAAAGTCATCATAGACGCCTCCATCCACCTACCACGGAGCCATAGAGGAGCACTCCGAGTAATGTTCACCATATTCATTCCCTGATGGAAAGTTATCATAGACCCCTCCACCTACCCCAGAGTCATAGAGGAGCACTCCGAGCAACGTTCACCAGGTTCATTCTCCCATGGAAAGTTATCAGACCCCTCCACCTACCTACCCCGGAGCCATAGAGGAGCGCTCTGAACTATTTTCACCAGGTTTATTCACTAATGGAAAGAAGAATGACAATGCCATCATAGACGCTTCCATAGAGGAGCACACAGAGCAATGTTCACCATATTCATTCCCTGATGAAAAGTTATAGACACCTCCATCCACCTACCCGGAACCATAAAGGAGCACTCCGAGCAATGTTCACCAGGTTCGTTCTGTGTGAAGATTGGGTACAGAGTCAGAATTCATTGTCCAACATCCGAAAAGTTCTGTCTGTTGAGGAAGCTGTATTGTGGATATCTATTGCATACCAGACGACAGATAATGGTCTGGTATGGATCTTGGAGGGGATCCCATGCCGTTTTTTTTTCAATAGCCAGGTGTCGGCAATTGCAGCGGCGAGTCAATTTAAATGCAATTTGACTGGTTATTTTTTCTTTAGAAATGTCATTTTTGCTGCAGCAGGTTCTATACATGGTACAGATGCGCCACTTTACAGGCAGACTAAGGGGACCTAAATAGGAATTTTTCATTTTTATTGTTGCACTTTAAGCATCATTAAAATCACTGCTCCTGAAAAAAACAATTGTTTTTAAAACATTTTTAGCATGTCCCCCAGGGCAGTACCCAGACCCCCATACCCTTTTATGGCCAATTACTTGAATATAAGCCTTCACAATGGGCACTTTTGATTTTTCCTGTTGGGCTCCCATGGACTTCGATGGGGTTCGCTGTTTGGGTTAGAACCTTTCCCCTGTTTGGGAGTTCTGCTGCAAATTGAACAGGGGGGGGGTGTTCGGCCCATCTCTTCCTGGAATGTCGGGTCCCCAGTCCTCCAGCTTCTTATCTGAACCGGGGTGCAGGAAAAACACCCAAACTCTCTCAGGGGCTTCACATTGCTTTAGTGTGGAAAGGAGGGGCCAGCGAGAGGGGGAGGGGCCTGCTGTGGAAAAGGTCGGTCTGGGCTGTACAGGAGCTGAGACTATAGTTCAAGTGTTGGGCGATGATCATCAGTTCTCTTCCTGACAGTTCTGTCTTCTCTCCGTCCCGGGGGTTGGAATGGAGAGAGCGCTTCATCAACCTGACATGTCACCGGAGTCACCTCTTGGGGCAGATACCCAAAAGTGGAGACTAGGCCCAGCAAATGGGGACAAGTGGCAGCCATAATCCACATACAAACCCAAAATCCAAGAATATTCTATTTGTGTCCCCTGCAGGAAGCATTTGTATAATTTAGTAACTGCACAGGAACACAAATCCCGGCCCTGAAAACCGCAGTCTCATTATAACGTTTCCTTTGTTGACACGCAAATCACATTCACCGCTAATTATTGGCATCCAGAGACAAAGAAGGCCACATTCCAAATAAAGGCCACATTATGAAAAATAATTATTTTCCATTTTCTCCATCATTCCGCGCTGTACAGAGAACAAGGACTTTCATAATACACAGCAGATGTCGAATGACCGATCCGAGGGAACGCCACTGAGATGATTGTCCTCGCCTACAAAAATAATTGGACTATATAGAGAAAGGCACCTGAACCCTCCTCCATGTTATTGAGTTCAGGGGTCTCCAGTGAAGGTCCCAGTATTCCTCCATCATACAAAGACATTGGAGACAATTGTGATCTTCCAACCTTGTGGTAACAGTTTGGTGAAGACCCTTTTCTGTTCCACCATGACTGTGCCCCCCCCCCCCCCCCCCCCCCCCCCCCCCCGTGTACAAAGCCAGCTCCATAGAGACGTGGTGTGACCAATTTGGTGTGGAGGAACTCGAGTGTTCCCTACTGATCGCCTGACCTCATCCCTACTGATCACCTGACCTCATCCCTACTGATCACCTGACCTCATCCCTACTGATCACCTTTGGGGTGGATTGGAATGAGGCAGGTCTACTCCAACCAACATCTCCATAAAGACATGGTTTGGTGAGTTTGGTGTGGCCTTCAGATTCCCGATCTTATCCCTACTGAACACATTTGGGAGGGATTGGAATGTTAACTGCAAGTTGGCTGCCCAACGTGGCAATACCTGACCTCACAAAGGGGGAAAAATTCCTACAGACACCCTCCAAAACCATCCAATTTTGTGGAAAGTCTTCCTAGAAGAATGGAGGGTGTTATAGTCACAAAGAGGACAACTTCATATTAATGGCCATGTGGAGAGGAGGGGATTTCCATAAAGATCTGGTGTGACCAGTTTGGTGTGAAGGACCTCGAGTGTCCTGTACAGAGGCCTGACCTCATCCCTACTGATCACCTGACCTCATCCCTACTGATCACCTGACCTCATCCCTACTGATCACCTGACCTCATCCCTACTGATCACCTGACCTCATCCCTACTGATCACCTTTGGGATGAATTGGAACACCGATGATGAGCCAGGTCTTTTTCTTGGTGCCCAATGTGGGGCACACAAACCAGATCTTCCTATCCAACATTAGTACATGACCTCACTAATGGACACAAATCATGGTAATCATTTCCAGAAAAGGGGAACCAGCTCCAATAAAGACATGGTGTGACCAGTTGGGTGTGAAGGACCTCGAGTGTCCTGTACAGAGCCCTGACCTCATCCCTACTGATCACCTTTGGGGTGGATTGGAATGTTGACAGCAAGCCAAGTCTTTTTTTAGTGCCCAATGTGAGGCCCAACATGCGAACCAGGTCTTCCAACATACAAACCAGACCTCACAAATTCCCGCAGACGCCATCCGACATCTTGTGGGAAGCCTTCTCAGAAGAGTGGAGCCAGATCCATAAAGACATGGTGTGACCAGTTTGGGGCGCACAGAGCCCCGACCTCATCCCTACTGATCACCTGACCCCATCCCTACGGATCACCTGACCTCATCCCTACTGATCACCTTTGGGATGGATTGGAACGCCGATTGTGATCAAGCTTTTTTGTTTTTTTTTGTGCCCAACATGAGGCCCAACATGCGAACCAGACCTCACAAATGGGCACAAATTCCTGCAGACGCCCTCCGACATCTTGTGGAAAGTCTTCCAGAGGAGTGAAGGGCGGTTTAGCCAGAACTCCATATAAGTGGCCATAGGGGGAAGGGGGCGGGGCCATGGTTTTGGAATGGGATGTCCAATAGGCATATCGTGTGATGGGGAGGAGTCCATACAATGTATTTAGCTCTGCGTTGGCAGCCCGTCCGATTTTCGGGGCATTTTGGGGCATTTTTGGGGCATTGATTTCAATGGGTCGCCTTAATGAAACGCTCGTTAATCAGACGGCAGTCAGATCCAATGTCCCTCCCCCGCAGTCTCTACAATCCGGAACATTCAGCAGGAAGATTAATTAGCAATTATACAAAGAAGAGGAAGGTTGAGAGTCATTCATTAGAGCCGGGATGGTCCTCCACGCCGTCTCCCATCCAATCCATTATCATCATTGACAGCGCCTGACTTCTGCCAAGTGGAATGGCGCAGCTCCTGAGTGTCCCGTCCCGGAGGTGACGCCGCCTGTGATTTATTCCGCGTTACCATCCTGCATACATTATCTGACAATCGTTTACTTCGTCCTCATCGCTGCTCGCCCGACGCGCTCCAGATTTATTGTCCTCCCAGATTTTCCCTGTCCAGCTCCGGGGGGAAATAAACAACAACGAGGCGGTGGAGAGATGATTGTTCATTCTGTGTATCGATCGCCTGACACTTTTATATCACCTGAGAAGACGCTTCTGTGTGACAAAATGTCCAAACAAAGAGAAGAACGCTCCGAAACGCATGAGATACGGACCGCACTGTCCAGGGAATGTTCCTTATTATAGGAGGACTCAGATCGAGCGATTCAGAACTCTAGACAGATATTTAATGGGGAATAACATCCTATGTCAGTGACTTTGCCTAGGCTGGGATGATGTCATCAGTTTGCTGCAGGCAGGAGGAAGCATTTCCTAAGTCTCCTATCCCCCAGTGATCAGACTGTACATTGTAACTTTGTGACGCCCACCCGCCATGATCTGCCTGCATTGCATAGAGAAGCACAGAGACCCAGTGATGACTTTACTGGGTGTAAAATAAGGGATGTAATGAAAACGGACGAGTTTTATTGAATAATTTCCCCATCAGAGGGGGAGGGGCGGACCAGGGAAGGTAAAATAAAATCAGATTAAACTTCAGCGTTACATTTATAGCCGGTGCAGTCGGAGAATTGGCAGTCGGTGAAATGGGTTCTCCAAGCCGAGACACAGCCGGCTGCACCAACATAGAACAATCGTCCAATCGGTTCTCGTCTCTCGAGCTGTTGGCAGGACGGAGGACGGGAGTGGAATACATTCAGCTCTGGCTCAGGAAGGCAATAAAGCCGCCTTGTCCTTCCATCCCCCCATCTGTCCGCTCAGAGCGATCGACAGACCGGCGGAGTGTATAGGATGATGTCACACATTTATCGATTGTAGCCACATCCTCGGCCTACTCATGTCAATGGCCAGCTGGATGGACGCACACATCACATACGGGCCAACCTTTGATCGATCGTCTCTTTAATGATCCTTCAAACATCTGTCCATCTCATTGTCTGGAGGAAACCTTTCCAGGCGATCGAATATATAGAGAGACTACACAGGGCTCAGGAATATGGAGAGACTACACAGGGCTCAGAAATATGGAGAGACTACACTGGGCTCAGGAATATAGAGAGACTACACGGGGCTCAGGAATATGGAGAGACTACACAGGGCTCAGGAATATAGAGAGACTACACGGGGCTCAGGAATATGGAGAGACTACACAGGGCTCAGAAATATGGAGAGACTACACAGGGCTCAGAAATATGGAGAGACTACACTGGGCTCAGGAATATAGAGAGACTACACGGGGCTCAGGAATATGGAGAGACTACACGGGGCTCAGGAATATGGAGAGACTACACGGGGTTCAGGAATATGGAGAGACTACACAGGGCTCAGGAATATGGAGAGACTACACAGGGCTCAGGAATATGGAGAGACTACACGGGGCTCAGAAATATGGAGAGACTACACTGGGCTCAGGAATATGGAGAGACTACACAGGGCTCAGGAATATGGAGAGACTACACAGGGCTCAGGAATATGGAGAGACTACACGGGGCTCAGGAATATGGAGAGACTACACGGGGCTCAGAAATATGGAGAGACTACACGGGGCTCAGGAATATGGAGAGACTACACAGGGCTCAGGAATATGGAGAGACTACACTGGGCTCAGGAATATGGAGAGACTACACAGGGCTCAGGAATATAGAGAGACTACACGGGGCTCAGGAATATGGAGAGACTACACGGGGCTCAGGAATATGGAGAGACTACACGGGGCTCAGGAATATGGAGAGACTACACGGGGGTCAGGAATATGGAGAGACTACACTGGGCTCAGGAATATGGAGAGACTACACGGGGCTCAGAAATATGGAGAGATTACACGGGGCTCAGGAATATGGAGAGACTACACGGGGCTCAGGAATATGGAGAGACTACACGGGGCTCAGGAATATGGAGAGACTACACGGGGCTCAGGAATATGGAGAGACTATACGGGGCTCAGGAATATGGAGAGACTACACGGAGCTCAGGAATATGGAGAGACTACACAGGGCTCAGGAATATGGAGAGACTACACGGGGCTCAGGAATATGGAGAGACTACACGGGGCTCAGGAATATGGGGAGACTACACGGGGCTCCGGAATATGGAAAGACTACAAGGAGCTCAGGAATATGGAGAGACTACACAGGGCTCAGGGAGGAATATGGAGAGACTGCACGGGCTCAGGGAGGAATATGGAAAGACTATATGGGGCTCAGGAATATGGAGAGACTACACAGGGCTCAGGAATATGGAGAGACTACACAGGGCTCAGGAATATGGAGAGACTACACGGGGCTCAGGGAGGAATATGTAGAGACTACACGGGGCTCAGGGATATGGAGAGACTACACGGGGCTCAGGGAGGAATATGGAGAGACTACACGGGGCTCAGGAATATGGCGAGACTACATGGGGCTCAGGAATATGGAGAGACTACACGGGGCTCAGGGAGGAATATGGAGAGACTACATGGGGCTCTGGGGAAAATATAGAGCATAGAAGGTCAACAACACCACCAAGAACTGATCTGTGAGCTCCAGCAATATGTGCTTACCATTAAAAATGAACCCTTTGAGGGCCCCATGCACTCAGCTGTATGAATGTATGCTCTGAATATGGTGCCAGAACTTGAGGGACAAAATTACTCTAATGTCTATGTGCCAGGGTCCAGATAGATGTCCGACGTTTCAGAATAGATAGGCGTCCAGTCTCGGAGTAGATAGGCGTCCAGTCTCGGAGTAGATAGGTGTCCAGTTTTAGAGTAGATAGGGGTCCAGTCTCGGAGTAGATAGGCGTCTAGTCTCGGAGTAGATAGGCGTCCAGTCTCAGGGGAGATAGGGGTCCAGTCTCGGACTAGATAGGCATCCAGTCTCAGAGTAGATAGGCGTCCAGTCTGGGCGAAGATAGGCGTCCAGTCTCGGAGTAGATAGGCGTCCAGTCTCGGGGGAGATAGGGGTCCAGTCTCGGAGTAGATAGGCATCCAGTCTCAGAGTAGATAGGCGTCCAGTCTGGGCGAAGATAGGCGTCCAGTCTCGGAGTAGATAGGCGTCCAGTCTCGGGGGAGATAGGGGTCCAGTCTCGGAGTAGATAGGCATCCAGTCTCAGAGTAGATAGGCGTCCAGTCTGGGCGAAGATAGGCGTCCAGTCTCGGAGTAGATAGGCGTCCAGTCTCGGGGGAGATAGGGGTCCAGTCTCAGAGTAGATAGGCATCCAGTCTCGGAGTAGATAGGCGTCCAGTCTGGGCGAAGATAGGCGTCCAGCCTCGGAGTAGATAGGCGTCCAGTCTCAGGGGAGATAGGGGTCCAGTCTCGGAGTAGATAGGCGTCCAGTCTCGGAGTAGATAGGCATCCAGTCTCAGAGTAGATATGCGTCCAGTCTCGGGGGAGATAGGGGTCCAGTCTCGGCGTAGATAGGCATCCAGTCTCGGAGTAGACAGGCCTCCAGTCTCGGGGTAGATAGGCATTCAGTCTCGGAGCAGATAGGTTTCCAGTCTCGAGGTAGACTGGCGTCCAGTCTCGGCGTAGATAGGCATCCAGTCTCGGAGTAGATAGGCATCCAGTCTTGGAGTAGATAGGCATCCAGTCTTTGAGCAGATAGGCGTCCAGTTTTAGAGTAGATAGCCCCTTCCATCCAATCACACCCAATCCCTTCCATCCGATCACACCCAATCCCTTCCATCCAATCACACCCAATCCCTGCCATCCGATCACACCCAATCCCTGCCATCCGATCACACCCAATCCCTGCCATCCGATCACACCCAATCCCTGCCATCCGATCACACCCAATCCCTGCCATCCGATCACACCCAATCCCTGCCATCCGATCACACCCAATCCCTGCCATCCAAATACACCCAACCCCTTCCATCCAATCACACCCAATCACTTCCATCCGATCACACCCAATCCATTCCATCCGATCACACCCAATCCCTGCCATCCGATCACACCCAGCCCCTTCCATCCAAATACACCCAACCCCTTCCATCCAATCACACCCAATCCCTGCCATCCGATCACACCCAGCCCCTTCCATCCAATCACAACCAGCTCCTTCCATCCAAATACACCCAACCCCTTCCATCCAATCACACCCAATCACTTCCATCCGATCACACCCAATCCCTTCCATCCGATCACACCCAATCCCTTCCATCCGATCACACCCAATCCCTTCCATCCAATCACACCCAGCCCCTTCCATCCAAATATACCCAGCCCCTTCCATCCAATCACAACCAGCTCCTTCCATCCAAATACACCCAATCCATTCCATCCGATCACACCCAATCCCTTCCATCCGATCACACCCAACCCCTTCCATCCGATCACACCCAACCCCTTCCATCCGATCACACCCAGCCCCTTCCATCCAATCACACCCAGCCCCTTCCATCCAATCACACCCAATTCCTTCCATCCGATCACACCCAATCCCTTCCATCCGATCACACCCAGCCCCTTACATCCGATCACACCCAATCCCTTCCATCCGATCACACCCAGCCCCTTACATCCGATCACACCCAATCCCTTCCATCCGATCACACCCAATCCCTTCCATCCGATCACACCCAGCCCCTTCCATCCAATCACACCCAATCCCTTCCATCCGATCACACCCAATCCATTCCATCCGATCACACCCAATCCCTTCCATCCGATCACACCCAATCCCTTCCATCCAATCACACCCAGCCCCTTCCATCCAAATATACCCAGCCCCTTCCATCCAATCACAACCAGCTCCTTCCATCCAAATACACCCAATCCATTCCATCCGATCACACCCAATCCCTTCCATCCGATCACACCCAACCCCTTCCATCCGATCACACCCAGCCCCTTCCATCCAATCACACCCAATCCCTTCCATCCAATCACACCCAATCCCTTCCATCCAATCACACCCAATCCCTTCCATCCGATCACACCCAATCCCTTCCATCCAATCACACCCAGCCCCTTCCATCCAAATATACCCAGCCCCTTCCATCCAATCACAACCAGCTCCTTCCATCCAAATACACCCAATCCATTCCATCCGATCACACCCAATCCCTTCCATCCGATCACACCCAACCCCTTCCATCCGATCACACCCAGCCCCTTCCATCCAATCACACCCAGCCCCTTCCATCCAATCACACTCAGCCTCCTCTATCCAATTGCACAGGCTGAGTTTTTTGGTGGCATAGTGAAGGGTATATAGCTGAGATCTGCAGTTGAACATTTGTCGACTACATTGGGTGGTTGGATCACACCTGGTAACTTGCTGGATCTGGCCCGGCATTGACCGTTTTTTGCTTCTCTTGCTGGATTCTTATTGGCTCGGCTCAGTTCTTTGGTCTTCCAGCAATGTAAACATAAACAAAGTCTTTTATTCAGAATAATTGTAGGTTGAGGTCATTCTGCCCATAACCCCCAGTGGTGGTGCATATGGCCACAGTGATTGACCCTGATCTCCCCCCTTGTAGATATAAAATCAAATAATAACATCAGCAGGTTGTGCACTTTTCATGTTGGACTCTCTGACCATTGGTGTGGTGCCCTCACTTCCCTCAGGGTCCCCCATCCTCTTTTGGGGGTGTTGTGGTACATGTAAGCAGCAGAAATGGTTCAGGTTAGCCAATGAGACGATCGTTCACAATGCTGGATATGAATAATTGGAGGTGTTGAGCCTCTCATGAAGATGGGTGTGTGGGGGGGGGGGGTAGTTTGTCTTGTCATTGGGCTGAGTTGGGGTCCTCACTGGCTCCCCTCATTCAGCCACCTTCACATTCAGGTGACTTAGATGAAGGTCGTTTCCATGACTATGCCGCCATTTTCCTCCTCTCCTTCGCGGTGATCGGGCTAAACGCACTTCCTTTATAATTTGGAGTGTTTTATGACGACGAACGAGAGTTAAGTCTGCAAATCCTCCACCGCCTCGCAAACTTAGAGCCGGATTTATGTCCTGAGCCATTAATGTCGTCGGTTTTATTACTTGCGTCGTTCTACTCACCACCAAACGTGACCTCTACTGTGCCGGAGATGGGAAGAGGGCGGAATGTGTTCATTTCCCGGGGGGGGGGGGGGGCTCAGTTCACACCGCTGGGCTTCTCTGTGTTAACACGGGTGCTGGGGGTGAGCCAATCAGAATGAAGCCAAGAGACACTGACGGATTAGTGTGATTGAGTCGATTGTCCTTCAATCTGACCACAGACGCCGGAATATCACAAACAATGGCGTCCATCTCCGAGCTCCGGGGAGCGCATGGTGCCGGTCACATGACTAAACGCCATAAAAATGGTCACATGGTCTCAGTAGGGAGTGTCATTCCCTGCCTGATCGCTGATCCTCCCACTGAGATCGATGTCTGGCCATGTGACCGGCACCAGGAGAGCCAATCACACATCTTCTTACAAATTTTGTTACCGTGCGCCGGGATATCAGTGGGAATTATAGAAAAACACAGGGATTGTCCTGGCTGATCGACCTCTGAAAATGCTAAATTGCCTGGCTGTCCTTGTCTCCGGTGACCCAGAGTAGGCATGTATCTAGTGAAGTCAAAGCTCCACATCCACATATTTTCCGGTTCCAGGAAGTTTGATAGCCGTTGGATCGCCATGGCAGCCAGGCAGCAAGTATTTTCAGAGCAAGGATGGCAGCCTTCATATTCTCTCCATTATGTAGGGAGGCTGATTACCTTCTCTAATGTATACAGATGACCACAAGAGGGAGTATTTATAAAACTGTATGGGACCTGCAAGAATGAAAATAGGGAACAGCAAAAAAATATATATAAATGACTCAGAATATTATTTTGCTGAGCTGATGACTGTCTGTGGTTTCAGCTGGAAGGTCTTGTCGTCCAATCACATTTCTGGAAACCAGTCATGTGACCCTGGCTGTCATCCAAGGCTTCCTTAATCCAGGAATTTATGTACAAAGTTTCAATGTACAGTCTGATCGCTGGGGGAGGGGAGACTGATGACATCATCTGAGCCTAGGCACAGCTACTGACTGGAGCTCCAGGGCGGCTTTCTGATAATAAAAGGCGGAGCTTCTCTGATCAATGATCTGCTGCTGTATATTGGGACTTGTCCGGGATTTACATTCAGATTCGTAAAGTTATTGACAAGTTCCCTGTAACTATCTTGAAGGGATAAATCATTAAGCAGTAAATGATGACCACCCCTGGATACAATGATGTTCTGGACTCCTCCCCCTCGGTGTAGATCACATGACCAGAAGCCTAGGCACATCACCATGTAAACTGTGCTGGGTGTGGGGGAGGGAGAGGTCATAGTTATAGAAGCCGTCAGACTAGTCTCTCCATATTTATTAGGGTTCAGGGGTCAGGAGTAAGGGGCGCAGAGGTCAGTAATAGATGGGGCAGAGTTCAGGGGTCAGGAGTAAGGGGCACAGAGGTCAGTAATAGATGAGGCAGAGGTCAGGGGTCAGGAATAAGGGGCGCAGAGGTCAGTAATAGATGAGGCAGAGTTCAGGAGTAAGGAGGGCAGAGGTCAGTAGTAGATGAGGCAGGGGTCAGGAGTAAGGGGCACAGAGGTCAGTAATAGATGAGGCAGAGGTCAGGGGTCAGGAGTAAGGGGCACAGAGGTCAGTAATAGATGAGGCAGAGTTCAGGGGTCAGGAGTAAGGGGCGCAGAGGTCAGTAATAGATGAGGCAGAGGTCAGGGGTCAGGAATAAGGGGCGCAGAGGTCAGCAATAGATGAGGCAGAGGTCAGGGGTCAGGAATAAGGGGCGCAGAGGTCAGCAATAGATGGGGCAGAGTTTAGGGGTCAGGAGTAAGGGACGCAGAGGTCAGTAATAGATGGGGCAGAGTTCAGGGGTCAGGAGTAAGGGGCGCAGAGGTCAGTAATAGATGAGGCAGAGTTCAGGGGTCAGGAGTAAGGGGCGCAGAGGTCAGCAATAGATGGGGCAGAGTTCAGGGGTCAGGAGTAAGGGGCGCAGAGGTCAGTAATAGAAGGGGCAGAGTTCAGGGGTCAGGAGTAAGGAGTAAGGAGGTTAGTAATAGATGAGGCAGGGGTCAGGAGTCAGGAGTAAGGGGCGCAGAGGTCAGTAATAGATGGGGCAGAGTTCAGGGGTCAGGAGTAAGGGGCACAGAGGTCAGTAATAGATGAGGCAGAGGTCAGGGGTCAGGAATAAGGGGCGCAAAGGTCAGTAATAGATGAGGCAGAGTTCAGGAGTAAGGAGGGCAGAGGTCAGTAGTAGATGAGGCAGAGTTCAGGGGTCAGGAGTAAGGGACGCAGAGGTCAGTAATAGGTGGGGCAGAGTTCAGGGGTCAGGAGTAAGGGACGCAGAGGTCAGTAATAGGTGGGGCAGAGATCAGGGGTCAGGAGTAAGGGGCGCAGAGGTCAGTAATAGATGAGGCAGAGTTCAGGGGTCAGGAGTAAGGGACGCAGAGGTCAGTAATAGATGGGGCAGAGTTCAGGGGTCAGGAGTAAGGAGGGCAGAGGTTAGTAATAGATGAGGCAGGGGTCAGGAGTCAGGAGTAAGGGGCGCAAAGGTCAGTAATAGATGAGGCAGAGTTCAGGGGTCAGGAGTAAGAGGCACAGAGGTCAGTAATAGATGGGGCAGAGTTCAGGGGTCAGGAGTAAGGGGCACAGAGGTCAGTAATAGATGGAGCAGAGTTCAGGGTCAGGAGTAAGGGACGCAGAGGTCAGTAATAGATGGGGCAGAGTTCAGGGGTCAGGAGTAAGGAGGGCAGAGGTTAGTAATAGATGAGGCAGGGGTCAGGAGTCAGGAGTAAGGGGCGCAAAGGTCAGTAATAGATGAGGCAGAGTTCAGGGGTCAGGAGTAAGAGGCACAGAGGTCAGTAATAGATGGAGCAGAGTTCAGGGTCAGGAGTAAGGGACGCAGAGGTCAGTAATAGATGGGGCAGAGTTCAGGGGTCAGGAGTAAGGGGCGCAGAGGTCAGTAATAGATGGGGCAGAGTTCAGGGGTCAGGAGTAAGGGGCACAGAGGTCAGTAATAGATGAGGCAGAGGTCAGGGGTCAGGAATAAGGGGCGCAAAGGTCAGTAATAGATGAGGCAGAGTTCAGGAGTAAGGAGGGCAGAGGTCAGTAGTAGATGAGGCAGAGTTCAGGGGTCAGGAGTAAGGGACGCAGAGGTCAGTAATAGGTGGGGCAGAGATCAGGGGTCAGGAGTAAGGGGCGCAGAGGTCAGTAATAGATGAGGCAGAGTTCAGGGGTCAGGAGTAAGGGACGCAGAGGTCAGTAATAGATGGAGCAGAGTTCAGGGGTCAGGAGTAAGGGACGCAGAGGTCAGTAATAGATGGGGCAGAGTTCAGGGGTCAGGAGTAAGGGACTCAGAGGTCAGTAATAGATGGGGCAGAGTTCAGGGGTCAGGAGTAAGGGGCACAGAGGTCAGTAATAGATGGGTCAGAGTTCAGGGGTCAGGAGTAAGGAGGGGTCAGAGGTCAGTAATAGGTGGGGCAGAGATCAGGGGTCAGGAGTAAGGGGTGCAGAGGTCAGTAATAGATGAGGCAGAGTTCAGGGTCAGGAGTAAGGGACGCAGAGGTCAGTAATAGATGGAGCAGAGTTCAGGGGTCAGGAGTAAGGGACGCAGAGGTCAGTAATAGATGGGGCAGAGTTCAGGGTCAGGAGTAAGGGGCGCAGAGGTCAGTAATAGATGAGGCAGAGTTCAGGGGTCAGGAGTAAGGGACGCAGAGGTCAGTAATAGATGGAGCAGAGTTCAGGGGTCAGGAGTAAGGGACGCAGAGGTCAGTAATAGATGGGGCAGAGTTCAGGGGTCAGGAGTAAGGGACTCAGAGGTCAGTAATAGATGGGGCAGAGTTCAGGGGTCAGGAGTAAGGGGCACAGAGGTCAGTAATAGATGGGGCAGAGTTCAGGGGTCAGGAGTAAGGGGCGCAGAGGTCAGTAATAGATGAGGCAGAGTTCAGGGGTCAGGAGTAAGAGGCACAGAGGTCAGTAATAGATGAGGCAGAGTTCAGGGGTCAGGAGTAAGAGGCACAGAGGTCAGTAATAGATGGGGCAGAGTTCAGGGGTCAGGAGTAAGGGACACAGAGGTCAGTAATAGATGGGGCAGAGTTCAGGGGTCAGGAGTAAGGGACGCAGAGGTCAGTAATAGATGGGGCAGAGTTCAGGGGTCAGGAGTAAGGAGGGGTCAGAACACTCACTGGGGGAACATTGGCCCTCTCCGGGGTCAGAACACTCACCGGGGGAACATTGGCCCTCTCCGGGGTCAGAACACTCACAGGGGAACATTGGCCCTCTCCGGGGTCAGAACACTCACCGGGGAACATTGGCCCTCTCCGGGGTCAGAAGTTTTTGAGCTTTTTATGCTTTGTTATGATTCTCCCTCTAAATTCTGGATTCTTCTCCCCTGCAGGTCCCGCAACGAAGAAGAAATACGTCAGCTACAACAACTTGGTGATCTAGGCGGCCGGCTCATGAACGTCAGTAGGAGCAGCTCCATTTTCACTCTTGCGTTGTGTGGTGCGGCTTGCTCCCCCTCCACCCCGTGCCCCTCCTACAGCGGCCAATCATGAGAGGAGAGGGGCTTGCTGGGACGGCCCCTGAGGATTGGGGGATAGCTGCTTCATCCAAGCCATCTGAACTGTTCTCGGCCCGGCCAGGACCAAAGGATGAGCGCCCCGCCCCGCGTCCAGCGAGTTTGTGAGCGGGAGTTTTCCAGGGCTCTCCCGCCATCTTTTTTTGGGGACCATCAGACTCAAATCTTTCTGTACAGTTTCTGAGAACTTTTTGCATACGAAATCCTCCCCTCCCCCACCTCTTCCTTCCATGTCCCGCTTTTCTTTCACCGCCTGGGGAGTCCATTTCCATTGGATGCCTCCTCTCCCCATCAACGAGCACTTGGCTTCCATGTGACACGACTCACCAATCACATCGCTCGGCCTTGTCTGTTTGCGTTTTTTTGCTTGGTCATTATTCTTTCATTCCATCCCGTGTTTTCCTTGTTCCCTTTGTTGCTTTTACTTCCTTTATTCATTATTGAACAACAAGGTTTTTTTTATCAAGAAAAAAAGACCAAAAACTGTGTGTTAAATGCAGGCTGTTCCTGAGCGCCATTGGCTGGCAGGATCTGGTACGTGATTGGCTGGCGCCAGGCGGTCTTCTGTTTCCAAATGCATGTTCTCTTTCTGCATTATTTCTTTTTTTCTGTCGGAGGACTCTGCTGTTTGTGTTTGATTTCTCTTCATTTGCCCGTGGCTGTTGGGGTTCCGCGGACAGGAAGTGGGTTGAGGCAACCATGGTTTAAGCCCGCCCCTGAGGGATCTCATCTGAGCTGGGTCAGTGGAGGTCAAAAAAAAAGCATGTATGTTTTCTACTGTTTGTAATGAGTATTTTCTGCTTACGTGCCAACCTCGTGAGACACCCCTCCCCCAGACTGCCCTGTGATTTTGTCAGAGAATGTATTAATTAAAGATTTTGATTATCTTTTCTAATCATTGTTGTCATCCAAGTTTCTTGGGGGGAAGATTTCAGGTCTGTGTATGGAATCAGCTGCAGGTCTCCTGGATCCGGCTAATGGTGTATCTATGGAAAGTTATCACTGTATTAGTGTCAATGGGACAGCGTCAGTTAGTGTCAGAATGTCCACCACACTATCACAGTCCCATCACCACCATTACCAGTACCAATAAAAATGCCAGTATATATCACACAAACCAATCAATATACACGTTTGGAGACCATAGGATGGACAATGTTGTCATATTTTAATTGCATAGGTGGAGGATCTGGTGTTTTTTGTTATAAACATTTTTCATATTAATAATTTTATATACAATTTTCTAATCTTGAGCCACTTGTGTCCCGTCGGGGAGCTACTCTATGTTTGAGTCCAAACTTCTTTTCTAATTGGTTTCCCCAATTGCTTTAGGTTAAGGTTTGTCTGCTGAGACCAAAACTATACGGTGAGTTGGCATATAATCTATTACCAGCCTAATATCAGCCTTCTCTTGTTTTCATATCTAGTAGTAGTTGGTCTCATGGATCCAGGTCATGGTATATCTAGTAGGAGTTGGTCTCATGGATCCAGGACAGGTCATGGTAGATCTTGTAGTAGTTGGTCTAATGGATCTAGGTCATGGTATTTCCAGTAGTAGGTGGTCTCATGGATCCAGGTCATGGTATAACTAGTAGTAGTTGGTCTCATGGATCCAGGTCATGGTATAACTAGTAGTAGTGGGTCTCATGGATCCAAGTCATGGTACATCTAGTAGTAGTTGGTCTCATGGATCCAGGTCATGGTGGATCTAGTAGTAGTGGGTCTCATGGATCCAAGTCGTGGTATATCTAGTAGGAGTTGATCTCATGGATCCAGGACAGGTCGTGGTAGATCTTGTAGTAGTTGGTCTAATGGATCCAGGTCATGGTATTTCCAGTAGTAGTTGGTCTCATGGATCCAAGTCATGGTAGATCTAGTAGTAGTTGGTCTCATGGATCCAGGTCATGGTGGATCTAGTAGTAGTGGGTCTCATGGATCCAAGTCATGGTATATCTAGTAGGAGTTGGTCTTATGGATCCAGGACAGGTCATGGTGTATCTAGTAGTAGTTGGTCTCATAGATCCAAGTCATGGTATTTCTAGTAGTAGTCGGTCTCATGGATCCAGGTCATGGCATGTCTAGTAGTAGTTGGATTCAGGTCATTGTAGATCTAGTAGTAGTCAGTCTCATGGATACAGGTCATGGTGGATCTACTAGTAATTGGTCTCATGGATCCAGGTCATGGTATATCTAGTAGTAGGTGGTCTCATGGATCCAGGTCATGGTTGATCTAGTAGTAGTTGGTCTCATGGATCCAGGTCATGGTATATCTAGTAGTAGGTGGTCTCATGGATTCAGGTCATTGTAGATCTAGTAGTAGGTGATCTCATGGATCCAGGTCATGGTAGATCTAGTAGTAGTCAGTCTCATGGATTCAGGTCATGGTATATCTACTAGTAGTTGGTATCATGGATTCAGGTCATTGTAGATCTAGTAGTAGGTGGTCTCATGGATCCAGGTCATGGTGGATCTAGTAGTAGTTGGGCTCATAGATCCAGGTCATGGTATATCTAGTAGTAGGTGGTCTCACGGATACAGGACACGGTGTAGCTAGTGATAGTAAGTCAAATTTGGCTGAACTTGTTCTATAATGTTGAAGAAACTTATCTAAGAAGCTCCCTCATTTCTAATGAGCGCTGGGAACCTACTGCAGGATTTATACCCAACATGGACAATCTGGTCACCTTAATGTAATGTGTTGAGGCAAATGTTGATTACATAGTTACGCATTTAGTGTGGTTGAAAAAAGTCCATTTAGTTCAACCAATAAAAGGAAGAAAAAAAATGACAACACTGTATACATTCCTATACCCACAGGTGACCCAGAGGAAGGCAAAACCCCCAACAAAGAAGGATCCAATTTGCTCCAGTAGGGGAAAAAATTCCTTCCCGATCACCCGAATGGCAATCAGATATTCCCCGGATCACCTTTCCCTATAAATGTCACCCAGTTATATTCTGTACACTTAGGAAAGAATCCAGACCTTTCTTATAGCAATCTACTGAGCCGGCCAGATCCACCTCTGCAGGGAGTCTATTCCACATTTTCAGAGATCTTACTGTGAAATGGGAAAGGGAAGAAGAATGATCGGACACAATGAGTGATCAGTGTGGTTCCTGTCTGCATAGACACAGCATTCTGGTACCCAGAATCTCTGAACTCTGTCACGTGGCTGGTCCACGCTCCACGCCAAGGCCACGGGTTACCTTCCAAGCTTTGTGTGCCCCGTTCAGATAAATATAAAGAATGACGGAAGGAGGGGGGGGGGGGGCCTATGACTTGGACACTAATTTCCGGATCTTCCAGGAGGGGGAGGGGAAGAGAGCAGCACCTGGAGGATCGCTATGTAATCTAAGTGGCACTTTACTAACTATTCTGCTCTCACGGGTCTGACAGTAAATTGAAATGTTCTGCTTCCCAGACACCAATCTAATCCTAATGGAAATGCATTTGTGAAGGGCAGACAAGGCCAAACCTATTAGCACATCTCCATCCACACCAAGAGCTCACAGCTCACTTCTCTCCAAAGGTTTCCAGCGTCTCCAGTCCTCGTCCTCAGTGTACCGTCCCAAATCAGTCCTTAGTGTACCGTCCCAAATCAGTCCTCGTCCTCAGATAGTCCTCAGTGTACCGTCCCAAATCAGTCCTCGTCCTCAGTGTACCGTCCCAAATCAGTCCTCGTCCTCAGTGTACCGTCCCATATCAGTCCTCGTCCTCAGTGTACCGTCCCAAATCAGTCCTCGTCCTCAGTGTACCGTCCCATATCAGTCCTCGTCCTCAGTGTACCGTCCCATATCAGTCCTTGTCCTCAGTGTACCGTCCCTTATCAGTCCTCGTCCTCAGTGTACCGTCCCAAATCAGTCCTTGTCCTCAGTGTACCGTCCCATATCAGTCCTCGTCCTCAGTGTACCGTCCCATATCAGTCCTCAGTGTACGGTCCCATATCAGTCCTCGTCCTCAGTGTACAGTCCCATATCAGTCCTCGTCCTCAGTGTACCGTCCCATATCAGTCCTTGTCCTCAGTGTACCGTCCCATATCAGTCCTCGTCCTCAGTGTACCGTCCCATATCAGTCCTTGTCCTCAGTGTACTGTCCCATATCAGTCCTCGTCCTCAGTGTACCGTCCCATCAACTGACCATCTGCAACAGTTCAATGGGGGTCATCGGAGGAGTTCAGATTCTGCATGTTAGAGAAAATGGGTGATGAGGAGCCTTAGGTGTGGCCCCCAAAAAGGTTTTTCTTTGGCCCTACCATCTGTAAAGGGCTACCTATAGTACTTATGTGCTTGTCAGCTAAGGAAGGAGGAATAGAGATCTTTCCAACATTTTCACTGATAAACTCTCAATTACCATTTATACCATGGCAGATTACCAAGGGTGCAACTACAGGCTATGGGGCCCTGGAGTCCAGGGATCTCAGGGGTGCATCCATTCCAGGAGTGCAGGGATTCCAGGAGTACAGGGGGCTTAAGAGTGCAAGAGGTCTAGGAGAGCAGGGGGCTCAGGGATGCAGGGGGCCTGGGGTGCAGGGCGCCCAGGGGTCCAGGGGTGCAGGGGGCCCAGGGGTCCAGGGGTGCAGGGGGTCCAGGGGTAAAGGGGGTCCAGGAGTTCAGAAGTTTTCTGTCTAATAATGGGTCCCCTCACGATCAACCTCTAGCAACTAACCAGTAAACAGTAATGATGTGCGGTAACTTCTAGCTACCAATTAGTGAGAGGTAATGATACACTGTAACCTCTGGCAACCAATCACAATAGCTGCCTGATCTGATTCAGTAAACGGATTTTGAGTCTAGCTGCTATTTATTTTATGTCCCAGAGCGGGTTGAGAGCGAAATTACATGCAGGAGGGGGGGGGGGGGGGCAAGAAAAATTTTGCCCAGGGTCCAATCAATATTAAAGACGGCCCTGCACTCAACAATGACAGGGCCCTGGGAAGCTGCCCCTTTTGCCCCGCATTAAAGCCGGCCCTGGGTCCAGGAGTGCAGGGGGCTCGGAGCTGTCTGAGTGATTAAACGGGCTACATTACATATGGAGATGGAAGTGACCGGAGCCTTGGAGTGTATAGAGACATGTGGTTTGGTAATTATACCATTGGAAGTGTTTGATAAAGGCAAACAGTTCATGTCAATCCTGCCAGAAATCCAGTGAGCTGATTACTTTCTGTGTACTGAATAGAAATCCCAAGCGGTATCAGCCCTGCCTGGTTCTCTCTGTGGACTACAGAACACCTCCCCTTTTGTTATGGAAATGGTTAAAGGGGGTGTTCTGTAGTCATGTCGTAGGGTGACAACACTGCCCCTCCATATACACAGCACAAAGAGTGTTGTCACCTCAGGACAGGAAGAGAAGGCGGCCGCCATGTCTGCTGATTTGTGCCATTTCTCTGATTGGCTCTTCAGATTTGTTTATCATAAAACGCGGCCAATATAACGAGTCAACGTGCTATAAATATTAGGAAGTGTGACGGCGCCGAAGGTGCAGCGAATGTTTCACGCCGTGAATCTTTGATAAATACGCCCCTCAGGAAATTCTAATTACTGTTTTTATTCGGCTCCTCCGAGACGCGCGATCCGTTCCCTCCGCACCTGTGCAGAGAAGTCGCGGAATATTCCCTCCGAAGAACAAATCACACAAACCTCAATTTTATCTATTTTTGGATAAGTGACGCGTTTCAGTAGAGCGAGCGCTTTGTTCTCCGTCCTTCACCGGATCCCATCGCCAATTTCCATCAATGGATTGCGCCACGTCAGCGCCTCGCAGTGCGATCCGCCGAAAAGAAAGAATCTCACAGGTTGAAGTGTTTGTCATATTTTGTTACAATTTATCGGAAATAATTTAAAAAGAAAAACAGGAAAGTAAAAAAGAAGAAGGTGGAGAAGCGGAATGCGGATAGTAGAAGCTAAAAGAGTGCGGGGGATGGGGGGGGGGGGGTGATAATCTGCCCCCTTTATCTACACTATATAGATGAAGGTTTGTGAATCTGTATGAGTTGGACATCCCATTCCAGAACCAAGGCCATTAATATGGAGCCCCCCCCCCCCATGGCCATTAATATGGAGTTGCCCCCCCCATGGCCAGTATTATGGAGTTGCCCCCCCCCCCCCCATGGCCATTATTATGTGTTGCCCCCTCCCTCCATGGCTATAATTACCCTCTCATTCCATGGCCATTAATATAGAGTTGCCTCTCTCCTAATAGTCATTATTATGGAGTTGCCCCCCCCCATGGCCATTAATATGGAGTTGCCCCCCCATGGCCATTATGACGAGCGTATGGAGTCCGGCCGCCCCTCCCCATGGCTTTTGCCCCCCCCCCATGGCCATTAATAATGGAGTTGCCCCCTGCCTCCCATGCCATTATTATGAGTTGTTGCCCCCATGGTCATTAAAATAAGTTGCGTTCCCCAAGGCCATGTTAATATGGTTTGCCCTTTTGCCCCCCTCCCATTGCCATTAATATGAGTTGCCCCCCGCCTAATGGCCATTAATGGATTGTTAGCCCCCCCCCGCAACATGGCCATTATTATGGAGTTGCCCCTCCCCTAAGTCCTTAATTGGAGATGGCCCCCTCCCTAAGGCCATTAATGAACATTAATGGAGTTGGCCCCCCCTGTTAATATGGTTTGCCGACTTCCCCGAGATGACCATTAATATGGACCCATTAAGTGAAGTGCCCCCCCCCTAGGCCATTAATATGCCCCTCCCCTAAGCCATATATGGAGTTGCCCCTCCCTATGCCATTAATAGGATTGCCCCTCCCCATAATGGCCATTAATATGGAGTTGCCCCTCCCCTAATTGGGATCCATCCCCTAAATGGAGGGGTAAATGAATGTGCCCCTCCCCTAATGCCATTAATATGGGTTTGCCCCTCCCCTATGACCCTGGTAATATGGATTTGCCCCTCCCGCTAATGTCCAATTAAAGAATGAAGTTCCCTCCCCCAATGAACATTAATAAAGTTGCCCCTCCCCATCCATTAATATAGTTGCCCTCCCTAATGACCATAAATATAGGTTGCCCCTCCTAGATGACCATTAATATAGTGTGGGTTGTGTTTTTGGTGTTGTTGTTGGTAGTTGTTTTGTTGGTGGGGGGGTTTGGGGGTAGGATTGGTTGTTGATGTTGTTGTTGGGTTGGTTGAGTTGTTGGTTTTGGCTGTGTTGTTGGGTCGGTTTGTGTGTGGGTTGTTGGGGTTGTTAGGGTTTGTTGGTTGTTGGTAAGGAGTTTTGGTTGGTCGTTGTTTGGGGTTGGGTTTGAGATTTTGTTGGGTTGGGATGTTTGGTTGGAGTTTTGGTTTTGTGATTAGGTGGTGATATTGGTGTTGTTGTCTTGGTTGGTGGTTGTTGTGGTTGTTTTTGTGTGGGGTATTGGTGTGGCGTTGTTGTTGTGTTGGGGTTTTGTTGGGTGTTGGTTTGTTTTGGTTGTGGTTTGAGTTTTGTTTGTTGTTGGTTGAGGGTTGGGTTTGTTGTGTTGTGGGGGTGTGGTGTTGTTTGTGGTTGGTGGTTTGGGTGCTTGAGTTGTTGGGTTGTTGTGGTTTGTTTTTGGTGTTGGGTGTTTTTGGTTGGGTTGGTTGTTGCTTGCCCCTGGGTGTGGTGTTGGGGGGGGGGTAATCTGGAGTTGCCCCACCCCTAATGACCATGGGTACTATGGTAGTTGGGTGCCCCGGAGTTGGTGTATGGGTTGTGTAATGGGGGGTTGGTTGAGTTGTCCCCTGGGGTTTGGTTGTGGTTTTATGTTTTGGTTGTTGGGTTGGGGGGTTGTTAGTTGCCCCCCCCATGGACCATTATTATGGAGTTGCCCCCCCCAAATGGCATTAAATATGGAGTTGCCCCTCCCCAATGGCCATTATTATGGAGTTGCCCCCTTAACCTCCTAAGGCCATTAAATATGGAGTTGCCCCCTCCCCTTCTCATGGCCATTAATATGGAGTTGCCCCCTCCTCCAAGGCCATTAATATGGAGTTGCCCCCTCCCTTCATGGCCATTAATATGGAGTTGCCCCTCCCTTCATGGCCATTAATATGGAGTTGCCCCCCCCTAATGGCCATTAATATGGAGTTGCCCCTCCCCTAATGGCCATTAATATGGAGTTGCCCCTCCCCTAATGGCCATTAATATGGAGTTGCCCCTCCCCTAATGGCCTTTAATATGGAGTTGCCCCTCCCCTAATGACCATTAATATGGAGTTGCCCCTCCCCTAATGGCCATTAATATGGAGTTGCCACTCCCCTAATGACCATTAATATGGAGTTGCCCCTCCCCTAATGACCATTAATATGAAGTTGCCCCTCCCCTAATGGCCATTAATATGGAGTTGCCCCTCCCCTAATGGCCATTAATATGGAGTTGCCCCTCCCCTAATGGCCATTAATATGGAGTTGCCCCTCCCCTAATGACCATTAATATGGAGTTGCCCCTCCCCTAATGACCATTAATATGGAGTTGCCCCTCCCCTAATGACCATTAATATGAAGTTGCCCCCTCCCCTAATGACCATTAATATGGAGTTGCCCCTCCCCCAATGACCATTAATATGAAGTTGCCCCTCCCCTAATGACCATTAATATGGAGTTGCCCCTCCCCAAATGACCATTAATATGAAGTTGCCCCTCCCCTAATGGCCATTAATATGGAGTTGCCCCTCCCCTAATGACCATTAATATGGAGTTGCCCCTCCCCTAATGACCATTAATATGGAGTTGCCCCCTCCCCTAATGACCATTAATATGGAGTTGCCCCTCCCCTAATGACCATTAATATGGAGTTGGACTCCCTTTGGGACTATAAGCTTAAAATAACAAAAGGACCAACCAAACCAATAAAACTTTATAGATAAACATAAAGAGACATTTCAGGGTCATTCCTGTATTTGTGGCCCTGATGAAGGGAGGAGGAAGATCGGAGTCATTATTCCGGATCATTGTGTTGGTTTGGGGGCCTCCTGGGTGGGATTTCTGTGGTCATGTGATCCACCAAACCAGTCAGTGATCTCCTCCAATATCTTCTTCCCTTTACTAATCGGGTCCCTCCCCCCGCCCCCATGTGTCCCAATTCCTCTTTGTGGCTAAACCATCCCCCACTCCTCTGGGAGGACTTCCCACAAGTCTTTGGAGGGTGTCTGTGGGAATTTGTGCACATTTGGGAGGTCAGATACTGATGTTGGATGAGAAGACCTGGATCCCACATCTAGCATAACATTGGGCACCAAAAGGAAAGACCTCTCCTGCAATCTACGTTCCAATCCATCCCAAAGGTGATCAGTAGGGATGAGGTCAGGTGATCAGTAGGGAGGAGGTCAGGTGATCAGTAGGGATGCGGTCAGGTGATCAGTAGGGATGAGGTCAGGGGATCAGTAGGGATGAGGTCAGGGGATCAGTAGGGATGAGGTCAGGTGATCAGTAGGGGATGAGGTCAGGTGATCATTAGGGATGAGGTCAGGGGATCAGTAGGGATGAGGTCAGGTGATCAGTAGGGATGAGGTCAGGTGATCAGTAGGGATGAGGTCAGGTGATCAGTAGGGATGAGGTCAGGGGATCAGTAGGGCTGAGGTCAGGTGATCAGTAGAGAGGAGGTCAGGTGATCAGTAGTGATGAGGTCAGGTGATCAGTAGGGATGAGGTCAGGTGATCAGTAGGGATGAGGTCTGGTGATCAGTAGGGATGAGGTCAGGTGATCAGTAGGGATGAGGTCAGGTGATCAGTAGGGATGAGGTCAGGTGATCAGTAGGGATGAGGTCAGGGGATCAGTAGGGAGGAGGTCAGGTGATCAGTAGGGATGAGGTCAGGTGATCAGTAGGGATGAGGTCGGGTGATCAGTAGGGATGAGGTCGGGTGATCAGTAGGGATGAGGTCGGGTGATCAGTAGGGATGAGGTCGGGTGATCAGTAGGGATGAGGTCAGGTGATCAGTAGGGATGAGGTCAGGGGATCAGTAGGGATGAGGTCAGGGGATCAGTAGGGATGAGGTCAGGTGATCAGTAGGGATGAGGTCTGGGGATCAGTAGGGATGAGGTCAGGGGATCAGTAGGGATGAGGTCAGGTCATCAGTAGGGATGAGGTCAGGTCATCAGTAGGGATGAGGTCAGGTGATCAGTAGGGATGAGGTCAGGGCTTTGTACAGGACACCAGAGGTCTTCCACATCAAACTGGTCACACCATGTCTTTATGGATCTGGCTTTGTGGGGGGGGGGCACAGTCATGGGGCAAAAGAAAAGGGTCCTTACCAAACTTTTACCCCAATTGTCTCCAATGTTTTTGTATGGTGGGGTAATAATAGGGATCAGCTGTATTACTGACCCCGTCCCTCAGCAGGCTCCATCGCTTTTCTCTTCTGACCAGAGGCTGGAAATTTAAGAAGCCAGGAATCAGATTTTCCTCCGTATCCTGAACATCTCGGGGTCTACCAAACTTTCTAAACAAAGGGCTGCTTACTGTCTGTGACGGATCTGTACTCAAGGTGTCCGCTGTAAATGCCTCCTAAGTCCTGGAACACGAGTCCAATGGGTCTGGTTATAGGAACCCCCAAGAATTAGACAACACTAGTTCTTGGAGTACATCAGGAATTAACTTTATTTTCCATGTTACACAACTATATACAGCCGGATGACTAAAACCCAACCTAATTAGCATGAGCTAATTTATCTTAATCAACACTGGACTCCTTCATCCAATTGCAGGGTTAATTAGCACACACAACAATAGGTGAAACACTCCTACAAGCCAGACTATACTCATTTACACAACAGACAGGCTGGCTGGAGTTCATGACATTTTATCACAATAGCAGGAGACCACCACTAAGAGTCGGCCCGTCTCCTACATTGTACAGAGGACAATGTGATCAGCTCTCTCAATTACCATCTTGAGTTCATGACACTAACATTTGACAGTGTGTGTCCCAACAGCATGAGACCACACACATTATATATACATATATATACAGCATTGAATCTGACTGGTGTTGGAGTTCTCCTTCACCCTGTGCCCCTTAAAATCCAGGGCCCATAATCGGATGGCAGGAGGCTCGCATTTAGTGCTCTCAAAAAGCCTGTGTCCCGGCTAGGTCTGTCACACTGTCCTTCATACCTTATGGGGGGGCTACACCGTGGGAGGAATAGTGTCCCATCATTTGGTGTCAGTGGGAGGAATAGTGTCCCATCATTGTTGTCAGTGGGAGTAATAGTGCCCCATCATTGGTGTCAGTGGGAGGAATAGTGTACCCATCATTGGTGTCAGTGGGAGGAATAGTGTCCCATCATTGGTGTCAGTGGGAGGAATAGTGTCCCATCATTGGTGTCAGTGGTGAGGAATAGTGTCCCATCATTGGTGTCAGTGTGGAGGAATAGTGTCCCATCATTGGTGTCAGTTGGGAAGAATAGTGCCCCATCATTGGTGTCAGTGGGAGGAATATTGTCCCATCATTGGTGTCAGTTGGGAGGAATAGTGTCCCATCATGGGTGTCAGTGGGAGGAATAGTGCCCCAACATTGGTGTCAGTGGGAGGAATAGTGCCCCATCATTGGTGTCATAGGAGGAATAGTGCCCCATCATTGGTAACAGTGGGAGGAATAGTGTCCCATCATGGGTGTCAGTGGGAGGAATAGTGCCCCATCATTGGTGTCAGTGGGAGGAATAGTGCCCCACCCATCCTTGGAGCACAGGTGTGTCAGGAGGAAGGTGTCTCTGGAGCTCCTCCAGCTGATCTGTGTGAGAGGGGTGTGGTGGTGAAATCTCTCCCAGCTCTCCAGGCCCCTTTCTGGGGAAGCCATGGAGACCAGCGGGGCCTCTCCTGCTGGAGGCTCTCAGCCATCTCCTGGGCCGTCGGGTGACATGCCTTCCTCAGTACAAGCTAATCTCTCTACCCCTGGTGAGGACGAAGGAGCGGAAGCCATTCGGGAGCGTGTGGTGACCGGGATAAAGGTCCTAAATAGGGAGAGGGATAAGCTTTACAAGCTTCGAGCGGAGCTGAAGCGTCTGCGAAGGCAGCGTGAGGGCTTATACAGCCAGAAACGTGGATCCATGGATCCGGAGATCCAAATGGCCAAAGTCCGTGTGGACCATCAGGAGACCATCGTGGCCATGATGGAAGGCAAAGATGGGCCCTTCAAGGAGAAGTTTGGGAATGACAGGAGGTTTGGAAGGATGACAAAGATGGAGGAGGAGGAGGAGACCCCCAGTTCTGAACCCCTGCCCCCCCAGGGAGAGGTAAGCAGCCCCATGCCTTCCCAGGACTCAGGAGGCATGATGAGGACCATCCAGGTAATGGAGTCTCCTATGCGGGGGGGATCAGTTGGTGTTTAATGAGGAGGACATTGCGGATGATGTACCTGATAAGGTAAAGCCGGCCAAGTCCCATGTTGTGGATAAGACTGTTTTTGTCCCCTTCACTGATGCTGCCACTCCTGTGGGTGGCAATGTTGTGCCTGCTGATGCTGCCACTCCTGTGGGCAGCAATGTTGTGCCTGCTGATGCTGCCAGTCCTGTGGGCAGCAATGTTGTGCCAGCTGATGCTGCCAGTCCTGTGGGCAGCAATGTTGTGCCTGCTGATGCTGCCACTCCTGTGGGTGGCAATGTTGTGCCCGCTGATGCTGCCAGTCCTGTGGGCGGCAATGTTGTGCCTGCTGATGCTGCAATGCAGGAAGAGTTACTTTTAAAAAATGTCATTTCTGTGGAGGAACCACAGGTGTCAGCAGAGCCCATTAACCCTTCCAACGCTGTTTGCCCCACTGCTGCTGAAGACTCTACAGCGCAGCATCAGGAGACAGCTGGTACTGCAGCAGTAACTATGACCACTCCTGTGACTGATAACAATCCCCCCAGCACCAGTGTGATGGACGATCGTCCTGCTACAGATTCTGCC
Organism: Lithobates sylvaticus; assembly: GCA_028564925.1. Lineage (NCBI taxonomy): Eukaryota > Metazoa > Chordata > Amphibia > Anura > Ranidae > Lithobates > Lithobates sylvaticus. The sequence continues at coordinate 521,638 of CM053032.1, read as the reverse complement.
AGTCCAGTTCAGACTGTTGATGCCAATAATAATAATAATAAAAATAACAACAACATAAAGACTAATGTGACTTCAGTGTGGAGCCTTGGTCCTGATAAACCCACCTTTGCTCAGGTGGTGGCTCTGCTCCTGGTGGCTCCTCTCCTGGTGGCTCTGCTCCTGGTGGTGCGCTCTGCTCCTGGTAGCTCTGCTCCTGGTGGTGGCTCTTCTCCTGGTGGCTCTTCTCCTGGTGGCTCTGCTCCTGGTGGCTCTGCTCCTGGTGGCGGCTCTGCTCCTGGTGGCTCCTCTCCTGGTGGCTCTGCTCCTGGTGGCTCCTCTCCTGGTGGCTCTGCTCCTGGTGCGCTCTGCTCCTGGTGGTGCGCTCTGCTCCTGGTGGCTCTGCTCCTGGTGGCTCCTCTCCTGGTGGCTCCTCTCCTGGTGGCTCTGCTCCTGGTGGTGCGCTCTGCTCCTGGTGGCTCTGCTCCTGGTGGCTCCTCTCCTGGTGGCTCTGCTCCTGGTGGCTCTGCTCCTGGTGGCTCCGCTCCTGGTGGCTCTTCTCCTGGTGGCTCTGCTCCTGGTGGCTCCGCTCCTGGTGGTGGCTCTGCTCCTGGTGGCTCTGCTCCTGGTGGCTCTGCTCCTGGTGGCTCTGCTCCCAAGCAGGGTTTTCCCCTACGGGCTACCACTTTGGGCACCCGGGATCGGGTCTTGGGTCTCTGCCTTCTGCTGGGGGCCCCAGACGTAATGTTGTAATTCTGAAATGGGAAGGTGGTGCAGTCCCTCCAGCGCGGCGTGTGGTGGTGGATATGATTTTGGAGATGGGTTTTGGGGCAAATGACCTGTATGCTTTTATAGATGTAGCTGGGACACGGGATTATACGGTCAGCTTCACCAGGCCAGAGGGTCTTGACCTGTTCTGGGAGCGATATGAGGCTCGGTGCAGGTCAAGACCCGAATGGGAAGGTCTGGCCCCAGTTGCGATCTCTCAGAGGTCAACAGTAAAAAAAATAACAATCATTTTGACCAATGAGAGCGTCCCCGCTCGGGATCTAGAGGTTTGGTTGCGGAACTATGGGGAGGTTTTGATTAAGCCCAGCAAAATCTTTGATGAGCGTAACATCTGGACTGGGGGATGGTCAGTAACAGTCAGGTTGGCCAGGGATGGGAATGTTGTCCGTCACCTGCCCTCCTCAGCTTTTATAGGGAGGGATAGGATGACTATTTTCTACCCTGGTCAGCCGAAGCTGTGTCACCGCTGTGGAGAAAAGGGGCATTTGAGCTCCTCCTGTTCAGCCTTGATATGTTCAGTGTGTCGGGGTCAGGGTCATATGGCCAAGGACTGCACCCAGATGATCAGGTGCAACCTGTGCCTGCGCCTTGGCCACCCCTACAGCAGATGTCCTGAAGCCTGGCACAATATGGAGAAGGAGGTAATTGAGGACTTGTCAAGGCTGGACAGGATGGAGGGTGAGGCCCCTGGTGTACCATCCCCCTCTGCGGTGACCGACTCCCCTGGTCCTCCTCAGGATCCCTCTCCAGATCCTGTGACCACCCCTCTGTGTCTGTAAGTATTCCTTCTGTATCTGTCTCTGTGTCCCCCCAGCCTACTGTACCCTCTCCTCTTGTGTCAGAACCTTCCCAGTCTGTGCCCCCCGGGTCAGTTGCCCCCCAGGTGTCTACCCCACCTGAGTCTGTCTCAAAGGGAACACCCCCCCCACTAGGAGTGGTAGCGTGTACCAAAAAGGTCGCTTCATCCTCTGTAAAGGGAAAAAAAAGAGATGTTGGCACCTCAGAAGCTGACCTGCAGTATCTGGAGGAGAGAAGGAAGGTTGGGAAGCGGAAGAAGCAGGTGGTGAGGACGGAACGGGCACCAGTGCCTGTCTCCCGCCGTCATAAGTCCTGGGATATTTCCTCATCTGGAGCTTCTTCTGAGAGGAGTTCCGATTCGGATATGGAGTTTGAGGCGGCCTCTAGAAAGAGAGAGGCTTCTGGTGATGAGCAGCAGAGGGGAGCTAAGAAGCAATCCACCCAATAACCCAAATGGCGGTTCCCCCTCCGTGACAATAAATGTCTCCAGCATTAAGTCGGTAAGAGCTCGTTCTTTGGCCTTCTTTTTTTTCAGCCAATTAGATGCCGCAATTTTATTTCTGCAGGAGACTAGGCTCACCTCCTTGGCTGATATTCATTTGGCCAAGAGAGAGTGGAGGTCCATCTTACTGGTCTCTTGCGGCCGAGCCTTACGGCGGTGTGGCGGTGTTGTTTAAAACCGGCATGGTAACTGTCCGGCGGGTTATTGAGGTGGAGATTGGGAGATGTATGGTCTTAGACGTCCTTGTGGGGGGGCAGGACCTGCGCCTAATTAATGTTTATGGGCCGCATACAAAGTGGGACAGGAAATGCCTTTTTACAAGGATCAAGCCATTTCTTTTTACATCCCGGCAAGTGGTCTTTGGAGGTGATTTTAATACAATAACTAGGCCCAAGGACAGGAAGGACTTCAAGGACCGGCTGGGATATGATAGCGTTTTTTTAAATAGTATGGTTAGGGATGCTGGTCTTGTGGATGTGCACATTAAGCACATCCCGGACGACACGGGGTTCACCTTTCATCGAGGTAGTAGTCAGAGTAGGATAGATAGGAGACCTCTGCTTTCTCGCCCCCAGTGGTGCAGGCAGTAGAGTTCTCTGATCACTGTATGCTATCTGTGGTCCTGAATGCTTCAGACGCCCCTCAGAGGGGCAAGGGCATCTGGAGATTGAATTCGACTCTACTCAAGGAAGAACATGTTAGACAATCCTTTGAGGAATTCTTTCAGGCTCAGGTGACCATCCTGGACTTTTGTAGCAGCAAGGCTGAGTGGTGGGAGCTGACCAAAAAGAGGATCGCTGGATTCTTCAGGGGCCTAGCCAATAGAAAACAGTTTAATAAATACATGACCTACCAACGTTTACGGAGGAAGCTGGATATTCTTGTCTCGAGAGGAGGAGATCCTGGGGCAATCTCTGAAGTGAAACTCCTTCTCAGGAAGTGTCAATATGACCGGCATGCCTCTTTGGTTCTAGAGAGGGACTATGGGAAGTACCACTCGCCTGACCCTTACCAGAACTGCAAACAAGGTGTAGCTGTTAAAACGGTTGTTGGCCTTAAGGACAGTGCAGGTTCCTTGACAAAGTCCAGGTCAGGGATCCTGGAGGTCGTGAGGTCCTTTTATGCTGATCTTCTTGGGAGGAAAGAGCTTGACCGTGACAAGATGGACAGCTTTTTGGACTCTACTCCAGGTCTAAATGGTGGAGATTTTCCATTGATGAACTTGACAGAGGAGATCACAGTTGATGAGGTAATGAGGGCAATTGAACAGCTTGCCATCAAAAAGTCACCTGGACCGGATGGCTTGACGTCTGAGTTTTACAAAGCCTTTAAGTCTATTCTGGCTCCACATTTGGTAGAGGTTTTTAACAGTTGCCTTGCTGAGGGGGTGCTTCCCCCTTCCATGAGGCACTCGGCTGTGATTCTTCTTTCAAAGGGTAAAGATCCTTCGATGATTGAGAATTGGCGCCCCATCAGCCTTCTTAATGTCGATAGAAAGATACTGGCAAAGATTATTTTCTGGTGCCTGTCGTCAGTAGCAGAGTCTTTGCTTTCTCGCCATCAGCACTGTTCGGTCCAGGGTAGGTGCACCTTCACAGCGGTTTTAGCTGTCCGGGAGGCCTTGGAGCGGTGCAGGGCTGCAGGCTGGGGAAAGTATTTGCTGACATTGGATCAGGCAAAGGCTTTTGATCGTGTTAACCATGAGTACCTGTGGTTGCTCCTTAGTAAGTACGGTCTGCCGGGTGGTTTGTCGATTGGTTAAAAGTCTTGTATAAGGGGGCAGAAAGCTTTCCTCTTGTTAAGGGTTGGGTTGGGCAGTCCTTTGAGGTTGGTTCCGGGGTGCGCCAGGGTTGTCCCCTGAGTCCCCTGCTCTATGTGTTTGCAATCGACCCCTTCATCAGGAGGCTAGAGAGCGGCATGTTGTGTGGGGTGCCAGTGGGGCTCCCGGGTGAGCCGCCTTTGAGGGTTGTTGCCTATGCGATCGATGTATCGGTGATTGTCACTGGGACGGATGAAACGGCGGAGGTGGTCTCTCTGACATCACGGTATTCTGAAGCATCAGGCTCCAAGATCAATCAGGAAATGAGTGAAGTTTTCTGGATGGGAAAGGAAGGTGAGGGGTTCGATCTCCCGGACACCTTTCCAGTGCCCCAGGAAAGAATTAGGATTCTAGGCATTGAATTTGGACCCGGCGATTATGGTCTCAAAAACTGGGAAGGCAGACTGGAAATTGCCAATACTAAGGTGTCAGCTGGAAGAGATGGAAGTTATCTATGAGGGAAAGGGTTGATCTGATTAAGACTTACCTGATTCCGATCTTCTTGTATGTTAGCTTTGTCTGCATCTTGCCAGTGTCTCTCTATGCTGGGGTCAGTAGTGTGTTCTTCCAGATGCTGTGGGGGAACAGGCTGAACCCCATCAAGAGGAATGTCACCTATCTATCCAGGAGGGAGGGTGGCTTAGGTATGGTCAACCCAGTTCTTTTCTTTTCACTGCTATTTCTCAAGTTTAACATTGGTAATATGCTTGCAGTGGAACCTCCTGGATGGGTCGGCATATTTAGATCTTGGTTTAGGCCTTTTCTACGACTTTGGGAAGAAGGTGGCCAAGTGAAGAATCGCAGGGGTCATCGTGGTCAGCTACCAGCCTATGTCGCTCCGTGCCTGAAGTTACTGCGGCAGTGGCGATTGTCGGCTGAAGATCTCAGATCGGTTCCAAGGAAAGTCCTTATGAGTCGAGTCTTGAGCGAAGTCTTTCATGACCCACTGGCCTTAAGGGATTGCCCAGGCCCAGTTTTGAGGGAAGGGTTAAGACTGATTAATTTGGACAGAGTACCCCCTAAATTTAGGGATCTGGCCTGGTTGTGCTTCCATGGGAGGCTCTATGTTCGGGGCAATTTGAAATTCCGCAGTGGGATGGATCGTAGCTGTCCTCGGGAGGAGTGTGCAGGTGAGGAGGAGACTATGGACCATTTTCTGCTTCGTTGCCCTTTTAACATAGAGGTGTACAAACAGGTGGGGCGGGCCCTCGGTGTTCCTTTCCTCTCCAGGCTGGGTTATGCTGAGTGGGTGTACGGAGCATTCAGTACTGGTGGGGTTTTTTGTTTGGATACACTTTTTCTAGTTAGCCTAGTAGTCCGTTATTTCACCTGGAACGCACGGTGTCAGGTCTGCATTCGGCATAAAATCCTTCCTGTTGAGGTGGTGGTGTATGACATTCTGCATGAGGTGGAGAAGATTCGGGTGCTTGAGAGAGATAAGCGGAGTCAGGGGGGCTGAGAGAGACAAGCGGAGTCAGGGGGGGGGGGCTGAGAGAGACAAGCGGAGTCAGGGGGCTGAGAGAGACAAGCGGAGTCAGGGGGGCTGAGAGAGACAAGCGGAGTCAGGGGGGCTGAGAGAGACAAGCGGAGTCAGGGGGCTGAGAGAGACAAGCGGAGTCAGGGGGGCTGAGAGAGACAAGCGGAGTCAGGGGGCTGAGAGAGACAAGCGGAGTCAGGGGGCTGAGAGAGACAATGGGGGGCTGAGAGAGACAAGCGGAATCAGGGGGCTGAGAGAGACAAGCGGAGTGAGGGGGCTGAGAGAGACAAGCGGAGTGAGGGGGCTGAGAGAGACAAGCGGAGTCAGGGGGGCTGAGAGAGACAAGCGGAGTCAGGGGGGCTGAGAGAGACAAGCGGAGTGAGGGGGCTGAGGGAGACAAGCGGAGTCGGGGGGCTGAGAGAGACAAGCGGAGTGAGGGGGCTGAGAGAGAGCGGAGGGGGGCTGAGAGAGAAAAGCGGAGTGAGGGGGGCTGAGAGAGACAAGCGGAGTCAGGGGGCTGAGAGAGACAAGTGGAGTCAGGGGGCTGAGAGAGACAAGCGGAGTCAGGGGGCTGAGAGAGACAAGCGGAGTCAGGGGGCTGAGAGAGACAAGCGGAGTCAGGGGGCTGAGAGAGACAAGCGGAGTCAGGGGACTTGGTTGAAGGCGTGGAGGGGTTTCAAGCCTCCCTGACTGCCAGGAGTCTCTTTCCCGGGTGTGGCTGTCTGTCTCTTATCACCCTAGATTATTATTTTTATTAATTTTTGATAAATGGCTGCGTACATAGGTGATGGGTTGTGCCTCTTAAGCCCTCTCTGCTGCTTTATGTAAATAGTTTTGGTAGTGGACTATGTATATATTGTATATATTCTGAACATGGATATGTATTCCTATGATTTCTGTTGAAGTTTTGTACAATGGTTTTGTTTTTTACTTTTGTATAAAATTGGTTGCTTGATTCTTTTCAATAAAAGATCAATAGTGTCTCATCATTGGTGTCAGTGGGAGGAATAGTGTCCCATCATTGGTGTCAGTGGGAGGAATAGTGTCCCATCATTGGTGTCAGTGGGAGGAATAGTGTCCCATCATGGGTGTCAGTGGGAGGAATAGTGTCCCATCATTGGTGTCAGTGGGAGGAATAGTGCCCCATCAGTAGTGGGAGGAATAGTGCCACCATCATTGGTGTCAGTGGTAGGAATAGTGCCCACCAGTGGGAGGAATAGTGTCCCATCATGGGTGTCAGTGGGAGGAATAGTGTCCCATCATTGGTGTCAGTGGGAGGAATAGTGCCCATCATTGGTGTCAGTGGGAGGAATAGTGTCCCATCATTGGTGTCAGTGGGAGGAATAGTGTCCCATCATTGGTGTCAGTGGGAGGAATAGTGCCCCATCATTGGTGTCAGTGGGAGGAATAGTGCCCCATCATTGGTGTCAGTGGGAGGAATAGTGCCCCATCATTGGTGTCAGTGGGAGGAATAGTGCCCCATCATTGGTGTCAGTGGGAGGAAAAGTGCCCCATCATTGGAGTCAGTGGGGGGGGGGGGTAATGCCCCAAAGGCCAGATAAAAGCAAGGAAAGGGCCACAGTTTGGGGACACTGTCCGTAGACTAAACACTGTATCAGGTTCCTTATCCCGGAGATCTGTGTTTTTATTAGGGGCGGTCGGATGGATGGTCCTGGTCGGAGCGCAGAGCTTACAATTGAAATGTTCAGGAAGAAATCGCTGTCAATTCTTTACCATCAGGCTTGTATCCTCCCCTCCCCCCCCCCCGACTCTCCTATATGAGGACATTGCTGAAAACAAGCAGATTCTGCGGCCCCTGGGCGGTACCTTGCGGGGCCCGACGTGTGATTAGCCGTCCCGGTTATTACAATCTAATTAGTGCTCAGCAAGCAGAAAGGAGCAGAAAGGAGCGCCGCCGCCTCTCATTTTGCTTAGAGGAAAATAAAATGCGTCTTCTCCAGCTGAAGGGAGCGGCGGTGACGGATGGGCCGGCACGGAAAGGTCTCTTCCTAAAATATTGTTTAACGCCAGACTGAGGCCTGAAGGGGCCACAGAGGGGGGTGACGGGTCCCGCAACCAGCGAAAGGTCCGGGCAATAAACGAGTCAAGATGGCCGATAAATCCTGGCGGAGGAAAGGCGGTCGGCACAGATGGCAATAAAGTTATTTTGGATAATTAACACCTATTTGGGGATTTTCTGCCATTAATCATTTATTGCCTCAACTTTGCTGAGAGCGGATGATCCGCACAGCAGGTTCATCCATCTTTTATGACTTGTAGTTGTCCTGAGGCAAAACCTTCCCACAGACTTTGTCTTCTGCAGAAGATTCATCACCGAACACGGCGCTCCGATATGAGCCCAACCCCCCCCCATCTACGCCATACCGACCGCAGAACGCCAGGCCTACGGAACCATATCAGACCAACCCCCCCCCCCTCATCTACGCCATACCGACCACAGAACGCCGGGTCTACGGAACCATATCAGCCCAACCCTCCCCCCATCTACGCCATACCGACCGCAGAACACCGGGTCTACAGAACATTATCAGCCCAACCCCCCCCCATCTACGCCATACCGACCGCAGAACGCCGGGTCTACGGAACATTATCAGCCCAACCCCCCCTCATCTACGCCATACCGACCGCAGAACGCCGAGTCTACGGAACATTATCAGCCCAACCCCCCCCCATCTACGCCATACCGACCGCAGCCCAACCCCCCCCAAACGCCGGGTCTACAGAACATTATAAGCCCAACCCCCCCCCCCCCCGCCATACCGACCGCAGAACGCCGAGTCTACGGAACATTATCAGCCCAACCCCCCCCATCTACGCCATACCGACCGCAGAACGCCGGGTCTACGGATACATTATCAGCCCAACCCCCCCTCATCTACGCCATACCGACCGCAGAACGCCGGGTCTACGGAACCATATCACCCCAACCCCCCCCCCCATCTACGCCATACCGACCGCAGAACGCCGGGTCTACGGAACCATATCACCCCAACCCCCCCCCCCATCTACGCCATACCGACCGCAGAACGCCGGGTCTACGGAACCATATCAGACCAACCCCCCCTCATCTACGCCATACCGACCGCAGAACGCCGGGTCTACGGAACCATATCAGCCCAACCCCCCCCCTCATCTACGCCAAAACAGACCGCAGAACGCCGGGTCTACGGAACCATATCAGCCCAACCCCCCCTTATCTACGCCAAAACAGACCGCAGAACGCCGGGTCTACGGAACCATATCAGCCCAACCCTCCCCCCATCTACGCCATACCGTCCGCAGAACGCCGGGTCTACGGAACATTATCAGCCCAACCCCCCCCCCATCTACGCCATACCGACCGCAGAACGCCGGGTCTACGGAACATTATCAGCCCAACCCCCCCTCATCTACGCCATACCGACCGCAGAAGACCGGGTCTACGGAACCATATCAGCCCAACCCCCCCTCATCTACGCCATACCGACCGCAGAACACCGGGTCTACGGAACCATATCAGCCCAACCCCCCCCCCTCATCTACGCCATACCGACCGCAGAACGCCGGGTCTACGGAACATTATCAGCCCAACCCCCCCCATCTACGCCATACCGACCGCAGAACGCCGGGTCTACGGAACCATATCACCCCAACCCCCCCCCCCCGCATCTACGCCATACCGACCGCAGAACGCCGGGTCTACGGAACCATATCACCCCAACCCCCCCCCCATCTACGCCATACCGACCGCAGAACGCCGGGTCTACGGAACCATATCAGACCAACCCCCCCTCATCTACGCCATACCGACCGCAGAACGCCGGGTCTACGGAACCATATCAGCCCAACCCCCCCCCTCATCTACGCCAAAACAGACCGCAGAACGCCGGGTCTACGGAACCATATCAGCCCAACCCCCCCTTATCTACGCCAAAACAGACCGCAGAACGCCGGGTCTACGGAACCATATCAGCCCAACCCTCCCCCCATCTACGCCATACCGTCCGCAGAACGCCGGGTCTACGGAACATTATCAGCCCAACCCCCCCCCTCATCTACGCCATACCGACCGCAGAACGCCGGGTCTACGGAACATTATCAGCCCAACCCCCCCCATCTACGCCATACCGACCGCAGAACGCCGGGTCTACGGAACATTATCAGCCCAACCCCCCCCATCTACGCCATACCGACCGCAGAACGCCGGGTCTACGGAACCATATCAGCCCAACCCCCCCCATCTACGCCATACCGACCGCAGAACGCCGGGTCTACGGAACATTATCAGCCCAACCCCCCCCTCATCTACGCCATACCGACCGCAGAACGCCTGGTCTACGGAACCATATCAAGCCCAACCCCCCCCCCCATCTACGCCATACCGACCGCAGAACGCCGGGTCTACGGAACCATATCAGACCAACCCCCCCCTCATCTACGCCATACCGACCGCAGAACGCCGGGTCTACGGAACCATATCAGACCAACCCCCCCTCATCTACGCCATACCGACCGCAGAACGCCGGGTCTACGGAACCATATCAGCCCAACCCCCCCCTCATCTACGCCATACCGACTGCAGAACGCCGGGTCTACGGAACCATATCAGCCCAACCCCCCCCCCCTCATCTACGCCATACCGACCGCAGAACGCCGGGTCTACGGAACCATATCAGCCCAACCCCCCCCCCATCTACGCCATACCGACCGCAGAACGCCGGGTCTACGGAACCATATCAGACCAACCCCCCCCATCTACGCCATACCGACCGCAGAACGCCGGGTCTACGGAACCATATCAGACCAACCCCCCCATCTACGCCATACCGACCGCAGAACGCCGGGTCTACGGAACCATATCAGCCCAACCCCCCCCCATCTACACCATACCGACCGCAGAACGCCGGGTCTACGGAACCATATCAGCCCAACCCCCCCTCATCTACGCCATACCGGCCGCAGAATGCCGGGTCTACGGAACCATATCAGCCCAACCCCCCCCTCATCTACGCCATACTGGCCGCAGAACGCCGGGTCTACGGAACCATATCAGCCCTACCCCCCCTCATCTACGCCATACCGACCGCAGAACGCTGGGTCTACGGAGCCATATCAGCCCAACCCCCCCCTCATCTACACCATACCGGCCGCAGAACGCCGGGTCTACGGAACCATATCAGCCCAACCCCCCCCTCATCTACGCCATACCGGCCGCAGAACGCCGGGTCTACGGAACCATATCAGCCCAACCCCCCCCTCATCTACGCCATACCGGCCGCAGAACGCCGGGTCTACGGAACCATATCAGCCCAACCCCCCCCTCATCTACGCCATACCGGCCGCAGAACGCCGGGTCTACGGAACCATATCAGCCTAACCCCCCCCCATCTACGCCATACCGACCGCAGAACGCCAGGTCTACGGAACCATATCAGCCCAACCCCCCCCCTCATCTACGCCATACCGGCCGCAGAACGCCGGGTCTACGGAACCATATCAGCCTAACCCCCCTCATCTATGCCATACCGGCCGCAGAACGCCGGGTCTACAGAACCATATCAGCCCAACCCCCCCCCCCCTCATCTACGCCATACCGGCCGCAGAACGCCGGGTCTACGGAACCATATCAGCCTAACCCTCCCCTCATCTATGCCATACCGGCCGCAGAATGCCGGGTCTACAGAACCATATCAGCCCAACCCCCCCCCCTCATCTACGCCATACCGGCCGCAAAACGCCCGGTCTACGGAACCAGCCAATGATTGAGGTCCTTCCAACCTATAGGAAGAACAAATGTCTCCTTCATACTTTATACAGGGAGCCAAATAGGAAAGAAAGGAACCCGATACTTAGAATTCTCATCTACACTATTGGACAGAAAAATTATAGAAAGTGATAGAAAGTGAAGAGAGTGAAGAAAGTGATAGAAAGTGATAAAAAAGTGACAGAAAGTGATAGAAAGTGATAGAAAGTGATAAAAAAGTGACAGAAAGTGATAGAAAGTGATAGACAGTTATAGAAAGTGATAGAAGGTGAAGAAAGTGATAGAAAGTGATAAAAAAGTGACAGAAAGTGAAGAAAGTGATAGAAAGTGAAGAAAGTGATAGAAAGTGAAGAAAGTGATATAAAGTGATAAAAAGTGAAGAAAGTGATAGAAAGTGAATAAAGTGATAGAAAGTGAAGAAAGTGATATATAGTGATAGAAAGTGATAGAAAGTGAAGAAAGTGATAGAAAGTGATAGATAGTGATAGAAAGTGTAGAAAGTGATAGAAAGTGATAGAAAGTGAAGAAAGTGATAGAAAGTGTAGAAAGTGATAGAAAGTGATAGAAAGTGAAGAAAGTGATAGAAAGTGTAGAAAGTGATAGAAAGTGATAGAAAGTGAAGAAAGTGATAGAAAGTGATAGAAAGTGTAGAAAGTGATAGAAAGTGATAGAAAGTGATAGAAAGTGATAAAAAGTGAAGAAAGTGATAGAAAGTGAATAAAGTGATAGATAGTGATAGATAGTGATAGAAAGTGAAGAAAGTGATAGATAGTGATAGAAAGTGATAGAAAGTGAAGAAAGTGATAGAAAGTGATAGATAGTGATAGAAAGTGTAGAAAGTGATAGAAAGTGATAGAAAGTGAAGAAAGTGATAGAAAGTGTAGAAAGTGATAGAAAGTGATAGAAAGTGAAGAAAGTGATAGAAAGTGTAGAAAGTGATAGAAAGTGATAGAAAGTGAAGAAAGTGAAGAAAGTGATAGAAAGTGAAGAAAGTGATAGAAAGTGTAGAAAGTGTAGAAAGTGATAGATAGTGATAGAAAGTGTAGAAAGTGATAGATAGTGATAGAAAGTGTAGAAAGTGATAGAAAGTGATAGATAGTGATAGAAAGTGTAGAAAGTGATAGAAAGTGTAGAAAGTGATAGAAAGTGTAGAAAGTGATAGAAAGTGAAGAAAGTGATAGAAAGTGTAGAAAGTGATAGAAAGTGATAGAAAGTGTAGAAAGTGATAGATAGTGTAGAAAGTGTAGAAAGTGATAGAAAGTGATAGAAAGTGATAGAAAGTGTAGAAAGTGATAGATAGTGATAGAAAGTGATAGATAGTGATAGAAAGTGTAGAAAGTGTAGAAAGTGATAGAAAGTGATAGAAAGTGTAGAAAGTGATAGAAAGTGTAGAAAGTGTAGAAAGTGATAGAAAGTGAAGAAAGTGATAGAAAGTGAAGAAAGTGATAGAAAGTGTAGAAAGTGATAGAAAGTGATAGAAAGTGATACAAAGTGATAGAAAGTGAAGAAAGTGATAGAAAGTGAATAAAGTGATAGATAGTGATATAAAGTGATAGAAAGTGAAGAAAGTGATAGATAGTGATAGAAAGTGATAGAAAGTGAAGAAAGTGATAGAAAGTGATAGATAGTGATAGAAAGTGTAGAAAGTGATAGAAAGTGATAGAAAGTGATAGAAAGTGAAGAAAGTGATAGAAAGTGTAGAAAGTGATAGAAAGTGATAGAAAGTGAAGAAAGTGATAGAAAGTGTAGAAAGTGATAGAAAGTGATAGAAAGTGAAGAAAGTGATAGAAAGTGAAGAAAGTGATAGAAAGTGATAGAAAGTGAAGAAAGTGATAGAAAGTGTAGAAAGTGTAGAAAGTGATAGATAGTGATAGAAAGTGTAGAAAGTGATAGATAGTGATAGAAAGTGTAGAAAGTGATAGAAAGTGATAGATAGTGATAGAAAGTGTAGAAAGTGATAGAAAGTGTAGAAAGTGATAGATAGTGAAGAAAGTGATAGAAAGTGATAGAAAGTGTAGAAAGTGTAGAAAGTGATAGATAGTGATAGAAAGTGTAGAAAGTGATAGAAAGTGATAGAAAGTGATAGAAAGTGAAGAAAGTGATAGAAAGTGATAGAAAGTGAAGAAAGTGATAGAAAGTGTAGAAAGTGTAGAAAGTGATAGATAGTGTAGAAAGTGTAGAAAGTGTAGAAAGTGATAGAAAGTGATAGAAAGTGATAGAAAGTGATAGAAAGTGTAGAAAGTGTAGAAAGTGATAGAAAGTGAAGAAAGTGATAGAAAGTGAAGAAAGTGATAGAAAGTGTAGAAAGTGATAGAAAGTGATAGAAAGTGATACAAAGTGAAGAAAGTGATAGAAAGTGAATAAAGTGATAGATAGTGATATAAAGTGATAGAAAGTGAAGAAAGTGATAGATAGTGTAGAAAGTGATAGAAAGTGAAGAAAGTGATAGAAAGTGATAGATAGTGATAGAAAGTGTAGAAAGTGATAGAAAGTGATAGAAAGTGATAGAAAGTGAAGAAAGTGATAGAAAGTGTAGAAAGTGATAGAAAGTGATAGAAAGTGAAGAAAGTGATAGAAAGTGTAGAAAGTGATAGAAAGTGATAGAAAGTGAAGAAAGTGATAGAAAGTGATAGAAAGTGAAGAAAGTGATAGAAAGTGTAGAAAGTGTAGAAAGTGATAGATAGTGATAGAAAGTGTAGAAAGTGATAGATAGTGATAGAAAGTGTAGAAAGTGATAGAAAGTGATAGATAGTGATAGAAAGTGTAGAAAGTGATAGAAAGTGTAGAAAGTGATAGATAGTGAAGAAAGTGATAGAAAGTGATAGAAAGTGAAGAAAGTGATAGAAAGTGTAGAAAGTGATAGAAAGTGATAGAAAGTGTAGAAAGTGATAGATAGTGATAGAAAGTGTAGAAAGTGTAGAAAGTGATAGAAAGTGATAGAAAGTGAAGAAAGTGATAGAAAGTGATAGAAAGTGAAGAAAGTGATAGAAAGTGATAGAAAGTGAAGAAAGTGATAGAAAGTGTAGAAAGTGTAGAAAGTGATAGATAGTGAAGAAAGTGATAGAAAGTGATAGAAAGTGAAGAAAGTGATAGAAAGTGTAGAAAGTGATAGAAATTGATAGAAAGTGTAGAAAGTGATAGAAAGTGTAGAAAGTGATAGAAAGTGTATAAAGTGATAGAAAGTGAAAGAAAGTGAAGAAAGTGATAGAAAGTGTAGAAAGTGATAGAAAGTGAAGAAAGTGATAGAAAGTGTAGAAAGTGATAGAAAGTGTAGAAAGTGTAGAAAGTGTAGAAAGTGTAGAAAGTGATAGAAAGTGAAGAAAGTGAAGAAAGTGATAGAAAGTGGTAGAAAGTGATAAAAAGTGATAGAAAGTGAAGAAAGTTATAGAAAGTGATGGCGTCACCTCCACCGACTTTGGTGGTCCATCCATGGTTTGTACTTGTTGTCAGTTGGGTGCCATCAGAAGTCTCAGTATTACTGAAAATGCCAGGTTTTCTGGCTGGTTTTCTGGCTGGTTTTCTGGCTGTTTTTCTGGCAGGTTTTCTGGCTGTTTTTCTGGCTGGTATGTTGATCCTCTGGCATCCAAACTTCTGTAACCCAGAATAACTATACAAATCAACAGCAGCGGCCGATCCATAGGGGGCGCCTCCCCCCTAGTTTCCATGCACAGTGCCGGACATTCTATGAGTTTTTTTTTCAAGCACATGATTAGAGCCTGAGGTTCTAATTGGCTTGAAAAAGGTTGGGCTCGAGGTGCAGAACACACCCACTTGTGACACTAGCAAATCAATATTCGCTATTGTTTCCAGCTTCTCCTCCCAGCCAATCAGGGCAGGAGGTGGATCTGAAGAAGACCGGGTTGGCCGGGAAGAGAAACCCGGGGAAGCTGCAGCGGTGGAGGGGTGAGTGCGGACCTGGGGGGAGGGGGGTTTGTTTGCCACCCCCCCAAATAAGTTTAGCACCTATTAGCAAAAGTATGTAGGCATAGGACACACCCCCTGCCACACCCTCTTAAAGGAGAATTATACAAACAAAGGAATCACCTTTGGCATGAACTTGACCATGACTGTGAATGGCCTCCACAGAGAGACTTGACTTCAACCCCCCCGAACACCGAGACACGATGTGACCAGTTTGGTGTGGAGTGTCCCTACCAATCACCTTTGGGAAGATTTGGTGAGATGATAATGACCCGGGTCTTTTTCTTGGTGCCCAACATGGGGCCTAACATGTGAGCCGGGTCTTCTCATCCAACAAGCATTTTTAGAAGATTTGGGAGGATGGTATAATCATAAATAGGGGGCAACTCTATACTAAAGAACACAGAGAGGGGGGGAAACTCCATAAAGACCTGGTGCGACCAGTTTGGTGTGAAGGAACTGGAGTGTCCTGCACAGAGTCCTGACCTCAACCCTACTGATCACCTGACCTCATCCCTACTGATCACCTGACCTCATCCCTACTGATCACCTGACCTCATCCCTACTGATCACCTGACCTCATCTCTACTGATCACCTGACCTCATCCCTACTGATCACCTGACCTCATCCCTACGGATCACCTGACCTCAACCCTACAGATCACCTGACCTCAACCCTACTGATCACCTGACCTCATCTCTACTGATCACCTGACCTCATCCCTACAGATCACATGACCTCTTCCCTACTGATCACCTGACCTCATCTCTACTGATCACCTGACCTCATCCCTACTGATCACCTGACCTCATCCCTACTGATCACCTGACCTCATCCCTACTGATCACCTGACCTTATCCCTACTGATCACCTGACCTCATCCCTACTGATCACCTGACCTCCTCCCTACTGATCACCTGACCTTATTTTTACTGATCACCCGACCTCAACCCTACTGATCACCTGACCTCCTCCCTACGGATCACCTGACCTCATCCCTACTGATCACCTTTGGGATGAATTGGTGAGTTAGATTCTTTTTTTTGGTGCCTAACATGTGAGCCAGGTCGTTTCATCCACCATCAGTACCTGGCTTGGGCGAAAATTCCCCCAGGAACACCCCAAAGAGGGGCAACGCCATAATAATGGGAATGGTTTTTGGAATGAGATGTCCAGCTCCATAAAGACACGATTTGATCAGTCACCTTGTGAGTTTCTACAAAGTTTTATTGTTGATCACTGGAGGAGGGGAGACTGAGGAAATGCTTCCTCCCACCTGCAGCAGACTGATGATGTCATCTCAGCCTAGGCAAAGGCTTTGTAATGCTATAAGGCGGAGCTTGTATCCTGTGGTGTATTATGACATGTCGGAATGTCATCATAGAGTCTGGGGAAGTTACTGAAGGGTCCTATAGAAGATGTCGGGTCCTCCATGCTGTCTCAGGAAATTCCGAGCCGTAAAGCGACGTATCTTAAGATTTTTCTTTCTTTTTTAGTTTTTTTTACCCTTCATCGTCATGGGAATAGATTGATTGGGGAGCCATGGCAACATATTTGATGTGTGCCCGTGACAAGTCCTGGCAGAAGGTGACCTTAGGTGGCCCATCTCGGTGAGAGGAGGTCATGTGATTCCTGGCGGGGGATAATGAGACGTTCAGAGCGTTGGCAGCGCTTTTTATCGCCGAAACAAAAAGGCGTCTTTTGTCTTCCTGCGTTTCTTTGTGTTCGATATGTCAGGCCGATCAATCCTGGAATCCTACGCCCGGGATTGGAGGGTCCGAAGAAGGAAACGTCTGGAGAAGAAATGTGAAGCTGCTGATAAGACATATTTGTATGTAGGACAGCGGGGGAGGGGCGGCACGCCAAGGAAATGATTAAAACGAACGTTGTCCCACGACTCACCGAACCAGCCAAGCTTAAAGGGACACACCGCCCAAATAAAATCATTTACATGGCAATGCTGGATGGGTTTTCTTCATCATCGCAGCTTTTTATAAGAACGTTGATGGCGATTTGTCGTGAATTTGCATTTACAACCTGGACAAAAACAAATGTCCTGAAGGCTCTTTTCTCTACTGAACGAATGTTCTATTATTATGGCCACTTGTAAAATACCACATTGTGGTCACTAGATGGCACTGAGGAGCACAGGATGTCTTTTCACCAACAGATACAATGTAATAATGAATTGATGAATTGTATCTCTTCTTACAAAGACATAAGTATTTCCTCTGCTCCTGAGCTCCACCTAGTGGCCATAATATAACACACGCTGTGTAATGTACATTCTCCCTTCTATCGCTGTAGGGGGGGGGGGGCAGCTCTGCAATTATTATAATAATAATCATCTAAGTCCCTCCTTCCCTATAGATATCCAGCGGTCACATGACCCGGCTCTCTCCCAGCCTGTCTGCAGGGAAACATAAGTAGGAGGAGCTTCTAGTCCTCTGCTGCTGGTCACATGATCAACATGGAATACGGAGTAAAAATAAATAATATCAATAAACTGTTATAAATTGTCATCCAAATATATATTTGAAATCAAATCTTTATTATTTTTTGGCAATAACATGGTGTGGGCGGAGTTCTGCCAGTCACAGGCTGTGTCACGCCCCTCCAGCCTGTGTCTTAAAATAAGAGGAAGGTGAAGCCTCCATCAATCTACATGGCCCGCCCCCATTGTGTTTAGCTGGTTAGTGGGCGTGGAGGAGGGGGAGGGAGGGAGTGGCCTGTCATTGTGTATACGCCCACATGTGTGACTCTATAGTCACATGGGCTGCTCAGATGTGATGGGGAGGAAATTATCAGCATAGAAACTCACTGAGAACTGAGCATGTGCAGAGCGGCCACCACAGCTCTGCAAAATCCCCAACATGGACAGAAGGGGGAGACAGAGAGCAGCAGATCACCCAGAAGCGGAATGTCATAGTGATGTCATAGTGATGAGTGAATGTGACCAGCATGGAATATACCATTTATTCATCGATTTTTTATGATGGGGGTTTAGTGACACTTTAAGTTTAAAAAAAAAGGTTCACCAGATAATAATAATACAAATTAAAGTCCCCCACCCCCATGCACATACAAGTGTAGACACCTGCAGTGGGGCATTTACATACAAATATGACCATTGCAGCACACATAGGGCTCCTGTCAGGGGGGAGGAAGACTTTTAGGGCCATGGTGGACGGATAACTCTACACTGATGACCTGTGAAGGCTTTTCTGGCATTGACTAGATTGTTTCCTAACGGAGGATTCTCTGAATACGGCGAGTGACTGACCATGAGGTGGGTTAGAAGTCACGTTCCGACCCCTCCTAATGATATTCGTTGCTCTGGCACTATGAAGGCCGTTCAGTTGGAGGTTATATTTGGTTGAACTTCATCAGACGGTTCCAGAGAAGATCCAGAGAGTGAAGATCCAGAGAAGATCCAGAGAAGACCCAGAGAGAGAAGATCCAGAGAAGATCCAGAGAGAGAAGATCCAGAGAAGATCCAGAGAAGACCCAGAGAGAGAAGATCCAGAGAGAGAAGATCCAGAGAAGATCCAGAGAAGATCCAGAGAAGATCCAGAGAGAGAGGATCCAGAGAAGATCCAGAGAAGATCCAGAGAAGATCCAGAGAGAGAAGATCCAGAGAAGATCCAGAGAAGATCCAGAGAGAGAAGATCCAGAGAAGATCCAGAGAAGATCCAGAGAGAGAAGATCCAGTGAAGATCCAGAGAGAGAAGATCCAGAGAGAGAATATCCAGAGAGAGAAGATCCAGAGAAGATCCAGAGAGAGAAGATCCAGAGAAGATCCAGAGAGAGAAGATCCAGAGAAGATCCAGAGAGAGAAGATCCAGAGAGAGAAGATCCAGAGAGAGAAGATCCAGAGAAGATCCAGAGAGAGAAGATCCAGAGAAGATCCAGAGAGAGAAGATCCAGAGAGAGAAGATCCAGAGAAGATCCAGAGAGAGAAGATCCAGAGAAGATCCAGAGAGAGAGAAGATCCAGAGAAGATCCAGAGAAGATCCAGAGACGATCCAGAGAGAGAAGATCCAGAGAGAGAAGATCCAGAGAAGATCCAGAGAAGATCCAGAGAAGATCCAGAGAGAGAAGATCCAGAGAAGATCCAGAGAAGTTCCAGAGAAGATCCAGAGAGAGAAGATCCAGAGAAGATCCAGAGAAGATCGGATCAAACTGGGGAGCTGTTTGAAGCTCCGTTCCAGCATGACGTGGGTTAAAGCCGTCCTTTAGGCCGCTGGGTAATTAAACCTCGGATGGATTCCATGGGCATCTGAAGTTCTGAACACGACTTGGGATGAACTTATCGGAAAATCCCGAGCCGGAGGTATTTGCTGAACGCGCTCTCATCTAAAGCCCAGAAGATTAAGCGGAGTGTTTGTGACTTGTAAATTCCTCTTTCCTCCGGACGCACGCCGCAGACTTTCTACGACTTGCCAGCGGCTGACGGAGGATTTAGGGGACTGAGCTGCTGCTTCAGATTTGTCCTAACAAGATGATCAAAGGGAAATTTGTGGAAAAAACCCCCATGGCTGTGAGAGAAGAACAGGAGCCCCGCTGTATGGACAAGCACCTTGCACCTGTCGGCGGGGAAAGAACAGAGGAGCGCGGCGTCTGGGGAGCGCTGATAAGACGGCGGCACCTGGAAGTATTACAGAATATCTCCCACATGAAAAGACTCAGATAAAGACGAGGCCTTCAGATCTCCGATAATCCCCCGCCTTTCCAATTCTGCCGCTTGGGGTATTACGGGTCACCCGCCGATTGGTTCAGTGGTGACCCGCAGCGCTGACAAGACTTTATCTGAAATGGGATTTACCGACCTGAGATCTGTAATACCCGGACGTATCTCTGCGCACCACAAACCAACACCAAGTCTTCCCCATAAGAGTCACTTCCAACCTTCACCACGAGAGGTGAGGACTTGGAGGTCCTGGAAGAGAACATTTCACTGCCGTCCCCCCTGAGCGCTGGTCCCATCGCCTTCGTCCCATCGCCTTGGTCCTTCGGGGGGCGCAAATTCTGGTGGAGCCACTGAAGGAATGAAAACAAACAAAAGATTTCCCGGCACCCGGACCAGCCGGCCCGCAAAACGACCAAATTTCCCGTCCAACAGTTTACGACAAATAACAGAGGGTTATGTACAGTATATATATATATATATGTCAGATGTAGTGCCCACCCCGAGGGACCGCCTGTATACACTGCGCTCCTAACATCCCCAGAGTCCCCATACTAGGAGCACATACTGTATATATATATATATCTCAATGGGCAGGTGTGCCGGGAGGGAGCACAGGAATTCAACCAGGCTGGCTGGTAAGTGTGCTGGGCAGTGACGACTGGTGCTCAAACATGGGACCCCCCCAGCCAGCCAGCCATACCCCACCCCCCGCACTCAATCAATCGCCCCCCCCCCCCAAGTCAATCGCCGCTGCACTCACCCACCAGCCCCACACTTACCCCATATAGGTTGCATCTTCGGCGACTCCCCCCCCCCCCCCCGCATCTCCTCCTGGCCAATCAGGACTTAGGACTCTCAGCCAATCGAGTCTTAGGACTTAGGGAGGAGAATCAGGAAGACATTACTGAATATTAATTGGCTATTGTCACACAATTGGGTGGGCTCAGGTGCCATGCTCTGCGCCCCCAGCCCACCCTTTTTCAAAGCCATTTAGAGCCTCAGCCTGTAATCACATCCTTCTAAAAAAACAAAAACATTGGAATCCATGCGTCCGACACCCTGTATGTAGATTAGGGGGCTGGACATATGGATTAGGGAGGCGGCACCCTGTATGTAGATTAGGGGGCCGGACATATGGATTAGGGAGGCGGCACCCTGTATGTAGATTAGGGGGGGGGCACCCTGTATGTAGATTAGGGGCCGGACATATGGATTAGGGAGGCGGCATCCTGTATGTAGATTAGGGGGCCGGACATATGGATTAGGGAGGCGCAACCCTGTATGTAGATTAGGGGGCTGGACATATAGATTAGGGAGGCGGCACCCTGTATGTAGATTAGGGGCTGGACATATGGATTAGGGAGGCGGCACCCTGTATGTAGATTAGGGGCCGGACATATGGATTAGGGAGGCGGCACCCTGTATGTAGATTAGGGGGGCGGACATATGGATTAGGGAGGCGGCACCCTGTATGTAGATTAGGGGGCTGGACATATGGATTAGGGGGGCGGCACCCTGTATGTAGATTAGGGGGCCGGACTTATGGATTAGGGAGGCGGCACCCTGTATGTAGATTAGGGGGACGGACACATGGATTAGGGGGCGGCACCCTGTATGTAGATTAGGGGGACGGACATATGGATTAGGGAGGCGGCACCCTGTATGTAGATTAGGGGGCCGGACATATGGATTAGGGGGCGGCACCCTGTATGTAGATTAGGGGGGGGGGCGGCACCCTGTATGTAGATTAGGGGGCGGGCGCATTGGATTAGGGAGGCGGCACCCTGCATGTAGATTAGGGGCTGAGCGCATTGGATTAGGGGGGCGGCACCCTGCATGTAGATTAGGGGGCCGGACATATGGATTAGAGGGGCGGCCCCCTGTATGTAGATTAGGGGGCTGGACATATGGATTAGAGGGGCGGCCCCCTGTATGTAGATTAGAGGGCGGGCGCATTGGATTAGGGGGGTGGCACCCTGCATGTAGATTAGGGGCTGGGCGCATTGGATTAGGGGGTGGCACCCTGCATGTAGATTAGGGGGCCGGACATATGGATTAGGGGGGCGGCACCCTGTATGTAGATTAGGGGGCTGGACATATGGATTAGAGGGCCGGACATATGGATTAGGGGGGCGGCACCCTGCATGTAGATTAGAGGGCGGGCGCATTGGATTAGGGGGGTGGCACCCTGCATGTAGATTAGGGGCTGGGCGCATTGGATTAGGGGGGTGGCACCCTGCATGTAGATTAGGGGCTGAGCGCATTGGATTAGGGGGGCGGCACCCTGCATGTAGATTAGGGGCCGGACATATGGATTAGGGGGGCGGCACCCTGTATGTAGATTAGGGGGCTGGACATATGGATTAGAGGGCCGGACATATGGATTAGGGGGGCGGCACCCTGCATGTAGATTAGAGGGCGGGCGCATTGGATTGGGGGGTGGTGCCCTGCATGTAGATTAGGGGGCGGGCGTATTGGATTAGGGGGGTGGCACCCTGCATGTAGATTAGGGGCTGAGCGCATTGGATTAGGGGGGCGGCACCCTGCATGTAGATTAGGGGGCCGGACATATGGATTAGGGGGGCGGCACCCTGTATGTAGATTAGGGGGCTGGACATATGGATTAGAGGGCCGGACATATGGATTAGGGGGGCGGCACCCTGCATGTAGATTAGAGGGCGGGCGCATTGGATTAGGGGGTGGCACCCTGCATGTAGATTAGGAGCTGGGCGCATTGGATTAGGGGGGCGGCACCCTGCATGTAGATTAGGGGGCCGGACATATGGATTAGGGGGGCGGCACCCTGTATGTAGATTAGGGGGCTGGACATATGGATTAGAGGGCCGGACATATGGATTAGGGGGGCGGCACCCTGCATGTAGATTAGAGGGCCGGCGCACTGGATTAGGGGGGTGGTGCCCTGCATGTAGATTAGGGGCCGGACATATAGATTAGGGGCCGGGTGCATGGATTAGGGGGGTGGTGCCATTCATGTAGATTAGGGCCGGACATATAGATTAGGGGGGCAGCGCCCCTGTACCCCATATGAGCGGCAGCCACTGGGAAAGCCCCCATCATAAAAAAATAATTGAATAAATGGTGTATTCCATGTTGGTCACATCCATCACTATGACATTCCGCTTCTGGTGGATCTGCTGCTCTCTGTCTCCCCCTTCTGTCCATGTTGGGGATTTTGCAGAGCTGTGGTGGCCGCTCTGCACATGCTCAGTTCTCAGTGAGATTCTATGTTGAGCATTTCCTCCCTTTGACATTTGAGCCGCCCATGTGACTATAGAGTCACACATGTGGGCGTATACTCAATGACAGGCCACTCCCCCCCTCCTCCTCCATACCCACTAACCAGCTAAACACAATAGGGGCGGAACATTACATGTAGATTATTGGAGGCTTCATCTCCCTCTTATTCTAAGACACAGGCTGGAGGGGGCGTGACACAGCCTGAGACTGTCAGAACTCCGCCCACACCATGTTATAATGACAATTTATAACAGTTTATTGATATTAATTATTTATTTTTACTCTGTAAGAGACAAGAGACATGCTGATAGGAGGAGAGAGCAGAGTGACAGAGAGATGAGCTCCTCTATTTTCTGCTTCTCTTTTTATTGTCCAATCACAGGCAGCAGAGAAAAATCAGAGCCCCTCCCCTGCCAGAAAGGGCTGTGCTGTGACAGATCTGGGTAAATCTCAGGACTGGATGAACACAAATAGAGGTAAAACAGCCCCCTCCCCCCAGTATGTAGTTAGCTGATTGCCTGGAGTTCAGCTTTAGCAATGATTGGTGGACTGACTGACACGTTCTGATCCCTCTGGACTCTGATGGTCACATGACGCAGGATCCGCTCTACGCGTTTCACTCTAATGACCCGGTGTCACCGGTGGAATATCACATGACGCAGGATCCGCTCTACGCGTTTCACTCTAATGACCCGGTGTCACCGGTGGAATATCACATGACGCAGGATCCGCTCTACGCGTTTCACTCTAATGACCCGGTGTCACCGGTGGAATATCACATGACGCAGGATCCGCTCTACGCGTTTCACTCTAATGACCCGGTGTCACCGGTGGAATATCACATGACGTTGTCACTCCTGGCAGAGCCATAAAATGAATTCCCTGGAGTCAGAAATCTTCTGCAGATAGAAGAGAAGATCCGACTCCACTTGTGACCGCGAGGAGCTTAGCGGGCGAATATCTCGTCCGGATGATGAGGGGAATTTATGAGGATTTCATGGAGTCTAAATAAACATGTCAGGAGAGGAACGCAAAGAGAGAAGGTTTATAGGATTCCGACCTCCCCTCCCCCACCCAGAGTCTTCTGTTATTCTGGATTGTATTATCTATCTATAAATTATCTATTGATCGATCTATAAATTATCTATCCATCTATCTATAAATTATCTATTTATAAATTATCTATCGATCTATCTATCTATCTATCGATCTATCGATCTATCTATAAATTATCTATCGATCTATCTATGAATTATCTATTGATCTATCTATTGATCTATCTATAAATTATCTATCCATCTATCTATAAATTATCTATTTATAAATTATCTATCGATCTATCTATCTATCTATCTATCTATCGATCTATCTATAAATTATCTATCTATCTATCGATCTATCTATAAATTATCTATCTATCTATCGATCTATCTGTAAATTATCTATCGATCTATCTATAAATTATCTATTGATCGATCTATGGATCTATCATTTTGTTTTTTCGGAGAGTCTTCACACATGGTGATGGAGGATGGATTTACAATCGGGGACATTTTTGTGGGGATTTTATTCTTTGGGGGGGCCTTTATTTGCAAGTTACAATTTCTAATTCTTTGGGAATGTATAGGGGTTCCCCATACTGGTTCATGTGGGGGAGGGGGGGGGGGTATCTGGGACCCCCTTTTTTTTCCATAAACATTTTTTGGAAATTTTTGTAACGAGTGTAGAGGGGGTAGAATTGATCGTCCTTCTAGGAAAGGAAATTCTCAGACATAAAGAAATGATGATTTGTGAATACAATGAGCGATCGATCAGCGATGCCGTATCACACGGTACAAGGACCACGGAACATTCCGCAGAGGACCTGGAGCATTAGCAATGGGGTGATTTTTTAGTTTCTCCTTTATTCCTTCTAATTTTACTCCACACCGCCGTGTGACTGAGGGAAGGCCACACTACAGCTTAGAAACGCTCCCCATAGTTCCTGCACTGAAGATCCTCCATTGGGGGGGGGGGGGATGGGTGACTAAAGAGGGGCACTGGGGCGGAGTAGTTGGCACTGCTACCTTTCAGCATTGGGGTCCTCAGTTCAAGTCCTGCCCAGGGCAGTAACTGCATGGAGTTTGTGTGTTTCATCCCCCCCTCCGAAGACATGCTGGTAGGTTTATTGGCACGAGGGGATTGTCCGGCGGACTCGAGTCCAGCGGACATTCCCGCGGGATAGTCCCTTAGTGTGTACGCGGCAATAGAGTCCCAATCCCTCCCGCAGCATCACCTACTATGTCAGGTATGAAGTGACCACAGAATACAGGAAGAGTTCAGTCCCTCAATATTGGGGGTCCCCTCCTCCCCGGTATAGGGCAGCCAGGTAGGTAGGGCAGCCAGAGCCAGGCAGGTAGAGTAGGCAGGTATGTAGGGTAGGCAGCCAGGTAGGTAGAGTAGGCAGGTAGGTAGGGTAGGCAGGCAGGTATGTAGGGTAGGCAGCCAGGTAGGTAGGGTAGGCAGCCAGGTAGGTAGAGTAGGCAGGTATGTAGGGTAGGCAGCCAGGTAGGTAGAGTAGGCAGGTAGGTAGGGTAGGCAGCCAGGTAGGTAGGGTAGGCAGCCAGGTAGGTAGAGTAGGCAGGTATGTAG
Organism: Lithobates sylvaticus; assembly: GCA_028564925.1. Classification (NCBI taxonomy): domain Eukaryota; kingdom Metazoa; phylum Chordata; class Amphibia; order Anura; family Ranidae; genus Lithobates; species Lithobates sylvaticus. The sequence goes on along the minus strand of CM053032.1, from coordinate 496,012 downwards.
GGTAGGCAGCCAGGTAGGTAGGGTAGGCAGCCAGGTAGGTAGAGTAGGCAGGTATGTAGGGTAGGCAGCCAGGTAGGTAGGGTAGGCAGCCAGGTAGGTAGAGTAGGCAGGTATGTAGGGTAGGCAGCCAGGTAGGTAGGGTAGGCAGCCAGGTAGGTAGAGTAGGCAGGTATGTAGGGTAGGCAGCCAGGTAGGTAGGGTAGGCAGCCAGGTAGGTAGAGTAGGCAGGTATGTAGGGTAGGCAGCCAGGTAGGTAGGGTAAGGTGACCAGATTTTTTAAAGGAAATTCGGGGACATTTTTTTTTTTTACTAGTAATGGCGGCAATTAGCGACTCTCTGCCCGTCGCCTCACAGCCTGTCAAGTCTCACTCTCCGGGCCCCGGCTACTACTGGGTGCGGAGCAGAGGAAGATCACTCCGCCAGGGAAGGTAAGGAGATGGGCAGGTGACTGGCCGGGACTTGAGGAGTAGAACCGGCATTCACCCAAAACTGAAGAAATATTCTCTCCACTCCGACCAGCACATCATCATCAGAAAGGGGCAGAGATAATGAAAAAAATACACCCCCTAAGCTAGTAGTGTCTTTGAAATTGCCCCACCCCCTGTTCAACTCCAATCCGGGGACAAAACCGGGACAGACTTGGTTCGGGGACAGTGTCCTCAATCCGGGGATGTCTGGTCAGGGCAGCCAGGTAGGAAGGGTAGGCAGGTAGGTAGGTAGGGCAGCCAGGTAGGAAGGGTAGGCAGGTAGGTAGGTAGGGCAGCCAGGTAGGAAGGGTAGGCAGCCAGGTAGGAAGGGTAGGCAGCCAGGTAGGAAGGGTAGGCAGCCAGGTAGGAAGGGTAGGCAGCCAGGTAGGAAGGGTAGGCAGCCAGGTAGGTAGGTAGGGCAGCCAGGTAGGAAGGGTAGGCAGCCAGGTAGGAAGGGTAGGCGGCCAGGTAGGAAGGGTAGGCGGCCAGGTAGGAAGGGTAGGCGGCCAGGTAGGAAGGGTAGGCGGCCAGGTAGGAAGGGTAGGCAGCCAGGTGAATGAATGAATGAATGAAAGATTTGTATAGCGCTGCAACTGCGAACTGAATCGCCTCGAGGCAATTGATCCGACCTGCGTTGATTCCTTCTTAGAAGAGGTGGTCTTAAGTTTTTTCCTGAAGGCCCGATGGTCTTTTTCCAAGCGGATGTTCGTAGGTAGAGTGTTCCATAGCCGTGGTCCTTGGACTGCAAATCTTCGTTCTCCCCTTGACTTGTACCGGGATTTGGGGACAAGGAGGAGGTTTTGGTTGGTTGATCGGAGGTTGCGATTGGGGGTGTAGTGTTGTATTTTTTTGCATAAGTATTGAGGAGCGTCTCCATGGACGCATTTGTGGGTCAGGCAGAGGGTCTTGAATGTGATCCGATTCTTTACGCTTAGCCAATGGAGGGTCCTCAGGAAGGGGAAGATGGATTCCCAGGGTTTTTTTCCTGTGACTAGTCTTGCTGCCGTGTTTTGAACGACTTGTAGTCGTGCAATCTGGAATTTAGGTAGTCCTATGTAGAGGGAGTTTGCGTAGTCGAGTCGAGAGTTGATGATTGTTCCTACCACTACGGCTTTGTCCTTTTCTGGGATGAAGGGGATGAGTCTACGTAGCAGGCGTAGAAGGTGGTAGGATCCGCTGACTACTGATCCTATTTGTGCGTCCATTGACAGGTAGGAAGGGTAGGCAGCCAGGTAGGTAGAACAGCCAGGTAGCTAGAGCAGCCAGGTAGGTAGGGCAGCCAGGTAGGTAGGGCAGCCAGGTAGGTAGAACAGCCAGGTAGGTAGGGCAGCCAGGTAGGAAGGGTAGGCAGCCAGGTAGGTAGGACAGTCAGGTAGGTAGGGCAGCCAGGTAGGTAGGGCAGCCAGGTAGGTAGGGCAGCCAGGTAGGTAGGACAGCCAGGTAGGTAGCATCTTCAGCAGCCCCGGTCCCTTTTCTGGGTTTCCTTTAAATGACTTCTGTAAAGTTTTTCTTACTAAGTTGCCATTAAAAGTCAAAGCTGTTTATGAGGATTGCGCCCCCTGCTGGAGGCGTCGGCCATCATTACGGGTTTAGCTCACCTGTTTGGTGACCCGGCCGCCATCTAAAGCTGCAAACACAAAACCTGCGAGTGATTTGCAGCCTCCATGGAGCGCCCCGGAGGGGGGGAGCGTTCGCCCTTCTATTCATTATGGGATTATTAGGAGAATATCGCTGAGCCGTAATATCTTTCTCTAAAGCCAATTTATAAATGTGCTCCATGCTGCTCTCTTCCTCTCTATTCGCCATCATTTCCCTCCTCTCCGCTTTTATCTCCTCTAATGTCTTATAAACGCTTTCCTGCCGAGAGACAAATAGAACCTCGGCGGCCGCGCTCAGAATAATCTGCGGGGTCACCAAAGATTCCTCTGGTTGGGTCCCTGTGAATGGAGAGACAATGCGGCGCACCTCCCCCGCCATCAGCTGGGCACCTCACCCGCCATCGGCTGGGCACCTCACCCGCCATAGGCTGGGCACCTCACCCGCGGGCACCTCCCCCGCCATAGGCTGGGCACCTCACCCGCGGGCACCTCCCCCGCCATCGGCTGGGCACCTCCCCCGCCATCGGCTGCGCACCTCCCCCGCCATCGGCTGCGCACCTCCCCCGCCATCGGCTGGGCACCTCACCCGCCATCGGCTGGGCACCTCCCCCGCCATCGGCTGGGCACCTCACCCGCCATCGGCTGGGCACCTCCCCCGCCATCGGCTGCGCACCTCACCCGCCATCGGCTGGGCACCTCCCCCGCCATCGGCTGGGCACCTCCCCCGCCATCGGCTGCGCACCTCCCCCGCCATCGGCTGGGCACCTCACCCGCCATCGGCTGGGCACCTCCCCCGCCATCGGCTGGGCACCTCACCCGCCATCGGCTGGGCACCTCCCCCGCCATCGGCTGCGCACCTCACCCGCCATCGGCTGGGCACTTCCCCCGCCATCGGCTGGGCAGAGGCCATGGAGCCTCCAGAGTCCAACATGGAATTCCACTCCATAGATAAAAGTCCCATCCCAGGGACCAGGAGGACTCCCCATGGAGGAACACTCCTCTCTCTCTGGCCTCCTCTCCATATTATCCTCTATGGTCCTGTAACCTGTATACCTGACCCCAGGGAGCGGGAACACTCCTCTCTCTCTGGCCTCCTCTCCATGTAATCCTCTATGGCCCTGTATACCTGACCCCAGGGAGCGGGAACCCTCCTCTCTCTCTGGCCTCCTCTCCATGTATCCTCTATGGCCCTGTAACCTGTATACCTGACCCCAGGGAGTGGGAACACTCCTCTCTCTCTGGCCTCCTCTCCATATTATCCTCTATGGCCCTGTATACCTGACCCCAGGGAGCGGGAACACTCCTCTCTCTCTGGCCTCCTCTCCATGTAATCCTCTATGGCCCTGTAACCTGTATACCTGACCCCAGGAACACTCCTCTCTCTCCGGCCTCCTCTCCATGTAATCCTCTATGGCCCTGTAACCTGTATACCTGACCCTGGGGAGCGGGAACACTCCTCTCTCTCTGGCCTCCTCTCCATATATACATAATCCTCTATGGCCCTGTAACCTGTATACCTGACCCCAGGGAGCGGGAACACTCCTCTCTCTCTGGCCTCCTCTCCATGTAATCCTCTATGGCCCTGTAACCTGTATACCTGACCCCAGGGAGCGGGAACACTCATCTCTTTCTGGCCTCCTCTCCATATAATCCTCTATGGCCCTGTATACCTGACCCCAGGGAGCGGGAACACTCATCTCTCTCTGGCCTCCTCTCCATGTAATCCTCCATGGCCCTGTAACCTGTATACCTGACCCCAGGGAGTGGGAACACTCCTCTCTCTCTGGCCTCCTCTCCATATATACATAATCCTCTATGGCCCTGTAACCTGTATACCTGACCCCAGGGAGCGGGAACACTCCTCTCTCTCTGGCCTCCTCTCCATGTAATCCTCTATGGCCCTGTATACCTGACCCCAGGGACACTCCTCTCTCTCCGGCCTCCTCTCCATGTAATCCTCTATGGCCCTGTATACCTGACCCCAGGAACACTCCTCTCTCTCTGGCCTCCTCTCCATGTAATCCTCTATGGCCCTGTATACCTGACCCCAGGAACACTCCTCTCTCTCCGGCCTCCTCTCCATGTAATCCTCTATGGCCCTGTATACCTGACCCCAGGAACACTCCTCTCTCTCTGGCCTCCTCTCCATGTAATCCTCTATGGCCCTGTAACCTGTATACCTGACCCCAGGAACACTCCTCTCTCTCTGGCCTCCTCTCCATGTAATCCTCTATGGCCCTGTATACCTGACCCCAGGAACACTCCTCTCTCTCTGGCCTCCTCTCCATGTATCCTCTATGGCCCTGTATACCTGACCCCAGGAACACTCCTCTCTCTCTGGCCTCCTCTCCATGTAATCCTCTATGGCCCTGTATACCTGACCCCAGGAACACTCCTCTCTCTCTGGCCTCCTCTCCATGTAATCCTCTATGGCCCTGTATACCTGACCCCAGGAACACTCCTCTCTCTCTGGCCTCCTCTCCATGTAATCCTCTATGGCCCTGTAACCTGTATACCTGACCCCAGGGAGCGGGAACACTCCTCTCTCTCTGGCCTCCTCTCCATGTATCCTCTATGGCCCTGTAACCTGTATACCTGACCCCAGGAACACTCCTCTCTCTCTGGCCTCCTCTCCGTGTAATCCTCTATGGCCCTGTATACCTGACCCCAGGGACACTCCTCTCTCTCCGGCCTCCTCTCTCTCTGGCCTCCTCTCCATGTAATCCTCTATGGCCCTGTATACCTGACCCCAGGGACACTCCTCTCTCTCTGGCCTCCTCTCCATGTATCCTCTATGGCCCTGTATACCTGACCCCAGGAACACTCCTCTCTCTCTGGCCTCCTCTCCATGTAATCCTCTGGCCTCCTCTCCATGTAATCCTCTATGGCCCTGTAACCTGTATACCTGACCCCGGGGACACTCCTCTCTCTCCGGCCTCCTCTCCATGTATCCTCCATGGCCCTGTATACCTGACCCCGGGGACACTCCTCTCTCTCCGGCCTCCTCTCCATGTATCCTCCATGGCCCTGTATACCTGACCCCAGGGACACTCCTCTCTCTCCGGCCTCCTCTCCATGTATCCTCTATGGCCCTGTATACCTGACCCCGGGGACACTCCTCTCTCTCCGGCCTCCTCTCCATGTATCCTCTATGGCCCTGTATACCTGTATACCTGACCCCAGGAACACTCCTCTCTCTCCGGCCTCCTCTCTCTCCGGCCTCCTCTCCATGTCGGATTGGGCAGGCCTGGGCTGGATGAAGTTGTAGACAGCGATGGAGATTTGCCGGCATTACCATCCCGGCTTAGTCATTCGTCAGACTTCGTCTTCCATCTCCAGCTGGAGGTCTCGGAGGGCTTTTGCTCAAAGACAAAGACTGATCCAGAGCAGCCGGGGAGGGATCAGCCGCGGCTCCATTCTTCAGACTTGGCCTTTATCTTCCACAGAAGCTTTGATGTGCGTTTATAAATATTCATACCCACAGAGTCTATACAGCAGAAACATAATTACTGAGAGCGTGGAAGTCGCACTAATTTCCCCCGAAGCCTGTTCTGCATACGCTGATATCTGCAAAGTCGCAGTGACTGATAGGAAGGAGGTGTGTGTGGCACAATGTGAGAACGAGGGGGAGAGAGGCCGCCGCTTCCAAGACGACTGACTCACACACCACCCCGGGGGCAATACTGCTGCTGAGAAGAATTCGGGGAGACTGGGAAATCAGATCAGGAGATGGCCCAGAATACAGGCTTCCCTCACAAAGGAGGAAAAGTGGAAATTCTGTCCTTTTCATGAGAAACACGGAACCGGTTCAATCATCAGACATTCTATGAACTGATAACATTTCATGTGTATGAAACACGTCACCAAATTACGACCCGTGTTCTGGCCCATATTCTTCTGTGGTGTATTGAATTGCATTCGTTATTATTGTTCTGTAGAATGCTGACATCTAGTGGCAGTTCACTTATGTGATTTTGGGATCTCCCTCTGTCTTCCCCTCCTGTTTAAATCTGATTAGTTCAGACTTAGCTCAGTTAGTATTATGTCATTGCTGAGGCATTGCTGAGAAGTAATTGTCTTCTTACACTTCAAATGACTGGAAAAAACCTCCTCTGTACTGCACTTATCTGATGTAAAATGTGTTGTATTCAACTTCTGTGTCTTTGAGTTAAGCTGCCTGTGGATGGTGTTAGGTCAGCAGGTGACCAAACGGAGTCCAAGGAGATATATCATTGCAGAAAGTGGCATTTGAAACAGAAATCCAGAACATCGCTACATATTGAATGAGACGTCAGTTTGTATCCTCCTCTGTCTACTTCAATGCCTCTCCTTGTCAATTATACACAATTCAGATGTGATACAAGAGAGAGAAGATGTCTCATGTCTCTGTCTATAATCTTGAAAAGAGATGTCTTATGTCTCTGTCCATCCAGCTGGAGACATCGTCTACATCTCTGTCCATCCTGCTGGGGACATCTTCTATGTCTCTGTCCATCCTGCTGGAGACATCTTCTAGGTCTCTGTCCATCCTGCTGGAGACATCTTCTAGGTCTCTGTCCATCCTGCTGGAGACATCTTCTATGTCTCTGTCCATCCTGCTGGAGACATCTTCTATGTCTCTGTCCATCCTGCTGGAGACATCTTCTATGTCTCTATCCATCCTGCTGGAGACATCTTCTATATCTCTGTCCATGGTGCTGGAGACATCTTCTATATCTATGTCCATGGTGCTGGAGACATCTTCTACATCTCTGTCCATGGTGCTGGAGACATCTTCTATATCTCTGTCCATGGTGCTGGAGACATCTTCTATGTCTCTGTCCATGGTGCTGGGGACATCTTCTATATCTCTGTCCATGGTGCTGGGGACATCTTCTATATCTCTGTCCATCCTGCTGGGGACATCTTCTATATCTCTGTCCATGGTGCTGGAGACATCTTCTATGTCTCTGTCCATGGTGCTGGGGACATGTTCTATATCTCTGTTCATGGTGCTGGGGACATCTTCTATATCTCTGTTCATGGTGCTGGGGACATCTTCTATATCTCTGTCCATGGTGCTGGAGACATCTTCTATATCTCTGTCCATGGTGCTGGAGACATCTTCTACATCTCTGTCCATCCTGCTGGGGACATCTTCTATATCTCTGTCCATCCTGCTGGAGACATCTTCTATATCTCTGTCCATGGTGCTGGAGGCATCTTCTATATCTCTGTCCATGGTGCTGGAGACATCTTCTACATCTCTGTCCATCCTGCTGGAGACATCTTCTATATCTCTGTCCATGGTGCTGGAGGCATCTTCTATATCTCTGTCCATGGTGCTGGAGACATCTTCTATGTCTCTGTCCATGGTGCTGGGGACATCTTCTATATCTCTGTCCATGGTGCTGGGGACATCTTCTATATCTCTGTTCATGGTGCTGGGGACATCTTCTATATCTCTGTCCATCCTGCTGGGGACATCTTCTATATCTCTGTCCATGGTGCTGGAGACATCTTCTATGTCTCTGTCCATGGTGCTGGGGACATGTTCTATATCTCTGTTCATGGTGCTGGGGACATCTTCTATATCTCTGTCCATGGTGCTGGGGACATCTTCTATATCTCTGTCCATGGTGCTGGGGACATGTTCTATATCTCTGTTCATGGTGCTAGGGACATCTTCTATATCTATGTCCATCCTGCTGGAGACATCTTCTATATCTCTGTTCATGGTGCTGGGGACATCTTCTATATCTCTGTCCATCCTGCTAGGGACATCTTCTATATCTCTGTCCATCCTGATGGAGACATCTTCTACATCTCTGTCCATCCTGCTGGAGACATCTTCTATGTCTCTGTCCATGGTGCTGGAGACATCTTCTATATCTCTGTCCATGGTGCTGGAGACATCTTCTATATCTCTGTCCATGGTGCTGGAGGCATCTTCTATATCTCTGTCCATGGTGCTGGAGACATCTTCTACATCTCTGTCCATCCTGCTGGAGACATCTTCTATGTCTCTGTCCATGGTGCTGGAGGCATCTTCTATATCTCTGTCCATGGTGCTGGAGACATCTTCTATGTCTCTGTCCATGGTGCTGGGGACATCTTCTATATCTCTGTCCATGGTGCTGGGGACATCTTCTATATCTCTGTTCATGGTGCTGGGGACATCTTCTATGTCTATGTCCATGGTGCTGGGGACATCTTCTATATCTCTGTTCATGGTGCTGGGGACATCTTCTATGTCTATGTCCATGGTGCTGGGGACATCTTCTATATCTCTGTCCATCCTGCTGGAGACATCTTCTATATCTCTGTTCATGGTGCTGGGGACATCTTCTATATCTCTGTCCATCCTGCTGGAGACATCTTCTATATCTATGTCCATGGTGCTGGGGACATCTTCTATAGCTCTGTCCATCCTGCTGGAGACATCTTCTATATCTCTGTCCATGGTGCTGGAGGCATCTTCTATATCTCTGTCCATGGTGCTGGAGACATCTTCTACATCTCTGTCCATCCTGCTGGAGACATCTTCTATATCTCTGTCCATGGTGCTGGAGGCATCTTCTATATCTCTGTCCATGGTGCTGGAGACATCTTCTATGTCTCTGTCCATGGTGCTGGGGACATCTTCTATATCTCTGTCCATGGTGCTGGGGACATCTTCTATATCTCTGTTCATGGTGCTAGGGACATCTTCTATATCTATGTCCATCCTGCTGGAGACATCTTCTATATCTCTGTTCATGGTGCTGGGGACATCTTCTATATCTCTGTCCATCCTGCTAGGGACATCTTCTATATCTCTGTCCATCCTGATGGAGACATCTTCTACATCTCTGTCCATCCTGCTGGAGACATCTTCTATGTCTCTGTCCATGGTGCTGGAGACATCTTCTATATCTCTGTCCATGGTGCTGGAGACATCTTCTATATCTCTGTCCATGGTGCTGGAGGCATCTTCTATATCTCTGTCCATGGTGCTGGAGACATCTTCTACATCTCTGTCCATCCTGCTGGAGACATCTTCTATGTCTCTGTCCATGGTGCTGGAGGCATCTTCTATATCTCTGTCCATGGTGCTGGAGACATCTTCTATGTCTCTGTCCATGGTGCTGGGGACATCTTCTATATCTCTGTCCATGGTGCTGGGGACATGTTCTATATCTCTGTCCATCCTGATGGAGACATCTTCTATATCTATGTCCATGGTGCTGGGGACATCTTCTATAGCTCTGTCCATCCTGCTGGAGACATCTTCTATATCTCTGTTCATGGTGCTGGGGACATCTTCTATATCTCTGTCCATCCTGCTGGAGACATCTTCTATATCTATGTCCATGGTGCTGGGGACATCTTCTATAGCTCTGTCCATCCTGCTGGAGACATCTTCTATGTCTCTGTCCATGGTGCTGAAGGCATCTTCTATGTCTTTGTCCATGGTGCTGGAGACATCTTCTATGTCTCTGTCCATGGTGCTGGGGACATCTTCTATATCTCTGTCCATCCTGCTAGAGGCATCTTCTATGTCTCTGTCCATGGTGCTGGAGACATCTTCTATGTCTCTGTCCATGGTGCTGGAGACATCTTCTATATCTCTGTCCATGGTGCTGGAGACATCTTCTATATCTCTGTCCATGGTGCTGGAGACATCTTCTATATCTCTGTCCATCCTGCTGGAGGCATCTTCTATGTCTCTGTCCATGGTGCACTGCTGGAGGCATCTTCTATGTCTCTGTCCATGGTGCTGGGGACATCTTCTATATCTCTGTCCATGGTTCTGGAGACATCTTCTATATCTCTGTCCATCCTGCTGGAGACATCTTCTATATCTCTGTCCATGGTGCTGGAGACATCTTCTATATCTCTGTCCATCCTGCTGGAGACATCTTCTATATCTCTGTCCATCCTGCTGGGGACATCTTCTATATCTCTGTCCATCCTGCTGGGGACATCTTCTATATCTCTGTCCATCCTGCTGGGGACATCTTCTATATCTCTGTCCATCCTGCTGGAGACATCTTCTATGTCTCTGTCCATGGTGCTGGAGGCATCTTCTATATCTCTGTCCATGGTGCTGGAGACATCTTCTATGTCTCTGTCCATGGTGCTGGGGACATCTTCTATATCTCTGTCCATGGTGCTGGGGACATGTTCTATATCTCTGTCCATCCTGATGGAGACATCTTCTATATCTATGTCCATGGTGCTGGGGACATCTTCTATAGCTCTGTCCATCCTGCTGGAGACATCTTCTATATCTCTGTTCATGGTGCTGGGGACATCTTCTATATCTCTGTCCATCCTGCTGGAGACATCTTCTATATCTATGTCCATGGTGCTGGGGACATCTTCTATAGCTCTGTCCATCCTGCTGGAGACATCTTCTATGTCTCTGTCCATGGTGCTGAAGGCATCTTCTATGTCTTTGTCCATGGTGCTGGAGACATCTTCTATGTCTCTGTCCATGGTGCTGGGGACATCTTCTATATCTCTGTCCATCCTGCTAGAGGCATCTTCTATGTCTCTGTCCATGGTGCTGGAGACATCTTCTATGTCTCTGTCCATGGTGCTGGAGACATCTTCTATATCTCTGTCCATGGTGCTGGAGACATCTTCTATATCTCTGTCCATGGTGCTGGAGACATCTTCTATATCTCTGTCCATCCTGCTGGAGGCATCTTCTATGTCTCTGTCCATGGTGCACTGCTGGAGGCATCTTCTATGTCTCTGTCCATGGTGCTGGGGACATCTTCTATATCTCTGTCCATGGTTCTGGAGACATCTTCTATATCTCTGTCCATCCTGCTGGAGACATCTTCTATATCTCTGTCCATGGTGCTGGAGACATCTTCTATATCTCTGTCCATCCTGCTGGAGACATCTTCTATATCTCTGTCCATCCTGCTGGGGACATCTTCTATATCTCTGTCCATCCTGCTGGGGACATCTTCTATATCTCTGTCCATCCTGCTGGGGACATCTTCTATATCTCTGTCCATGGTGCTGGGAGAAGATGCCCCATATTGCTGTCCATGGTGCTGGGAGAAGATGCCCCATATTGATGTCAGGATGTCCAGTAGAGGAGTCGTATACAGCGCTGTCCCCAATACAAGAACAGAAGGAATCCTGATGTTCCAGTCGGGGTTCTCCTTTATAAATCTCGGCTCTTTAATTACAGCAGATTTTTTATGGAATGTTTTCCTTCCCATCGGACTCGTTGCTGAGGATTGATCTGACCTCTGACCTCTGAATCTATCAAACATATCATTAAACCTGAATGGCTGCGCCCCCTGCCCTGCCCCCTCACCCTGAATCTGATACATTTTACAATGCAATTATTGATGCCAACACATCCATGGAGCCGCCCCTCCCCCATTGATTGCCTTTTTCATAGTTACAGATTACAAATGTGCTGATTACAAGTATTGATCCAATGCAAAGAAGGGCCAAGACTGCTGACTCCTCAGAATCCTTCATCAAACATTGATGTCTCATATTGCTGCTATCGGAACATGACAGCAAAATGAGGGCGACGGATCCACAGGTAGAGTCCACAGGGAAATGCCCGCTCGATGGGCACGGAATGCCAACCCTTCCTAACCAAGACAAACCATTGAGTGTATCTGGAGGTAAAACTTTCTGTCATTTGTAGCAAAATGTTTCCAGACCCGGAAAATAAATAATCGTCAGGATAGTAAAAAAAACTGCACCGAATCTTCTCTTCAGTATCTTATCATCACCTCACCAGCAAGTACCCGGAGATCCTGCCAGAAGCAGCACTTCCTGTTGTGGTGACAACACTAAACCGCTGCCCAGAAATCATCAGCAGTGTTGTCACCCGGCCGGGTCCTCTCCACCGATTGGCTGTATATGATGTACATGTCAGGAGGTGGGAGGGGGAGGGGCACTTCTGTCCAATCTCAGGTTCAGATATATAAACTGTATTCTCACCACTTCTATATATATATATATATATATATATATACAGTATATGAGTTTCCTGCTGTAAACGGTTCCTAAGGAAGCAGCGGGGGGCGCCACGTCCCTAGAAACTGCTTCTGTGAGTGACAACACTGCCCAAATATGGCCAACGCAATCCCCACCCCCTTCCCCCAAATATGGGCAACGCAATCCCCACCCCCTTCCCCCAAATATGGCAAACGCAATCCCCACCCCCTTCCCCCAAATATGGCCAACGCAATCCCCCACCCCCTTCCCCCAAATATGGGCAATGTAATCCCCACCCCCTTCCCCCAAATATGGCCAACGTAATCCCCACCCCCTTCCCCCAAATATGGGCAATGTAATCCCCACCCCCTTCCCCCAAATATGGCCAACGTAATCCCCACCCCCTTCCCCCAAATATGGCCAACGCAATCCCCACCCCCTTCCCCCAAATATGGCCAACGCAATCCCCACCCCCTTCCCCCAAATACGGGCAACGCAATCCCCACCCCCTTCCCCCAAATATGGTCAAAGCAATCCCCACCCCCTTCCCCCAAATATGGCCAACGCAATCCCCACCCCCTTCCCCCAAATATGGCCAACGCAATCCCCACCCCCTTCCCCCAAATATGGCCAACGCAATCCCCCACCCCCTTCCCCCAAATATGGGCAATGTAATCCCCACCCCCTTCCCCCAAATATGGCCAACGTAATCCCCACCCCCTTCCCCCAAATATGGGCAATGTAATCCCCACCCCCCAAATATGGCCAACGTAATCCCCACCCCCTTCCCCCAAATATGGCCAACGTAATCCCCACCCCCTTCCCCCAAATATGGGCAATGTAATCCCCACCCCCTTCCCCCAAATATGGGCAATGTAATCCCCACCCCCTTCCCCCAAATATGGCCAACGCAATCCCCCACCCCCTTCCCCCAAATATGGGCAATGTAATCCCCACCCCCTTCCCCCAAATATGGCCAACGTAATCCCCACCCCCTTCCCCCAAATATGGGCAATGTAATCCCCACCCCCTTCCCCCAAATATGGCCAACGCAATCCCCACCCCCTTCCCCCAAATATGGCCAACGCAATCCCCACCCCCTTCCTACTAATATGGCCAACGCAATCCCCACCCCCTTCCCCCAAATATGGCCAACGCAATCCCCACCCCCTTCCTACTAATATGGCCAACGCAATCCCCACCCCCTTCCCCCAAATATGGCCAACGCAATCCCCACCCCCTTCCTACTAATATGGCCAACGCAATCCCCACCCCCTTCCCCCAAATATGGCCAACGCAATCCCCACCCCCTTCCTACTAATATGGCCAACGCAATCCCCACCCCCTTCCCCCAAATATGGCCAACGCAATCCCCACCCCCTTCCCCCAAATATATGCCTGAGAAGGACAAGAAACTGGCAGTCATGTTTCACAGCAGGACCCGTTCCTGCGCCCAATGCGAGTATCTGTGAGGGCACCACCAACACCAAAGGCCCCATTTTCTACAGAGTATATACTGTATATAGTGTATATAGTATATAATAGTATATAGTATATAATTTGTTGTTGGTTACCCTTAATATCCAAACCAGACCTGAAGGGCCTGGTATGGCTTTTGGGGGGGGACATCCACTTAATTTTTATTTTATTTTTTGTATTGTTATCTACATTGCCGGACCCGACATTACATTGTAGCCGCGAGTAGTTTTTAAATTCGTTTTTTTTTTTTCCTTTAGAAGTGTAATTTTGCTCTCGGACTGTTCTAAGCACGGGAAACATGCGCCCCTTTTACAGGCATACTATACACACCCCCCAGGTATGAAATTTAAAGGAATATTACACTTTTATTGTTTCACTTTAAGCATTATTAAAATCACTGCTCCCGAAAAAACGTCTGTTTTTAAAACGTTTTTTTTTTTTTTTGCATTGTACACATCCCCTGGGGCAGGCCCCGGGTCCTGCCCCAGGGGGGGAGTGTTTGGGGACCCGGGTCCTGCCCGGGGGGGGAGTGTTTGGAGACCCGGGTCCTGCCCCAGGGGATGTGTACAATGCAAAAAAAACTTTTAAAAACCCCAAACACTCCCCCCCTGGGGCAGGACCCGGGTCCCCAAACACTCCCCCCCCCGGGCAGGACCCGGGTCCCCAAACACTCCCCCCCCCGGGCAGGACCCAGGTCCCCAAACCCTAACCCTAAAAGTATTTTTTGCATTGTACACATCCCCTGGGGCAGGACCTGGGTCCCCAAACACTCCCCCCCCCTCCCCGGGGCAGGACCTGGGTCCCCAAACACTCCCCCCCCTCCCCGGGGCAGGACCTGGGTCCCCAAACACTCCCCCCCCCGGGCAGGACCCGGGTCCCCAAACACTCCCCCCCCCGGGCAGGACCCAGGTCCCCAAACCCTAACCCTAAAAGTATTTTTTGCATTGTACACATCCCCTGGGGCAGGACCTGGGTCCCCAAACACTCCCCCCCCCTCCCCGGGGCAGGACCTGGGTCCCCAAACACTCCCCCCCCGGGCATTTTCTGCTGCGAACCAAACCGGGGGGGGGGGGGGGATGTTCGGCTCATCCCTAGAATATAGGAGGAGGTGAATGCTGGGGAGGAAACTGGCCGTACCATCTCCAGAGAGGAACCACTGAAATTGGCAGAAACATCTGATGTCCCCGAGTGTGAGCAGAATATTCTGGAGTTCTTCCATAGATGGCCCGGGCACACCATGGCAGAGTACGGGCAGAAGGTGATAAAAGCCCAGCTCCACCTGGATTGGATGATGATCACAGGTCTATGGCGGCCAATAGAGAACTTCTGTCCCAGGCTTGGCATGATGTCGGGTGAGAAAACTGTGAATGGAACAAAACAAAGTTCAGACTGAACTGCAACAAATATACCTTCCTATCCTTCCTTCCTTCCTTCCCTATCCTTCCTTCCTTCTTTTCCTGTCCTCCCTTCTCTATCCTTCCTTCCTTCCTTCCTTCTTTTCCTGTCCTCCCTTCTCTATTCTTCCTTCTTTCCTTCCTTCCTTCCTTCCCAAAGAATCCTTCCTTTCCTCCTTATTCTTCTTTCCTTATCCTTCCTTCCCTGTCCTCCCTTCTCTATGCTTCCTTCCTTCCCTCCTTCCTTCTTTTCCTGTCCTCCCTTCTCTATTCTTCCTTCTTTCCTTCCTTCCTTCCTTCCCAAAAAATTCCTTCCCTTCCTCCTTATTCTTCTTTCCCTTTCCTTCCTTCCTCCCTTCTCTATTTTTCCTTCCCTCCTTCCTTCTTTTCCTGTCCTCACTTCTCTATCCTTTCTTCTTTCCTCCCTCCCTTCCTTCCCAATAATTTCTTCCTTCCTTTCCTATCCTTCTTTCCCAATCTTTTCTTCCTTCCTTCCCTCCTTCCTTCCTTGTCCTCCCTTCTATTCTTCCTTCCTTCCCTCCTTCTTTTCCTGTCCTCCCTTCTCTATTCTTCCTTCGTTTCCTATCCTTCCTTCCTTCCCAAAAAATTCCTTCCTTTCTTCCTTATTCTTCTTTCCCCTTCCTTCCTTCCTTCCTTCCTTCCTTCCTTCCTTCCCTGTCCTCCCTTCTCTATTCTTCCTTCCTTCCCCAAAAATCTTCCCTTTCCTCCTTATTCTTCTTTCCCTATCGTTCCTTCCTTTCTTGTCCTCCCTTCTATTCTTCCTTCCTTCCCCCCTTCCTTCTTTTCCTGTCCTCCCTTCTCTATTCTTCCTTCCCCAAAAAGCCTTTCTATCCTCCTTTTTCTTCTTTCCCTATCCTTCCTTCCTTCCTTCCTTCCTTCCTTCCTTCATTCCTTCCCTATCCTCCCTTCTCTATGCTTCCTTCCCTCATTCCTTCTTTTCCTGTCCTCTCTTCTCTATTCTTCCTTCTTTCTTTCCTTCCTTCCTTCCCAAAAAATCTTTCCTTTCCTCCTTATTCTTCTTTCCCTATCCTTCCTTCCTTCCCTCCTTCCTTCCTTGTCCTCCCTTCTATTCTTCCCTCCTTCCTTCTTTTCCTGTCCTCCCTTCTCTATTCTTCCTTCGTTTCCTATCCTTCCTTCCTTCCTTTCCTCCTTATTATTCTTTCCCTTTCCTTCCTCCCTCCCTTCTCTATTCTTCCTTCCCTCCTTCCTTCTTTTCCTGTCCTCCCTTCTCTATTCTTCCTTCCTTGCTTCTTTCTTTTCCTGTCCTCCCTTCTCTATCCTTTCTTCTTCCCTCCCTCCCTACAATAATGTATTTCTTCCTTCCTTCCTTTCCTATCCTTCTTTCCCAATCTTTCCTTCCTTCCCATCCTCCATGCTCGGTGCTTCCATGTGTATTATGTATTGCTCTGTAGACATTTATTGTGGATTGGCGGGGGGAGGGGTGGACTGGTTCTTGGAGCTCCCGTTGAGCTGTCATCCAGCTGCTCTCCTATCAGATGTATATTAATGAACCCTTCAATCCCTCTCTGAGGCCTATGAGAAGCTCTTCCAGTCTTCCCCCTCCCTTCCCCCACACAGATGTTCTGCTAACTGTCTGGGAGGCTCTTTGTCACCTACCTGTCAGTGGTACACAATGTACATACCTCAGAGGGCGCTCAGCCTCCCAGTCACATCATTTGGAGGGTTTTATCTGCCGCCTGTTGTGTGATTTTCAGGTCACGGCTGTGTGGCGCCTTTTCAATTGATCGCCGGCCTCTCACGCGCTCTCCATTACACAGAACGCTATCAGAGCCGGTCCTATGAAGATTAACCCATCCAGAGGAGCAGCTGGCTCCATCGCCGGCTCTTCACCCAGCTTTGAATAATTATTCTGCAATAACATGGAGAGCCAAAAGATAAGAACAGCATTCCGGCGCCATGGACAGCGGCGTGCAATCCAGACAAAATCATATAGCAATTCATCCATTTCAAGTGCGTGTACATTCGTTCGTTCCATGAGGCCAACAGATGAATGCTATTAGGCTATTTCCTATGCTGGAAGAATGTTTTTCATTGATTCCAAACAAAAAGTACATTGTTTGGCCACTAGATGGTGCCAAGTATCATAGGAGTTTTGTACAACACTTAGCACCATCTAGTGGCCAAACGCAGTGTTTTCTGAATTAAATCGATGAGAAACATGCGGCCTGCACTGGAAATGACCTCATAACATTTCGGTGGGATTTGCCCTGTTCACACAGAATGAACGAATCTGCACTTTCAAAGGATGTGAATTTTTTTACAAATAGACCTCCAAGTAATAATTAGAATGTAAAGATCTACAGAGCTCAGCCTTAGGAGATGAGCCGCTGGGGTAAGGGAGGTAAGTCGCACTTTATCACTCACCTCAGTGGGATTCTCTGTCCTCAACAAGCTCAAGTTGTACTTTAAAGGGGAATCCCACCTTCTATTGTTTGGTTTTCAGACCATTTGAAAATGATGTACAGAGAGATCTACGGCTGGAAGCTGCTGGAGACGGATTCAGAATTCTTTGGTGCAGAATTTTCATCTACGTTCACAGTGTGCGGCAGCGAGGGATTACCAGTGGGCGGAGCTGAGAATTCCTGCCATATTCCCTCGGCTCAGCAATCAGAACTTCAGATTACCGGCTGATTGTGGGTAGAAATGTGTCAATCGATTTGCTTCAATCAGAACAAAAATTCCACAGTGAACCTGATTGGCTGGTGAACCGGGAAAACTGCCCAAAGGACCATTGACTTCCACCACCTGTGGAGTGGAGAGCGCCCCCTAATGAAGGTCCTCTGTAGGGGTGTCACCTGATGGGAGCCAATGGGTATCCTGGTTTAAAGACCGCTGAGGGCTTATGAGTTGAGAATCTACACCCTATTGAGCCCCCTAATGTGGATAGTATACCTCCTCATGGGAGGATAGTCCCTCCCCCTTATTAAGGGCAGTGATGTCACACAGGGACGTCCCACGAAGAGCGAGCCTTTCTGATGATGAAATATTAAGAATTTCTCAAATATGGAAATAATCGACAAATCAATTGATTCTTCATTGAATTACATGGATTGCGGGGATTCGGGGAGTCCGATACGCATGACAACATTTACATTTTGTAGCGAGCGGACGCCGGAACTTTCCATTTGTCCTCATATAGTAGGTTGAATGAAGCTAATCCCATTGCTCGTCTCTGGTGCTGCCATTATAGCGGGACCTACGAGGGATCAAGGGTTGTACCCGTCACCTCATTGGCCCATATCCAGATCAGGAGGTGGACACAGAGATATTGCTGAATGAAGTATAATTCTGGACCAATCAGCATCAGGAAGAGGACACAAGAAAGAATTCCTTGCGCTGGTGAGATCCATTAGAAATGTAGCGGTTGGAGGATTTACATAAAAAGTAGAGGCCCAGGTCACATGATTTCTTATTAGCACCAGATAAATGGCCCCATGGGGGTCCAGTTATAAAATATCACTGTGAGGGGTCTGAGCATTCGTATGGCCATCACAAATAATTTACATATTTTTCTAATATGTTTATTTTCCATGATCTTCAGCTCCATCTAGTGGCCATAATGAAGTCTTTTCCTGAGTGAGGTATTTTCAGGTAAATACAGCATTATGACCACTAGATGGAGCTCAGGATCATAGGAAATGAACAGAAATGACAACCCCCTTGGCAATGCACCCTGTCCCCTGTGTTAATGAGGACAATGGCTGCGTCCTCACAGCCCTGACCCAGTGGTTGTGGAGGTCTACAGCCAGGGGCCTGTTATTCTTACCCCTATTACCCCTAATGCAGGTGGTCAGAATCTATAGCTGGCTTCTGTGTTCTTCACCTATAGCAGCCCCCTTTCCCATAAGGCAAGTAGGCCTACCGCTACTTGGTTACCAACAGGATTTATACACAATGCTATAGTGCCTGGCTACCACGTAGGTGCAGGTGCAAACTGAGCAAAGCAAACAGGTACAGAGGGTCCCCGAGTTACGAACTCGTTAGGGACTGCCTGCCTGTTCTTAAGTCGGAATTGTTCGTAAGTCGGCCGCGCATGCGCAGACCGACAATTACGGACAATTACGGACATTTCCGAACATTTCCGTCTAATGCCGTTCTGCGCATGCGCGGCAAATTACGGACATTTCCGAAGTTTGCCGGCATTTTCCGAGGCTCCGTATGGCCGCGCATGCGCAGAATGGTCGGAGGACGGCGGAAAATGGCGGAGGGTCCCCGCAGCGTCCCGTTCGTAAGTAGGGGATGTTCGTAGGTCGGGTGTTCATAAGTCGGGGACCCCCTGTACTTGCAGTTTGCAGACAGGCAAGTTTTAGGATTGTCAGGGTCAAAATCTGAAGTCAAAAGGCAAAGAATAGTCAATATCCGATCCGAGGTTGTCCAATCTAGCAGAGCAGCACAGACAGGCAGACAGACAGGCAGACAGACAGCTTGATCCGGTA
This sequence comes from Lithobates sylvaticus, assembly GCA_028564925.1. Lineage (NCBI taxonomy): Eukaryota > Metazoa > Chordata > Amphibia > Anura > Ranidae > Lithobates > Lithobates sylvaticus. The sequence continues at coordinate 476,654 of CM053032.1, read as the reverse complement.
TCTATCACAAGTATAGGATACCGGTATATACTCTATCACAAGTGTGAGACTGCAGGCTTGGCTGGCTTAAATCAGGTTTGGTCTCCACCCGGGGACCGGCCACATCAATCACTGTGAGGGCGGACAGACAGACGAGGAGAACTCCACAGCCAAAACCAGGGTGCTGGAATGAGGATCAGGAGTGTCAGACGCCCATGACAGGCCCCCCTTTAACCACAAGGGTGGGGCCTGATACTGCCCCCATGTGAATTAGGAAGGGGTACATAGTACAAAAAAAAGTAGGTACTTCCTAAGTTGAGGGCGTGTGACCTATTATGGCACTAGATTTTTTGGGGGGGGGGGGGGGGGCTCACTTTTTTCTTGATTTTTGCCTCGGGGTCCCCCTTAAAATTGATACCAGGCCTGAAGGGGTCTTTTATGAATTATGGTGGAACCCCCAATCTGTGTGGCCAGAGATTCCCGGTCTTGTCAATGAATGTCACCGGTTGTGCCTGCACCCTCCAACATCCACAACAGGGGGAAGGCGCCATGTGTGATAGCTCAGGTAATTCCCCTTATTTACCCCCCCCCCCCCAATATACACGAGGTGTGGCTCCTCCTGTCCGGGTTCATCTGAACACCTGACCAGTCAGCCGAGGTTTGGTGTGAGATCACCTTATCCCTTCCAGCTAATTAGCAGTCTTTAAGCAAAGATGCTAATCACACAGTCGGCCACTAGAGGGAGACTCTGCAGGTAATAATATACAGAGAGTAATTACAAGAACATGATGATTTTGGGGTGAATGTTCCAGTAATGAAGTGTCGCTGTGATCGCGCGCCCATCGCCGACACGCCGTCTTTATTTAATCTACGAATAATAGGAATGAGACGGTGTGAAGCTCCTGTCAGCGCTGAACATGAGATCTTCTCAGCGGGATTATGTAAATCTGTCCTCGCCATATCTGAGGAGGAGATGAAGATCAGCGGCCATGACGGTGATATGTGGGGGTTCAGTGGACGCACACAGAGCTCATATATCCGATCTCTGCTCGGCTGGCGACCTCTCCTTATTTCATGTCCTCCATACATTCCAATGAGGAGCTTCTAACGATTGTACGGCGAGGAGTGCGGAGAGCGATGAACGCAGCGAGCGGCACGGCGCCTAAATAAATACATTGATTTTAAATAACTGAGCAAACAATAAAACATGCTGAAGATCCCCCGGAACACCCCCTGAACACCCCCCTGAACATCCCCCGGAACACCCCCCTGAACACCCCCCTGAAGATCCCCCTGAACATCCCCCTGAACACCCCCCAGAATACCCCCCTGAACACCACCCTGAACACCCCCCTGAAGATCCCCCTGAACACCCCCCAGAATACCCCCCTGAACATCACCCTGAACACCCCCCTGAAGATCCCCCTGAACACCCCCCTGAAGATCCCCCTGAAGATCCCCCTGAACACCCCCCTGAACACCCCCCTGAACATCCCCCTGAACATCCCCCTGAACACCCCCTGAACACCCCCCTGAAGATCCCCCTGAACACCCCCCTGAAGATCCCCCTGAACATCCCCCTGAACACCCCCTGAACATCCCCCTGAAGATCCTCCTGAACACCCCCCTGAACACCCCCCTGAACATCCCCCTGAACATCCCCCTGAACACCCCCTGAACATCCCCCTGAACATCCCCCTGAACACCCCCCTGAAGATCCCCCTGAACATCCCCCTGAAGATCCTCCTGAACACCCCCCTGAACACCCCCCTGAAAATCCCCCTGAACACCCCCTGAACACCCCCCTGAACACCCCCTGAAGATCCCCCTGAACACCCCCTGAACATCCCCCTGAACATCCCCCTGAACAACCCCCTGAAAATCCCCCTTAACACCCCCTGAACACCCCCCTGAACACCCCCTGAAGATCCCCCTGACCACCCCCCTGAAGATCCCCCTGAAGATCCCCCTGAACACCCCCCTGAACACACCCTGAAGATCCCCCTGAACACACCCCTGAAGATCCCCCTGAACACCCCCCTGAAGATCCCCCTGAACACCCCCCTGAAGATCCCCCTGAACACCCCCCTGAAGATCCCCCTTACCACCCCCCTGAAGATCCCCCTGAAGATCCCCCTGACCACCCCCCTGAAGATCCCCCTGACCACCCCCTGAAGATCCCCCCTGAACACCCCCCTGAAAATCCCCCTGACCACCCCCCTGAAGATCCCCCTGAACACCCCCCTGAACATACCCCTGAACACCCCCCTGAACACCCCCTGAACACCCCCTGAACACCCCCCTGAACATCCCCCTGAACACGCCCCTGAAGATCCCCCTGAACATCCCCCTGAACATCACCCTGAACATCACCCTGAACACCCCCTTAACACCCCCCTGAACATCCCCCTGAACATCACCCTGAACACCCCCCTGAACACCCCCCTGAAAATCCCCCTGAACAACCCCCTGAACATCACCCTGAACACCCCCCTGAACACCCCCCTGAAGATCCCCCTGAACACCCCCCTAACGATACCCCTGAACACCCCCCTGAACACCACCCTGAACATCCCTCTGCACATCCCCCTGAACACCCCCCTAAAAATTCCCCTGAACACCACCCTGAACATCCCCTGAACACCCCCCTGAAAATTCCCCTGAACACCCCCTGAACACCCACCTGAAGATCCCTCTGAAGATCCCCCTGAACACCCCCCTGAAAATTTCCCTGAACACCCCCCTGAACATCCGCCGGAACATCCTCCTGAACACCCCCCTGAAGATCCCTCTGAAGATCCCCCTGAACACCCCCTGAACACCCCCCTGAATCGCTCCCCTCACCTGTACAGTTCCATTGTCTCCTCTCTATGGCTCTCCTCACCTGTACGGTTCCATTGTCTCCTCTCTATCGCTCTCCTCACCTGTACGGTTCCATTGTCTCCTCTCTATGGCTCTCCTCACCTGTACGGTTCCATTGTCTCCTCTCTATCGATCTCCTCACCTGTACGGCTCCATTGTCTTCTCTCTATCTTCTTACCTGTATGGCTACATTGTCTCCTCTCTATCGCTCTCCTCACCTGTACGGTTCCATTGTCTCCTCTCTATCGCTCTCCTCACCTGTACGGCTCCATTGTCTCCTCTCTATCGCTCTCCTCACCTGTACGGTTCCATTGTCTCCTCTCTATGGCTCTCCTCACCTGTACGGTTCCATTGTCTCCTCTCTATCTCCTCACCTGTACGGTTCCATTGTCTCCTCTCTATCTCCTCACCTGTACGGTTCCATTGTCTCCTCTCTATCTCCTCACCTGTACGGTTCCATTGTCTCCTCTCTATCGCTCTCCTCACCTGTACGGTTCCATTGTCTCCTCTCTATCTCCTCACCTGTACGGTTCCATTGTCTCCTCTCTATCGCTCTCCTCACCTGTATGGCTCCATTGTCTCCTCTCTATCGCTCTCCTCACCTGTACGGTTCTATTGTCTCCTCTCTATCGCTCTCCTCACCTGTACGGTTCTATTGTCTCCTCTCTATCGCTCTCCTCACCTGTACGGTTCCATTGTCTCCTCTCTATGGCTCTCCTCAACTGTACGGTTACATTGTCTCCTCTCTATGGCTCTCCTCACCTGTACGGCTCCATTGTCTCCTCTCTATGGCTCTCCTCACCTGTACGGCTCCAATGTCTCCTCTCTATCGCTCTCCTCACCTGTATGGCTCCAATGTCTCCTCTCTATCGCTCTCCTCACCTGTACGGCTCGATTGTCTCCTCTCTATCTTCTTACCTGTATGGCTCCATTGTCTCCTCTCTATGGCTCTCCTCACCTGTACGGTTCCATTGTCTGCTCTCTATCTCCTCACCTGTACGGTTCCATTGTCTCCTCTCTATCGCTCTCCTCACCTATATGGCTCCATTGTCTCCTCTCTATGGCTCTCCTCACCTATATGGCTCCATTGTCTCCTCTCTATCGCTCTCCTCACCTGTACGGTTCCATTGTCTCCTCTCTATCGATCTCCTCACCTGTACGGTTCCGTTGTCTCCTCTCTATCTCCTCACCTGTACGGTTCCATTGTCTCCTCTCTATCGCTCTCCTCACCTGTACGGTTCCATTGTCTCCTCTCTATCGCTCTCCTCACCTGTACGGTTCCATTGTCTCCTCTCTATCGCTCTCCTCACCTGTACGGCTCCATTGTCTCCTCTCTATGGCTCTCCTCACCTGTACGGTTCCATTGTCTCCTCTCTATCTCCTCACCTGTACGGTTCCATTGTCTCCTCTCTATCACTCTCCTCACCTGTACGGTTCCATTGTCTCCTCTCTATCACTCTCCTCACCTGTACGGTTCCATTGTCTCCTCTCTATCGCTCTCCTCACCTGTACGGTTCCATTGTCTCCTCTCTATCTCCTCACCTGTACGGTTCCATTGTCTCCTCTCTATCGCTCTCCTCACCTGTACGGTTCCATTGTCTCCTCTCTATCGCTCTCCTCACCTGTACGGTTCCATTGTCTCCTCTCTATGGCTCTCCTCACCTGTACGGTTCCATTGTCTCCTCTCTATCGCTCTCCTCACCTGTATGGCTCGATTGTCTCCTCTCTATCGCTCTCCTCACCTGTACGGTTACATTGTCTCTTCTCTATGGCTCTCCTCACCTTTACGGTTCCATTGTCTCCTCTCTATCACTCTCCTCACCTGTACGGCTCCATTGTCTCCTCTCTATCGCTCTCATCACCTGTACGGTTCCATTGTCTCCTCTCTATTGCTCTCCTCACCTGTACGGTTCCATTGTCTCCTCTCTATCACTCTCCTCACCTGTACGGTTCCATTGTCTCCTCTCTATGGCTCTCCTCACCTGTACGGTTCCATTGTCTCCTCTCTATCACTCTCCTCACCTGTACGGCTCCATTGTCTCCTCTCTATCGCTCTCCTCACCTGTACGGTTCTATTGTCTCCTCTCTATCGCTCTCCTCACCTGTACGGTTCCGTTGTCTCCTCTCTATCTCCTCACCTGTACGGATCCATTGTCTCCTCTCTATCGCTCTCCTCACCTGTACGGTTCCATTGTCTCCTCTCTATCTCCTCACCTGTACGGCTCCATTGTCTCCTCTCTATCTCCTCACCTGTACGGTTCCATTGTCTCCTCTCTATCGCTCTCCTCACCTGTACGGTTCCATTGTCTCCTCTCTATGGCTCTCCTCACCTGTACGGTTCCATTGTCTCCTCTCTATCGCTCTCCTCACCTGTACGGTTCCATTGTCTCCTCTCTATCGCTCTCCTCACCTGTACGGTTCCATTGTCTCCTCTCTATCGCTCTCCTCACCTGTACGGTTCCATTGTCTCCTCTCTATGGCTCTCCTCACCTGTACGGTTCCATTGTCTCCTCTCTATCACTCTCCTCACCTGTACGGCTCCATTGTCTCCTCTCTATGGCTCTCCTCACCGGTACGGTTCCATTGTCTCCTCTCTATCGCTCTCATCACCTGTACGGTTCTATTGTCTCCTCTCTATCTCCTCACCTGTACGGTTCCATTGTCTCCCCTCTATGGCTCTCCTCACCTGTACGGTTCCATTGTCTCCTCTCTATCGCTCTCCTCACCTGTACGGCTCCATTGTCTCCTCTCTATGGCTCTCCTCACCTGTACGGTTCCATTGTCTCCTCTCTATCGCTCTCATCACCTGTACGGTTCTATTGTCTCCTCTCTATCTCCTCACCTGTACGGTTCCATTGTCTCCTCTCTATGGCTCTCCTCACCTGTACGGTTACATTGTCTCCTCTCTATGGCTCTCCTCACCTGTACGGTTCCATTGTCTCCTCTCTATCGCTCTCCTCACCTGTACGGTTCCATTGTCTCCTCTCTATGGCTCTCCTCACCTGTACGGTTCCATTGTCTCCTCTCTATCGCTTTCCTCACCTCTACGGTTACATTGTCTCCTCTCTATGGCTCTCCTCACCTGTACGGTTCCATTGTCTCCTCTCTATCGCTTCCCTCACCTGTACGGTTACATTGTCTCCTCTCTATGGCTCTCCTCACCTGTACGGCTCCATTGTCTCCTCTCTATCGCTCTCATCACCTGTACGGTTCTATTGTCTCCTCTCTATCGCTCTCCTCACCTGTACGGCTCCATTGTCTCCTCTCTATGGCTCTTCTCACCTGTACGGTTCTATTGTCTCCTCTCTATCTCCTCACCTGTATGGTTCCATTGTCTCCTCTCTATGGCTCTCCTCACCTGTACGGCTCCATTGTCTCCTCTCTATCTCCTCACCTGTACGGTTCCATTGTCTCCTCTCTATCTCCTCACCTGTACGGTTTCATTGTCTCCTCTCTATCTCCTCACCTGTACCGTTCCATTGTCTCCTCTCTATCGCTCTCATCACCTGTACGGTTCTATTGTCTCCTCTCTATGGCTCTCCTCACCTGTACGGTTACATTGTCTCCTCTCAATGGCTCTCCTCACCTGTATGGCTCCATTGACTCCTCTCTATGGCTCTCCTCACCTGTACGGTTCTATTGTCTCCTCTCTATCGCTCTCCTCACCTGTACGGCTCCATTGTCTCCTCTCTATGGCTCTTCTCACCTGTACGGTTCTATTGTCTCCTCTCTATCGCTCTCCTCACCTGTACGGTTCTATTGTCTCCTCTCTATGGCTCTCCTCACCTGTACGGATCCATTGTCTCCTCTCTATCTCCTCACCTGTACGGTTCCATTGTCTCCTCTCTATCGCTCTCCTCACCTGTACGGTTACATTGTCTCCTCTCTATGGCTCTCCTCACCTGTACGGCCCCATTGTCTCCTCTCTATCGCTCTCATCACCTGTACGGTTCTATTGTCTCCTCTCTATCGCTCTCCTCACCTGTACGGCTCCGTTGTCTCCTCTCTATGGCTCTTCTCATCTGTACGGTTCTATTTTCTCCTCTCTATCGCTCTCCTCACCTGTACGGTTACATTGTCTCCTCTCTATGGCTCTCCTCACCTGTACGGCTCCATTGTCTCCTCTCTATCGCTCTCATCACCTGTACGGTTCTATTGTCTCCTCTCTATCGCTCTCCTCACCTGTACGGCTCCATTGTCTCCTCTCTATCGCTCTACTCACCTGTACGGTTCTATTGTCTCCTCTCTATCTCCTCACCTGTATGGTTCCATTGTCTCCTCTCTATGGCTCTCCTCACCTGTACGGCTCCTTTGTCTCCTCTCTATCTCCTCACCTGTACGGTTCCATTGTCTCCTCTCTATCTCCTCACCTGTACGGTTTCATTGTCTCCTCTCTATCTCCTCACCTGTACCGTTCCATTGTCTCCTCTCTATCGCTCTCATCACCTGTACGGTTCTATTGTCTCCTCTCTATGGCTCTCCTCACCTGTACGGTTACATTGTCTCCTCTCAATGGCTCTCCTCACCTGTATGGCTCCATTGACTCCTCTCTATGGCTCTCCTCACCTGTACGGTTCTATTGTCTCCTCTCTATCGCTCTCCTCACCTGTACGGCTCCATTGTCTCCTCTCTATGGCTCTTCTCACCTGTACGGTTCTATTGTCTCCTCTCTATCGCTCTCCTCACCTGTACGGTTCTATTGTCTCCTCTCTATGGCTCTCCTCACCTGTACGGCTCCATTGTCTCCTCTCTATCTCCTCACCTGTACGGTTCCATTGTCTCCTCTCTATGGCTCTCCTCACCTGTACGGTTACATTGTCTCCTCTCTATGGCTCTCCTCACCTGTACGGCCCCATTGTCTCCTCTCTATCGCTCTCATCACCTGTACGGTTCTATTGTCTCCTCTCTATCGCTCTCCTCACCTGTACGGCTCCGTTGTCTCCTCTCTATGGCTCTTCTCATCTGTACGGTTCTATTTTCTCCTCTCTATCGCTCTCCTCACCTGTACGGCTCCGTTGTCTCCTCTCTATCGCTCTCCTCACCTGTACGGCTCCATTGTCTCCTCTCTATGGCTCTCCTCACCGGTACGGTTCCATTGTCTCCTCTCTATGGCTCTCCTCACCTGTACGGTTCCATTGTCTCCTCTCTATCGCTCTCATCACCTGTACGGTTCTATTGTCTCCTCTCTATCTCCTCACCTGTACGGTTCCATTGTCTCCCCTCTATGGCTCTCCTCACCTGTACGGTTCCATTGTCTCCTCTCTATCGCTCTCCTCACCTGTACGGTTCCATTGTCTCCTCTCTATCGCTCTCATCACCTGTACGGTTCTATTGTCTCCTCTCTATCTCCTCACCTGTACGGTTCCATTGTCTCCTCTCTATGGCTCTCCTCACCTGTACGGTTCCATTGTCTCCTCTCTATCGCTCTCCTCACCTGTACCGTTCCATTGTCTCCTCTCTATCGCTTCCCTCACCTGTACGGTTCTATTGTCTCCTCTCTATTGCTCTCCTCACCTGTACGGTTCCATTGTCTCCTCTCTATCGCTCTCATCACCTGTACGGTTCTATTGTCTCCTCTCTATCTCCTCACCTGTACGGTTACATTGTCTCCTCTCTATGGCTCTCCTCACCTGTACGGTTCCATTGTCTCCTCTCTATCGCTCTCCTCACCTGTACCGTTCCATTGTCTCCTCTCTATCGCTTCCCTCACCTGTACGGTTCTATTGTCTCCTCTCTATTGCTCTCCTCACCTGTACGGTTCCATTGTCTCCTCTCTATCGCTCTCCTCACCTGTACGGTTACATTGTCTCCTCTCTATGGCTCTCCTCACCTGTACGGCTCCATTGTCTCCTCTCTATCTCCTCACCTGTACGGTTCCATTGTCTCCTCTCTATCACTCTCCTCACCTGTACGGTTACATTGTCTCCTCTCTATGGCTCTCCTCACCTGTACGGCTCCATTGTCTCCTCTCTATCGCTCTCATCACCTGTACGGTTCTATTGTCTCCTCTCTATCGCTCTCCTCACCTGTACGGCTCCATTGTCTCCTCTCTATGGCTCTTCTCACCTGTACGGTTCTATTGTCTCCTCTCTATCTCCTCACCTGTACGGTTCCATTGTCTCCTCTCTATCTCCTCACCTGTACGGCTCCATTGTCTCCTCTCTATGGCTCTTCTCACCTGTACGGTTCTATTGTCTCCTCTCTATCTCCTCACCTGTACGGTTCCATTGTCTCCTCTCTATCTCCTCACCTGTACGGTTCCATTGTCTCCTCTCTATGGCTCTCCTCACCTGTACGGTTCCATTGTCTCCTCTCTATGGCTCTCCTCACCTGTATGGCTCCATTGACTCCTCTCTATCGCTCTCATCACCTGTACGGTTCTATTGTCTCCTCTCTATCGCTCTCCTCACCTGTACGGTTCTATTGTCTCCTCTCTATCGCTCTCCTCACCTGTACGGCTCCATTGTCTCCTCTCTATCGCTCTCCTCACCTGTACGGTTCTATTGTCTCCTCTCTATGGCTCTTCTCACCTGTACGGCTCCATTGTCTCCTCTCTATCGCTCTCCTCACCTGTACGGTTCTATTGTCTCCTCTCTATCGCTCTCCTCACCTGTACGGCTCCATTGTCTCCTCTCTATCGCTCTCCTCACCTGTACGGTTCTATTGTCTCCTCTCTATGGCTCTTCTCACCTGTACGGCTCCATTGTCTCCTCTCTATCTCCTCACCTGTACGGTTCCATTGTCTCCTCTCTATCACTCTCCTCACCTGTACGGTTACATTGTCTCCTCTCTATGGCTCTCCTCACCTGTACGGCTCCATTGTCTCCTCTCTATCGCTCTCATCACCTGTACGGTTCTATTGTCTCCTCTCTATCGCTCTCCTCACCTGTACGGCTCCATTGTCTCCTCTCTATGGCTCTTCTCACCTGTACGGTTCTATTGTCTCCTCTCTATCTCCTCACCTGTACGGTTCCATTGTCTCCTCTCTATCTCCTCACCTGTACGGCTCCATTGTCTCCTCTCTATGGCTCTTCTCACCTGTACGGTTCTATTGTCTCCTCTCTATCTCCTCACCTGTACGGTTCCATTGTCTCCTCTCTATCTCCTCACCTGTACTGTTCCATTGTCTCCTCTCTATGGCTCTCCTCACCTGTACGGTTCCATTGTCTCCTCTCTATGGCTCTCCTCATCTGTACGGTTACATTGTCTCCTCTCTATGGCTCTCCTCACCTGTACGGTTCTATTGTCTCCTCTCTATCGCTCTCATCACCTGTACGGTTCTATTGTCTCCTCTCTATCGCTCTCCTCACCTGTACGGTTCTATTGTCTCCTCTCTATCGCTCTCCTCACCTGTACGGCTCCATTGTCTCCTCTCTATCGCTCTCCTCACCTGTACGGTTCTATTGTCTCCTCTCTATGGCTCTTCTCACCTGTACGGTTCTATTGTCTCCTCTCTATCGCTCTCCTCACCTGTACGGCTCCATTGTCTCCTCTCTATCTCCTCACCTGTACGGTTCCATTGTCTCCTCTCTATCGCTCTCCTCACCTGTACGGTTCCATTGTCTCCTCTCTATGGCTCTCCTCACCTGTACGGTTCCATTGTCTCCTCTCTATCGCTCTCCTCACCTGTACGGCTCCATTGTCTCCTCTCTATCTCCTCACCTGTACGGTTCCATTGTCTCCTCTCTATCGCTCTCCTCACCTGTACGGCTCCATTGTCTCCTCTCTATCTCCTCACCTGTACGGTTCCATTGTCTCCTCTCTATCGCTCTCCTCACCTGTATGGCTCCATTGTCTCCTCTCTATCGCTCTCCTCACCTGTACGGTTCTATTGTCTCCTCTCTATCGCTCTCCTCACCTGTACGGTTCTATTGTCTCCTCTCTATCGCTCTCCTCACCTGTACGGTTCCATTGTCTCCTCTCTATGGCTCTCCTCAACTGTACGGTTACATTGTCTCCTCTCTATGGCTCTCCTCACCTGTACGGCTCCATTGTCTCCTCTCTATGGCTCTCCTCACCTGTACGGCTCCAATGTCTCCTCTCTATCGCTCTCCTCACCTGTACGGCTCCAATGTCTCCTCTCTATCGCTCTCCTCACCTGTACGGCTCGATTGTCTCCTCTCTATCTTCTTACCTGTATGGCTCCATTGTCTCCTCTCTATGGCTCTCCTCACCTGTACGGTTCCATTGTCTGCTCTCTATCTCCTCACCTGTACGGTTCCATTGTCTCCTCTCTATCGCTCTCCTCACCTATATGGCTCCATTGTCTCCTCTCTATGGCTCTCCTCACCTATATGGCTCCATTGTCTCCTCTCTATCGCTCTCCTCACCTGTACGGTTCCATTGTCTCCTCTCTATCGATCTCCTCACCTGTACGGTTCCGTTGTCTCCTCTCTATCTCCTCACCTGTACGGTTCCATTGTCTCCTCTCTATCGCTCTCCTCACCTGTACGGTTCCATTGTCTCCTCTCTATCGCTCTCCTCACCTGTACGGTTCCATTGTCTCCTCTCTATCGCTCTCCTCACCTGTACGGCTCCATTGTCTCCTCTCTATGGCTCTCCTCACCTGTACGGTTCCATTGTCTCCTCTCTATCTCCTCACCTGTACGGTTCCATTGTCTCCTCTCTATCACTCTCCTCACCTGTACGGTTCCATTGTCTCCTCTCTATCACTCTCCTCACCTGTACGGTTCCATTGTCTCCTCTCTATCTCTCTCCTCACCTGTACGGTTCCATTGTCTCCTCTCTATCTCCTCACCTGTACGGTTCCATTGTCTCCTCTCTATCGCTCTCCTCACCTGTACGGTTCCATTGTCTCCTCTCTATCGCTCTCCTCACCTGTACGGTTCCATTGTCTCCTCTCTATGGCTCTCCTCACCTGTACGGTTCCATTGTCTCCTCTCTATCGCTCTCCTCACCTGTATGGCTCTATTGTCTCCTCTCTATCGCTCTCCTCACCTGTACGGTTACATTGTCTCTTCTCTATGGCTCTCCTCACCTTTACGGTTCCATTGTCTCCTCTCTATCACTCTCCTCACCTGTACGGCTCCATTGTCTCCTCTCTATCGCTCTCATCACCTGTACGGTTCCATTGTCTCCTCTCTATTGCTCTCCTCACCTGTATGGTTCCATTGTCTCCTCTCTATCGTTCTCCTCACCTATATGGCTCCATTGTCTCCTCTCTATCGCTCTCCTCACCTGTACGGTTCTATTGTCTCCTCTCTATCGCTCTCCTCACCTGTACGGTTCCGTTGTCTCCTCTCTATCTCCTCACCTGTACGGATCCATTGTCTCCTCTCTATCGCTCTCCTCACCTGTACGGTTCCATTGTCTCCTCTCTATCTCCTCACCTGTACGGCTCCATTGTCTCCTCTCTATCTCCTCACCTGTACGGTTCCATTGTCTCCTCTCTATCGCTCTCCTCACCTGTACGGTTCCATTGTCTCCTCTCTATGGCTCTCCTCACCTGTACGGTTCCATTGTCTCCTCTCTATCGCTCTCCTCACCTGTACGGTTCCATTGTCTCCTCTCTATCGCTCTCCTCACCTGTACGGTTCCATTGTCTCCTCTCTATCGCTCTCCTCACCTGTACGGTTCCATTGTCTCCTCTCTATGGCTCTCCTCACCTGTACGGTTCCATTGTCTCCTCTCTATCACTCTCCTCACCTGTACGGCTCCATTGTCTCCTCTCTATGGCTCTCCTCACCGGTACGGTTCCATTGTCTCCTCTCTATCGCTCTCATCACCTGTACGGTTCTATTGTCTCCTCTCTATCTCCTCACCTGTACGGTTCCATTGTCTCCCCTCTATGGCTCTCCTCACCTGTACGGTTCCATTGTCTCCTCTCTATCGCTCTCCTCACCTGTACGGCTCCATTGTCTCCTCTCTATGGCTCTCCTCACCTGTACGGTTCCATTGTCTCCTCTCTATCGCTCTCATCACCTGTACGGTTCTATTGTCTCCTCTCTATCTCCTCACCTGTACGGTTCCATTGTCTCCTCTCTATGGCTCTCCTCACCTGTACGGTTACATTGTCTCCTCTCTATGGCTCTCCTCACCTGTACGGTTCCATTGTCTCCTCTCTATCGCTCTCCTCACCTGTACGGTTCCATTGTCTCCTCTCTATGGCTCTCCTCACCTGTACGGTTCCATTGTCTCCTCTCTATCGCTTCCCTCACCTGTACGGTTACATTGTCTCCTCTCTATGGCTCTCCTCACCTGTACGGCTCCATTGTCTCCTCTCTATCGCTCTCATCACCTGTACGGTTCTATTGTCTCCTCTCTATCGCTCTCCTCACCTGTACGGCTCCATTGTCTCCTCTCTATGGCTCTTCTCACCTGTACGGTTCTATTGTCTCCTCTCTATCTCCTCACCTGTATGGTTCCATTGTCTCCTCTCTATGGCTCTCCTCACCTGTACGGCTCCATTGTCTCCTCTCTATCTCCTCACCTGTACGGTTCCATTGTCTCCTCTCTATCTCCTCACCTGTACGGTTTCATTGTCTCCTCTCTATCTCCTCACCTGTACCGTTCCATTGTCTCCTCTCTATCGCTCTCATCACCTGTACGGTTCTATTGTCTCCTCTCTATGGCTCTCCTCACCTGTACGGTTACATTGTCTCCTCTCAATGGCTCTCCTCACCTGTATGGCTCCATTGACTCCTCTCTATGGCTCTCCTCACCTGTACGGTTCTATTGTCTCCTCTCTATCGCTCTCCTCACCTGTACGGCTCCATTGTCTCCTCTCTATGGCTCTTCTCACCTGTACGGTTCTATTGTCTCCTCTCTATCGCTCTCCTCACCTGTACGGTTCTATTGTCTCCTCTCTATGGCTCTCCTCACCTGTACGGCTCCATTGTCTCCTCTCTATCTCCTCACCTGTACGGTTCCATTGTCTCCTCTCTATCGCTCTCCTCACCTGTACGGTTACATTGTCTCCTCTCTATGGCTCTCCTCACCTGTACGGCCCCATTGTCTCCTCTCTATCGCTCTCATCACCTGTACGGTTCTATTGTCTCCTCTCTATCGCTCTCCTCACCTGTACGGCTCCGTTGTCTCCTCTCTATGGCTCTTCTCATCTGTACGGTTCTATTTTCTCCTCTCTATCGCTCTCCTCACCTGTACGGTTACATTGTCTCCTCTCTATGGCTCTCCTCACCTGTACGGCTCCATTGTCTCCTCTCTATCGCTCTCATCACCTGTACGGTTCTATTGTCTCCTCTCTATCGCTCTCCTCACCTGTACGGCTCCATTGTCTCCTCTCTATGGCTCTTCTCACCTGTACGGTTCTATTGTCTCCTCTCTATCTCCTCACCTGTATGGTTCCATTGTCTCCTCTCTATGGCTCTCCTCACCTGTACGGCTCCATTGTCTCCTCTCTATCTCCTCACCTGTACGGTTCCATTGTCTCCTCTCTATCTCCTCACCTGTACGGTTTCATTGTCTCCTCTCTATCTCCTCACCTGTACCGTTCCATTGTCTCCTCTCTATCGCTCTCATCACCTGTACGGTTCTATTGTCTCCTCTCTATGGCTCTCCTCACCTGTACGGTTACATTGTCTCCTCTCAATGGCTCTCCTCACCTGTATGGCTCCATTGACTCCTCTCTATGGCTCTCCTCACCTGTACGGTTCTATTGTCTCCTCTCTATCGCTCTCCTCACCTGTACGGCTCCATTGTCTCCTCTCTATGGCTCTTCTCACCTGTACGGTTCTATTGTCTCCTCTCTATCGCTCTCCTCACCTGTACGGTTCTATTGTCTCCTCTCTATGGCTCTCCTCACCTGTACGGCTCCATTGTCTCCTCTCTATCTCCTCACCTGTACGGTTCCATTGTCTCCTCTCTATGGCTCTCCTCACCTGTACGGTTACATTGTCTCCTCTCTATGGCTCTCCTCACCTGTACGGCCCCATTGTCTCCTCTCTATCGCTCTCATCACCTGTACGGTTCTATTGTCTCCTCTCTATCGCTCTCCTCACCTGTACGGCTCCGTTGTCTCCTCTCTATGGCTCTTCTCAACTGTACGGTTCTATTTTCTCCTCTCTATCGCTCTCCTCACCTGTACGGCTCCGTTGTCTCCTCTCTATCGCTCTCCTCACCTGTACGGCTCCATTGTCTCCTCTCTATGGCTCTCCTCACCGGTACGGTTCCATTGTCTCCTCTCTATGGCTCTCCTCACCTGTACGGTTCCATTGTCTCCTCTCTATCGCTCTCATCACCTGTACGGTTCTATTGTCTCCTCTCTATCTCCTCACCTGTACGGTTCCATTGTCTCCCCTCTATGGCTCTCCTCACCTGTACGGTTCCATTGTCTCCTCTCTATCGCTCTCCTCACCTGTACGGTTCCATTGTCTCCTCTCTATCGCTCTCATCACCTGTACGGTTCTATTGTCTCCTCTCTATCTCCTCACCTGTACGGTTCCATTGTCTCCTCTCTATGGCTCTCCTCACCTGTACGGTTCCATTGTCTCCTCTCTATCGCTCTCCTCACCTGTACCGTTCCATTGTCTCCTCTCTATCGCTTCCCTCACCTGTACGGTTCTATTGTCTCCTCTCTATTGCTCTCCTCACCTGTACGGTTCCATTGTCTCCTCTCTATCGCTCTCATCACCTGTACGGTTCTATTGTCTCCTCTCTATCTCCTCACCTGTACGGTTACATTGTCTCCTCTCTATGGCTCTCCTCACCTGTACGGTTCCATTGTCTCCTCTCTATCGCTCTCCTCACCTGTACCGTTCCATTGTCTCCTCTCTATCGCTTCCCTCACCTGTACGGTTCTATTGTCTCCTCTCTATTGCTCTCCTCACCTGTACGGTTCCATTGTCTCCTCTCTATCGCTCTCCTCACCTGTACGGTTACATTGTCTCCTCTCTATGGCTCTCCTCACCTGTACGGCTCCATTGTCTCCTCTCTATCTCCTCACCTGTACGGTTCCATTGTCTCCTCTCTATCACTCTCCTCACCTGTACGGTTACATTGTCTCCTCTCTATGGCTCTCCTCACCTGTACGGCTCCATTGTCTCCTCTCTATCGCTCTCATCACCTGTACGGTTCTATTGTCTCCTCTCTATCGCTCTCCTCACCTGTACGGCTCCATTGTCTCCTCTCTATGGCTCTTCTCACCTGTACGGTTCTATTGTCTCCTCTCTATCTCCTCACCTGTACGGTTCCATTGTCTCCTCTCTATCTCCTCACCTGTACGGCTCCATTGTCTCCTCTCTATGGCTCTTCTCACCTGTACGGTTCTATTGTCTCCTCTCTATCTCCTCACCTGTACGGTTCCATTGTCTCCTCTCTATCTCCTCACTTGTACGGTTCCATTGTCTCCTCTCTATCGCTCTCCTCACCTGTACGGCTCCATTGTCTCCTCTCTATGGCTCTTCTCACCTGTACGGTTCTATTGTCTCCTCTCTATCTCCTCACCTGTACGGTTCCATTGTCTCCTCTCTATCTCCTCACCTGTACGGTTCCATTGTCTCCTCTCTATCGCTCTCCTCACCTGTACGGCTCCATTGTCTCCTCTCTATGGCTCTCCTCACCTGTACGGTTCCATTGTCTCCTCTCTATCGCTCTCCTCACCTGTACGGTTCCATTGTCTCCTCTCTATGGCTCTCCTCACCTGTACGGCTCCATTGTCTCCTCTCTATCTCCTCACCTGTACGGTTCCATTGTCTCCTCTCTATCTCCTCACCTGTACGGTTTCATTGTCTCCTCTCTATCTCCTCACCTGTACCGTTCCATTGTCTCCTCTCTATCGCTCTCATCACCTGTACGGTTCTATTGTCTCCTCTCTATGGCTCTCCTCACCTGTACGGTTACATTGTCTCCTCTCAATGGCTCTCCTCACCTGTATGGCTCCATTGACTCCTCTCTATGGCTCTCCTCACCTGTACGGTTCTATTGTCTCCTCTCTATCGCTCTCCTCACCTGTACGGCTCCATTGTCTCCTCTCTATGGCTCTTCTCACCTGTACGGTTCTATTGTCTCCTCTCTATCGCTCTCCTCACCTGTACGGTTCTATTGTCTCCTCTCTATGGCTCTCCTCACCTGTACGGCTCCATTGTCTCCTCTCTATCTCCTCACCTGTACGGTTCCATTGTCTCCTCTCTATCGCTCTCCTCACCTGTACGGTTACATTGTCTCCTCTCTATGGCTCTCCTCACCTGTACGGCCCCATTGTCTCCTCTCTATCGCTCTCATCACCTGTACGGTTCTATTGTCTCCTCTCTATCGCTCTCCTCACCTGTACGGCTCCGTTGTCTCCTCTCTATGGCTCTTCTCATCTGTACGGTTCTATTTTCTCCTCTCTATCGCTCTCCTCACCTGTACGGTTACATTGTCTCCTCTCTATGGCTCTCCTCACCTGTACGGCTCCATTGTCTCCTCTCTATCGCTCTCATCACCTGTACGGTTCTATTGTCTCCTCTCTATCGCTCTCCTCACCTGTACGGCTCCATTGTCTCCTCTCTATGGCTCTTCTCACCTGTACGGTTCTATTGTCTCCTCTCTATCTCCTCACCTGTATGGTTCCATTGTCTCCTCTCTATGGCTCTCCTCACCTGTACGGCTCCATTGTCTCCTCTCTATCTCCTCACCTGTACGGTTCCATTGTCTCCTCTCTATCTCCTCACCTGTACGGTTTCATTGTCTCCTCTCTATCTCCTCACCTGTACCGTTCCATTGTCTCCTCTCTATCGCTCTCATCACCTGTACGGTTCTATTGTCTCCTCTCTATGGCTCTCCTCACCTGTACGGTTACATTGTCTCCTCTCAATGGCTCTCCTCACCTGTATGGCTCCATTGACTCCTCTCTATGGCTCTCCTCACCTGTACGGTTCTATTGTCTCCTCTCTATCGCTCTCCTCACCTGTACGGCTCCATTGTCTCCTCTCTATGGCTCTTCTCACCTGTACGGTTCTATTTTCTCCTCTCTATCGCTCTCCTCACCTGTACGGTTCTATTGTCTCCTCTCTATGGCTCTCCTCACCTGTACGGCTCCATTGTCTCCTCTCTATCTCCTCACCTGTACGGTTCCATTGTCTCCTCTCTATGGCTCTCCTCACCTGTACGGTTACATTGTCTCCTCTCTATGGCTCTCCTCACCTGTACGGCCCCATTGTCTCCTCTCTATCGCTCTCATCACCTGTACGGTTCTATTGTCTCCTCTCTATCGCTCTCCTCACCTGTACGGCTCCGTTGTCTCCTCTCTATGGCTCTTCTCATCTGTACGGTTCTATTTTCTCCTCTCTATCGCTCTCCTCACCTGTACGGCTCCGTTGTCTCCTCTCTATCGCTCTCCTCACCTGTACGGCTCCATTGTCTCCTCTCTATGGCTCTCCTCACCGGTACGGTTCCATTGTCTCCTCTCTATGGCTCTCCTCACCTGTACGGTTCCATTGTCTCCTCTCTATCGCTCTCATCACCTGTACGGTTCTATTGTCTCCTCTCTATCTCCTCACCTGTACGGTTCCATTGTCTCCCCTCTATGGCTCTCCTCACCTGTACGGTTCCATTGTCTCCTCTCTATCGCTCTCCTCACCTGTACGGTTCCATTGTCTCCTCTCTATCGCTCTCATCACCTGTACGGTTCTATTGTCTCCTCTCTATCTCCTCACCTGTACGGTTCCATTGTCTCCTCTCTATGGCTCTCCTCACCTGTACGGTTCCATTGTCTCCTCTCTATCGCTCTCCTCACCTGTATCGTTCCATTGTCTCCTCTCTATCGCTTCCCTCACCTGTACGGTTCTATTGTCTCCTCTCTATTGCTCTCCTCACCTGTACGGTTCCATTGTCTCCTCTCTATCGCTCTCATCACCTGTACGGTTCTATTGTCTCCTCTCTATCTCCTCACCTGTACGGTTACATTGTCTCCTCTCTATGGCTCTCCTCACCTGTACGGTTCCATTGTCTCCTCTCTATCGCTCTCCTCACCTGTACCGTTCCATTGTCTCCTCTCTATCGCTTCCCTCACCTGTACGGTTCTATTGTCTCCTCTCTATTGCTCTCCTCACCTGTACGGTTCCATTGTCTCCTCTCTATCGCTCTCCTCACCTGTACGGTTACATTGTCTCCTCTCTATGGCTCTCCTCACCTGTACGGCTCCATTGTCTCCTCTCTATCTCCTCACCTGTACGGTTCCATTGTCTCCTCTCTATCACTCTCCTCACCTGTACGGTTACATTGTCTCCTCTCTATGGCTCTCCTCACCTGTACGGCTCCATTGTCTCCTCTCTATCGCTCTCATCACCTGTACGGTTCTATTGTCTCCTCTCTATCGCTCTCCTCACCTGTACGGCTCCATTGTCTCCTCTCTATGGCTCTTCTCACCTGTACGGTTCTATTGTCTCCTCTCTATCTCCTCACCTGTACGGTTCCATTGTCTCCTCTCTATCTCCTCACCTGTACGGCTCCATTGTCTCCTCTCTATGGCTCTTCTCACCTGTACGGTTCTATTGTCTCCTCTCTATCTCCTCACCTGTACGGTTCCATTGTCTCCTCTCTATCTCCTCACCTGTACGGTTCCATTGTCTCCTCTCTATGGCTCTCCTCACCTGTACGGT
Source organism: Lithobates sylvaticus (assembly GCA_028564925.1). Taxonomy (NCBI): domain Eukaryota; kingdom Metazoa; phylum Chordata; class Amphibia; order Anura; family Ranidae; genus Lithobates; species Lithobates sylvaticus. The sequence goes on along the minus strand of CM053032.1, from coordinate 457,254 downwards.
TCCATTGTCTCCTCTCTATGGCTCTCCTCATCTGTACGGTTACATTGTCTCCTCTCTATGGCTCTCCTCACCTGTATGGCTCCATTGACTCCTCTCTATCGCTCTCATCACCTGTACGGTTCTATTGTCTCCTCTCTATCGCTCTCCTCACCTGTACGGTTCTATTGTCTCCTCTCTATCGCTCTCCTCACCTGTACGGCTCCATTGTCTCCTCTCTATCGCTCTCCTCACCTGTACGGTTCTATTGTCTCCTCTCTATGGCTCTTCTCACCTGTACGGCTCCATTGTCTCCTCTCTATCGCTCTCCTCACCTGTACGGTTCTATTGTCTCCTCTCTATCGCTCTCCTCACCTGTACGGCTCCATTGTCTCCTCTCTATCGCTCTCCTCACCTGTACGGTTCTATTGTCTCCTCTCTATGGCTCTTCTCACCTGTACGGCTCCATTGTCTCCTCTCTATCTCCTCACCTGTACGGTTCCATTGTCTCCTCTCTATCACTCTCCTCACCTGTACGGTTACATTGTCTCCTCTCTATGGCTCTCCTCACCTGTACGGTTCCATTGTCTCCTCTCTATCACTCTCCTCACCTGTACGGCTCCATTGTCTCCTCTCTATCGCTCTCATCACCTGTACGGTTCTATTGTCTCCTCTCTATCGCTCTCCTCACCTGTACGGCTCCATTGTCTCCTCTCTATGGCTCTTCTCACCTGTACGGTTCTATTGTCTCCTCTCTATCTCCTCACCTGTACGGTTCCATTGTCTCCTCTCTATCTCCTCACCTGTACGGCTCCATTGTCTCCTCTCTATGGCTCTTCTCACCTGTACGGTTCTATTGTCTCCTCTCTATCTCCTCACCTGTACGGTTCCATTGTCTCCTCTCTATCTCCTCACCTGTACTGTTCCATTGTCTCCTCTCTATGGCTCTCCTCACCTGTACGGTTCCATTGTCTCCTCTCTATGGCTCTCCTCATCTGTACGGTTACATTGTCTCCTCTCTATGGCTCTCCTCACCTGTATGGCTCCATTGACTCCTCTCTATCGCTCTCATCACCTGTACGGTTCTATTGTCTCCTCTCTATCGCTCTCCTCACCTGTACGGTTCTATTGTCTCCTCTCTATCGCTCTCCTCACCTGTACGGCTCCATTGTCTCCTCTCTATCGCTCTCCTCACCTGTACGGTTCTATTGTCTCCTCTCTATGGCTCTTCTCACCTGTACGGTTCTATTGTCTCCTCTCTATCGCTCTCCTCACCTGTACGGCTCCATTGTCTCCTCTCTATCTCCTCACCTGTACGGTTCCATTGTCTCCTCTCTATCGCTCTCCTCACCTGTACGGTTCCATTGTCTCCTCTCTATGGCTCTCCTCACCTGTACGGTTCCATTGTCTCCTCTCTATCGCTCTCCTCACCTGTACGGCTCCATTGTCTCCTCTCTATCTCCTCACCTGTACAGTTCCATTGTCTCCACTCTATGGCTCTCCTCACCTGTACGGTTCTATTGTCTCCTCTCTATGGCTCTTCTCACCTGTACGGTTCTATTGTCTCCTCTCTATCGCTCTCCTCACCTGTACGGCTCCATTGTCTCCTCTCTATCTCCTCACCTGTACGGTTCCATTGTCTCCTCTCTATTGCTCTCCTCACCTGTACGGTTCCATTGTCTCCTCTCTATGGCTCTCCTCACCTGTACGGTTCCATTGTCTCCTCTCTATCGCTCTCCTCACCTGTACGGTTCCATTGTCTCCTCTCTATCGCTCTCCTCACCTGTACGGTTCCATTGTCTCCTCTCTATGGCTCTCCTCACCTGTACGGTTCCATTGTCTCCTCTCTATCGCTCTCCTCACCTGTACGGTTCCATTGTCTCCTCTCTATCGCTCTCCTCACCTGTACGGTTCCATTGTCTCCTCTCTATCGCTCTCCTCACCTGTACGGTTCCATTGTCTCCTCTCTATGGCTCTCCTCACCTGTACGGTTCCATTGTCTCCTCTCTATGGCTCTCCTCACCTGTACGGTTCCATTGTCTCCTCTCTATCGCTCTCCCCACCTGTACGGCTCCATTGTCTCCTCTCTATCGCTCTCATCACCTGTACGGTTCCATTGTCTCCTCTCTATTGCTCTCCTCACCTGTACGGTTCCATTGTCTCCTCTCTATGGCTCTCCTCACCTGTACGGTTCCATTGTCTCCTCTCTATCGCTCTCCTCACCTGTACGGTTCCATTGTCTCCTCTCTATGGCTCTCCTCACCTGTACGGCTCCATTGTCTCCTCTCTATCGCTCTCATCACCTGTACGGCTCCATTGTCTCCTCTCTATCGCTCTCATCACCTGTACGGTTCTATTGTCTCCTCTCTATCGCTCTCCTCACCTGTACGGCTCCATTGTCTCCTCTCTATGGCTCTTCTCACCTGTACGGTTCTATTGTCTCCTCTCTATCTCCTCACCTGTACGGTTCCATTGTCTCCTCTCTATCTCCTCACCTGTACGGCTCCATTGTCTCCTCTCTATGGCTCTTCTCACCTGTACGGTTCTATTGTCTCCTCTCTATCTCCTCACCTGTACGGTTCCATTGTCTCCTCTCTATGGCTCTCCTCACCTGTACGGTTCCATTGTCTCCTCTCTATGGCTCTCCTCACCTGTACGGCTCCATTGTCTCCTCTCTATGGCTCTCCTCATCTGTACGGTTACATTGTCTCCTCTCTATGGCTCTCCTCACCTGTATGGCTCCATTGACTCCTCTCTATCGCTCTCATCACCTGTACGGTTCTATTGTCTCCTCTCTATCGCTCTCCTCACCTGTACGGTTCTATTGTCTCCTCTCTATCGCTCTCCTCACCTGTACGGTTCTATTGTCTCCTCTCTATGGCTCTTCTCACCTGTACGGTTCTATTGTCTCCTCTCTATCGCTCTCCTCACCTGTACGGCTCCATTGTCTCCTCTCTATCTCCTCACCTGTACGGTTCCATTGTCTCCTCTCTATCGCTCTCCTCACCTGTACGGTTCCATTGTCTCCTCTCTATGGCTCTCCTCACCTGTACGGTTCCATTGTCTCCTCTCTATCGCTCTCCTCACCTGTACGGCTCCATTGTCTCCTCTCTATCTCCTCACCTGTACGGTTCCATTGTCTCCACTCTATGGCTCTCCTCACCTGTACGGTTCTATTGTCTCCTCTCTATGGCTCTTCTCACCTGTACGGTTCTATTGTCTCCTCTCTATCGCTCTCCTCACCTGTACGGCTCCATTGTCTCCTCTCTATCTCCTCACCTGTACGGTTCCATTGTCTCCTCTCTATCTCCTCACCTGTACAGCTCCATTGTCTCCTCTCTATGGCTCTCCTCACCTGTACGGTTCCATTGTCTCCTCTCTATCGCTCTCCTCACCTGTACGGTTCCATTGTCTCCTCTCTATGGCTCTCCTCACCTGTACGGTTCCATTGTCTCCTCTCTATCGCTCTCCTCACCTGTACGGTTCCATTGTCTCCTCTCTATCGCTCTCCTCACCTGTACGGTTCCATTGTCTCCTCTCTATGGCTCTCCTCACCTGTATGGTTCCATTGTCTCCTCTCTATCGATCTCCTCACCTGTATGGTTCCATTGTCTCCTCTCTATCGCTCTCCTCACCTGTATGGTTCCATTGTCTCCTCTCTATCGCTCTCCTCACCTGTACGGTTCCATTGTCTCCTCTCTATCGCTCTCCTCACCTGTACGGTTCCATTGTCTCCTCTCTATCGCTCTCCTCACCTGTACGGTTCCATTGTCTCCTCTCTATGGCTCTCCTCACCTGTACGGTTCCATTGTCTCCTCTCTATCGCTCTCCTCACCTGTACGGTTCCATTGTCTCCTCTCTATGGCTCTCCTCACCTGTACGGTTCCATTGTCTCCTCTCTATGGCTCTCCTCACCTGTACGGTTCCATTGTCTCCTCTCTATCGCTCTCCCCACCTGTACGGCTCCATTGTCTCCTCTCTATCGCTCTTATCACCTGTACGGTTCCATTGTCTCCTCTCTATTGCTCTCCTCACCTGTACGGTTCCATTGTCTCCTCTCTATCGCTCTCCTCACCTGTACGGTTCCATTGTCTCCTCTCTATCGCTCTCCTCACCTGTACGGTTCCATTGTCTCCTCTCTATCGCTCTCCTCACCTGTACGGTTCCATTGTCTCCTCTCTATCGCTCTCCTCACCTGTACGGTTCCATTGTCTCCTCTCTATGGCTCTCCTCACCTGTACGGTTCCATTGTCTCCTCTCTATCTCCTCACCTGTACGGCTCCATTGTCTCCTCTCTATCGCTCTCCCCACCTGTACGGCTCCACTGTCTCCTCTCTATCGCTCTCCTCACCTATATGGCTCCATTGTCTCCTCTCTATCGCTCTCCTCACCTATATGGCTCCATTGTCTCCTCTCTATCGCTCTCCTCACCTGTACGGTTCCATTGTCTCCTCTCTATCGCTCTCCTCACCTGTACGGTTCCATTGTCTCCTCTCTATCGCTCTCCTCACCTGTACGGTTCCATTGTCTCCTCTCTATCGCTCTCCTCACCTGTACGGTTCCATTGTCTCCTCTCTATCTCCTCACCTGTACGGTTCCATTGTCTCCTCTCTATCGCTCTCCTCACCTATATGGCTCCATTGTCTCCTCTCTATCGCTCTCCTCACCTGTACGGTTCCATTGTCTCCTCTCTATCGCTCTCCTCACCTGTACGGTTCCATTGTCTCCTCTCTATCTCCTCACCTGTACGGTTCCATTGTCTCCTCTCTATCGCTCTCCTCACCTGTACGGTTCCATTGTCTCCTCTCTATCGCTCTCCTCACCTGTACGGTTCCATTGTCTCCTCTCTATCTCCTCACCTGTACGGTTCCATTGTCTCCTCTCTATCTCCTCACCTGTACGGTTCCATTGTCTCCTGTCTATCGCTCTCCTCACCTGTACGGCTCCATTGTCTCCTCTCTATGGCTCTCCTCACCTGTACGGTTCCATTGTCTCCTCTCTATGGCTCTCCTCACCTGTACGGTTCCATTGTCTCCTCTCTATGGCTCTCCTCACCTGTACGGTTCTATTGTCTCCTTTCTATCGCTCTCCTCACCTGTACGGTTCCATTGTCTCCTCTCTATCGCTCTCCTCACCTGTACGGTTCCATTGTCTCCTCTCTATGGCTCTCCTCACCTGTACGGTTCCATTGTCTCCTCTCTATCGCTCTCCTCACCTGTACGGCTCCATTGTCTCCTCTCTATCGCTCTCCTCACCTGTACGGTTCCATTGTCTCCTCTCTATGGCTCTCCTCACCTGTACGGTTCCATTGTCTCCTCTCTATCGCTCTCCTCACCGGTACGGTTCCATTGTCTCCTCTCTATTGCTCTCCTCACCTGTACGGTTCCATTGTCTCCTCTCCATGGCTCTCCTCACCTGTACGGCTTCATTGTCTCCTCTCTATCGCTCTCCTCACCTGTACGGCTCCATTGTCTCCTCTCTATCGTTCTCCTCACCTGTACCGTTCCATTGTCTCCTCTCTATCGCTCTCCTCACCTGTACGGTTCCATTGTCTCCTCTCTATGGCTCTCCTCACCTGTACGGTTCCATTGTCTCCTCTCTATGGCTCTCCTCACCTGACCTGTACGGTTCCATTGTCTCCTCTCTATGGCTCTCCTCACCTGTACGGTTCCATTGTCTCCTCTCTATCGCTCTCCTCACCTGTACGGCTCCATTGTCTCCTCTCTATCGTTCTCCTCACCTGTACCGTTCCATTGTCTCCTCTCTATCGCTCTCCTCACCTGTACGGCTCCATTGTCTCCTCTCTATCGTTCTCCTCACCTGTACGGCTCCATTATCTCCTCTCTATCGCTCTCCTCACCTGTACGTTTTGTGATTCGCACACCTCATGTCATCCACTTACAGTTGAGTTTCAGGTGACGGAACGCATTGCTGACATCTTGGCCTCTGAATCGAATCGCGTCGCTCGGCGTGCGAAGCGCGTTCTGGTGAAGTCTTTCGGGCAGAGAAGAGGAACGTGTGAAGACAGATGGACGGGGAGATTCTTTCTAATGTCTAAATAAACCATTTTGTTTGTGTAAACTTGAAGCGCCATCAATCACGGGCGGCGAGGAGCGCCATAAATCTGCAGCCTTCTAATGATGAACACATGGAGTGGCGCGGACGCGGCGCGCTCCGAGTCGTCACATTCCGCAGACTTACACGTCTCGGGGGAAGTCAGATGATCTCATAAATCCAATTGCACTTTATTGATTTTTAAATCTTATTTCTTGAGGGGATTATGTCATAAAACAAAACGCAGGCGGCACAATTGGGACCTCGGCATATGTTGTGCCGTAATTCTCCCGCCGCCGCCGCCGCCGCCGCGTTCCTCCATCGTAATCACAAATGACAATTGGCGGTTTTGACGCTTTCTAATATTTTTTTAATGCTTATAATTAGATGGAGGGTTATATATAGACAATAAAAAATATCGTCTCCCCGGGGCCACAATGTGGGAATGGGCCCTCCGAGGGGGGAGGGGAATGTACAATTCTTTGTCTCCATTTATTCAGCTCTGTTTTATATTTTTATTATGGATTCAGAATTAATGAAGCGCATCGCGATCCCTTCACCATCACTTTGTGATCCATTCACCATCACTGTGCGATCCATTCACCATCACTGTGTGATCCATTCACCATCACTTTGTGATCCATTCACCATCACTGTGTGATCCATTCACCATCACTGTGTGATCCATTCACCATCACTGTGCGATCCATTCACCATCACTGTGTGATCCATTCACCATCACTGTCTGATCCATTCACCATCACTGTGCGATCCATTCACCATCACTGTGTGATCCATTCACCATCACTGTGCGATCCATTCACCATCTGATCCATTCACCATCACTGTGTGATCCATCACAATCGATTCATTAATTCTCCCGCTCTACAAGACTCTGGTCCGGCCGCACCTGGAGTATGCTGTCCAGTTCTGGGCACCAGTCCTCAGGAAGGATGTACTGGAAATGGAGCGACTACAAAGAAGGGCAACAAAGCTAATAAAGGGTCTGGAGGATATTAGTTATGAGGAAAGGTTGTGAGCTCTGAACTTATTCTCTCTGGAGAAGAGACGCTGGAGAGGGGATATGATTTCATTATATAAATACCGGACTGGTGACCCCACAATATATAAATACCGGACTGGTGACCCCCCAATATATAAATACCGGACTGGTGACCCCCCAATATATAAATACCGGACTGGTGACCCCACAATATACAAATACCGGACTGGTGACCCCACAATATACAAATACCAGACTGGTGACCCCACAATATACAAATACCAGACTGGTGACCCCACAATATACAAATACCAGACTGGTGACCCCACAATATACAAATACCGGACAGCGGGGGGCATCGATCGTTCCAAGAAACTATTAGATAATCACCTGAATGACCGCAACATACAGAGATATACAATGTAATACTGACATATAATCACACACAGAGGAGGGACTTGTGTCTTTTGACCTTCTATGCAACTCACTTAACAAAGAGAGAGACACAAACTTGTGTATTCTGTGCACCAGACAAGCTTCCAGCCATCTGTAAGGTGGAATTACCCCTCCCCCACCCAGTCTGCAGGAGGACCCCCATATCCCCTCCCCCACCCAGTCTGCAGGAGGACCCCCATATTCCCTCTCCACCCAGTGTGCAGGAGGACCCCCATATCCCCTCCCCCACCCAGTCTGCAGGAGGACCCCCATATCCCCTCCCCCACCCAGTCTGCAGGAGGACCCCCATATCCCCTCTCCCACCCAGTCTGCAGGAGGACCCCCATATTCCCTCTCCCACCCAGTCTGCAGGAGGACCCCCATATCCCCTCTCCCACCCAGTCTGCAGGAGGACCCCCATATTCCCTCTCCCACCCAGTCTGCAGGAGGACCCCCATATCCCCTCACCCACCCATAAACGTAATTTTGGAACTTTTAGGCAATTATCTTGGTGTCTATGTATATCGGGCCATTATTTATGGTTATTGTATCTGACTTATTACAGTAGATGACACAAGTCCATCGAGTCCACCCTCTGTGTGATTTTATGTCAGTGTTACTTTGTGTACATTTTTGTAATAAATATTTATTTTCGATCGCTCAGTCTTTATCTCAATCGATTTCATGTTTTCTTAAAGAATTCTGCTTGGCTAAAATTAATTAAGTCAGTTAAATGAGATGACTGAATGTCTTTGGGGTTTAAAAGCAAAAATCCAAAAAGAGTTTTTAGGTTAGTTTGACAAATTCTGGTTTATTGGGTCACCTAAAGATTTGGGATGAACTAAGAATTCCGACTTAACCAGGGCCTGAAAACGTCTCTAGATTAAATTGGGGTCTCTGGGTCATCTATGATGATATCCTTTTGAAGTAGGGTCTCTGGATGGATTGGGGTCTCTGGATGGATTGGGGTCTCTGGAAGGATTGGGGTCTCTGGATTGATTGGGGTCTCTGGAAGGATTGGGGTCTCTGGATGAATTGGGATCTCTGGAAGGATTGGGGTCTCTGGAAGGATTGGTGTCTCTGGATGGATTGGGGTCTCTGGATGGATTGGGGTCTCTGGAAGGATTGGGGTCTCTGGATGGATTGGGGTCTCTGGATGGATTGGGGTCTCTGGATGGATTGGGGTCTCTGGAAGGATTGGGGTCTCTGGATGGATTGGGATCTCTGGAAGGATTGGGGTCTCGGGAAGGATTGGGGTCTCTGGATGGATTGGGGTCTCTGGAAGGATTGGGGTCTCTGGATGGATTGGGGTCTCTGGAAGGATTGGGGTCTCTGGATGGATTGGGATCTCTGGAAGGATTGGGGTCTCGGGAAGGATTGGGGTCTCTGGATGGATTGGGGTCTCTGGATGGATTGGGGTCTCTGGAAGGATTGGGGTCTCGGGAAGGATTGGGGTCTCTGGATGGATTGGGATCTCTGGAAGGATTGGGGTCTCTGGATGGATTGGGGTCTCTGGATGGATTGGGGTCTCTGGAAGGATTGGGGTCTCTGGATGGATTGGGATCTCTGGAAGGATTGGGGTCTCGGGAAGGATTGGGGTCTCTGGATGGATTGGGGTCTCTGGATGGATTGGGGTCTCTGGAAGGATTGGGGCCTCTGGATGGATTGGGGTCTCTGGATGGATTGGGGTCTCTGGATGGATTGGGGTCTCGGGAAGGATTGGGGTCTCTGGATGGATTGGGATCTCTGGAAGGATTGGGGTCTCTGGATGGATTGGGGTCTCTGGAAGGATTGGGGTCTCTGGATGGATTGGGATCTCTGGAAGGATTGGGGTCTCTGGATGGATTGGGGTCTCTGGAAGGATTGGGGTCTCTGGAAGGATTGGGGTCTCTGGATGGATTGGGGTCTCTGGATGGATTGGGGTCTCTGGATGGATTGGGGTCTCTGGATGGATTGGGGTCTCTGGAAGGATTGGGGTCTCTGGATGGATTGGGGTCTCTGGAAGGATTGGGGTCTCTGGATGGATTAGGGTCTCTGGATGGATTGGGGTCTCTGGAAGGATTGGGGTATCTGGATGGATTGGGGTCTCGGGAAGGATTGGGGTCTCTGGATGGATTGGGGTCTCTGGATGGATTGGGGTCTCTGGAAGGATTGGGGTCTCTGGATGGATTGGGGTCTCTGGATGGATTGGGGTCTCTGGAAGGATTGGGGTCTCTGGATGGATTGGGGTCTCTGGATGGATTGGGGTCTCTGGAAGGATTGGGGTCTCTGGATGGATTGGGGTCTCTGGAAGGATTGGGGTCTCTGGATGGATTGGGGTCTCTGGAAGGATTGGGGTCTCTGGATAGATTGGGGTCTCTCGATGGATTGGGGTCTCTGGAAGGATTGGGGTCTCGGGAAGGATTGGGGTCTCTGGATGGATTGGGGTCTCTGGATCACCTCGGAGGATATCCTTTTGAAGTAGGGTCTCTGGAAGGATTGGGGTCTCTGGATGGATTGGGGTCTCTGGATGGATTGGGGTCTCTGGATGGATTGGGGTCTCTGGAAGGATTGGGGTCTCTGGATGGATTGGGGTCTCTGGAAGGATTGGGGTCTCTGGATGGATTGGGGTCTCTGGATGGATTGGGGTCTCGGGAAGGATTGGTGTCTCTGGAAGGATTGGGGTCTCTGGAAGGATTGGGGTCTCTGGATGGATTGGGGTCTCTGGATGGATTGGGGTCTCTGGAAGGATTGGGGTCTCTGGATGGATTGGGGTCTCTGGAAGGATTGGGGTCTCTGGATGGATTGGGGTCTCTGGATGGATTGGGGTCTCGGGAAGGATTGGTGTCTCTGGAAGGATTGGGGTCTCTGGAAGGATTGGGGTCTCTGGATGGATTGGGGTCTCTGGAAGGATTGGGGTCTCTGGATGGATTGGGGTCTCTTGAAGGATTGGGGTCTCTGGATGGATTGGGGTCTCTGGATCACCTCGGAGGATATCCTTTTGAAGTAGGGTCTCTGGATGGATTGGGGTCTCTGGATGGATTGGGGTCTCTGGATCACCTCGGAGGATATCCTTTTGAAGTAGGGTCTCTGGAAGGATTGGGGTCTCTGGATGGATTGGGGTCTCTGGAAGGATTGGGGTCTCTGGATGGATTGGGGTCTCGGGAAGGATTGGGGTCTCTGGAAGGATTGGGGTCTCGGGAAGGATTGGTGTCTCTGGAAGGATTGGGGTCTCTGGAAGGATTGGGGTCTCTGGATGGATTGGGGTCTCTGGAAGGATTGGGGTCTCTGGATGGATTGGGGTCTCTGGAAGGATTGGGGTCTCTGGATGGATTGGGGTCTCTGGATGGATTGGGGTCTCTGGATGGATTGAGGTGTCTGGAAGGATTGGGGTCTCTGGATGGATTGAGGTGTCTGGATGGATTGGGGTCTCTGGATGGATTGAGGTCTCTGGATGGATTGGGGTCTCTGGAAGGATTGGGGTCTCTGGAAGGATTGGGGTCTCTGGATGGATTGGGGTCTCTGGATGGATTGGGGTCTCGGGAAGGATTGGTGTCTCTGGAAGGATTGGGGTCTCTGGAAGGATTGGGGTCTCTGGATGGATTGGGGTCTCTGGATGGATTGGGGTCTCTGGATGGATTGAGGTCTCTGGAAGGATTGGGGTCTCTGGATGGATTGAGGTGTCTGGATGGATTGGGGTCTCTGGATGGATTGAGGTCTCTGGATGGATTGGGGTCTCTGGAAGGATTGGGGTCTCTGGAAGGATTGGGGTCTCTGGATGGATTGGGGTCTCTGGATGGATTGGGGTCTCTGGAAGGATTGGTGTCTCTGGAAGGATTGGGGTCTCTGGAAGGATTGGGGTCTCTGGAAGGATTGGGGTCTCTGGATGGATTGGGGTCTCTGGATGGATTGAGGTGTCTGGAAGGTTTGGGGTCTCTGGATGGATTGAGGTGTCTGGATGGATTGGGGTCTCTGGATGGATTGGGGTCTCTGGAAGGATTGGGGTCTCTGGATGGATTGGGGTCTCTGGAAGGATTGGGGTCTCTGGATGGATTGGGGTCTCTGGAAGGATTGGGGTCTCTGGATGGATTTGGGTCTCTGGAAGGATTGGGGGGTCCAGCTAGGATTGGGAGTCCGGCTAGGATTGGGGGGTTTGGCTAGGATTGCTGGGTCCGGCTAGGATTGGGGTACGGCTAGGATTGGGGGGTCCACCTAGGATTGGGGTCTGGCTAGGATTGGGGGTACGGCTAGGATTGGGGTCTGGGTAGGATTGGGGGGTTTGGCTAGGATTGGGGGGTACGGCTAGGATTGGGGGTTCGGCTAGGATTGGGGGGTCCAGCTAGGATTGGGGTTCGGCTAGGATTGGGGTTCCGGCTAGGATTGGGGTCCGGCTAGGATTGGGGTCCAGCTAGGATTGGGGTTCCGGCTAGGATTGGGGTTCCGGCTAGGATTGGGGTCTGGCTAGGATTGGGGGTCCGGCTAGGATTGGGGGGTTCGGCTAGGATTGGGGGGTGCTGTTAGGGTTGGGGGTACGGCTAGGATTGGGGTTCCGGCTAGGATTGGGGGTCCGTCTAGGATTGGGGGGTCCGGCTAGGATTGGGGTCTGGCTAGGATTGGGGTTCCGGCTAGGATTGGGGGGTCCTGCTAGGATTGGGGTCCGGCTAGGATTGGGGGGTCTGGCTAGGATTGGGGGGTTCGGCTAGGATTGGGGGTTCGGCTAGGATTGGGGCGTCCGGCTAGGATTGGGGGGTCCTGCTAGGATTGGGGTCTGGCTAGGATTGGGGGGTTCGGCTAGGATTGGGGGGTCCGGCTAGGATTGGGGGTCCGTCTAGGATTGGGGGGTCTGGCTAGGATTGGGGTCCGGCTAGGATTGGGGTTCCGGCTAGGATTGGGGGGTCCTGCTAGGATTGGGGTCCGGCTAGGATTGGGGGGTCTGGCTAGGATTGGGGGGTTCGGCTAGGATTGGGGGTTCGGCTAGGATTGGGGCGTCCGGCTAGGATTGGGGGGTCCTGCTAGGATTGGGGTCTGGCTAGGATTGGGGGGTTCGGCTAGGATTGGGGCGTCCGGCTAGGATTGGGGGGTCCTGCTAGGATTGGGGGTTCGGCTAGGATTGGGGCGTCCGGCTAGGATTGGGGGGTCTGGCTAGGATTGGGGGGTTCGGCTAGGATTGGGGCGTCCGGCTAGGATTGGGGGGTCCGGCTAGGATTGGGATTCCGGCTAGGATTGGGGCGTCCGGCTAGGATTGGGGGGTTCGGCTAGGATTGGGGGTTCGGCTAGGATTGGGGCGTCCGGCTAGGATTGGGGGGTCCTGCTAGGATTGGGGTCCGGCTAGGATTGGGGGGTTCGGCTAGGATTGGGGGGTCCGGCTAGGATTGGGGGGTCCTGCTAGGATTGGGGTCCGGCTAGGATTGGGGGGTTCGGCTAGGATTGGGGCGTCCGGCTAGGATTGGGGGGTCTGGCTAGGATTGGGGGGTTCGGCTAGGATTGGGGCGTCCGGCTAGGATTGGGGGGTCCGGCTAGGATTGGGATTCCGGCTAGGATTGGGGCGTCCGGCTAGGATTGGGGGGTTCGGCTAGGATTGGGGGTTCGGCTAGGATTGGGGCGTCCGGTTAGGATTGGGGGGTCCTGCTAGGATTGGGGTCCGGCTAGGATTGGGGGGTTCGGCTAGGATTGGGGGGTCCGGCTAGGATTGGGGGGTCCTGCTAGGATTGGGGTCCGGCTAGGATTGGGGGGTCCGGCTAGGATTGGGGTCCGGCTAGGATTGGGGGGTTCGGCTAGGATTGGGGCGTCCGGCTAGGATTGGGGTCCGGCTAGGATTGGGGTCCGGCTAGGATTGGGGGGTTCGGCTAGGATTGGGGTCCGGCTAGGATTGGGGGCCGGCTAGGATTGGGGGGTTCGGCTAGGATTGGGGGTCCGGCTAGGATTGGGGGGTCCGGCTAGGATTGGGGTCCGGCTAGGATTGGGGGGTCTGGCTAGGATTGGGGGGTTCGGCTAGGATTGGGGGGTCCGTCTAGGATTGGGGGGTCTGGCTAGGATTGGGGGGTCCGGCTAGGATTGGGGGGTCTGGCTAGGATTGGGGGGTTCGGCTAGGATTGGGGTCTGGCTAGGATTGGGGGTCCGGCTAGGATTGGGGGGTCTGGCTAGGATTGGGGGGTCCGTCTAGGATTGGGGGGTCCGGCTAGGATTGGGGTCTGGCTAGGATTGGGGGGTCTGGCTAGGATTGGGGGGTTCGGCTAGGATTGGGGGGTCCGTCTAGGATTGGGGGGTCTGGCTAGGATTGGGGGTCCGGCTAGGATTGGGGGGTCTGGCTAGGATTGGGGGTTCGGCTAGGATTGGGGTCTGGCTAGGATTGGGGGTCCGGCTAGGATTGGGGGGTCTGGCTAGGATTGGGGGGTCCGGCTAGGATTGGGGGGTCCGGCTAGGATTGGGGTCCGGCTAGGATTGGGGTCCGGCTAGGATAGGGGGGTTCGGCTAGGATTGGGGGGTTCGGCTAGGATTGGGGGGTCCGGCTAGGATTGGGGTCCGGCTAGGATTGGGGTCCGGCTAGGATTGGGGGGTTCGGCTAGGATTGGGGTCCGGCTAGGATTGGGGAGTCCGGCTAGGATTGGGGGGTTCGGCTAGGATTGGGGGGTCCGGCTAGGATTGGGGAGTCCGGCTAGGATTGGGGGGTCTGGCTAGGATTGGGGGTTCTGGCTAGGATTGGGGGGTCCGTCTAGGATTGGGGGGTCCGGCTAGGATTGGGGTCTGGCTAGGATTGGGGGGTCCGGCTAGGATTGGGGGTGCTGCGATGGCTGGCGGGGGGTATCTGAGCGTTGTATTGCTGGCAGGTAATGAAGGTATAGTGCTTCCAAAGCTTCCAAAGCCGCCCTGCGATCGAATCCTCCGGGAGAACCCTTGGCAGGCGCTGGGAGAAGCGAGGTGGCGTTTTCACTGGCAGAATGGTTGGCATCGCATCGCATGTAATGTGCGGTTGGCGGGTTTTATAGAAAGTAGGTTTGGCAGCCGTCCGGTGACTGGCAGACGGGGGAAGCGGCTGCTGGGCACAAGGGACTGGTGGGGGAGGGGGAGCGATAACTCAGGACCTGGCTGATGTGTATATATTATATATACCCCGAGATCTGCCCGGCACCACTAACGAGGGGCTCACCAAATACACCAAATTCAAAAAGAATTCCCCCCAGTTTGTAAATAGCGTGTGAGTTGGGTACAGAGCCCGTCCCCCGCACCGATCGCCCCCCGCAGATGGCGTTACATAGAAATGAAGGTCGATGATTGTATTTTATATGATGGAGACGGAAATCACACGATACAAATATTATAAATGGAGTTCAGTGATTCAGGGGGATTAGTGAGTGCCCCGCCCCCCGGGGGTCAGAGGGCGTCTATATACTTCATATACATGGATATCATGTCTAGTGGGAGGGGCCGGCAGGGGGAAGATCATGGCTAGTGGGAGGGGCCAGCAGGGGGCAGATCATGGCTAGTGGGAGGGGCCAGCAGGGGGCAGATCATGGCTAGTGGGAGGGGCCAGCAGGGGGCAGATCATGGCTAGTGGGAGGGGCCAGCAGGGGGCAGATCATGGCTAGTGGGAGGGGCCAGCAGGGGGCAGATCATGGCTAGTGGGAGGGGACAGCAGGGGGCAGATCATGGCTAGTGGGAGGGGCCAGCAGGGGGCAGATCATGGCTAGTGGGAGGGGCCAGCAGGGGGCAGATCATGGCTAGTGGGAGGGGCCAGCAGGGGGCAGATCATGGCTAGTGGGAGGGGCCAGCAGGGGGAAGATCATGGCTAGTGGGAGGGGCTGGCAGGGGGAAGATCATGGCTAGTGGGAGGGGCCAGCAGGGGCAGATCATGGCTAGTGGGAGGGGCCGGCAGGGGGCAGATCATGGCTAGTGGGAGGGGCCGGCAGGAGGCAGATCATGGCTAGTGGGAGGGGCCGGCAGGGGGCAGATCATGGCTAGTGGGAGGGGCCGGCAGGGGGCAGATCATGGCTAGTGGGAGGGGCCGGCAGGGGGCAGATCATGGCTAGTGGGAGGGGCCGGCAGGGGGCAGATCATGGCTAGTGGGAGGGGCCAGCAGGGGGCAGATCATGGCTAGTGGGAGGGGCCGGCAGGGGGCAGATCATGGCTGGTGGGAGGGGCCAGCAGGGGGCAGCACATAACATCCCAGCCTCTGGCCTCACTACTCCTATATACCTTGATGGGTGGGTGTCAGTCTGGAGGACATATTTGGGAAGCGCTCACCAATGCGCTGCCATAAGACCAACATACAATAGTGAACATATCACACATTCAAGAATGACGTTTCCTGCAGGTTAAAAACACCTGAACATATCCAGAAAATACGGGGGATGGTCACACTATATGGTTATATAGTGCTAAGCCTGGAGGAGTGGTCTGTTCCCAGGCAGGCTGTATTTGCATAGGTAACGCCCACCTCGGATGGCACTTAGTGGGGAAACCTAGGGCGTTACTTTGTGGGGGGCAACTCGGGCAGCACTTGGTGGGGGGCACCTAGGACGGTACTTGTTGGGGGGGCACCTAGGACGTAGTTGGTGGGGGGCACCTAGGACGGTAGTTTGTGGGGGGCACCTAGGACGGTACTTGGTGGGGGGGCACCTAGGACGGTAGTTTGTGGGGGGCACCTAGGACAGTACTTGTTGGGGGGGCACCTAGGACCGTAGTTTGTGGGGGGCACCTAGGACAGTACTTGGTGGGGGGCACCTAGGACGGTAGTTGGTGGGGGGCACCTAGGACGGTAGTTTGTGGGGGGCACCTAGGACGGTACTTGGTGGGGGGCACCTAGGACGGTACTTGGTGGGGGGCACCTAGGACGGTACTTGGTGGGGGCACCTAGGACGGTACTTGGTGGGGGGCAATTAGGACGGTACTTGGTGGGGGGGCACCTAGGACGGTACTTGGTGGGGGGGCACCTAGGACGGTACTTGTTGGGGGGGCACCTAGGACGGTACTTGTTGGGGGGCACCTAGGACGGTACTTGTTGGGGGGCACCTAGGACGGTACTTGTTGGGGGGCACCTAGGACGGTACTTGTTGGGGGGGCACCTAGGACAGTACTTGGTGGGGGGGCACCTAGGACAGTACTTGGTGGGGGGGCACCTAGGACGGTACTTGTTGGGGGGCACCTAGGACAGTACTTGTTGGGGGGCACCTAGGACGGTACTTGTTGGGGGGGCACCTAGGACGGTACTTGTTGGGGGTACTTGTTGTAATTTTCAGGCACGATCCCGCCATAAAGATCCTGAATCAGTCACTTCCTGTTATTGGATGACAACGCTCTGTCCCCGCCTCCTGGGTTGTCATACTGACACAGGCCCCCTGGTGGAGATTACACAGATTTGCAGGGAGAGTCCCTCTTTCCAGTCCTCTGTCCCGGACCGTGTCCTGGGATCTCAGCATCGATCGTATTATTTGTAGGGATCAAAGCAGCAAATGGGCGGTCCCTGCATAATTAAAAGGTGGGTTATGGGAGGGGCCTACCCGTAAAGTGAACATCATAGGTGGTCGCTGTGTCTTCAGAGGAAGGGTGCAGGTGGGACCAGCCCAGAAAGTGGGAGGATGAAATGTGAACCATGGGCGGGGTTAAGCCTCTGCCAACGTTTTATTGTAGTCTGTGCCCCCATTGGTTGGATTCGCCCCTCTATCACATGATTGTCACGGCGGAAGATCCAAGATTTTAGAGTTGTCCCCAGAACAGGAAATGAGAAGAAATCTTCCAATGGTCCCATCGATCGAACATTCTCACACTCTTTCGGTTTTCTTCGCTCTGGATAAGAAGTGCGGAGCTCTGCTGTCAGACGAAGGTGTGGCGGGGGATGGGGGGGTCTAACACTTTCCGCATTCTCTGGGTGAATATTAATGAGGAAGATTAGCGCGGTGATGTCACACTGAGATCACTATAGGGGCCCCGCAGGCTCATTAGACACCCGCCGATCGGCGAGCCGCGTGGCCTTTTCTGAGTTTAGTTTTAATTATGTTTTTCGGAGGAAGATTCCGGTGAATGGAGGAAAAGCCATTCATCAAATGTTGTCACCGGGAGCCGGAAGATCGACTTCAAGATGGATGATCGGCGCTACCTGTCCAAACCACCCGAGGAAAGTCTGAGAAACTTCCCCCAATGATGGAGGCAAACCACTCAACACACCGTCCATCCAGTCCTGACATTTACACTGCTCCGTCCGGCGGGGGAGGAGACCTGAGCTTTCTATTACTTGTCCCTCCCCCAGCCTGTGATTGGACAGTGAAAGGAGAAGCAGAAGACTGATAAGCTCCTCTCTCTGTCACTCTGCAGCGGCTCTATCCAAAGCAGCAGAAATCTCTAATGCCGCGTTCACACGAACGGACTTTCCGGCAGACGATCCGATCGTGTATGGGCTAATCCGATCATTTTCCGGGAAAAAATTCTGGCGGACCGAGAAATAGAAGATGTTTCAAATCTATCCGACGGACCAAATACGAGGCGAGGGCAGCTACTGGCTCCTGGCTATTTATATGTCCCGTTTACGTCACGGCGTTCGAACCAACAGACTTACTACGTTCGTTCGGAAAGTCTGTCGGAACTCCGACGAAAGTCCGTTGGGAAGACCATCGGAACTAGTTTGCCGGAAAGTCCGGTCGTGTGTACGCGGCATAAGTCTTCTTTTGGGTCCAGCACCTTCAGGGCCAATGGGCAGCCACAGGTAGGTGTCTCCACCTGAAGGGCGACAGAGCCGTGTCTCCCCCTAAAGGGCGACAGAGCCGTGTCTCCACCTGAAGGGCGACAGAGCCGTGTCTCCACCTGAAGGGCGACAGAGCCGTGTCTCCACCTGAAGGGCGACAGAGCCGTGTCTCCACCTGAAGGGTGACAGAGCCGTGTCTCCCCCTAAAGGGCGACAGAGCCGTGTCTCCACCTGAAGGGCGACAGAGCCGTGTCTCCACCTGAAGGGCGACAGAGCCGTGTCTCCACCTGAAGGGCGACAGAGCCGTGTCTCCACCTGAAGGGCGACAGAGCCGTGTCTCCACCTGAAGGGCGACAGAGCCGTGTCTCCCCCTAAAGGGCGACAGAGCCGTGTCTCCACCTGAAGGGCGACAGAGCCGTGTCTCCACCTGAAGGGCGACAGAGCCGTGTCTCCACCTGAAGGGCGACAGAGCCGTGTCTCCCCCTGAAGGGCAGCCAGAGGTAGGTGTCTCCACCTGAAGGGCGACAGAGCCGTGTCTCCCCCTAAAGGGCGACAGAGCCGTGTCTCCACCTGAAGGGCGACAGAGCCGTGTCTCCACCTGAAGGGCGACAGAGCCGTGTCTCCACCTGAAGGGCGACAGAGCCGTGTCTCCACCTGAAGGGTGACAGAGCCGTGTCTCCCCCTAAAGGGCGACAGAGCCGTGTCTCCACCTGAAGGGCGACAGAGCCGTGTCTCCACCTGAAGGGCGACAGAGCCGTGTCTCCACCTGAAGGGCGACAGAGCCGTGTCTCCACCTGAAGGGCGACAGAGCCGTGTCTCCACCTGAAGGGCGACAGAGCCGTGTCTCCCCCTAAAGGGCGACAGAGCCGTGTCTCCACCTGAAGGGCGACAGAGCCGTGTCTCCACCTGAAGGGCGACAGAGCCGTGTCTCCACCTGAAGGGCGACAGAGCCGTGTCTCCACCTGAAGGGCGACAGAGCCGTGTCTCCACCTGAAGGGCGACAGAGCCGTGTCTCCCCCTGAAGGGCGACAGAGCCGTGTCTCCCCCTAAAGGGCGACAGAGCCGTGTCTCCACCTGAAGGGTGACAGAGCCGTGTCTCCACCTGAAGGGCGACAGAGCCGTGTCTCCACCTGAAGGGCGACAGAGCCGTGTCTCCATCTGAAGGGCGACAGAGCCGTGTCTCCACCTGAAGGGCGACAGAGCCGTGTCTCCACCTGAAGGGCGACAGAGCCGTGTCTCCCCCTAAAGGGCGACAGAGCCGTGTCTCCACCTGAAGGGCGACAGAGCCGTGTCTCCACCTGAAGGGCGACAGAGCCGTGTCTCCACCTGAAGGGCGACAGAGCCGTGTCTACCCCTGAAGGGCGACAGAGCCGTGTCTCCACCTGAAGGGCGACAGAGCCGTGTCTGCACCTGAAGGGTGACAGAGCCATGTCTCCCCCTGAAGGGCGACAGAGCCGTGTCTCCACCTGAAGGGCGACAAAGCTGTGTCTCCACCTGAAGGGCGACAGAGCCGTGTTTCCACCTGAAGGGCGACAGAGCCGTGTCTCCACCTGAAGGGCGACAGAGCCGTGTCTCCACCTGAAGGGCGACAGAGCCGTGTCTCCCCCTGAAGGGAAAGTCTGAGGTTGTATGAACTTATCTGTATATTGGTGGAGGACGCCTCATCTCCTACATGGCTCTCCCTGGATAGTGATGGAGGGGGCCCTGGAACATGTATAGTGATGGAGGGGGCCCTGGAACATGTATAGTGATGGAGGGGGCCCTGGAACATCCACATACAACACAAGTCATCAGTGGCTCCTCCTTCTCTCTTGTTCTGGGCTCGTGGCCCCCACAGTCCTGCTGGAACAGGTCAGGTTTTCTTAGCAGCTCGATGAAGCGCTGGAGCTCGCTGACAGGAGTAGGCGTCGGAGCCATACGATACCAAACAAGGCCTGCCCCCCACCCCCACCCCCCCCCCACCCCCCCCCCCCCCCCCCCCCCCCCCCCCCCCCCCCCCCCCCCCCCCCCCCCCCTCACCCACCCCCCCCCCCCCCCCCCCCCCCCCCCCCCCCCCCCCCCCCCCCCCCCCCCCCCCCCCCCCCCCCCCCCCCCCCCCCCCCCCCCCCCCCCCCCCCCCCACCCCCCCCCCCCCCCCCCCCCCCCCCCCCCCCCCCCCCCCCCCCCCCCCCCCCCCCCCCCCCCCCCCCCCCCCCCCCCCCACCCCCCCCCCCCCCCCCCCCCCCCCCCCCCCCCCCCCCCCCCCCCAACCCCCCCCCCCCCCCCCCCCCCCCCCCCCCCCCCCCCCCCCCCCCCCCCCCCCCCCCCCCCCCCCCCCCCCCCCCCCCCCCCCCCCCCCCCCCCCCCCCCCCCCCCACCCCCCCCCCCCCCCCCCCCCCCCCCCCCCCCCCCCCCCCCCCCCCCCCCCCCCCCCCCCCCCCCCCCCCCCCCCCCCCCCCCCCCCCCCCCCACCCCCCCCCCACCCCCCCCCCCCCCCCCCCCCCCCCCCCCCCCCCCCCCCCCCCCCCCCCCCCCCCCCCCCCCCCCCCCCCCCCCCCCCCCCACCCCCCCCCCCCCCCCCCCCCCCCCCCACCCCCCCCCCCCCCCCCCCCCCCCCCCCCCCCCCCCCCCCCCCCCCCCCCCCCCCCCCCCCCCCCCCCCCCCCCCCCCCCCCCCCCCCCCCCCCCCCCCCCCCCCCCCCCCCCCCCCCACCCCCCCCCCCCCCCCCCCCCCCCCCCCCCCCCCCCCCCCCCCCCCCCCCCCCCCCCCCCCCCCCCCCCCCCCCCCCCCCCCCCCCCCCCCCCCCCCCCCCCCCCCCCCCCCCCCCCCCCCCCCCCCCCCCCCCCCCCCCCCCCCCCCCCCCCCACCCCCCCCCCCCCCCCCCCCCCCCCACCCCCCCCCCCCCCCCCCCCACCCACCCCCCGCCACTCCCCCCTCACCCACCCCTCACTCACCCCTCACTCACCCCTCACCCAGAGGAACATTGAGTTGGTTGGTAATATGTTGGGTCCTTGTAGAGCGGAGAACTCATCCCGCCAACTGGATTCTCCCAGCAAAACAGAAGAGAGAATGTCCCCCCCCCCCCCCCCCGAGCATCAGGACACCCCCATCCCACCCCCATCCCCGAAATCCAGAAGAAGGATTAGAGCTGGAAACACCCAGAGACCGGCAATTCAGCTAGAAGACTTAAGCCCCACACACACGCGGATTATCCGAGGACCAGGTCCGTCGTACTTTGTCCGATGTTGGTGTTGCGTACACACGGTCGGACAAAGTTGTCGGAAAATCCGATCATTCTGAACGTGGTGACGTTTGTTGCCTACGACGGGACTACGTAGAGGCTAGTAGCCAATAGCTTTGGTCTTGTAATGTGATCTGAGCATGCGTAGCACTTTGTCCGTCGGAATTCGATACACACGATCGGAATTGGTGTGATCGGACTTTGTTGTCGAAAAATCTATAGAGTAGGAGATAAAACTTTGTCCGTCGGACAATCCGATGGAAAATGTCCGATGGTGCCTACACACGGTCGGAATTTCCGACAACATTGTCCGATAGGACAGAATCCATGCGAAAATCCGACCGTGTGTATGGGGCATAAGGAGGACCTGAGGACATACAGTGCAAGCAAAAGTATTCACCCCCTTGGCTTCATACCTATTTTGTTACATTACAGCCTTTAGTTGAATGTGAATTCTATGTGATGATCAGAAGACGATCGTCTGAGGTGGGGAAGTAAAATTAGAATAATATTTACATAAAACTGATAATTGTCATGTGCGTAAGTATTCACCCCCCTTTGTTATGAAGCCCATGAAAAGTTCTGGTGCCACCAATTACCTTCAGAAGTCACATGATTAGTGAAATGATGTCACCTGTGTGCAATCCATGTGTCACATGATCTGTCATTACATAGACACACCTTTGTGAAAGGCCCCAGAGGCGGCAACACCTAAGCAAGAGGCACCACTAACCAAACAGTGAAGAGTGAGGAACCATCCACACAAGGAAGAGAAGTACAAGTCAGGGTTCTAAAAAATCTCCAAATCTTTGATGATCCCTAGGAGCACCAAAGGGATCTTCTTATGTACATGGGAGGAGCCTGTGATGGGAGGAGTCTGTTATACTTATGTACATGGGAGGAGCCTGTGATACTTATATATGTGGGAGGAGTCTGTGATGGGAGGAGTCTGTTATACTTATGTACGTGGGAGGAGGCTGTGATGGGAGGAGTCTGTTATACTTATGTACATGGGAGGAGCCTGTGATGGGAGGAGTCTGTTCTACTTATGTACATGGGAGGAGCCTGTGATGGGAGGAGTCTGTTATACTTATGTACATGGGAGGAGCCTGTGATACTTATATATGTGGGAGGAGTCTGTGATGGGAGGAGTCTGTGATACTTATATATGTGGGAGGAGTCTGTGATGGGAGGAGTCTGTTTTACTTATGTACATGGGAGGAGCCTGTGATACTTATATATGTGGGAGGAGTCTGTGATGGGAGGAGTCTGTTATACTTATGTACGTGGGAGGAGCCTGTGATGGGAGGAGCCTGTGATATAGCACTGTAAAGCGCCTCGGTGTGAAAGTAATATAAGACAATAAAATGCAACAAAACGAAACAAAAGTCACTTTTCCTTCCTTTCGGCTGTCGGTATAAATTGGTTTTACTGCAGATTTTGTTCTGATTTCTCCTGACACTAAAATGAAGATTCCGCTACAAAGTTATTTACAAATTAAATAAAGTTTCTGCTTTTCAATGTTGTATTTTTTTTCATGTAAAATGTGTAAAAATATTAACAAACAAAAAGTAAAAAGTTAAATAATAGCAAAAAAAATGTAAACAAACAACAAAAAATCAGCAGGAAAATAATAGATGAAAGAAGGAGGAGGAGTTGATTGGAGCCGGTTGGAGAACACGGGGGGTTAATAAGGGTCACAAAGACGATCATTTACAGATCTACGATCGATCCTGCGATCTGCAGACGAATGAACATTCCGTTCATTATGTCACTTTGTATCTTTCTGTATTGCAGTCTGGAGATGTGTTGTGTATAATCGATCGCCCCTGATGTGTTGTGTATAATCGATCGCCCCTGATGTGTTGTGTATAATCGATCAGCCCCTGATGTGTTGTGTATAATCGATCAGCCCCTGATGTGTTGTGTATAATCGATTGCCCCTGATGTGTTGTGTATAATCGATCAGCACCTGGTGTGTTGTGTATAATCGATCAGCCCCTGATGTGTTGTGTATAATCGATCAGCCCCTGGTGTGTTGTGTATAATCGATTGTCCCTGATGTGTTGTGTATAATCGATCGGCTCTGATGTGTTGTGTATAATCGATCGCCCCTGGTGTGTTGTGTATAATCGATCGCCCCTGATGTGTTGTGTATAATCGATCGCCCCTGATGTGTTGTGTATAATCGATCGCCCCTGATGTGTTGTGTGTAAGCATCTCGCCGTTCTGCCTAGCAACTAGTGACGCCAATCTCTGCTCCCTGTGATTGGAGCAGAGATCAGCATTCGCTAGCTGACAGCCACGCCCCCCACAGTAAGAAACACACCTCTAGGCACACTTAACCCCTACACTGCCCCCTTGTGGTTAACCCCTTCACTGCTAGTGTCATTTATACAGGAATCAGTGCATTTAAATAGTATTGATTTCTGTATAAATGACAATGGTCCCAAAAATGTGTCATAAAATGTCCGATGTGTCCGCCATAATGTCGCAGTCACAATAAAAATCGATGATCGCCGCCATTACTAATAAAAAAAATAATTAATAAAAATGCTATAAAACTATCCCCTATTTTGTAAACGCTATAACTTCTGCGCACACCGATCAATAATCGCTCATTGCGTTTTTTTTTACCATAAATATGTAGAAGAATACGTATCGCCCTAAACTGAGGAAAAAAAATGTTTTTTTTTTATATATTTTTGGGGGATATTTATTATAGCAAAAAATAGCAAAATTGTCGCTCTATTTTTGTTTATAGCACAAAAAATAAAAACCGCAGGGGCGATCAAATACCACCAAAAGAAAGCTCTATTTGTGGGAAAAAAAGGACGCCAATTTTGTTTGGGTGTAACGTCGCACGACCGCGCAATTGTCAGTTAAAGCGACGCAGTGCCGAATCGCAAAAAGGGGCCTGGTCCTTTGGCTGCAAATTGGTCCGGAGCTGAAGTGGTTAAGCAGCAACAAAAGCTCCAAAAAGCCGCCATTAAAACGTCCGTCGGTGAGTGCGAGGCCTAAGTGCTTAAACTTCCTGCATTTACAAGTGGGTGAAAGCTTGGCAGACTGCCCAGATTATTTGTTTACACAAGAAGTTCTATCCCTTTGATCTAAGAAGGAAGCTTTGTTAGTTACAAATGTTTCAAGTTCTAAACTTGGCAGACTGCCCGGATGCTTTCTTTTGACAGCTGAGTGAGCAGATAAGTCTCTCCACTTATATGAAATAATCGCCTACTCTCAGCAGGAGAGATCGTCAGGGGGGTGAATCGAGATTGCGTTTTTTTAACGATTAATCGCGCAGCTCTATTCTGATGTGTCACGTTTGAAGGATATCCATCCAATAATAAACATTTCCCCATCTTCTGACATTTTCTAAACCTCTAGACATCGTACCCCACCCCCCACCCTCATTATCTGTAAAATGTTCCACTTTATCCGAAGCTTCTCTAAGTTCCATCCCGGCCCGATAGTTCCATCCCGGCCCGATAGTTCCATCCCGGCCCGATAGTTCCATCCCGGCCCCGATAGTTCCATCCCGGTCCGATAGTTCCATCCCGGCCCGATAGTTCCATCCCGGCCCGATAGTTCCATCCCGGCCCCGATAGTTCCATCCCGGCCCCGATAGTTCCATCCCGGCCCGATAGTTCCATCCCGGCCCCGATAGTTCCATCCCGGTCCGATAGTTCCATCCCGGCCCGATAGTTCCATCCCGGCCCGATAGTTCCATCCCGGCCCCGATAGTTCCATCCCGGCCCGATAGTTCCATCCCGGCCCGATAGTTCCATCCCGCCCCGATAGTTCCATCCCAGCCCGATAGTTCCATCCCGGCCCGATAGTTCCATCCCGGCCCGATAGTTCCATCCCGGCCCAATAGTTCCATCCCGGCCCGATAGTTCCATCCCGGCCCGATAGTTCCATCCCGCCTCGATAGTTCCATCCGGCCCGATAGTTCCATCCCGGCCCGATAGTTCCATCCCGGTCTGATAGTTCCATCCCGGCCCGATAGTTCCATCCCGGCCCGATAGTTCCATCCCGGCCCGATAGTTCCATCCCGGCCCGATAGTTCCATCCCGGCCCGATAGTTCCATCCCGCCCCGATAGTTCCATCCCGCCCCGATAGTTCCATCCCGCCCCGATAGTTCCATCCCGGCCCGATAGTTCCATCCCGGCCCGATAGTTCCATCCCGGCCCGATAGTTCCATCCCGGCCCGATAGTTCCATCCCGGCCCGATAGTTCCATCCCGGCCCGATAGTTCCATCCCGGCCCGATAGTTCCATCCCGGCCCGATAGTTCCATCCCGGCCCGATAGTTCCATCCCGGCCCGATAGTTCCATCCCGGCCCGATAGTTCCATCCCGGCCCCGATAGTTCCATCCCGGCCCGATAGTTCCATCCCGGCCCGATAGTTCCATCCCGGCCCGATAGTTCCATCCCGGCCTGATAGTTCCATCCCGGCCCGATAGTTCCATCCCGGCCCTGATATTTCCATTCCAGCCCGATAGTTCCATCCCGGCCCGATAGTTCCATCCCGGCCCGATAGTTCCATCCCAGCCCGATAGTTCCATCCCGGCCCGATAGTTCCATCCCGGCCCGATAGTTCCATCCCGGTCCGATAGTTCCATCCCGGCCCGATATTTCCATCCCGGCCCCGATAGTTCCATCCCGCCCCGATAGTTCCATCCCAGCCCGATAGTTCCATCCCGGCCCGATAGTTCCATCCCGGCCCGATAGTTCCATCCCGGTCCGATAGTTCCATCCCGGTCCGATAGTTCCATCCCGGCCCCGATAGTTCCATCCCGGCCCCGATAGTTCCATCCCGGCCCGATAGTTCCATCCCGGCCCGATATTTCCATCCCGGCCCCGATAGTTCCATCCCGCCCCGATAGTTCCATCCCGGCCCCGATAGTTCCATCCCGGCCCGATAGTTCCATCCCGGCCCGATAGTTCCATCCCGGCCCGATAGTTCCATCCCGGTCCGATATCCATGGTTGGAATGTTCCTATTTCCTAAGAGGTGGAATTATCCAGCGGGGGGGGGGGGGACTGGTAACATTTTCTCGCTGTTTCCAAATCCATTTTCTGGTCGCCGGTAACAAGAATTGTTTTCTTTACCCAAAAAGTAATGAGAAGGCGGCGTGGAGAAGAAGCAGTGACAGCGCATTCATCAGGGGAATTAGAGGCCGGACATCTCCTGGAGGGACTCGCCGCTCCGCGCCGCCAACACTCCACTCAGCCTGGCCTTGTTTTCTAAGGAAAATATTATCTCTAATTAGAGAGATGCGCCACGTTAAGTGACTCTGATTTTTGATCCGAGGATCCTATCGATCGGTTCCATCGAGAAAAGCCAAGAAGTCGTCTTCCTTCTTAGACCCGGAAAACCTTTTGTTGACAGGTCTCTGCAGGAAAAAAATTAAATGATAAGACGTTGTCCGAGTCCTGGATATTGACTCGAAGGCTGAAGTGGTCCAAAGGGCAGTGCCAGCCATGAGGAGCCAACGGGGGGCGAATAGGAAGCTTTCATCAAAGGGGACCTTCCGTCATTCCAAGGTGAACCCAGAAGCAGATATAAGTCCATCCATGCTGAGTAATGTGTCCGAGACCCCCTTCCAGGTATTTATTACCTCTCAGAGATCACAAGACTCCCCCCTGACAAAGTCTTCATCTGATTTCCTCTCCAGGAGGATGGCACCATCCAGTATCACCTTCCAGGGTCACCATCCAGGGTCACCATCCAGTATCACCATCCAGTATCACCTTCCAGGGTCACCATCAAGTATCGCTTCCAGGGTCACCATCCAGGGTCACCATCCAGTATCACCTTCCAGGGTCACCATCCAGTATCACCTTCCAGGGTCACCATCCAGGGTCACCATCCACTATCACCTTCCAGGGTCACCATCCACTATCACCTTCCAGGGTCACCATCCAGGGTCACCTTCCAGTGTCACCATCCAGGGTCACCTTCCAGGGTCACCATCCAGTATCACCTTCCAGGGTCACCATCCAGGGTCACCTTCCAGTGTCACCATCCAGGGTCACCTTCCAGGGTCACCATCCAGGGTCACCTTCCAGTATCACCTTCCAGGGTCACCATCCAGGGTCACCTTCCAGTGTCACCATCCAGGGTCACCATCCAGGGTCACCTTCCAGTGTCACCATCCAGTATCACCTTCCAGGGTCACCATCCAGTATCACCTTCCAGGGTCACCGTCCAGTATCACCTTCCAGGGTCACCTTCCAGTGTCACCATCCAGGGTCACCTTCCAGTGTCACCATCCAGGGTCACCATCCAGGGTCACCTTCCAGTGTCACCATCCAGGGTCACCTTCCAGGGTCACCATCCAGTATCACCTTCCAGGGTCACCATCCAGGGTCACCTTCCAGGGTCACCATCCAGGGTCACCTTCCAGGGTCACCATCCAGGGTCACCTTCCAGGGTCACCTTCCAGGGTCACCATCCAGGGTCACCTTCCAGGGTCACGTGGAGATTCTTGTAAAGAAATGTTTTCTGTTAGATATTCAGTGAAGTTCTCTCGGGAAATGACAGACGATCGATGAATAATGAAGTACAATCTGCTTTATTTCCAACTCTTCTATTTCTGACAAAGCGTTGTCACCCACGCCGCTTCTCTTCGTCTTCAAGTCTTGAAGTTTATGGAAACCTGACAGCTCTCGCCTCTCTTCTCTCGTCTCTCTTCTCTCTTCTCTCGTCTCTCATCTCTCTCTCTCTCTCTCGTCTCTCTTCTCTCGTCTCTCTTCTGTCTTCTCTCTTCTCTCTTCTCTCTCGTCTCTCTTCTCTCGTCTCTCTTCTCTCTTCTCTCTTCTCTCGTCTCTCTTCTCTCTTCTCTCGTCTCTCTTCTCTCTTCTCTTCTCTCTCTCTCTCTCTCGTCTCTCTTCTCTCGTCTCTCTCTCTCTTCTCTCTCTTCTCTCTCTCTCGTCTCTCTCTTCTCTCGTCTCTCTTCTCTCTTCTCTCTCTCTCTTCTCTCTTCTCTCGTCTCTCTTCTCTCGTCTCTCTTCTCTCTTCTCTTCTCTCTTCTCTCTTCTTCTCGTCTCTCTTCTCTCTTCTCTCTTCTCTAGTCTCTCGTCTCTCTTCTCTCGTCTCTCTTCTCTCGTCTCTCTTCTCTCTTCTCTCTTCTCTCGTCTCTCGTCTCTCTTCTCTCGTCTCTCTTCTCTCGTCTCTCTTCTCTCTTCTCTCTTCTCTCTTCTCTCGTCTCTCTTCTCTCGTCTCTCTTCTCTCTTCTCTCTTCTCTCTTCTCTCTTCTCTCTTCTCTCGTCTCTCTTCTCTCGTCTCTCTTCTCTCTTCTCTTTCTCTCGTCTCTCTTTCTCTCTCTCTCTTCTCTCGTCTCTCTTCTCTCGTCTCTCTCGTCTCTCTTCTCTCTTCTCTCTCGTCTCTCTTCTCTCGTCTCTCTTCTCTCTTCTCTCTTCTCTCGTCTCTCTTCTCTCGTCTCTCTTCTCTCTTCTCTCGTCTCTCTTCTCTCTCTCTCTCTTCTCTCGTCTCTCTTCTCTCTTCTCTCTTCTCTCTTCTCTCGTCTCTCGTCTCTCTTCTCTCGTCTCTCTTCTCTCTTCTCTCTTCTCTCTTCTCTCGTCTCTCTTCTCTCGTCTCTCTTCTCTCTTCTCTCTTCTCTCTTCTCTCTTCTCTCTTCTCTCGTCTCTCTTCTCTCGTCTCTCTTCTCTCTTCTCTCTTCTCTCGTCTCTCTTCTCTCTTCTCTCTTCTCTCGTCTCTCTTCTCTCGTCTCTCTTCTCTCTTCTCTCTTCTCTCGTCTCTCTTCTCTCGTCTCTCTTCTCTCTTCTCTCTTCTCTCTTCTCTCTTCTCTCGTCTCTCTTCTCTCTTCTCTCTTCTCTAGTCTCTCGTCTCTCTTCTCTCGTCTCTCTTCTCTCGTCTCTCTTCTCTCTTCTCTCTTCTCTCGTCTCTCGTCTCTCTTCTCTCGTCTCTCTTCTCTCGTCTCTCTTCTCTCTTCTCTCTTCTCTCTTCTCTCTTCTCTCGTCTCTCTCTCTCGTCTCTCTTCTCTCTTCTCTCTTCTCTCTTCTCTCTTCTCTCTTCTCTCTTCTCTCGTCTCTCTTCTCTCGTCTCTCTTCTCTCTTCTCTCTTCTCTCGTCTCTCTCTCTCTCTTCTCTCTTCTCTCGTCTCTCTTCTCTCTTCTCTCTTCTCTCGTCTCTCTTCTCTCGTCTCTCTTCTCTCTCTCTCTCTCTCTTCTCTCGTCTCTCTTCTCTCGTCTCTCTTCTCTCTTCTCTCTTCTCTCTTCTCTCTTCTCTCTTCTCTCGTCTCTCTTCTCTCGTCTCTCTTCTCTTCTCTCTCTTCTCTCGTCTCTCTTCTCTCGTCTCTCTCTCTCTCTCTTCTCTCGTCTCTCTCTCTCTCTCTCTTCTCTCGTCTCTCTTCTCTCTTCTCTCTTCTCTCCCCGATATCCATGTTTTATGTTTACAAAAGTGATTTCTTCATAATAAATTAAATGTCACATAAAAACCTGACAGAGACTCGTTGTTCCTCCCGGATGCCGCGTCTTCACTTCCAAAACTCCCGCGCCGGGAATCAAAATCCCATCAGGAAGGTCGGGTCAGGTTCTGGCTTTGGGGACTATGAAGCTCCACCTATCCCAGGACCCCCCGGTCACATTGTAGCAGGAAGTGGCCCTCATCCTCCAGGACCCCCCGGTCACATTGTAGCAGGAAGTGGCCCTCATCCTCCAGGACCCCCCGGTCACATTGTAGCAGGAAGTGGTCCTCATCCTCCAGGACCCCCCGGTCACATTGTAGCAGGAAGTGGTCCTCATCCTCCAGGACCCCCCAATCACATTGTAGCAGGAAGTGGGCCTCATCCTCCAGGACCCCCCAATCACATTGTAGCAGGAAGTGATCCTCATCCTCCAGGACCCCCCGGTCACATTGTAGCAGGAAGTGGGCCTCATCCTCCAGGACCCCCTGGTCACATTGTAGCAGGAAGTGGTCCTCATCCTCCAGGACCCCCCAATCACATTGTAGCAGGAAGTGGTCCTCATCCTCCAGGACCCCCCGGTCACATTGTAGCAGGAAGTGGCCCTCATCCTCCAGGACCCACATGGTCACATTGTAGCAGGAAGTGGCCCTCATCCTCCAGGACCCCCCGGTCACATTGTAGCAGGAAGTGGTCTTCATCCTCCAGGACCCCCCGGCCACATTGTAGCAGGAAGTGGTCCTCATCCTCCAGGACCCCCCGGTCACATTGTAGCAGGAAGTGGTCTTCATCCTCCAGGACCCCCCGGTCACATTGTAGCAGGAAGTGGCCCTCATCCTCCAGGACCCCCCGGTCACATTGTAGCAGGAAGTGGACGTCATCCTCCAGGACCCCCCGGTCACATTGTAGCAGGAAGTGGCCCTCATCCTCCAGGACCCCCATGGTCACATTGTAGCAGGAAGTGGCCCTCATCCTCCAGGACCCCCCGGTCACATTGTAGCAGGAAGTGGTCTTCATCCTCCAGGACCCCCCGGTCACATTGTAGCAGGAAGTGGCCCTCATCCTCCAGGACCCCCCGGTCACATTGTAGCAGGAAGTGGTCTTCATCCTCCAGGACCCCCCGGTCACATTGTAGCAGGAAGTGGCCCTCATCCTCCAGGACCCCCCGCTCACATTGTAGCAGGAAGTGGCCCTCATCCTCCAGGACCCCCGGTCACATTGTAGCAGGAAGTGGCCCTCATCCTCCAGGACCCCCCGGTCACATTGTAGCAGGAAGTGGCCCTCATCCTCCAGGACCCCCCGGTCACATTGTAGCAGGAAGTGGTCTTCATCCTCCAGGACCCCCTGGTCACATTGTAGCAGGAAGTGGTCCTTATCCTCCAGGACCCCCCGGTCACATTGTAGCAGGAAGTGGCCCTCATCCTCCAGGACCCCCCGGTCACATTGTAGCAGGAAGTGGCCCTCATCCTCCAGGACCCCCCGGTCACATTGTAGCAGGAAGTGGCCCTCATCCTCCAGGACCCCCCGGTCACATTGTAGCAGGAAGTGGTCCTTATCCTCCAGGACCCCCCGGTCATATTGTAGCAGGAAGTGGTCCTCATCCTCCAGGACCCCCCGGTCACATTGTAGCAGGAAGTGGTCCTCATCCTCCAGGACCCCCAATCACATTGTAGCAGGAAGAGGTCTTCATCCTCCAGGACCCCCCGGTCACATTGTAGCAGGAAGTGGTCCTCATCCTCCAGGACCCCCCGGTCACATTGTAGCAGGAAGTGGCCCTCATCCTCCAGGACCCCCAATCACATTGTAGCAGGAAGAGGTCTTCATCCTCCAGGACCCCCCGGTCACATTGTAGCAGGAAGTGGTCCTCATCCTCCAGGACCCCCCGGTCACATTGTAGCAGGAAGTGGCCCTCATCCTCCAGGACCCCCCGGTCACATTGTAGCAGGAAGTGGCCCTCATCCTCCAGGACCCCCCGGTCACATTGTAGCAGGAAGTGGTCCTTATCCTCCAGGACCCCCCGGTCATATTGTAGCAGGAAGTGGTCCTCATCCTCCAGGACCCCCCGGTCACATTGTAGCAGGAAGTGGTCCTCATCCTCCAGGACCCCCCAATCACATTGTAGCAGGAAGAGGTCTTCATCCTCCAGGACCCCCCGGTCACATTGTAGCAGGAAGTGGTCCTCATCCTCCAGGACCCCCCGGTCACATTGTAGCAGGAAGTGGCCCTCATCCTCCAGGACCCCCAATCACATTGTAGCAGGAAGAGGTCTTCATCCTCCAGGACCCCCCGGTCACATTGTAGCAGGAAGTGGTCCTCATCCTCCAGGACCCCCCAATCACATTGTAGCAGGAAGTGGTCCTCATCCTCCAGGACCCCCCAATCACATTGTAGCAGGAAGAGGTCTTCATCCTCCAGGACCCCCCGGTCACATTGTAGCAGGAAGTGGTCCTCATCCTTCAGGACCCCCAATCACATTGTAGCAGGAAGAGGTCTTCATCCTCCAGGACCCCCCGGTCACATTGTAGCAGGAAGTGATCCTCATCCTCCAGGACCCCCCGGTCATATTGTAGCAGGAAGTGATCCTCATCCTCCAGGACCCCCCGGTCACATTGTAGCAGGAAGTGGTCCTCATCCTCCAGGACCCCCCAATCACATTGTAGCAGGAAGTGATCCTCATCCTCCAGGACCCCCCGGTCACATTGTAGCAGGAAGTGATCCTCATCCTCCAGGACCCCCCGGTCATATTGTAGCAGGAAGTGATCCTCATCCTCCAGGACCCCCCGATCACATTGTAGCAGGAAGTGGTCCTCATCTTCCAGGACCCCCCAATCACATTGTAGCAGGAAGAGGTCTTCATCCTCCAGGACCCCCCGGTCACATTGTAGCAGGAAGTGGTCCTCATCCTCCAGGACCCCCCAATCACATTGTAGCAGGAAGTGATCCTCATCCTCCAGGACCCCCCGGTCACATTGTAGCAGGAAGTGGTCCTCATCCTCCAGGACCCCCCAATCACATTGTAGCAGGAAGTGATCCTCATCCTCCAGGACCCCCCGGTCACATTGTAGCAGGAAGTGGTCTTCATCCTCCAGGACCCCCCGGTCACATTGTAGCAGGAAGTGATCCTCATCCTCCAGGACCCCCATGGTCACATTGTAGCAGGAAGTGATCCTCATCCTCCAGGACCCCCCGGTCACATTGTAGCAGGAAGTGATCCTCATCCTCCAGGACCCCCCAATCACATTGTAGCAGGAAGTGATCCTCATCCTCCAGGACCCCCCGGTCACATTGTAGCAGGAAGTGGTCTTCATCCTCCAGGACCCCCCGGTCACATTGTAGCAGGAAGTGATCCTCATCCTCCAGGACCCCCATGGTCACATTGTAGCAGGAAGTGGTCCTCATCCTCCAGGACCCCCCGGTCACATTGTAGCAGGAAGTGATCCTCATCCTCCAGGACCCCCCGGTCACATTGCTGGCACAGTCTACTCACCCTGGGCTTGTACTGTAGGTCAGGCTGTGGGCGCTCAGTCTGTAGAGGCTCCGGGTCTGTCTGTCTTTGGGGTCTCTCTTTGTCCCTCTTCCTGTTTCTCAGACTGCCCCCCCTTTCCCCCCTCCCCCTCTTTATCTCTCCTCTCTGTACTGAAGATTCACTCGTCCTCTCCCCATCTGCTCCTCCATTTGCTAATCCTGGGAAGAATCAACATTCTTATTACTTCTGAGATCGTTAAACAAATGTATGGTGCTGAGCAGAATCTCATCAGAGCAGATTTGTGTCTTGCTGGATATTGGAAATTTCACCAAATAAACCAATAAAGACCAAAATGGATTCCATCAATCAGAGGTATCATGTCTGCAATCACCGCAGGATCGTTACCTCCCCCCATAGACGGGAACGTTCCTTCCACCGTGATGGAGCCACGGGGACCTCTTCACCGCTCCAACGTCAAAGGGATTCCGACAAATATTCAATGAGTTCTCGACAAACAACATTTCCGGGAGACCAATCAGATCCCGAGTTCATCTCTGGAAGAAGGACAACCATTGTTCTCCTCAACTTCATCCGGAACTTCAGCAAATGAATGTGGAGGAGCTCCGATATGAAGAAGATGGAATTACAGGACGTGTTATGGGAGTGAAGACACTCGACCATCACCACCAACATCTTCCCGACCATCGCCACCAACATCTTCCTGACCATCACCACCAACATCTTCCTGACCATCACCACCAACATCTTCCTGACCATCGCCACCAACATCTTCCTGACCATCGCCACCAACATCTTCCTGACCATCACCACCAATATCTTCCCGACCATCGCCACCAACATCTTCCTGACCATCGCCACCAATATCTTCCCGACCATCACCACCAATATCTTCCCGACCATCGCCACCAATATCTTCCCGACCATCACCACCAATATCTTCCCGACCATCGCCACCAATATCTTCCTGACCATCGCCACCAACATCTTCCTGACCATCGCCACCAATATCTTCCCGACCATCGCCACCAACATCTTCCTGACCATCACCACCAACATCTTCCCGACCATCGCCACCAACATCTTCCCGACCATCGCCACCAATATCTTCCCGACCATCGCCACCAACATCTTCCTGACCATCACCACCAACATCTTCCCGACCATCACCACCAACATCTTCCCGACCATCGCCACCAATATCTTCCCGTCCATCGCCATTCGCCACCAATATCTTCCCGACCATCACCACCAATATCTTCCTGACCATCACCACCAACATCTTCCTGACCATCACCACCAACATCTTCCCGACCATCACCACCAACATCTTCCCGACCATCACCACCAACATCTTCCCGACCATCGCCACCAATATCTTCCCGACCATCGCCACCAACATCTTCCCGACCATCGCCACCAACATCTTCCTGACCATCACCACCAATATCTTCCTGACCATCACCACCATCTTCCCGACCATCACCACCAATATCTTCCTGACTATCACCACCAATATCTTCCTGACCATCGCCACCAACATCTTTCTGACCATCACCACCAATATCTTCCCGACCATCGCCACCAATATCTTCCTGACCATCGCCACCAACATCTTTCCGACCATCGCCACCAATATCTTCCTGACCATCACCACCAATATCTTCCCAACCATCACCACCAATATCTTCCCAACCATCACCACCAATATCTTTCCGACCATCGCCACCAACATCTTCCCGACCATCAGCACCAATATCTTCCTGACCATCGCCACCAATATCTTCCTGACCATCGCCACCAACATCTTCCCGACCATCACCACCAATATCTTCCCGACCATCAGCACCAATATCTTCCTGACCATCGCCACCAACACCTTCCTGACCATCACCACCAACACCTTCCTGACCATCACCACCAATATCTTCCTGACCATCGCCACCAATATCTTCCCGACCATTGCCACCAACATCTTCCTGACCATCGCCACCAATATCTTCCCGACCATCAGCACCAATATCTTCCTGACCATCGCTACCAATATCTCCCCGACCATTGTCACCAATATCTTCCTGACCATCGCCACCAATATCTTCCTGACCATCGCCACCAATATCTTCCCGACCATCGCTACCAATATCTCCCCGACCATCAGCACCAATATCTTCCCGACCATCGCCACCAATATCTTCCCGCCCATTGCCACCAATATCTTCCCGACCATCGCCACCAATATCTTCCCGACCATCGCCACCAACATCTTCCCGACCATCGCCACCAATATCTTCCCGACCATCGCCACCAATATCTTCCAGACCATCACCACCAACATCTTCCCGACCATCGCCACCAATATCTTCCCGACCATCGCCACCAATATCTTCCAGACCAT
Organism: Lithobates sylvaticus; assembly: GCA_028564925.1. Lineage (NCBI taxonomy): Eukaryota > Metazoa > Chordata > Amphibia > Anura > Ranidae > Lithobates > Lithobates sylvaticus. The sequence continues at coordinate 421,606 of CM053032.1, read as the reverse complement.
CACCACCAACATCTTCCTGACCATCGCCACCAATATCTTCCCGACCATCGCCACCAATATCTTCCCAACCATCGCCACCAACATCTTCCCGACCATCGCCACCAATATCTTCCCAACCATCGCCACCAACATCTTCCCAACCATCGCCACCAACATCTTCCCGACCATCGCCACCAATATCTTCCCGCCCATTGCCACCAATATCTTCCCGACCATCGCCACCAATATCTTCCCGACCATCGCCACCAACATCTTCCCGACCATCGCCACCAACATCTTCCCGACCATCACCACCAATATCTTCCCGACCATCGCCACCAATATCTTCCCGACCATCACCACCAATATCTTCCTGACCATCGCCACCAACATCTTCCCGACCATCACCACCAATATCTTCCCGACCATCACCACCAATATCTTCCCGACCATCGCCACCAATATCTTCCCAACCATCACCACCAATATCTTCCCAACCATCGCCACCAATATCTTCCCGACCATCGCCACCAATATCTTCCCGACCATCGCCACCAATATCTTCCCGACCATCTCCACCAATATCTTCCCGACCATCGCCACCAATATCTTCCCGACCATCGCCACCAATATCTTCCCAACCATCACCACCAATATCTTCCCAACCATCGCCACCAACATCTTCTCGACCATCGCCAACAATATCTTCCCGACCATCACCAGTAGGGATGAAGTCAGGTGTTCAGTAGGATTGAGGTCAGGGGATCATTAGGGATGAAGTCAGGTGTTCAGTAGGGATGAGGTCAGGTGTTCAGTAGGGATGAGGTCAGGGGATCAGTAGGGATGAAGTCAGGTGTTCAGTAGGGATGAGGTCAGGGGATCAGTAGGGATGAAGTCAGGTGTTCAGTAGGGATGAGGTCAGGTGTTCAGTAGGGATGAGGTCAGGGGATCAGTAGGGATGAAGTCAGGTGTTCAGTAGGGATGAGGTCAGGGGATCAGTAGGGATGAAGTCAGGTGTTCAGTAGGGATGAGGTCAGGTGTTCAGTAGGGATGAGGTCAGGGGATCAGTAGGGATGTAGTCAGGTGTTCAGTAGGGATGAGGTCAGGGGATCAGTAGGGATGAAGTCAGGTGTTCAGTAGGGGTGATGTTAGGTGATCAGTAGGGATGAGGTCATAGGATCAGTAGGGATGAGGTCAGGGGATCAGTAGGGATTGAGGTCAGGGCTCCACACACCACACTGGTCACATCATGTCTTTATGGAGCTGGCTTTGTACACAGGGGGGGGGGGGCACAGTCATGACTTTATGGAGGTGGCTTTGTCTGCGTCCTTCCCACCTTTCCTGTTATCTCTGAGCGTGCTGCTCCTAGTTCTTATCATGGACTATAAAATAGATTTATGTTTATGTTTGGAGATCTGAGAGTGGGAGTGTTTGGGAGTGTTTGAGTAGTTTATCAAAAGTCAGTGGGCAGGGCTGACACCAGTCAGTTCACAGAGAAGCTCAGTGTAATAGGATTTAGGAGCTGAGTACATTGTTGGCAGATAAGTAGTTATTTTTCTTGCAAGTCTCAAACCCCTTTACAGTGTCAGCCATGCAGTATATGAGGCAGTCTGGCAGGTGGGCCCCAATGCCAAGTTCCTGCATAGATGGGTGTCTTGTCCATCCAGGACTGTCACTGACAGCTTGTGGTCAACTGCAGGAGCTGATTATATCACCACTGTGCAGCCAATCACAGTGAACAGATATACAGGAGCCCCGCCTACCAGCTTTCGGCATCATGCCCCAGGCCGGCTCGGACTGGCAGCAAGGGGTCCTTTATGGAAAATACGATCGTTTGAAGAAAAGATCGGAGTCCTTCCTGAGAAAAGAAAATCATATTTTGCACATAAGGATTCATTTTTGAATAAAGGGAACATTTTCTAGTCGGCTTCTCGCCAAGTCGGTGAAAACTCCCGAGTGTTACATCAACATATGGCGAAGAAGATATTTAAATAAAGATTGGAAGCTGCTGAGAGAAAATAAACTATAAAGAGTTTTAAAGCTCCAGAACAACAGAAGATTCCGGATCATAGAGACGTTTCTTCACCGAACTCCAGACGGGTCATTGAAGTTCTGAACTATTAATATGAAGAGGTCCTAGAAAATGTTGGTTATTGTTTGTCCGAGTCGATCGATCATTTTGTAATCTAATGCCGGTGAATTTGGTAACGTTGAGTGTTCTATGTATGGCCAGAATCGGTGTGAGCGCAGGAGAGTCACCCGTCTACCAGAACCCATCTGATGGCCAAATATTCACTTATTGAGTTTAATGGGGAGCTAAAAATGTATTTTCATCATCGGGAGTGTAAACTGTCCCTGTATACAATGTGTGGATTCAATGGGAAAAGCATAGAACCCCTGCCAGGTTTTTAGTCCTAAACAAATTACCCTGAGAATAAACGTCCCTCACTCCGCTTGAGTGCTTTCATCATATACAGCTTCCTTCCAGTCTGAATATACAGGTAGATATCAGATATTCACACCACTAACAACCACAAAACAAGACAAGACTCGTTTGGTTGCTCAACATGAACTGTTTATTAGAACAAGAAAACAGTCTTATGTACAGTTGAAGAGGAGGTTCCCCCCTTCTGCTCATGTTACACTAACAATAAACCTGTAACCTGAAACATAAATTAACATGAGCTAATTATCTAATCATTTCCAGACTTGGTGACTCAGAGATATGACCTTTCAGGGTTTTAGTCTGAGCAATAAATCAGAAAGCCGCACGCTGCACAGTTGTTGCACAGGGGAGTCTATAGGACAAGTTGTTGCCCATGGGAGTGTATAGGACAAGTTGTTGCACAGGGGAGTCTATAGGACAAGTTGTTGCACAGGGAAGTCTATAGGACAAGTTGTTGCCCATGGGAGTGTATAGGACAAGTTGTTGCACAGGGGAGTCTATAGGACAAGTTGTTGCACAGGGAAGTCTATAGGACAAGTTGTTGCACAGAGGAGTCTATAGGACAAGTTGTTGCACAGGGGAGTCTATAGGACAAGTTGTTGCACAGGGGAGTCTATAGGACAAGTTGTTGCACAGGGGAGTCTATAGGACAAGTTGTTGCACAGGGGAGTCTATAGGACAAGTTGTTGCACAGGGGAGTCTATAGGACAAGTTGTTGCCCATGGGAGTGTATAGGACAAGTTGTTGCCCAGGGAAGACTATAGGACAAGTTGTTGCACAGGGGAGTCTATAGGACAAGTTGTTGCACAGGGGAGTCTATAGGACAAGTTGTTGCACAGGGGAGTCTATAGGACAAGTTGTTGCACAGGGGAGTCTATAGGACAAGTTGTTGCACAGGGGAGTCTATAGGACAAGTTGTTGCCCATGGGAGTGTATAGGACAAGTTGTTGCCCAGGGAAGACTATAGGACAAGTTGTTGCACAGGGGAGTCTATAGGACAAGTTGTTGCACAGGGGAGTCTATAGGACAAGTTGTTGCACAGGGGAGACTATAGGACAAGTTGTTGCACAGAGGAGTGTATAGGACAAGTTGTTGCACAGGGGAGTCTATAGGACAAGTTGTTGCACAGGGGAGTGTATAGGACAAGTTGTTGCACAGGGGAGTCTATAGGACAAGTTGTTGCACAGGGGAGTCTATAGGACAAGTTGTTGCACAGGGGAGTCTATAGGACAAGTTGTTGCCCATGGGAGTGTATAGGACAAGTTGTTGCCCAGGGAAGACTATAGGACAAGTTGTTGCACAGGGGAGTCTATAGGACAAGTTGTTGCACAGGGGAGTCTATAGGACAAGTTGTTGCACAGGGGAGTCTATAGGACAAGTTGTTGCACATGGGAGTGTATAGGACAAGTTGTTGCACATGGGAGTCTATAGGACAAGTTGTTGCACAGGGGAGTCTATAGGACAAGTTGTTGCACAGGGGAGTCTATAGGACAAGTTGTTGCACAGGGGAGACTATAGGACAAGTTGTTGCACAGAGGAGTGTATAGGACAAGTTGTTGCACAGGGGAGTCTATAGGACAAGTTGTTGCACATGGGAGTGTATAGGACAAGTTGTTGCACATGGGAGTGTATAGGACAAGTTGTTGCACAGGGGAGTCTATAGGACAAGTTGTTGCACAGGGGAGTCTATAGGACAAGTTGTTGCACAGGGGAGTCTATAGGACAAGTTGTTGCCCATGGGAGTCTATAGGACAAGTTGTTGCACAGGGGAGTCTATAGGACAAGTTGTTGCACATGGGAGTGTATAGGACAAGTTGTTGCACAGGGGAGTCTATAGGACAAGTTGTTGCACAGGGGAGTCTATAGGACAAGTTGTTGCACAGAGGAGTCTATAGGACAGGTTGTTGCACAGGGGAGTCTATAGGACAAGTTGTTGCACAGGGGAGTCTATAGGACAAGTTGTTGCCCAGGGGAGTCTATAGGACAAGTTGTTGCACAGGGGAGTCTATAGGACAAGTTGTTGCACAGAGGAGTCTATAGGACAAGTTGTTGCACAGGGGAGTCTATAGGACAAGTTGTTGCACATGGGAGTGTATAGGACAAGTTGTTGCACATGGGAGTCTATAGGACAAGTTGTTGCACAGGGGAGTCTATAGGACAAGTTGTTGCACAGGGGAGTCTATAGGACAAGTTGTTGCACAGGGGAGACTATAGGACAAGTTGTTGCACAGAGGAGTGTATAGGACAAGTTGTTGCACAGGGGAGTCTATAGGACAAGTTGTTGCACAGGGGAGTCTATAGGACAAGTTGTTGCACAGGGGAGTCTATAGGACAAGTTGTTGCACAGGGGAGTCTATAGGACAAGTTGTTGCCCAGGGAAGACTATAGGATAAGTTGTTGCACAGAGGAGTCTATAGGACAAGTTGTTGCACAGGGGAGTCTATAGGACAAGTTGTTGCACAGGGAAGTCTATAGGACAAGTTGTTGCACAGGGGAGTCTATAGGACAAGTTGTTGCACAGGGGAGTGTATAGGACAAGTTGTTGCACAGGGGAGTCTATAGAACAAGTTGTTGCACAGGGGAGTCTATAGGACAAGTTGTTGCACAGGGGAGTCTATAGGACAAGTTGTTGCACAGGGGAGTCTATAGGACAAGTTGTTGCACAGGGGAGTCTATAGGACAAGTTGTTGCCCAGGGAAGACTATAGGACAAGTTGTTGCACATGGGAGTCTATAGGACAAGTTGTTGCACAGAGGAGTCTATAGGACAAGTTGTTGCACAGGGGAGTCTATAGGACAAGTTGTTGCCCAGGGAAGACTATAGGACAAGTTGTTGCACATGGGAGACTATAGGACAAGTTGTTGCACAGGGGAGTCTATAGGACAAGTTGTTGCACAGAGGAGTCTATAGGACAAGTTGTTGCACAGGGGAGTCTATAGGACAAGTTGTTGCACAGGGGAGTCTATAGGACAAGTTGTTGCACAGAGGAGTCTATAGGACAAGTTGTTGCACAGAGGAGTCTATAGGACAAGTTGTTGCACAGGGGAGTCTATAGGACAAGTTGTTGCCCAGGGAAGACTATAGGACAAGTTGTTGCACAGGGGAGTCTATAGGACAAGTTGTTGCACAGGGGAGTCTATAGGACAAGTTGTTGCACAGGGGAGTCTATAGGACAAGTTGTTGCACAGGGGAGTCTATAGGACAAGTTGTTGCACAGAGGAGTCTATAGGACAAGTTGTTGCACAGGGGAGTCTATAGGACAAGTTGTTGCACATGGGAGTCTATAGGACAAGTTGTTGCACAGGGGAGTCTATAGGACAAGTTGTTGCACAGAGGAGTCTATAGGACAAGTTGTTGCCCAGGGGAGTCTATAGGACAAGTTGTTGCACAGGGGAGTCTATAGGACAAGTTGTTGCACATGGGAGTGTATAGGACAAGTTGTTGCACAGGGGAGTCTATAGGACAAGTTGTTGCACAGGGGAGTCTATAGGACAAGTTGTTGCACAGAGGAGTCTATAGGACAGGTTGTTGCACAGGGGAGTCTATAGGACAAGTTGTTGCACAGGGGAGTCTATAGGACAAGTTGTTGCCCAGGGGAGTCTATAGGACAAGTTGTTGCACAGGGGAGTCTATAGGACAAGTTGTTGCACAGAGGAGTCTATAGGACAAGTTGTTGCACAGGGGAGTCTATAGGACAAGTTGTTGCACATGGGAGTGTATAGGACAAGTTGTTGCACAGGGGAGTCTATAGGACAAGTTGTTGCACAGGGGAGTCTATAGGACAAGTTGTTGCACAGGGGAGTCTATAGGACAAGTTGTTGCACAGGGGAGTCTATAGGACAAGTTGTTGCCCAGGGAAGTCTATAGGATAAGTTGTTGCACAGGGGAGTCTATAGGACAAGTTGTTGCACAGGGGAGTCTATAGGACAAGTTGTTGCACAGGGAAGTCTATAGGACAAGTTGTTGCACAGGGGAGTCTATAGGACAAGTTGTTGCACAGGGGAGTCTATAGGACAAGTTGTTGCACAGGGGAGTGTATAGGACAAGTTGTTGCACAGGGGAGTCTATAGGACAAGTTGTTGCACAGGGGAGTCTATAGGACAAGTTGTTGCACAGGGGAGTCTATAGGACAAGTTGTTGCACAGGGGAGTCTATAGGACAAGTTGTTGCACAGGGGAGTCTATAGGACAAGTTGTTGCACAGGGGAGTCTATAGGACAAGTTGTTGCCCAGGGGAGTCTATAGGACAAGTTGTTGCACAGGGGAGTCTATAGGACAAGTTGTTGCACAGGGGAGTGTATAGGACAAGTTGTTGCACAGGGGAGTCTATAGGACAAGTTGTTGCACAGGGGAGTCTATAGGACAAGTTGTTGCACAGGGGAGTCTATAGGACAAGTTGTTGCACAGGGGAGTCTATAGGACAAGTTGTTGCACAGGGGAGTCTATAGGACAAGTTGTTGCACAGGGAAGTCTATAGGACAAGTTGTTGCACAGGGGAGTCTATAGGACAAGTTGTTGCCCAGGGGAGTCTATAGGACAAGTTGTTGCACAGGGGAGTCTATAGGACAAGTTGTTGCCCAGGGAAGACTATAGGACAAGTTGTTGCACATGGGAGACTATAGGACAAGTTGTTGCACAGGGGAGTCTATAGGACAAGTTGTTGCACAGGGGAGTCTATAGGACAAGTTGTTGCACAGAGGAGTCTATAGGACAAGTTGTTGCACAGAGGAGTCTATAGGACAAGTTGTTGCACAGAGGAGTCTATAGGACAAGTTGTTGCACAGGGAAGTCTATAGGACAAGTTGTTGCACAGGGGAGTCTATAGGACAAGTTGTTGCACAGGGGAGTCTATAGGACAAGTTGTTGCACATGGGAGACTATAGGACAATTTGTTGCACAGGGGAGTCTATAGGACAAGTTGTTGCACAGGGGAGTCTATAGGACAAGTTGTTGCACAGGGGAGTGTATAGGACAAGTTGTTGCACAGGGGAGTCTATAGGACAAGTTGTTGCACAGGGGAGTCTATAGGACAAGTTGTTGCACAGGGGAGTCTATAGGACAAGTTGTTGCACAGGGGAGTCTATAGGACAAGTTGTTGCACAGGGGAGTCTATAGGACAAGTTGTTGCACAGAGGAGTCTATAGGACAAGTTGTTGCACAGGGGAGTCTATAGGACAAGTTGTTGCCCAGAGGAGTCTATAGGACAAGTTGTTGCACAGGGGAGTCTATAGGACAAGTTGTTGCACAGAGGAGTCTATAGGACAAGTTGTTGCACAGGGAAGTCTATAGGACAAGTTGTTGCACAGGGGAGTCTATAGGACAAGTTGTTGCACAGGGGAGTCTATAGGACAAGTTGTTGCACAGGGGAGACTATAGGACAAGTTGTTGCACAGGGGAGTCTATAGGACAAGTTGTTGCACAGGGGAGTCTATAGGACAAGTTGTTGCACAGGGGAGTCTATAGGACAAGTTGTTGCACAGGGGAGTCTATAGGACAGGTTGTTGCACAGGGGAGTCTATAGGACAAGTTGTTGCACAGGGGAGTCTATAGGACAAGTTGTTGCACAGGGGAGTGTATAGGACAAGTTGTTGCACAGGGGAGTCTATAGGACAAGTTGTTGCACAGGGGAGTCTATAGGACAAGTTGTTGCACAGAGGAGTCTATAGGACAAGTTGTTGCACAGGGGAGTCTATAGGACAAGTTGTTGCACAGGGGAGTCTATAGGACAAGTTGTTGCACAGGGGAGTCTATAGGACAAGTTGTTGCACAGAGGAGTCTATAGGACAAGTTGTTGCACAGGGGAGTCTATAGGACAAGTTGTTGCACAGAGGAGTCTATAGGACAAGTTGTTGCACAGGGAAGTCTATAGGACAAGTTGTTGCACAGGGGAGTCTATAGGACAAGTTGTTGCACAGGGGAGTCTATAGGACAAGTTGTTGCACAGGGGAGTCTATAGGACAAGTTGTTGCACAGGGGAGTCTATAGGACAAGTTGTTGCACAGGGGAGTCTATAGGACAAGTTGTTGCACAGGGGAGTCTATAGGACAATTTGTTGCACAGGGAAGTCTATAGGACAAGTTGTTGCACAGGGGAGTCTATAGGACAAGTTGTTGCACAGGGGAGTCTATAGGACAAGTTGTTGCACAGGGAAGTCTATAGGACAAGTTGTTGCACAGGGGAGTCTATAGGACAAGTTGTTGCACAGAGGAGTCTATAGGACAAGTTGTTGCACAGGGAAGTCTATAGGACAAGTTGTTGCACAGGGGAGTCTATAGGACAAGTTGTTGCACAGAGGAGTCTATAGGACAATTTGTTGCACAGGGGAGTCTATAGGACAAGTTGTTGCCCAGGGGAGTCTATAGGACAAGTTGTTGCACAGGGGAGTCTATAGGACAATTTGTTGCACAGGGGAGTCTATAGGACAAGTTGTTGCTCGCGCTCCCATAGTACATAGCGGATTTCATGTGTCTGAAGGATGAAGGAGTTTGTATGAAGTCGCCGGTGAGGCGGCGGGGGACTCTCATATATGAACGATGTGCAGAGGAAACATACATATGAGTTATGATTATTATTATATCTGCATTCGGCATTAGAGAATATTACTCTAACGATCACTCTGCACACAGCGGGGGAGGGGGTGAAGATAATGTTACAATCTGCTGTTTATATTTTCCCCGTGATTTCCCCCGAGTACCGGAATGTTCAACGATAAAACCGCGCTTTGTGAGATTCACTTTATTGAGGAAAATGGTGAAATAGACTTTTACTGTGTTCTGCAGACTCTTCTGTGTTCTGTGGCCCCAAATCAAAACAGGGTACTGGGTGTGCGATATGTACATCGGGGTACGGGGCGTGCGGTATGTACATCGGGGTGCGGGGCGTGCGGTATGTACATCGGGGGAAGGGGTGTGCGATATGTACATCGGGGTACGATGCGTGCGGTATGTACATCGGGGTACGGGGCGTGCGGTATGTACATCGGGGCACGGGGCGTGCGGTATGTACATCGGGGTACGGGGCATGCGGTATGTACATCGGGGTACGGTTTGTGCGATATGTACATCGGGGTACGGGGCATGCGGTATGTACATCGGGGCACGGGGCGTGCGGTATGTACATCGGGGTACGGGGCGTGCGATATGTACATCGGGGTACGGGGTGTGCGATATGCACATCGGGGTACGGGGCGTGCGGTATGTACATTGGGGTACGGGGTGTGCGATATGCACATCGGGGTACGGGGCGTGCGATATGTACATCGGGGTACGGGGCGTGCGGTATGTACATCGGGTATGGGGCGTGCGGTATGTACATTGGGGTACGGGGCGTGCGATATGTACATCGGGGTACGGGGCGTGCGGTATGTACATCGGGGTAAGGTGCGTGCGGTATGTACATCGGGGTACGGTCCGTGCGGTATGTACATCGGGGTACGGGGCGTGCGGTATGTACATCGGGGTACGGGGCGTGCGGTATGTACATCGGGTATGGGGTGTGCGATATGTACATTGGGGTACGGGGCGTGCGGTATGTACATCGGGGCACGGGGCGTGCGGTATGTACATCGGGGTACGGGGCGTGCGGTATGTACATCGGGGTACGGTTTGTGCGATATGTACATCGGGGTACGGGGCATGCGGTATGTACATCGGGGTACGGGGCGTGCGGTATGTACATCGGGGTACGGGGCGTGCGATATGTACATCGGGGTATGGGGTGTGCGATATGTACATCGGGGTATGGGGCATGCGGTATGTACATCGGGGTACGGGGTGTGCGATATGTACATCGGGGTACGGGGTGTGCTGTATGTACATCGGGGTACGGGGCGTGCGGAATGTACATCGGGGTACGGGGCATGCGGTATGTACATCGGGGTACGGGGCGTGCGGTATGTACATCGGGGTACGGGGCGTGCGATATGTACATCGGGGTACGGGGTGTGCGATATGTACATCGGGGTACGGGGCGTGCGATATGTACATCGGGGCACGGGGCGTGCGGTATGTACATCGGGGTACGGGGCGTGAGGTATGTACATCGGGGTACGGTTTGTGCGATATGTACATCGGGGTACGGGGCGTGCGGTATGTACATCGGGGTACGGGGCGTGCGGTATGTACATCGGGGTACGGGGCGTGCGGTATGTACATCGGGGTACGGGGCGTGCGATATGTACATCGGGGTACGGGGCGTGCGATATGTACATCGGGGCACGGGGCGTGCGGTATGTACATCGGGGTACGGGGCGTGCGGTATGTACATCGGGGTACGGTTTGTGCGATATGTACATCGGGGTACGGGGCATGCGGTATGTACATCGGGGTACGGGGCGTGCGGTATGTACATCGGGGTACGGGGCGTGCGATATGTACATCGGGGTACGGGGTGTGCGATATGTACATCGGGGTACGGGGCATGCGGTATGTACATCGGGGTACGGGGCGTGCGGTATGTACATCGGGGTACGGGGCGTGCGATATGTACATCGGGGTACGGGGTGTGCGATATGTACATCGGGGTACGGGGCGTGCGATATGTACATCGGGGTACGGGGCGTGCGGTATGTACATCAGGTTACGGGGCGTGGGGTATGTACATCAGGTTACGGGGCAAGCGGTATGTACATCGGGGTACGGGGCGTGCGGTATGTACATCGGGGTACGGGGCGTGCGGTATGTACATCGGGGTATGGGGCGTGCGGTATGTACATCGGGGTACGGGGCGTGCGGTATGTACATCGGGTACGGGGCGTGCGGTATGTACATCGGGGTACGGGGCGTGCGGTATGTACATCGGGGTACGGGGCGTGCGGTATGTACATCGGGGTACGGGGCGTGCGGTATGTACATCGGGGTACGGGGCGTGCGGTATGTACATCGGGGTACGGGGTGTGCGGTATGTACATCAGGGTACGGGGCGTGCGGTATGCACATCGGGGTACGGGGCGTGCGGTATGTACATCGGGGTACGGGGCGTGCGGTATGCACATCGGGGTACGGGGCGTGCGGTATGTACATCGGGGTACGGGGCGTGCGGTATGTACATCGGGGTACGGGGCGTGCGGTATGTACATCGGGGTACGGGGCGTGCGGTATGTACATCGGGGTACGGGGCGTGCGGTATGTACATCGGGGTACGGGGCGTGCGATATGTACATCAGAGTTACGGGGCGTGCGGTATGTACATCGGGGTACGGGGTGTGCAGTATGTACATCAGGGTACGGGGCGTGCGGTATGCACATCGGGGTACGGGGCGTGCGGTATGTACATCGGGGTACGGGGCGTGCGGTATGCACATCGGGGTACGGGGCGTGCGGTATGTACATCGGGGTACGGGGCGTGCGGTATGTACATCAGGGTACGGGGCGTGGGATATGTACATCGGGGTACGGCGCGTTCGGTATGTACATCGGGGTACGGGGCGTGCGGTATGTACATCGGGGTACGGGGCGTGCGATATGTACATCAGAGTTACGTGGCGTGCGGTATGTACACCGGGGTACGGGGCGTGCGGTATGTACATCGGGGTACGGTCCGTGCGGTATGTACATCGGGGTACGGGGCGTTCGGTATGTACATCGGGGTACGGGGCGTGCGATATGTACATCAGAGTTACGGGGCGTGCGGTATGTACATCGGGGTACGGGGTGTGCAGTATGTACATCGGGGTACGGTCCGTGCGGTATGTACATCGGGGTACGGGGCGTGCGGTATGTACATCGGGGTACGGGGCGTGCGGTATGCACATCGGGGTACGGGGCGTGGGATATGTACATCGGGGTACGGCGCGTTCGGTATGTACATCGGGGTACGGGGCGTGCGGTATGTACATCGGGGTACGGGGTGTGCAGTATGTACATCAGGGTACGGGGCGTGCGGTATGCACATCGGGGTACGGGGCGTGCGGTATGTACATCGGGGTACGGGGCGTGCGGTATGTACACCGGGGTACGGGGCGTGCGGTATGTACATCGGGGTACGGTCCGTGCGGTATGTACATCGGGGTACGGGGCGTTCGGTATGTACATTGGGGTACGGGGCGTGCGATATGTACATCGGGGTACGGGGCGTGCGATATGTACATCGGGGTACGGGGCGTGCGATATGTACATCGGGGTACGGGGCGTGCGATATGTACATCGGGGTACGGGGCGTGCGATATGTACATCGGGGTACGGGGCGTGCGATATGTACATCGGGGTACGGGGCGTGCGATATGTACATCGGGGTACGGGGCGTGCGATATGTACATCGGGGTACGGGGCGTGCGATATGTACATCGGGGTACGGGGTGTGCGGTATGTACATCGGGGTACGGGGCGTGCGATATGTACATCGGGGTACGGGGCGTGCGGTATGTACATCGGGGTACGGGGCGTGCACCTGCACTCTTCCATTGCCCCAGCAGTCCCTCAACCTACTGAAGTGCTCGGACGGGGACTGGGGCCCTCATCATCTCGGCTCCTCTGCCGGTTCTTATCACACGCCCGGTGGTGTTGGTCTGGGAGATGAGAAATGTTTAGCAGAATCTTTCCAGAACTGTCTTTCTTCTCTGTGGAAGGAGGACTGTGTGAAGAACTGCTGTCAGGGCCGAGCCCCAGCATGAGCCACGTTCTGAGGGCCCTGGAATCCGAGCCACTTTGTGAAGGGAGCCAGGATGAACAGCGGTACTCCCACCTAAAGAGGGTCATAGAGGAGCCAGGTGCAGGGATTCCGGGATTATTGTCTGCTTAGAGACTCATTTTGTGGAGTGCTGAGAACTTCCCAACAGGGGTGGAGGACACTGAGTGGAGGCCGAGGACACTGAGTGGAGGCCGAGGACACTGAGTGGGGGCCGAGGACACTGAGTGGAGGCCGAGGACACTGAGTGGAGGCCGAGGACACTGAGTGGGGGCCGAGGACACTGAGTGGGGGCCGAGGACACTGAGTGGGGGCCGAGGACACTGAGTGGAGGCCGAGGACACTGAGTGGGGGCCGAGGACACTGAGTGGAGGCCGAGGACACTGAGTGGAGGTCGGATGATATGACTGGACCAGAAAATATCCTGAGGCTCTTCTCTTACAAATTTTACCAAAAGTACAGATATAGGAGGGCGGGGGGACTTGGTGGGACTGGAAGGCAAGCTGAGGAAAGGGGACCTGGTGGGACTGGAAGGCAAGCTGAGGAAAGGGGACCTGGTGGGACTGGAAGGCAAGCTGAGGAAAGGGGACCTGGTGGGACTGGCAGTCAAGCTGAGGAAAGGGGACCTGGGGGGATTGGCAGTCAAGCTGAGGAAAGGGGACCTGGTGGGACTGGAAGTCACCCTGAGGAAAGGGGACCTGGTGGGACTGGAAGGCAAGCTGAGGAAAGGGGACCTGGTGGGACTGGAAGGCAAGCTGAGGAAAGGGGACCTGGTGGGACTGGAAGGCAAGCTGAGGAAAGGGGACCTGGTGGGACTGGCAGTCAAGCTGAGGAAAGGGGACCTGGTGGGACTGGCAGTCAAGCTGAGGAAAGGGGACCTGGGGGGACTGGAAGGCAAGCTGAGGAAAGGGGACCTGGTGGGATTGGCAGTCAAGCTGAGGAAAGGGGACCTGGTGGGACTGGAAGTCACCCTGAGGAAAGGGGACCTGGTGGGACTGGAAGGCAAGCTGAGGAAAGGGGACCTGGTGGGACTGGAAGGCAAGCTGAGGAAAGGGGACCTGGTGGGACTGGAAGTCACCCTGAGGAAAGGGGACCTGGTGGGACTGGAAGGCAAGCTGAGGAAAGGGGACCTGGTGGGACTGGAAGGCAAGCTGAGGAAAGGGGACCTGGTGGGACTGGAAGGCAAGCTGAGGAAAGGGGACCTGGTGGGACTGGAAGGCAAGCTGGGGGTGCTCAGGGAATAGAAGGAGAGCCAGAAGTAACCTTTGAAGCTCACTGGGGTTTTCTTTTCTCCCAAAAGAATTTGACAAATCCAAGTCACCAAAAATAAAAGTGAAACTTGGATTCTGATTCGGAAATCGGAATCTGGGAAATTCAATCATCCAGAATTCATGGCCAACCCCCCACTGCCATGTGACTTTGTCTGTTGGATCTTATTGGGTGATCAGCAGTCGGGTGGTAGGAACGCTCCCGGGTGACATTCCTGTTTGGGGGGTCACCCAACTCTTATGTGAACTGGTAATGGGGGAGGGAACCGCCATATCCCAGTCATCTCCGCCTCGCTCGGCGCTCATTACTAATTACTTTTTTAATAAAGCCAGTAAAAAAACACTCACGTGAAAACACCCCAAAAACACCGGAGTGCTTCCCTTTTGTAGAAATCATCTTCTGTGAAAACTAGAAATGACATTTTCTCATAATTAAATATGGTAATCCAGCACACGCCCATCACACGCCCACCACACGCCCACCACACGCCCATCACACGCCCACCACACGCCCACCACACGCCCATCACACGCCCACCACCCGCCCACATCCTGACCTTATTTGCCGGGCTGAGTCACCAGGATGACACCTCAGCGTGTCTCCGAGGGGAGAAGGTCTGAAATATCTCACAATACAACATCCCATGGAGGACAAGACATCAAAGGAGAAGAGATGAGCTCCAAACCGCCCCGACCTCATCCACCGGAGTCGTGTGGAGGGGAGGATTCCGCATTACTATTACAGCAATTATGTAAATAGCGAGAAGAAACCTCCGCCTGATACACAGGAACATCCCTAATAAAAAAGCAATTATTAACTGGACTGCAGGAGGGCCTGACTAAGAAGACACATGAGAGGAGAGAGGGTGGGAGAGAGAAAGGAGAGGAGAGAGGAGAGGAGTGAGGGAGAGAGGAGTGAGCGAGGGGAAGAGAGCAAGGAGAAAAGAGCAGAGAAAGGAGAGGAGAGAGAGAAGAGGAGACTAGAGAGGAGAGGGAAGAGGAGAGAATAGGAGAGGAGAGAGGAGAGGAGTGAGAGAGAAAGGAGAGAGGAGTGAGCGAGGGGAAGAGAGCAAGGAGAAAAGAGGAG
Organism: Lithobates sylvaticus; assembly: GCA_028564925.1. Taxonomy (NCBI): domain Eukaryota; kingdom Metazoa; phylum Chordata; class Amphibia; order Anura; family Ranidae; genus Lithobates; species Lithobates sylvaticus. The sequence continues at coordinate 406,204 of CM053032.1, read as the reverse complement.
AGAAAAGAGAGTGGAAAGAGGAGAGAGAGTAGAGGAGACTAGAGAGGAACGGAGAAAGAAGAGGAGAGAATAGGAGACGAGAGAGGAGAGGTAAAGAGGAGAGAGAAGAGGAGACTAGAGAGGAGAGGAGAGAATAGGAGGCGAGAGAGGAGAGGTGAAGAGGAGACTAGAGAGGAGAGGAGAGAATAGGAGACGAGAGAGGAGAAAGGAAGAGGAGAGAATAGGAGACGAGAGAGGAGAAGGGAAGAGGAGAGAGAGATAAGAGAGGAGAGGGGTGAGAGAGAGAGAGGAGAGGAGAGAGAGGAGATGAGAGAGGAGAGGGTGAGAGAGAGAGGAGAGGAGAGAGAGGAGATAAGAGAAGAAATGAGAGGGGAAAGATGAGAAAGGAAGGGGAGAGGAGAGGAAACGAGGGAAGATAGAGAAAGTAAAATTTCATTTTTTTATTTAGAGGCAGAATAGGCCTCCCTGAATAAAAAATAGGAAGACAGATCGGGTAAGGCGTTCCAGAAGATGGGAGAGGCTCTGGAGAAGTCTTGGAGGTGAGCATGGGAGGAGGTGATGAGGGATCTAGATAGCAGGAGGTCTTGAGAGTAGTGAAGGAGACAGTTTGGGTGATATTTTGAGATGAGGTTGGTGATGTAGCTGGGGGCAGAGTTGTGGGTGCCTTTGTATGTTCTTAGTATTTAAAATAGTTTTTATTGGGCGAGTGGAATAATTAAAGGGATTGGCAGAGAGGGGTGGAGGACACTGAACGGAAGCCAGTGGAATGATTGGCAGAGAGGGGTTGTGACGGGAGTCACTTTGGGTGGGGGGCTTGTGGAACTCAGCTTACCTTGGAGAGCTCTGGAAACTCCTTGTCCAGCTCCCCCGGCCCCTCCTATGTGTAAGTTACCCTGTGTCCATTAGGGGCACAGGGTGACTGAGAACCTCACTATGATCTGTGTTAGTCGGACTCGCTGTACAGCCACACTGGGATGTCATATATATGTTATGACGAAACCTCCCTACACTCCTCTTGAGTGCTTTCGTCATATACCACTTCCTCCCAGTCTGAATATAGATCTCAGATATTCCAATCGCTTCCAAGCACAAAACGAGACGAGACTTGCTTAGTGCCAACATGGACTGTTTTATTAGAACCAAAATGACAAGTATTTATAATACAGTAGGAGAGGAGATCCCCCCCCCCCCCTCTTGCTCATATTACTCTAACAACACACCTGTAACAAATTAACATGAGCTAATTAACTAATCCCTTCAAGCAGCCGATGTGACTCTGTTCCCATCAAGATTTCACTACAGGTCAGACTTGTTGTCACCGAGCTTCACACAGTAGATTATACATTATCATAATAACAACCACAAGACATTTTATCACAATAGCAGGAGCTCCACTAGGAGTCGGCCCGTCTACTACATTGTATAGAGGACAATGTGATCAGCTCTCTCAATTAACATCTTGAGTTCATGACACTAGAATCTGACAGTGTGTGTCCCAACAGCATGAGACAACACACATTATATATACATATATACAGCAATTAATGTGACTAGCACAGATTATAGTGGGGTTCTCATTCACCCTGTGCCCCTTAAAATCCAGGGCCCATAATCAGTCGGCAAGAGGCTCACATTCAGTCCTCTCAGAAAGCCTGTGTCCCGGCTAGGTCTGTCACATATGTATATATTGTGTGTTGTCTCATGCTGTTGGACTCTTTGCTGGGTCGTTTGGGGTGTGGCTGTATTCCATTGTTCTATTGTTTGTGTCTGTCTTGTGAGAAATGTATTATGGGATGGATATTTGTATTTGTGTTCCTTATTACTGATTGGACAGTTTACCCCGCCAAAGGAGGGGGCATTGTCCCTGAGTGGATATCTGTTGCAATTAACAGTTGATGTCCAGCTTTGTAACTGAGATAGTCTCGCCTGGTTCTTACAATATCTGATATCTGAAGGTCCAGATTGGAGGAAGCAGTATATGACGGAAGCACTCAAGCGGAGTATGATAGGGATCCGTTACATTGGTGGCAGCAGTGGGATCGTGCTTCCTGCAGTCTGGGACATCCAAACCTCCACCGGGATCCAAGATCGGGATAGCAGACTTCAGTCAGATCGCTTAAGAGGACATGCGGCCACTCAATGAAGTTGGATGAGAAGCGGTGAGAATGTGGAACTCCCTTCCACAGTTGGTGGTGTCAGGGGGGACTTTTGATCATTTAAAAAACTCTCAGATGGGCATCTTATTTGGACGGATGGACGAATGGACGGATGGATGGATGGAAGGATGGATGGATGGACGGATGGATGGAAGGATGGATGGATGGACGGATGGATGGACGGATGGATGGATGGATGGACGGATGGATGGACGGATGGATGGACGGATGTATGGAAGGATGGATGGACAGATGGATGGATGGATGGACGGATGGAAGGATGGATGGATGGACGGATGGATGGAAGGATGGACAGATGGACGGATGGATGGAAGGATGGATGGAAGGATGGATGGACGGATGGATGGAAGGATGGAAGGATGGATGGACGGATGGATGGATGGATGGAAGGATGGATGGAAGGATGGACGGATGGATGGATGGATGGACGGATGGATGGAAGGATGGACGGATGGATGGATGGATGGACAGATACACAGACAGGCAGACAGACAAGCCGTACAATAAAAGGATGCAGTGATGAATATAATTGGATGTTTGTGTTTATCTTGAGCAGCTATAAGTAAATTATAGTTTTCTGCTTCATCCTTTTGGCATTTTCCCAGCTGTGGTTTCTGCACTGAGCCGCCTCACCAACTTCTTCATCTCCAGACTGACTACAAGAAAGGAAGGAAGGAAGGAAGGAAGGAAGGAAGGAAGGAGGGGAAGGAAGGAAAGGGAGGGAAGGAAAGGAAGGGAGGTGGTAAGGAAGGAAGGAAGGAAGGAAAAGGAGGAATAATGGAAGGGGGCAGGGAAGGAAGGAAGGAAGGAAGGAAGGAGGGAAAGGGAGGGGAGGGAAGGAAAGGGAGGAATAAGGGAAGGGGAGGAAGGAAGAAGGGGAAGGAGGGAAGGAGGGAAGGAAGGAAGGAGGTAAGGAGGGAAAGGGAGGGAAGGAAAGGGAGGAATAATGGAAGGGGGAAGGGAAGGAAGGAAGTAAGTAGGTAAGGAGGGAAGAAAGGAAGGAAGGAGATTGTGGCTCATAATTGAATAGGGATTTGGAGGCAGTAGCGGTCCCATGTAAGGCGGTACGTGAGGCAGACACGGCGCCCTCTGCAGCCATTGTTGGCGGGGAAGTCAGGCCTGGAATTATCCTCTTGTCGGCTCTCTCGGCTGATTGCAGAGTCTTGTTCCTTCTCTTCCAAGGTGAGCCACTGAGAACACACAATAAGAACCCCTCGCACGTCAGCTATTACCTTAATCCGAAGATTAGACAGTATAATGGAGCCAGCAAAGTTTGAATGGTTCTTAATCGACTCGTGGGAATACAGAAATGATTTGATTCATTTATAATTCATGGGGAATACTAAAGAATTCTAATAACATTTGCTAAAGAGCCGTTAATTCATAATTACAGAAAGCCTCGGTTGCACCGTCAGCGGGATTGCCCGCCACGTACAACCTGCTCGTTCAGGTGAATCAGAAGATGTCAATTTGTCAGGAAGCCGGGAAAGTTGGCGCGGGATCTGTGAGTGCCGGTAATCGGTGTGTTTGGTGAACGCACATCGGGAACAAGCGCATTCATTGGTGCGTACACATCGACATTATATTGTATTGTAGAAGGATGACATCATAAATGTTGTGATTATTACCTACCAGGTCCCTTCTGTCTGCACAGACTCAGAAAATGTTCACCACAGAGAGGCAAGTGATTGTTACATTGCTGGATAGGCTGAATAAAGACACCAGTCCATCCAGTTCCACCTGTGTGTGTCGGAGGATGTGTCTCTACCATTTCCCATATTCCTGTATATTGCGTTTGCTAAGATGCCCATCTGAGAGTTTTTTAAATTATAAACAGTCCCCCCTGACACCACCAACTGTGGAAGGGAGTTCCACATTCTCACCGCTTCTCATCCAACTTCATTGAGTGGCCGCATGTCCTCTTAAGCGGTCTGAACCGTTTCCTCCCTATGATGGGATCACCATTGAGATATTTGTATATCATCTCTCCTCTCAGTGTCTCCTCTCCAGGGAGAATAAGTTTAATGCTTGTAGCTGTTCCTCATAACTGGCCTCCTCCAGTCCCTTTATTAGCTTTGTTGCCCTTCGCTGGACTCTCTCCAGCTCCAGCACATCCTTCCTGAGGATTGGTGACCAGAACTGGATGGATACTCCAGATGTGGCTGGACCAGAGTAATGTGCTACAATTATTATTTTAGCTCCTTTTTAATGCAAGCTAATATTCTGCTGGCTTTGCTTGCTGCAGTTTGGCATTGCTGAGTCTGTCATCTACTAGGACCCCCAGATCCTTTTCCATTCTTGATTCCCCCAAAGGTTCTTTCCACCCCCAGGGAGTAACTGGCATCCATATTTTTTGCCCCCCCCCCCGGTGCACTAATTCACATTTCCCAATATTAAACCTCATTTGCCATGTAGTTGCCCCCCCCCCCCCTCTATATTTTATTTGACGTCTTCCTGTAAAGTTTCTCCCTGTATATCCTGCTGTGAAGTTATTGCCCTACTTAGCTTTGTATCATCAGCAAACTCTGAGATTGGGCCATTTATCCCGTCCTCTATATATAATCAAGTAAAACAGAACTGGTCCCAGGATGGAGCCCTGGACACCCCCCTCACAACTCCAGACCACTCTGAACATCCGCCCTTTGGATCCGTCCCCGTAACCCGTCTTCTCTCTAGGTACATACACAAGCGTCAATGCCAACAGACCTTAATCTGTAAGTTAAGCATTTGTGAGGAACTCTATCAAATGCTTTGAAGTCCAGACGCACCACATCCACAGGCCTTCCTCTATTCCAAGTACAGCTCACCTCCTCTGTAGTGGATATTTCGCCACACTCTTGCGCTAATAAGCGCCTTTCAATCTTATGATATAATGCGCCCTCTGATCGTATGTCTCCCTGGATCCCCAGCTCCCAAAATCAGACATTACCAGCAGCTTCACGTCATCCTCTCATCATCAGCATCCAAACCTCACCAGCCAAGCATTCCATCCATCACCACCTCAGTCTGGCTGCTTTCCATCTTAGCCCCTGGTTCCCCATTGCCCAGTAAACAGCCACCAACAGCAAGTATTCTTACATGTTCATCTCAGCCTCGGTCAGCATCATTCCCCGTCCCAGCTCAGTGAACTCTTTTATTTAGAAAACATTCCAAGCCACACCCTCAGGGGTTTGCCTCCAACAGCTAAACCCCTCCCACAAAGGATGTGGCCTCATCTCATTCACACAGGATGTGAATGACCATATAAGGCAATACAATACAGGGACTACAATACAGGGACAATTGTTTTCCTTCAAAAGAACCAATCACAGATGTATACATTCAAACAGACTAAACAGTGATGTACAAACCGTTTAAACTGCTTTCAATGACAACGAACAATATAAACCTATGGCTCCGTGGGCCACAATATTTATACCGTTATGCTAAAGTTCCAGTGTACACAGGGATGTTTGCTTGAAGCTATCAATGCCGTCACTGGGAAGTGGCCAGTCTCCCGATGAGGCACAAATGAACTTCCTTAAACCAGCAAACACGTCTGTAGTGTCCATAGGAAGGTTTACGCAGCCAATGGTCTTCCGCCAACGTCTTTATGTGCGAATGCGCACAGATGAGCGCATTACAGCAAAACCGACACTGGGGGGCATCTGACAACATACATTAATAAAATTTTCCATGACACCTCATAGAATGGTAAAAGGTTGGTCTGATAAGACCGTTCTTTATAAATCCATACTGATTACTACAAATGATACTATTTTCCTCAGAACATTCTTGTATATAGTCCCCTATCATCCCCTCCACTAGTTTACATACTATTGATGTTAGGCTGATTGGCCTGTAGTTCCCAGGTAAATATCTTTGCCCTTTTTTGAATATTGGTACCTTGTTGGCTTTTTGCCAATCAGTTGGTACCATTCCTGTCAATAAGCTGTCTTTAAGATTGTAACTATTACAACTCCCTTCTCATTGGCCAACTGCTATACAGGATATCAACCCATCAATCTATCATGAATGTTGCTGCCAGACTCATCCACCTTACCAACCACTCAATGTCCTCCACCCCTCTCTGCAATCCCTCCTCTGGCTTCTATCTTTATGTGTCCTCCACCCCTCTCTGCCAATTCCTCCACTGACCTCCATTCAGTATCCTCCACCCTTCTCTGCCAATCCCTTCACTGGTCTCTATTCGGTGTCCTCCACCACTCTCTGCCAATCCCTCCACTGATCTCCATTCAGTGTCCTCCACCCCTCTTTGCAATCCCTCCTCTGGCTTCTATCTTTATGTGTCCTCCACCTCTATCTACCAATTCCTCCACTGACCTCCATTCAGTGTCCTCCACCCCTCTCTGCCAATTCCTCCACTGACCTCCATTCAGTATCCTCAACCCCTCTCTGCCAATTCCTCCACTGACCTCCATTCAGTGTCCTCCACCTATCCTTGCCAATCCCTCCACTGATCTCCATTCAGTGTCCTCCACCCCTCTCTGCAATCCCTCCTCTGGCTTCTATCTTTATGTGTCCTCCACCTCTATCTACCAATTCCTCCACTGACCTCCATTCAGTGTCCTCCACCCCTCTCTACCAATTCCTCCACTGACCTCCATTCAGTGTCCTCCACCCCTCTCTGCCAATTCCTCCACTGACCTCCATTCAGTATCCTCAACCCCTCTCTGCCAATTCCTCCACTGACCTCCATTCAGTGTCCTCCACCTATCCTTGCCAATCCCTCCACTGATCTCCATTCAGTGTCCTCCACCCCTCTCTGCAATCCCTCCTCTGGCTTCTATCTTTATGTGTCCTCCACCCCTCTCTACCAATCCTCCACTGACCTCCATTCAGTGTCCTCCACCCCTCTCTGCCAATCCCTCCTCTGGCTTCTATCTTTATGTGTCCTCCACCTCTATCTACCAATTCCTCCACTGACCTCCATTCAGTGTCTTCCACCCCTCTCTGCCAATTCCTCCACTGACCTCCATTCAGTATCCTCAACCCCTCTCTGCCAATTCCTCCACTGACCTCCATTCAGTGTCCTCCACCTATCCTTGCCAATCCCTCCACTGATCTCCATTCAGTGTCCTCCACCCCTCTCTGCAATCCCTCCTCTGGCTTCTATCTTTATGTGTCCTCCACCTCTATCTACCAATTCCTCCACTGACCTCCATTCAGTGTCTTCCACCCCTCTCTACCAATTCCTCCACTGACCTCCATTCAGTGTCCTCCACCCCTCTCTACCAATTCCTCCACTGACCTCCATTCAGTATCCTCCACCACTCTCTGCCGATCCCTCCACTGGTCTCTATTCGGTGTCCTCCACCCCTCTCTGCCATTCCTTAAATTGACCTCCCATAAATATAGACACAAAGCTGTCCCTGAAAGTCTCCCGATCTCCCATTTATTCTATCCTCCTCCCAAACCCCTGATCTCCTATCTATTTTACTCTCCCACCTATCTCCTGATCTCCTATATTGTCTACGAAAAAAAATTCTGTTCTCTAGTCAGGTTAATGGGCCAAGATGGGATGGGGGTGGGGGTAAGGCTCATTTCTTACTACCCCGAGGAAGAGAAATCTAATGGGCCCAGTTCCATCTCTTTCCGCCTCATGCTCGGCATCCTCTCTGAAAAGCTATTGATTTCTGCCTTGAGAGCAACGCGTCCTAAGCAGCGTTAATTCACTGCGGTGAGAATCCGCGCACTGACTCCAAAAGCTGGCTCATTGATCTTGCCTCATCGAGTGAATTTGTATCTTAGTGGCTTTAATATCCCCCCCCCCCCCCCCCCGTCAGCCTGTAATGGGCAGGTGGATGACCCGGGGGTGCAGTGGACAGAAATGATAGACTCCATCTTGGAATTAGGACAAAACTCATCCAATTACGGAGCACAAAGGAGAAAAGGCGACAAGAAACACGCAATAAAATATCAACTAAATCTTTGATGAAAAAAGTAATCCCTACAGGTGACCGCAATCATTGATTTGAGAACAACAAAAAGAGATTTGTTGCGGATGAGGGATGAGTTGAGTTGGGTTCGGTCCAGACTCATGTTTGGTCAAACCCAGAGGGACCGTGTCAGTGCCAGCCAGCCTATCAGCTGCGGTCGGCATTCCATTCCCTTCACATACAGAAGAGGCAGGGATGACCTCAGTGACCTTATTGACCTAACATAGTCACATGTCAGTCATGACGAATAAGACCCCTCCAACCAAACACATTGACCCGCCCATGATGATCCTCTCCCACCAGACCCTCCCACAACTGTCAGTCAGCCGACTACTGGAATGAAGACACCACCGGGGAACCTGACTGTTGTGATTGGCCAGATATGATCATGACCATATATTTGGCCAATGATGTCACCCAAGATGCCCGCTGGCTTTTGTGTGAACCAAACCACCGTCCTGGAAGCTTCATCTAGCGGTGGAAGTAAATTGCTCAGGTTTGTATTGAACTCAATGATAACTTGAAGCTGAAGCCGGTCCTTAGTCCAGATTGCCGGATTTGTTGGTTCTTTTCACTTATTGCAGAATATGGAGACAATGAAGAGTCGTCTGCAGATCTTCATAAATAGAGGAGATTGCTGGAGACGGAGAGCCAACCGCCGGCAGTGTTCCTTGATGAGGTTGCGGGATTGGAGGCCATCTGTGTGTGAAGAAAAATAATGAAGTCACAGCAAGGGACAAGGAGCACGCTCGGACGGCTGGGCGCCATCTTGACCTCTTTATCAGCGAAAACCAAAACCAGCTACAATGCAGCAAACGTTAGAAATGTGAGATATCTGTAGACAGTCTTTGCAGTCTCTGGGCAGACAGTTCTATGTGGGACAACCAGATTAAAAAGACCACGTCACTCTTCAGGGGGGACACCCTGCAATGCTTTAACTTCTCCGGTGCTTGGATCCGGCTCACCGGTGCTGGAGAACACCCGGCGCCCTCCAACATAGCAGACATCTCTTATCCAGCTTGGAGCGAGTCTCTCCCACTTACCTTCACACCTTCTCAGTCTCCTGTATAGGACCTTCCACATTAAAGTCTATCTCAACCCAAAACTAAAATGTCATCTATTCCAGCTTAATAGTCTTTAGATAAGGTGGAAACATTGTTTCCATGTATCTGTGAGATCTACAAAGTCCCTCCCCCGATATTATGGAGAGGCAAAAAAGGGGAGGTGCTGCTGTAGTCCTCTCCTAGGATGACAATGGTTCTCCCCCATAGATAAAGCACTGTGACTGAGCATGTAGACAGCTGCAGTCTACTTTCTCCACTGCAGGTGGCACTCTTCTGCAGCAGCACTGATGTTGGAGCGGAAGTCAAGAGGAACAAGGTTCCTCTATGGTTTCCTGGGTCACGGGGGAAGCTATCCTATTGGACACTGCCTCCCCATATGACTCTGGCAGCCATCTTGGGTCAGACAGGGCCTATTTAAGGCCCTGGCTCCCAGGTGTGGTGCGCATTTTGCGAGCTGGTAGAGTAGGGACAGGTTCCCCACTTGTTATGGACAGCACTAGTGGAAAGGTTCCTGATGAGGAGGGAAAGTGTAGGGTCACAACTCCTTAGATATATTCCCACTTGGGCACAAGATGTCCAGACCACACTCTGCCTCTTAATTCGGGTGATACCTGCTCTCTTCACATTACTGGAAACTGTGAGTGCACCGGGTTGGGCAGCCTTCCTTCCTTCCTTCCGGGTTTGTTGGGGATTGTTGCTGTTCTATTTCAATACAAGTTCTTTACTGCATCTGACTGTGTGAATTATTGTCGCTGCACCGCACCAGCAGGCGCAGTCACCCCAGGACAGGAAGTGTGGTACTGGCTGAATCACCACAGGGTGAAAATAAAGAAAAAGGTCTGAAAAAAGAAAACAAATGCAGCCACCGCATCTAAGGACCGGGAGCTACAATAACTGACATTTCTCTTCCTGGATTTAGATACGCTTTATGTTGGTCACATGATTTATATACAGAGGTGTTGTATTAATAAGATAAAGCTTTCCATATACAGAGAACGTCAATGAAGTCACGCCGCCTGTCACCGGGTGAAATACTTTAATGGCGCTTTGTTGACATAATGAAAACTTCCATTACCAGCCAATAATTATTTCTGCCAGAATTAGGGACTATTGATTGTGACAATGCCTCGGGGTCCTGCTGATATTTGGGACAGACAAATCACCAAGCCGGACCGGAGCTGCTGGGAAATAATTGCAGCCGGAAAAGATGATCCTTAAACACACAGAGACACAATATTCCTCTAATTAAAGGACAACTCCGGGATGATAAAAATGGATCTGTTTTAATGAAATTCCATTTTTTTGGAAGCGTTGGTTGAAATCTTCCTCAATATGTTACCGACCAATCTCAGCTTGGGGGAAAAAAAATTGTTGCGTTCCCTTTGAATGTCAGCCAGCCAAGCACTGGCATTGTATGACTGGCAGAAATGACCAGAGACTTCCCTGGCCTGCCTCAGGAGATCCTGTAAGCCCGGGTACCTGCTCAAGAACCGCTGCACCACCAAATTCAGGACGTGAGCCAAACAGGGCACATGGGTCAGTTGTCCCTGTCGGAGGGCGGAGAGAAGGTTGGTGCCATTGTCGCATACAACCATTCCTGGCTGAAGCTGGCGTGGCATCAACCACCTCTGAGCCTGCCCCTGCAGAGCTGACAGAATCTCTGCCCCTAAGCAGACCAACTCAAGCACCACATGGCATCTTTTTGCCTGAGTGCTTGCGTAGCCCCTTGAGCGCTTATGGAGCACTGCTGGTTCAGAGGAGAAATCTGCAGAAGAGGCCATAGAGGAAGAAGAAGAGGAGGGGGGATGAGGACAGAGCTGTGGCAGAATCACCACTAGCATTTTGGAGGCGCTGTGGTGGAACAACCTCCAACAATACTTAACCCTGTCCTGCATCCTTCCCAGCTGCCAGCAGAGTTACCCAGTGCGCCGTGAAGGAAAGGTAATGTCTCTGTCCATGCCTGCTAGACCATGAGTCAGCGGTTATATGCACCTTACTGCTGACCGCCCTGTCCAACAAGGCCAAAACATTGCCTTCCACATGCCGGTAGAGAGCTGGAATGGCCTTCCATGAAAAGAAATGGCATTTTGGAACCTGCCACTGAGGTACAGCACATTCCACAAGTTCCCGAAAGGGGCAGAGTCTACCAGCTGAAAAGGCAGCAATTACAGTGCTAGCAATTTGGCCAAACTAGCATTCAGACGCTGAGCATGTGGACGGCTGGGACCAAATTTTTTTTTACAGGTTTAGCAACTGGGTGGGAAATTTGCCTGCTACAATCAGATGGTGGTGTACTGATAGCAGATTGGCTGCAAGTACTTGGGACACCTATTGCTATACCTTCATTCCTCTCAGTGCAGGTTTTTGAGAGGACTGGAGGTATAGTGGGGTTGGAGATCCCAGATGAGGAGCAAGGAGAAGTCTGCCTTTTTCTTTGATGTGGGTCATTCAAGTGCTGTTGCCAACGGACTGCATATGTCTGGTCAAGCATGTGGTGCCCAAGCGGCTGCTGTTCTGACCACGCTTGATCCACTTCAAATATAGGTTGCAAACAGCAACGGTGCGATTTGCTGCACTCATGTCAAAAAAGACCCACACCAAGGAACTTTTCAAAATCAGCGGGGAGTCAGCAACGCCCTGCACCTGCGGAGCTCTGCGGTGTGATGCAATAGGATGGCTGCCCTTAACTTCCCCCTAGAGGACATCCATCTTACGGCAGCACCATCTTAATGCATTCTTTAGGGTGTGCCCCCCAAATATCTTTTTTGTCTATTGTATGGATTTTGACCAAATCCTTTTGGGTGGAGCACCCCACTCAGTAAGTACCTCAATTAGTGACCACCTGTATCATGTGTGGAGACCTCATGTTTTCCCATATAGAGGAGTATATCTCCCTTGGTTCAGAGAAGCAGGATCTCCCGATCTATGGATAGTGGAGGACCCACTAATCATGGGTACTTTGTCGCAGTAAGTGGGCTTAAGCACCATATAGCAATATGGTGTGACCAAATCCCCATATTTTTTGATAATGTTTTTTGAAAATGTCTGTCTAGGTGCTTTTAAATAGCCTTGCTGGAGGTAAATGTCAGTTTTGCATGTGCGCTGTAATATGTTTGTTCTGTTGTATGGTCTTACGGCAGCACCATCTTAATGCATTCTTTAGGGTGTGCCCCCCAAATATCTTTTTTGTCTAGAGGACATCCTGCCTCGTTGGAGTGGTGCCTCCTCCTTCTCTCTTCTCTCAGGCACCCCAGTCAGTGACCTCATCATCCCCTCCCTCCTCGTCACTGGAGCAAACTTGGCAGTATGCTGCGGCTGGGGGAACATGACTGCCAGTTTCTTGTCCTTCTTGGGCACCCCCTCTCTCTAGGCTCACATTACTCTCTTCCTCAATCTAGGAACCAACACTGGAGCCTTCTAATCGCTGCGCATCCTCCAGCAGCATGTACCCAACACTGTGGTCAAATAGTTCTGGGGACTCCTCCATGCATGATGGTGGGGCTAAGGAAGGAGTGACTGTGGACTAGGAGCCGGTGGAATAGGCTGCTTTGGCAGCTGCATTGGAAGGCAAACTACTCTGAGCCTGGGTGACAGAGGATGAGGAGGATGAGGACGGCCAAGTCCACGACCAGCACTGTTCACTGTAGACACAGAGGCTGCTTGTCCTCTTTTAGTGGCCTGTGAGCGTCTGCCTCTCCTTGGTGGCCTTCCGGACATGATGTATATTTTGTTTTACAACACCGCACTACACTGTATTAGATACTGTACACCACCAAATGCGTAGATATAGGCTACACTGGATGCAGAGTATATATATATATATATATATATATATATATGAGACTAACTGTATATATATATATATATATCAAATACACGGCCACTAACTGATTAACCTGCCTGCTTAATCTAAATGACACTCTCTCCATCCACACCAACAACACTACCGTGTAGGCAGCCTTATATAGTGTGGGGCGTGGACTTAGTCCCCCTGAGCCATGATTGGTCAAAGGCACTCTGCCAATTATGGCTCTCTTAGCAGAGGGCGCTGGGATTGGCCAAAGCATGCAGGTCAGGTGCATGCTTTGGCCAATCATCATACAGCAATGCAGTGCGATCTTGCGGCGCTCTAATTTGCCGCGAACGCCCCATAATGTTCGTTCTTCGGCGATCACTGAACATCGAGCTCTTATCCAGGTAATAATAATAATTTTATATAATGTGGATTGATTATATTGGAAGACAAACGTTCAGTGAACACGATCATGTGATGGAAGTAGACGATCGGGAGTTCTTCTTTACCTTCACTGCAGCAAAGTTCTAGAGAGTTTTCCTGGCGCTGTGACACGCGTTTCGCTGCGATCAATTAATGAAGTCATGACAAGAATATATATGGTGCTGTAACTGAAGATAGTGTAATTACCTTCCTGGAGACCATCGCCCCGTCCATCAACATGATTAATACGATTACCAGCGTCTGGCTCAGCGCGGAGGGCGTCACGTCCCGCGAGATGACGGTCGGGGAAGGCGCTGCCAGGAGAACTTGCAGTCCTCTTCTGATTAATAGAATCTCTGGATGCTTCACATACAGCAACGCACCCCAAGAGTCCATTCACCCCGCAATGTGTGAGCTGAACGCAATGTGCGTGTATGACCCGCACCCGCCCGCTGCCGGGACGTCAAAACCGCCCACAAATCCCGCAACAGCTTTTTAAACTTCACTAAACTTACTTTATAAATTAAACTTTGACTGTTTTCTGATTCCCCCGCCCCAAAAAATCCATACCAGACCCCATCTGAGCATGTGCAGGACAGGAAATGAGGGTAACAAGCATGTGCCCCCCCCCCCCCCCCCATCCTCTCCAATTCCTACCAGGCTACATACCCCCAACACATGGGGGTGCCGCCAATCATCCTAGGAACCAATCACCTGCTTGTTAACTTAAGCAGCTCCTTCCCTTCTTCCAGACATGCTGTGCCCCCACCCCCCACTCTGCCTCCGCTCTCTGCTCTGCCCCCGCCTCCCCCCGCTCTGCCCCCACCTTCCCCTCCACACTCTGCTGTGCCCCCGCCTCCCCCCACTCTCTGCTCTGCCCCCGCCTCCCCCCGCTCTGCCCCCGCCTCCCCCCGCTCTCTGCTCTTCCCCCACCTTCCCCTCCGCACTCTGCTGTGCCCCCACCTCCCTCCGCTCTGCCCCCGCCTCCCCCCACGCTCTGTCCCCACCTTCCCCTCCGCTCTCTGCTGTGCCCCCACCTCCCCCCTCCGCTCTCTGCTGTGCCCCCGCCTCCCCACGCTCTGCCCCCACCTTCCCCTCCGCACTCTGCTATGCCCCCACCTCCCCCCGCTCTGCCCCCGCCTCCCCCCACGCTCTGTCCCCACCTTCCCCTCCGCTCTCTGCTGTGCCCCCGCCTCCCCACACTCTGCCCCCACTTTCCCCTCCGCACTCTGCTGTGCCCCCACTCCCCCCCCCTCTGCCCCCCCCGCTCTCTGCTCTGCCCCGCCTTCTTCCCGCTCTGCCCCCACCTTCCCCTCCGCTATCTGTTGTGCCCCCGCCTCCCCCCCACCTTCCCCTCCACTCTCTGCTGTGCCCCACCTCCCCCCTCCGCTCTCTGCTGTGCCCCCGCCTCCCCCCGTTCTGCCCCCACCTTCCCCTCCGCACTCTGCTATGCCCCCACCTCCCCCCGCTCTGCCCCCGCCTCCCCCCACGCTCTGTCCCCACCTTCCCCTCCGCTCTCTGCTGTGCCCCCACCTCCCCCCTCCGCTCTCTGCTGTGCCCCCGCCTCCCCACGCTCTGCCCCCACCTTCCCCTCCGCACTCTGCTATGCCCCCACCTCCCCCCGCTCTGCCCCCGCCTCCCCCCACGCTCTGTCCCCACCTTCCCCTCCGCTCTCTGCTGTGCCCCCGCCTCCCCACACTCTGCCCCCACTTTCCCCTCCGCACTCTGCTGTGCCCCCACTCCCCCCGCTCTGCCCCCGCTCTCTGCTCTGCCCCGCCTTCTTCCCGCTCTGCCCCCACCTTCCCCTCCGCTATCTGTTGTGCCCCCGCCTCCCCCCCACCTTCCCCTCCACTCTCTGCTGTGCCCCACCTCCCCCCTCCGCTCTCTGCTGTGCCCCCGCCTCCCCCCGTTCTGCCCCCACCTTCCCCTCCGCTCTCTGCTGTGCCCCCACTCCCCCCGCTCTGCCCCCGCTCTCTGCTCTGCCCCGCCTCCTTCCCGCTCTGCCCCCCCCACCTTCCCCTCCGCTATCTGTTGTGCCCCCGCCTCCCCCCCACCTTCCCCTCCACTCTCTGCTGTGCCCCACCTCCCCCCTCCGCTCTCTGCTGTGCCCCCGCCTCCCCCGTTCTGCCCCCACCTTCCCCTCCACTCTCTGCTGTGCCCCACCTCCCCCCTCTGCTCTCTGCTGTGCCCCCGCCTCCCCCGTTCTGCCCCTACCTTCCCCTCCACTCTCTGCTGTGCCCCCACCTCCCCCCCTCTTCCTCCTCCGCTCTCTTTTCTGCATGCTCGGATCTTCTCCCGGCCCCTCCATTATCTGAGTGGAATGTCGTCTGTCCCTGCGGTGGAGACATTAGAGTGTAAGCTCCTCCTCCAAACACTCCAGAAACAAGTAAAGAGCATAAAGAAAGGTCAGGCGGCTCGGATTGCCATTCTTATGTGTGGAATGTAAAATCATTAAGTGGATGAGTCACAATGGCAGAGCGGCGGCCTCACTGCGTGGGGGCGGGGGCTGACCGTGTGGGGGTGGGGGCTGACCGCGTGGGGGCTGACCGCGTGGGGGCCGGGGGCTGACCGCGTGGGGGTGGGGGCTGACCGCGTGGGGGGGGGGGCTGACCGCGTGGGGGTGGGGGCTGACCGCGTGGGGGTGGGGGCTGACCATGTGGGGGCGGGGGCTGACCGCGTGGGGGCGGGGGCTGACCGCGTGGGGGCTGACCGCGTGGGGGCCGGTGCTGACCACTTGGGGGCGGGGGCTGACCACGTGGGGGCGGGGGCTGACCTTGACGAATTATAATTCTTAAGTGGCCGTTAGTCAAAGCTTCCACCACTGTTGCGTTTAACTCGCTGTACGCGCTAAATAAAAGGCCGCTCGCTTCTATTGGTCCTCAACTTCTCCGAAGAGAAATCCCTCCGCAGTGGGGGATCCGCTCCGAAATGTCACGCCCCCCGACGCGTTGCGTCCATTCCTTTTCTTTTTGAAGTGGATTTTTTGTTTCTGCAGTTTACGTTTTTTTAGAAGAATTTTTTAGTTTTTTTTTAACCATTTGTCTACAGCGACTTTTTTCATTTGGCCTGAAGTTTCATTGAAACTCCTAAAACGCGATCGATTTCTGAAAGCCCTGCAGAATAAAATGGTGGTAAATCCAGCAAGGAAGATGTTCCAAACGCTGCACAGTAACATACCAGTCATTTGAGTGAGAGCAGCCTCCGCTCAGCTCCATGGAGGTCTTCTATGACTACGCCCTATGGGTGGGGTGAAACGCGTCGGTCACATGGCCTGGACGGGGGTGAGCAGAGGCTGCTTTCACTAAAGTGACTGTCGGGCTCGGTACTGTGCAGTGTTTAGGACACTGAGCCAAAACGGGGTCTCCCCAGCCAGGACCCGCCGAGCGAGACGCTGGATTGGGCTGAAGAAGTCTGGAGCGGCACCTCCAGTTTTCTGAAGAAGGTTCACAATAAAATTCACTCATTCATTTTACACACACGATATATTACCCCGGCTTCTGGTAAAAGGAATAGATGAGGCTGCGCCGAGTAAATAGATACCAAACACGTCCAACCTTGTGCACTTGTGACATGCCGAACTTCAGTACCCAAATTGTCCACAAGAGGTCCCGAGTCATCAGTTTATAGATGACGGTGAATGGCGGCCTTGGAACTGTTGCTCTCACGTGGCATGCGCGGTCACATAATTGTCGTTTTGGCTCCCAACGAACGCGTTTCTGTAAGTGTGAATGTGAGGGTTACAGCGGAACGCGCTACTGCAATTCTGGTGTGTTCCCATCCCCGCTCTCCAATCCCCGCCTCCAATCCCCGCCTCCAATCCCCGCCCCAAATCCCCGCTCTCTACTCCCCAATCCCCGCTCTCCAATCCCTGCCTCCAATCCCTACTCCCCAATCCCTACTCCCCAATCCCCGCTCTCCAATCCCCACTCTCCAATCCCCACTCTCCAATCCCCACTCTCCAATCCCCACTCTCCAATCCCCACTCCCCAATCCCCACTCTCCAATCCCTACTCCCCAATCCCCGCCTCCAATCCCTACTCCCCAATCCCCGCCCCCAATCCCCGCCCCCAATCCCTACTCCCCAATCCCTACTCCCAATCCCCGCTCTCCAATCCCTGCTCCCCAATCTCTGCCCCCAATCCCCAATCCCTGCCCCCAATCCCCTCTCTCCAATCCCTACTCCCCAATCCCCACTCTCCAATCCCCACTCTCCAATCCCCACTCTCCAATCCCTACTCCCCAATCCCCGCCTCCAATCCCTACTCCCCAATCCCCGCCTCCAATCCCTACTCCCCAATCCCCGCCCCCAATCCCTACTCCCCAATCCCTGCCCCCAATCCCCTCTCTCCAATCCCTGCCCCCAATCCCTACTCCCCAATCCCCGCCCCAATCCCTACTCCCCAATCCCTGCTTTCCAATCCCCGCCCCCAATCCCTACTCCCTAATCATCGCTCTCCAATCCCCGCCCCCAATCCCTACTCCCCAAGCCACTCTAATCCCTACTCCCCACTCTCAAATCCCTACTCCCCAATCCCCACTCTCCAATCCCTGCCCCCAATCCCCACTCTCCAATCCCTGCCCCCAATCCCCACTCTCCAATCCCCACTCTCCAATCCATGCCCCCAATCCCTACTCCCCACTCTCTAATCCCTACTCCCCAATCCCTACTCCCCACTCTCCAATCCCTGCCCCAATCCCTACTCCCCAATCCCCTCTCTCAAATCCCTACTCCCCAATCCCCTCTCTCCAATCCCTACTCCCCAATCCCCGCCCGCAATCCCCGCTCTCCAATCCCCGCCCCCAATCCCTACTCCCCAATCCCACCCTCCAATCCCTACTGCCCACTCTCAAATCCCTACTCCCAATCCCCGCTCTCCAATCCCTACTCCCCAATCTCCAATCCCTGCCCCCAATCCTCACTCTCCAATCCCTGCCCCCAATCCCTACTCCCCTCTCTCCAAACCCTACTCCCCAATCCCCACTCTCCAATCCCTACTCCCCAATACCCACTCTCCAATCCCTGCCCCCAATCCCTACTCCCCAATCCCCTCTCTCCAATCCCTACTTCACACTCTCCAATCCCTACTGCCCAATCCCCTCTCTCCAATCCTTACTCCCCAATCTCCACCCCCAATCCCTACTCCCCAATACCCACTCTCCAATCTCTGCCCCCAATCCCTACTCCACACTCTCCAATCCCCGCTCTCCAATCCCTACTCCCCAAGCCCCAATCCCTACTCCCCAATCCCACCCTCCAATCCCTACTCCCCACTCTTAAATCCCTACTCCCAATCCCCGCTCTCCAATCCCTACTCCCCAATCTCCAATCCATGCCCCCAATCCCCACTCTCCAATCCCTACTCCCCAATCCCCACTCTCCAATCCATGCCCCCAATCCCCACTCTCCAATCCCTGCCCCCAATCCCTACTCCACACTCCCCAATCCCTACTCCCCAATCCCCTCTCTCCAATCCCTGCCATTGTAGCTTCTTCCGCTCTGGAATTCAGTTGGTGATGATAGGGATCATTCTGTGTGTCTTGGACCTTCTCTACAATCTGCACATTGGATGGGAATTGCCGGAGTCACATATCAGGACACAGAAATGTGACGCTGTGATTGATGACACGATTGGTGGAAGAGCCGCAGTCACCATGAGGACAGGAGACGTAATTAAAAGTCGATCGCCTGAAGAAAACATCCAATTATCAGTCGTAATTCTCCAGCGGAACGGATTCTGCTTTCAGCGGCTCTCGGATCGCTCGGCGTGCGACATAAACATAAATACATTCCGGGGAGCCGCCGTGCGTTTCCACACCAGAGACTCGCCGCATTCAGATGGTTTACATTCGGAATAAAACAAAATACGATCGCTGGATTCAAATCTGGGAAAGGTCTGCGCTGGGATCCGCCAATTTATAAAGTAAGCGCGCAGTGAGGTTTCCATCGAACTCACCGATCCAAAGAACAATCGAAGCGCAAAGCAACAATCAGATGGAATCCGCATCAGAACTCCGCTGTGTGCGCCGATACGCTCCGATCACTTTATGGATCAGGGAATTCTGGGAGCGCTCCTCGCTGGGTCCCCGCAGACCGCCATCTTCTCCGGGACCAGCAGATTAAACATTTCACCATTGAAGGATACAAAACTCAAATCAAAGATTTCCCTGGAAGGTTACTAAACTTACACCAACGCGTTTCATGGACTGCGTTCGCTTCATCAGGGTCGATAGGGGTCTCTGCGACATGGAAGTCCCCGCCTTCACTTTTCATACATTCCGGGGAAACCGCCCAGGCGATTGATTTACTAAAACTGGAAAGTGTATAATTTGGTGCAGCTCTGCATAGAAACCAATCAGCTTCGATGATTTACTGTTGAAGGGTTGAAGCTGATTGGCTCCCATGCACAGCTGCACCAGATTTTGCACTTTCCAGTTTTAGTAAATCAACCCCCAATCTGTTCACATTAGGAATAAAATATCACTTTGGGAGGGGGGCCCGTGGAATCGCTTGTTTTAACTCCCCGGCACCTCCTATGTGTAAGTCACCCTGTGTCCATTAGGGGAACAGGAGGACCGAGAACCCCACTATGATCTGTAGTAATCAGACTGTACAGCCCCCCCCCGCAGTGTTGTGTGTATATATATTTATATATATATATATATATATATATATATATATATATGTTGTCTCGTACTATGGTGTGCTCTGTGTTATTTGGGGTGGGGCTGTATCCCATTGTTCTATTGGGTCTGCCTTGGATATTATGGGATGTGTATTTGCTGTGAGGAGGGGGGGGGGGAATTCCTCCAACAGCTCTCCCTGCTGATTGGACAGTCTATCTGACCCAGAATGCCAAGTGGGGAGGGTCCCAAGTGTTACCAACAAACAGTTAATGTTCCAGCTTTGTAAGTGAGCGAGTCTCATCTGGTTCTTAGTTACAATAGATGGGCTGTAATATCTGATATCTGATGTCCAGACCGGGGGAAGCGGAGGAAGCGGGATATGACGGAAGCACTCGAGCGGGGGAAGCGGGATATGACGGAAGCACTCGAGCGGGGGGGGAAGCAGAGGAAGCAGAGGGCGGAGGAAGCGGGATATGACGGAAGCACTCGAGCGGGGGAAGCGGAGGAAGCAGAGGAAGCGGTGTATGATGGAAGCACTCGAGCGGGGGAAGCGGAGGAAGCGGTGTATGACGGAAGCACTCGAGCGGGGGAAGCGGAGGAAGCGGTGTATGACGGAAGCACTCGAGCGGGGGAAGCGGAGGAAGCGGTGTATGATGGAAGCACTCGAGCGGGGGAAGCGGAGGAAGCGGTGTATGATGGAAGCACTCGAGCGGGGGAAGCGGAGGAAGCGGTGTATGATGGAAGCACTCGAGCGGGGGAAGCAGAGGAAGCGGGATATGACGGAAGCACTCAAGCGGGGGGAAGCAGAGGAAGCGGTGTATGACGGAAGCACTCGAGCGGGGGAAGCGGAGGAAGCGGTGTATGATGGAAGCACTCGAGCGGGGGAAGCAGAGGAAGCGGTGTATGATGGAAGCACTCGAGCGGGGGAAGCGGAGGAAGCGGTGTATGATGGAAGCACTCGAGCGGGGGAAGCAGAGGAAGCGGGATATGACGGAAGCACTCGAGCGGGGGGAAGCAGAGGAAGCGGTGTATGACGGAAGCACTCGAGCGGGGGAAGCGGAGGAAGCAGAGGAAGCGGGATATGACGGAAGCACTCGAGCGGGGGAAGCGGGGGAAGCAGAGGAAGCAGAGGAAGCGGGATATGACGGAAGCACTCGAGCGGGGGAAGCGGAGGAAGCAGAGGAAGCGGGATATGACGGAAGCACTCGAGCGGGGGAAGCGGAGGAAGCAGAGGAAGCGGTGTATGACGGAAGCACTCGAGCGGGGGAAGCAGAGGAAGTGGTGTATGACGGAAGCACTCGAGCGGGGGAAGCGGAGGAAGCAGAGGAAGCGGGATATGACGGAAGCACTCGAGCGGGGGAAGCGGAGGAAGCAGAGGAAGCGGGATATGACGGAAGCACTCGAGCGGGGGAAGCGGAGGAAGCAGAGGAAGCGGGATATGACGGAAGCACTCGAGCGGGGGAAGCGGAGGAAGCAGAGGAAGTGGTGTATGACGGAAGCACTCGAGCGGGGAAGCAGAGGAAGTGGTGTATGACGGAAGCACTCGAAGCGAGCGGGGGAAGCGGAGGAAGCGGAGCAGAGGGAAGCGGTGTATGATGGAAGCACTTGAGCGGGGGAAGCAGAGGAAGCGGGATATGACGGAAGCACTCGAGCGGGGGAAGCAGAGGAAGCGGTGTATAAAGCGGTGTATGATGGAAGCACTCGAGCGGGGGGGAAGCACTCGGAAGGCGGGATGGATGATGACGGAAGCACTCGAGCGGGGGGAAGCGAAGGGGGGAAGCGGGGGAAGCAGAGGAAGCGGGATATGACGGAAGCACTCGAGCGGGGAAGCGGAGTGAAGCGGTGTATGACGGAAGCGGGACGGAAGCACTCGAGCGGGGGAGGAACTCGAGCGGGGAAGCGCAGAGGAAGCGGTGATGGAAGCACTCGAGCGGGGGGACGGGAAGCAAGCGGTGTATGACGGAAGCACTCGAAGCAGCGGGATATGACGGAAGCACTCGAGCGGGGGAAGCGGAGGAAGCGGAGGAAGCGGTGTATGACGGAAGCACTCGAGCGGGGGAAGCAGAGGAAGCGGGATATGACGGAAGCACTCGAGCGGGGGAAGCGGAGGAAGCGGAGGAAGCGGTGTATGATGGAAGCACTCGAGCGGGGGAAGCAGAGGAAGCGGGATATGACGGAAGCACTCGAGCGGGGGAAGCAGAGGAAGAGGGATATGACGGAAGCACTCGAGCGGGGGAAGCAGAGGAAGTGGTGTATGACGGTGTAGCGGGGGAAGCGGAGGAAGCGGAGGAAGCGGTATGACGGAAGCACTCGAGCGGGGGAAGCAGAGGAAGCGGGATATGACGGAAGCACTCGAGCGGGGGAAGCGGGGGAAGCGGAGGAAGCGGTGTATGATGGAAGCACTCGAGCGGGGGAAGCGGAGGAAGCGGGATATGACGGAAGCACTCGAGCGGGGGAAGCAGAGGAAGCGGGATATGACGGAAGCACTCGAGCGGGGGAAGCAGAGGAAGAGGGATATGACGGAAGCACTCGAGCGGGGGAAGCAGAGGAAGTGGTGTATGATGGAAGCACTCGAGCGGGGGAAGCAGAGGAAGCGGTGTATGACGGAAGCACTCGAGCGGGGGAAGCAGAGGAAGCGGGATATGACGGAAGCACTCGAGCGGGGGAAGCGGAGGAAGCGGAGGAAGCGGTGTATGATGGAAGCACTCGAGCGGGGGAAGCAGAGGAAGCGGGATATGACGGAAGCACTCGAGCGGGGGGAAGCAGAGGAAGCGGTGTATGACGGAAGCACTCGAGCGGGGGAAGCAGAGGAAGAGGGATATGACGGAAGCACTCGAGCGGGGGAAGCAGAGGAAGTGGTGTATGACGGAAGCACTCGAGCGGGGGAAGCGGAGGAAGCAGAGGAAGCGGTGTATGATGGAAGCACTCGAGCGGGGGAAGCAGAGGAAGCGGGATATGACGGAAGCACTCGAGCGGAGTGCGGGACGTTTCCTTACAGGGGTGTATAGTGAGGTTTCTATGGATAGGTCTGTAGTTGCTCCGCCCCATTATTCAAATTATAATTGTCTTTACATTTAAAGAAAACCTCTTCCCTGCAGGACCCATCCCCCACCACTCTGTTCAGCGATTGAAAGCAAAAAACACGCCGTACTTCTGGGTATGAAGAAGCATGTGACTTTGCTGGTGCTTAGTGATTGGCTTATTCCTGTCACATGGGGTGGGGAGAGTCCTTATCCCTGTGTAAGCTCTGGCTGGAGAAAGTCTGAGCTTACACAGGGATGGTTTCTCCAATTCAAATGGTGGAATGAAGTTATGCAGAATGTGTGCAGTGGGGGAGGGGGGTTCACCATAATGTAGAACGGATCTGGAAGGGACGACTGCCGTACACCGGTAAGGGAATTCCCAGATTTTCTCTTTCCTTACTCCCAATCCAGGGCCGGCTATAGATGGCAAGAATATCAGCCAATTCCTGCTGAATCAGCAGAGATTGTGTGGAAGGATGTCAGCCATGCGGTGACTGCATTCAGTTAGATGCAGCTACTGTTTGGGTGATCAGACAGGTGCTGGTGTTGTGGCTGGGGGTGTACCATTAATCAGGTAAGTTGAGGGGGAGGGGGCACTGAGACTGGAGTGTCCATACTGGGTTCTTCAATCTTGCTGCAGCTCAGTAATGCTGCCATGTATACACAGGACAGTGTTACTAAGCTGGTTGCTATGAAGCTGGCGGCTGCACAGGGTCATTGGTTGCTATGGTGTAGGTGCCTGCTTGAAACAACACAATTAATGACACTGTACAGCCGGCACTACCTTCCAAAGCAACCGCTGCTGCATGAACTCACAATATCATTGGTTGCTAGGACACTGTCAGCTCAGCCACATTATCATTGGTTGCTAGGACACTGTCAGCTCAGCCACATTATCATTGGTTGCTAGGACACTGTCAGCTCAGCCACATTATCATTGGTTGCTAGGACACTGTCAGCTCAGCCACATTATCATTGGTTGCTAGGACACTGTCAGCTCAGCCACATTATCATTGGTTGCTGTGACAGCATCCTAGAAACCAAAATTGAGGAAGGGATGGCATGAGGAAAAAAAGGGGGAGGGATTAACCTAGTTGTACACCTGACTGAGACTGTCTGAACACCACAGCCGGCAGTGCAGATTCCTCCATCCACACTGACCACAGAGTGGTGGCCTCTCTTCAGCCTGTGGGGAGATCTACACATGTATGGCCTACATTAGACCACTAGATGGAGATACGGAGAGCAGAGCCTCCCACTTAGCTGTCAGTATGAGAAAGAACATGCGAGGACTTGCATTCATTTCATCAGAAGCCGAAATTATTTACCTGGAGGGTACAAAACCGGAGACTTTAACTCCCAGTGAGGATCGATCATTACTGCTCATTGTACCACGTGGGGAGCACAAGTTCCAGAACACCAAATGCAGGAGGTCTGGAGGCAGAAGATTAAAGGCCCCTCCTTTCCTCAGCTTCTAAGGCTGGATCAACCATCCACATCCACATCCACATCCACTGTCCACAATCCACCTCCACACCCACTATCTACATCTACCATCCACATCTACTGTCCACCTCCACCGTCCACATCTACACCCACCATCTACATCCACTGTCCACAATCTACCATTCATATCCACATCTACACCCATCATCTCCTCCACCGTCCCCATCTACATCTACCATCCACATCTACTGTCCACCTCCACCGTCCACATCTACACCCACCATCTACATCTACTGTCCACAATCCACCATTCATATCCACATCTACACCCACCATCTCCTCCACCGTCCCCATCTACACCCACAATCCACCATCCACATCTATTGTCCACCTTCACGCTGACATTATATTACACACACCCTGAAGAAGGGGGAACTTTAAGGCCTCTAAAAAGTATCAGAATGTTTTACAGATATTTAAGAAAATAATGCAATTTGATGTTTCTTGGCTCAGAACTCTAATGCCGCGTGCACACGGTCGGAATTCTCGTCGGAAAAAGCTCTGATGGTTTTCCTGTCGGAATTACAACGGAATTCCACTCAAGCTGTCTTGCCTACACACGGTCACACCAAATTCCGACGGTCAGTAACACAGCGACATACAACACGTACGACGGCACTATAAAAGGAAAGTTTAATGCTTCCGAGCATGCGTCTGAATTTTGCGTGTCGGAATTGCATACACACGATCGGAAAATCCGATAGAAAGGTTTTCCGTCGGAAAGATTGAGAACAGGTTCTCAATCCAAAGTCCGTCGGAAATTCCGACAGAAAAAGACCGATGGGCGCACACACGGTCTGAAAATCCGATTAGAAGCTCCCATTGGACTGTTTCCATCAGAATTTGACCGTGTGTACGCCGCATTAGAAGAGAAACAGAAAAGTTTCAGCTGAAAAAGACAGAGTGGTCCATCGAGTCTACCCCATTTTTATTTTATATGTTTTTGTTTTTATCATCTTTTTTGATCTGTTTGTCCCAAACTGAATCCACTTCCTGTTGGGCTGCCGGGTCCTCCGTCTGTCGGGTCGGTCAGGACTGTCGGGTCCTCCGTCTGTCGGGTCTGTCAGGACTGTCGGGTCCTCCGTCTGTCGGGTCTGTCGGGTCCTCCGTCTGTCGGGTCTGTCAGGACTGTCGGGTCCTCCGTCTGTCGGGTCGGTCAGGACTGCCGGGTCCTCCGTCTGTCGGGTCGGTCAGGACTGCCGGGTCCTCCGTCTGTCGGGTCGGTCAGGACTGCCGGGTCCTCCGTCTGTCGGGTCGGTCAGGACTGCCGGGTCCTCCGTCTGTCGGGTCTGTCAGGACTGCCGGGTCCTCCGTCTGTCGGGTCTGTCAGGACTGCCGGGTCCTCCGTCTGTCGGGTCGGTCAGGACTGCCGGGTCCTCCGTCTGTCGGGTCGGTCAGGACTGCCGGGTCCTCCGTCTGTCGGGTCGGTCAGGCCTGCCGGGTCCTCCGTCTGTCAGGTCAGGACTGCCGGGTCCTCCGTCTGTCGGGTCGGTCAGGACTGCCGGGTCCTCCGTCTGTCAGGTCAGGACTGCCGGGTCCTCCGTCTGGCAGGTCAGGACTGCCGGGTCCTCCGTCTGTCAGGTCAGGACTGCCGGGTCCTCCGTCTGTCAGGTCAGGACTGCCGGGTCCTCCGTCTGTCAGGTCAGGACTGCCGGGTCCTCCGTCTGTCAGGTCAGGACTGCCGGGTCCTCCGTCTGTCAGGTCAGGACTGCCGGGTCCTCCGTCTGTCAGGTCAGGACTGCCGGGTCCTCCGTCTGTCGGGTCAGGGCTGCCGGGTCCTCCGTCTGTCAGGTCAGGACTGCCGGGTCCTCCGTCTGTCGGGTCGGTCAGGACTGTCAGGTCCTCCTTCCTTGTGATCAAAACCTGAAATATCTTCAACAACCAACCAGGTCTGATCCACGAGGACAACCAAGCCAAGGACAACGATGATTCCCCACCTGATGGGAGAGCTCCAAGGATAGACTCTTTGCCTCCCCCATCCCCCAAACAAAAACCCTTATTTTAGGATCCGTTGTCCTTCATTCAAATCAAGGAATCCCAAACACAGAATATTCTACAATGTATAATAAGAAAAGAAGACTTCAAAATATGAACTTGGGATCTTGTTTCTATTAAAAGTACAAAAGTAAAAAACAACAAGGAAGAAGGAGAAGAGGAAGGAGGAGAAGAGGAAGGAGGAGACGAGGAAGGAGGAGAAGAGGAAGGAGGAGAAGAGGAAGGAGGAGAAGAGGAAGGAGGAGAAGAGGAAGGAGGAGAAGAGGAAGGAGGAGAGAACCTCCCAAAAACCAAAATTTTTTTTGCTGCATTTCCAATTTCAGAGAAGAGCTCAGACCTCAGACAGCCTCACCAATCTTCTCTGAAAGTCACTGAGCCACGTTCTGTATTACTGAGCCACGTTCTGAGCCACGTTCTGTATTACTGAGCCACGTTCTGTATTACTGAGCCACGTTCTGTATTACTGAGCCACGTTCTGTATTACTGAGCCACGTTCTGTATTACTGAGCCACGTTCTGTATTACTGAGCCACGTTCTGTATTACTGAGCCACGTTCTGTATTACTGAGCCACGTTCTGTATTACTGAGCGCCCCTCTGTAAAGGAAAAACCTGCAGACCTTCTGACCCATCACCACAGAAAGTTTCAGGAATAAGCCCCATAAGAATGCCATTCAGGCCTTTCTTCTGCTAGCGGTAAGGGTGGCGCTGGGTCATATTCACGCGGTCCAGCACCGGGGCACAGGTAACACGTTCCTTCAGCGAGCGATACGCCTCGTTGCACTCTTTGGTCCACCTCTCCTCTATAGATTCTCTTTTCCACCACGGAAGTTTGTGAGGCCCCCAGTCGTCTTCGCGTTTATCTGCTGCCACGTCCCGTAGAAGTTGGGTCAAAGGCTCGGCCAGTTTGGCGAAGTCCTTGTAAAAGTGTTGATAGAACCCACAAAACTCAAGGAAGCTTTTCAGCTCAGAGGCAGTCCTGGGTGTCGGCCAGGCCGCCATGGCTTCCACCTTTTCTGCTGCGATTGTGATCCCATCCCCCGAGATCTGATGTCCGAAGCAGCTAATAGAAGAAACACCAAACTGACTTCTATCCAATAAAACTTTGTAATTCTCTTCCTGAAGCTTTTCAAAAGTGTTATTGAGATGTTCTTGGTGTTCCTCGATGGTCGCCCCGAAGACGATGAGGTAGTCCAAGAACACGATGAGATCCACCATTTGGAGGCCCTTCATAACGTATTCCATCAGTCTCTGGAACGTGGCCAACATGTCACAATACCCAGGCTGCATCCTTTCCGTCTCATAGAAGCCGACGGGCAGAATGGCGTAAGGGTATTCCCGTTCCCCCGGGTATATGGGCACCTGGCCCAGGTCAGTGACCAGGCCTAAAACACTGAACGTTTTGTTGCCAGCCAGGCGGTTGAGGGTGCGTTCGATCCTCTGGTCAGTGAAGAACTCCGAGACTTTATGTTTGTTGTACCAGTAAAAGTCCATACAGAACTTTATTGTTTTATTGATTTTGGTCCCTTTAGGGGGTCTCGGAATGTCTTCTTCAGGGGGGATGATCTCGGAAGCAGCCAGATCAATGACCTGCCGTCTCAGTTCCTTCACTTCTTTTTTGGAAAGAATTCTGCCCCGTTCTTTAAAGAGGTCCTCCCTGGTCACGACAAGTTCCTGGCTGCTGGAAGGATGAGCCATCGTCCAATCAGCTGCGATCAGCAGTCCTAGAAGATCAACAAAGAGGAACATTAGAGATGTATAGGAGGAAGGGGGGTAAATCTCCCGAGTAATAAAAACACTTCATTGCAGAAACCAACAAAAAGGGAGAGGCTACACCCCCTGCCAGGCCCCCAGTATGGAGACCACATAGAACATCGAGAGGCTACACCCCCTGCCAGGCCCCCAGTATGGAGACCACATAGAACATCGTGAGGCTACACCCCCTGCCAGGCCCCCAGTATGGAGACCACATAGAACATGGAGAGGCTACACCCCCTGCCAGGCCCCCAGTATGGAGACCACATAGAACATGGTGAGGCTACACCCCCTGCCAGGCCCCCAGTATGGAGACCACATAGAACATGGTGAGGCTACACCCCCTGCCAGGCCCCAGTATGGAGACCACATAGAACATCGAGAGGCTACACCCCCTGCCAGGCCCCAGTATGGAGACCACATAGAACATCGAGAGGCTACACCCCCTGCCAGGCCCCCAGTATGGAGACCACATAGAATATCGAGAGGCTACACCCCCTGCCAGGCCCCCAGTATGGAGACCACATAGAACATCGAGAGGCTACACCCCCTGCCAGGCCCCCAGTATGGAGACCACATAGAACATGGAGAGGCTACACCCCCTGCCAGGCCCCCAGTATGGAGACCACATAGAACATCGAGAGGCTACACCCCCTGCCAGGCCCCAGTATGGAGACCACATAGAACATCGAGAGGCTACACCCCCTGCCAGGCCCCCGGTATGGAGACCACATAGAACATGGAGAGGCTACACCCCCTGCCAGGCCCCCAGTATGGAGACCACATAGAACATCGAGAGGCTACACCCCCTGCCAGGCCCCCAGTATGGAGACCACATAGAACATCGAGAGGCTACACCCCCTGCCAGGCCCCCAGTATGGAGACCACATAGAACATCGAGAGGCTACACCCCCTGCCAGGCCCCCAGTATGGAGACCACATAGAGCATCGAGAGGCTACACCCCCTGCCAGGCCCCCAGTATGGAGACCACATAGAACATCGAGAGGCTACACCCCCTGTCAGGCCCCAGTATGGAGACCACATAGAACATCGAGAGGCTACACCCCCTGTCAGGCCCCAGTATGGAGACCACATAGAACATCGAGAGGCTACACCCCCTGCCAGGCCCCCGGTATGGAGACCACATAGAACATGGAGAGGCTACACCCCCTGCCAGGCCCCCAGTATGGAGACCACATAGAACATGGACAGGCTACACCCCCTGCCAGGCCCCCAGTATGGAGACCACATAGAACATGGAGAGGCTACACCCCCTGCCAGGCCCCCGGTATGGAGACCACATAGAACATGGAGAGGCTACACCCCCTGCCAGGCCCCCAGTATGGAGACCACATAGAACATCGAGAGGCTACACCCCCTGCCAGGCCCCCAGTATGGAGACCACATAGAACATGGAGAGGCTACACCCCCTGCCAGGCCCCCGGTATGGAGACCACATAGAATATCGAGAGGCTACACCCCCTGCCAGGCCCCCAGTATGGAGACCACATAGAATATCGAGAGGCTACACCCCCTGCCAGGCCCCCAGTATGGAGACCACATAGAACATCGAGAGGCTACACCCCCTGCCAGGCCCCCAGTATGGAGACCACATAGAGCATCGAGAGGCTACACCCCCTGCCAGGCCCCCAGTATGGAGACCACATAGAGCATCGAGAGGCTACACCCCCTGCCAGGCCCCCAGTATGGAGACCACATAGAACATCGAGAGGCTACACCCCCTGCCAGGCCCCCGGTATGGAGACCACATAGAACATCGAGAGGCTACACCCCCTGCCAGGCCCCCAGTATGGAGACCACATAGAACATGGAGAGGCTACACCCCCTGCCAGGCCCCCAGTATGGAGACCACATAGAACATGGAGAGGCTACACCCCCTGCCAGGCCCCCAGTATGGAGACCACATAGAACATGGAGAGGCTACACCCCCTGCCAGGCCCCCAGTATGGAGACCACATAGAACATGGAGAGGCTACACCCCCTGCCAGGCCCCAGTATGGAGACCACATAGAACATGGAGAGGCTACACCCCCTGCCAGGCCCCCAGTATGGAGACCACATAGAACATGGAGAGGCTACACCCCCTGCCAGGCCCCCAGTATGGAGACCACATAGAACATGGAGAGGCTACACCCCCTGCCAGGCCCCCAGTATGGAGACCACATAGAACATCGAGAGGCTACACCCCCTGCCAGGCCCCCAGTATGGAGACCACATAGAACATGGAGAGGCTACACCCCCTGCCAGGCCCCCAGTATGGAGACCACATAGAACATGGAGAGGCTACACCCCCTGCCAGGCCCCAAACAAAAAATATGGAGACCACATAGAACATCGAGAGGCTTCACCCCCTGCCAGGCCCCCAGTATGGAGACCACATAGAACATCGAGAGGCTACACCCCCTGCCAGGCCCCAGTATGGAGACCACATAGAACATGGAGAGGCTACACCCCCTGCCAGGCCCCCAGTATGGAGACCACATAGAACATCGAGAGGCTACACCCCCTGTCAGGCCCCCAGTATGGAGACCACATAGAAAGGATTGTCAGCCCTACACAACTGATACAAAGATTCCCTTGGGAGTTGTGGTGCCTTTGTGTGTTGGGGAACCGTTCATAAAGAGGGACCGAAGGACGGATTTGGTTCC
This sequence comes from Lithobates sylvaticus, assembly GCA_028564925.1. Lineage (NCBI taxonomy): Eukaryota > Metazoa > Chordata > Amphibia > Anura > Ranidae > Lithobates > Lithobates sylvaticus. The sequence goes on along the minus strand of CM053032.1, from coordinate 375,237 downwards.
AAAGGTGGTCAGCCTCTCCAGGTGAGGGGGGGTTGAGTTCTATGGAGTTATCATCCTGTGTGGGCACCTCAGGACGCCATTCATTGGCCTGGCCCTTACCCTGTACCACCAATGAGAACATGTGATTGGTGGAGAGCCTATTGTGTTGGAAAGGGTTTTGGAGAAGATTTTGCCATCTGTGGTTCAATAGTTGGCCGGGGGATGGGCAAGTGTGGCCTAAACTATTGAAGAGATGATTTCTGTCCTCCTCAGAGGGGGTCTTCCTGTGAGATGTATGGGACTGAAGGGGGCTGGGCAGTGTGCTCAGGTGATGCCGACAGACTGATGGGGCCTACGGGGGGCTGGGCAGTGTGCTCAGGTGATGCAGACAGACTGATGGGGCCACGGGGGGCTGGGCAGTGTGCTCAGGTGATGCCGACAGACTGATGGGGCCACGGGGGGCTGGGTAGTGTGCTCAGGTGATGCCGACAGACTGATGGGGCCTACGGGGGGCTGGGCAGTGTGCTCAGGTGATGCCGACAGACTGATGGGGCCTACGGGGGGGCTGGGCAGTGTGCTCAGGTGATGCCGACAGACTGATGGGGCCTACGGGGGGCGGGGCAGTGTGCTCAGGTGATGCCGACAGACTGAGGGGGCCTACGGGGGGCTGGGCAGTGTGCTCAGGTGATGCAGACAGACTGATGGGGCCTACGGGGGGCTGGGCAGTGTGCTCAGGTGATGCCGACAGACTGATGGGGCCTACGGGGGGCTGGGCAGTGTGCTCAGGTGATGCCGACAGACTGATGGGGCCTACGGGGGGCTGGGCAGTGTGCTCAGGTGATGCCGACAGACTGATGGGGCCTACGGGGGGGGGGGGGCTGGGCAGTGTGCTCAGGTGATGCAGACAGACTGATGGGGCCTACGGGGGGCTGGGCAGTGTGCTCAGGTGATGCCGACAGACTGATGGGGCCTACGGGGGGGGGGGGGGGGCTGGGCAGTATGCTCAGGTGATGCCGACAGACTGATGGGGCCTACGGGGGGCTGGGCAGTGTGCTCAGGTGATGCTCAGGTGATGCCGACAGACTGATGGGGCCTACGGGGGGCTGGGCAGTATGCTCAGGTGATGCCGACAGACTGATGGGGCCTACGGGGGGGGGGGGGGCTGGGCAGTGTGCTCAGGTGATGCTGACAGACTGATGGGGCCTACGGGGGGGGGCTGGGCAGTGTGCTCAGGTGATGCGTCTTGTGATCGGTTGAGGGTTTGGGAGGATGGATTTTGGACCTGCGATTTCACTCATGTTTAGTGATCCTTGAAATGATAGTCATGGGACCAGGACCTCCACCAGGAGAGACGACACAGGAGCCTTCGGGATCAGTCCTCTCAGAGAACATTCTATACAAATGTGGAGAGGATTAAAAAAATAAAAAAAGAGAAGGAGGAGGAAGGGAAGAAGGGAAGAAGGAGGAAGGAAAGAAGGGAAGAAGGAGGAAGAGGAGGAAGGGAAGAAGGAAGGAGGAGGAAGGGAAGAAGGAAGGAGGAGGAAGGGAAGAAGGAAGGAGGAGGAAGAGGAGGAAGGAAGAAGGAGGAAGGAAGAAGGAGGTAGGAGGAAGGAAAGAAGGGAAGAAGGAAGGAGGGAGGAAGGGAAGAAGGAGGAAGGAAAGAAGGAGGAAGGAAGAAGGAGGTAAGAGGAAGGAAAGAAGGAAGAAGGGAAGAAGGAAGGAGGAGGAAGGGAAGAAGGAAGGAGGAGGAAGGGAAGAAGGAAGGAGGAGGAAGGGAAGAAGGAAGGAGGAGGAAGGGAAGAAGGAAGGAGGAGGAAGGGAAGAAGGAAGGAGGAGGAAGGGAAGAAGGAAGGAAGGAGGAGGAAGGGAAGAAGGAAGAAGGGAAGAAGGGAAGAAGGAAGGAGGAGGAAGGGAAGAAGGAAGGAGGAGGAAGGGAAGAAGGAAGGAGGGAGGAAGGGAAGAAGGAAGGAGGAGGAAGGGAAGAAGGAAGGAGGAGGAAGGGAAGAAGGAAGGAGGAGGAAGGGAAGAAGAAAGAGGAGGAAGGGAAGAAGGAAGAGGAGGAGGAAAAGGAGGAAGAGGAGGAGGAAAAGGAGGAAGAGGAGGAAGGAAAGAAGGAAGGAGGAGGAAGGGAAGAAGGAAGGAGGAGGAAGGGAAGAAGGAAGGAGGAGGAAGGGAAGAAGGAAGAGGAGGCGCCAAAATGTGGTCTTCAGGACTTGAGCATAAAAAATAACCTGATAGTATACATCAATATCCCCCATGTCTCTAGAATGATGTACAATACGTTCTGCTCCTGGATATTAAAGCCCTGAAGAAGGAGGAGGAGGTATCGGAGCTCCCCGGGACGTGTCGGTCTGATGATGAATAAACATTACATTTTGACATGTTTCTATATCTTGGAATGTCCTTTCCATCTAAGCAGTCTGAACCTACATGAACAAAGTGTGACGGAACCCTTTCACCTGCCGACCCGGAGTCACCACAAAAGAAGATCCATACTCTTGCACCTCGAGTCGCAGAGAGCGCAGCATAGAAGAGGCACGGTGGTCAATGTTCAGAAGGTTCTGTCTGGCTCCCGGAGCCCAGTCTATGAGCGCATGGACTCTACAGCCCACATTCACATTATTCTTACAAAAACAAATGCCGAATAAAAACGCCTATCAAATTTTTCTCCAGAAAAGTGTAATTGGCGACATTTGGGCTGCTAAAGAAGTGAAAATCCCGGAATTCCTTTCTAGATGGCGATGGACCCCGATGGACCCCGGTGGACCCCGGTGGACCTCGATGGACCCCGGTGGACCCCGGTGGACCTCGGTGGACCCCGGTGGACCTCGAAGGACCGACCCCCATGGACCCCGATGGACCTCGGTGGACCGACCCTGATGGACCCCGATGGACCGACCCCGATGGACCCCGATGGACCGACCCCGATGGACCTCGGTGGACCCCGAAGGATCTCGGTGGACAGCTTGGTGTGCAATTATATTTCTATTATTCACAACTTTGTCCTTAAAGTGCATCTAAACACCGGAACAAACATTATATAGAAGATTATCAGATGCGATCGCTGCATTTATGTCGATTTTTCTGGCCCCTTTTTCCTTTATTTTCATCTGGTGATCCTGCCAGTAACCCAATTCCTGGACTTCCTGTATGTATGGAGGAGCAGCATTGTCACCATAGGGCAGGACTACATGACACCTCCCCCTCTCCTTCATAACATAGTGGGAAGGTCTTCAGTTGCTTACCGAGATGGTTGGGAGTAATGATACACTATTGTCAAAAGTATTGGGACGCCTGCCTTTACACGCACATGAACTTTAATGACATCCCAGTCTTAGTCCGGAGGGTTGTTGGCCCCTTTACAGCTATAACAGCTTCACCTCTTCTGGGAAGGCCGTCCACAAGGTTTAGGAGGGTGTCTATGGGGATGTTTGGCCATTTGTGAGGTCAGGCACTGATGTTGGATGAGAAGGCCTGGCTCATAGTCTCTGCTCAAATTCATCCCAAAGGTGTTCTAAGGGGTTGAGGTCAGGACTCTGCGCAGGCCAGTCAAGTTCCTCCACCCCAAACTCACTCATCCATGTATTTATGGACCTTGCTTTGTGCTCTGGTCCAAATCATTTGGTGGAGGGGGGATTATGGTGTGGGGGGAGGGGGATTATGGTGTGGGGGAGGGGGATTATGGTGTGGGGGGGTGGAGGGATTATGGTGGGGGGGATTATGGTGGGGGGGTGGAGGGATTATGGTGGGGGGGTTGGTTCTCAGGGGTTGGGTTTGGCCCCTTAGTTCCACTGAAGGGAACTCTTAAGGCGTCAGCATAACAAGACATTTTGGACAATTTCATGCTCCCAACTTTGTGGGAGGAGTTTGGGGACGGCCCCTTCCTGTTCCAACACGACTGCCCACCAGTGTACAAAGCAAGGTCCATAAAGACATGGATGAGAGAGTTTGGGGTGGAAGAACTTGACTGGCCTGCACAGAGTCCTGACCTCAATCCGATAGAACACCTTTGGGATGAATTCGAGCGGAGACTATGAGCCAGGCCTTCTCATCCAACATCAGTGCCTGACCTCACAAATGCTCTTCTGAAAGAATGATCAAACATTCCCATAGACACCCTCCTAAACCTTGTGGCATTGTAACTGATAACAGTCCACACAGGAAATTATCAGCTCACAAAATCAACAACAGGAGTTTTCAGTAGAAAAAGTGAAAGGATCTTCATAGATGTGAAGTAAGGAATGTTCTCTTTGCATTGTCAGTCCCCATCCCCCTCACCTTCGTCATCCTGAGGAGGAGCTCCGGCGTGTTGGCACAGGGCACGTGCTGAGCGCGCCAGGAAGTCGGCACTAATCGCAGGCAGAGAGACGTTTCCTGATCTCCGCAGCCGCACATCGGGACAATGTCTCACTGCCTGTGATTAGCACCGTGCCGACTTCCTGGCGCGCTCCGCATGTGCCCTGTGCCAACACGCCGGAGCTCCTCCTTAATCCGGACTTCCTCTTATATTACACAATTTCCATGAACCGCGTCCTTCCAGCGTGGGGAGTAAATTCTCCACTAAAGTAAAATGCAGACATTCGTGCTGAACTTTACTATTCCGCAATGTGAGATAAAAGTCGATGTGATTTCATTGGGGAGGGGGGGGAGGGGACTACAAAACGCTGTAAAATACAACGCGGGGATCCAAGACATGAAAAGATCCCCCCGGGACACAAAAGGTTAAAAAATGTATACACTGTTATTTCCTCGCCGATCATTGTGACCGATCGCCGGAGGATACAAATTATAAGATGAAAAATGACGTTTAATATGACAGGTTCACTTTAAGGGGAGGAGTGATCTGTGGGCGGCCAATGCCGATGTACTATCACTTTCTCATCAGAAAGTGTCCGCTGTGTAGTGCGCATGCGCAGTACACAGCACTACCAGATTCTGAAAATTGCCGAAGATGAACGGCGCTGTGAGTCCAGGTTCAGCCGCACCATCCAAGAGGACAAAGAGTTAGAATATAAAGGAGCCGAGCGCAGCGAGGCCGTGCCCGAAGCGTGGCGAGCGAAGCGAGGCCGTGCCCGAAGCGTGGCGAGGCAAGCGAGGCCGTGCCCGAAGCGTGGCGGGCGAAGCGAGGCCGTGCCCGAAGCGTGGCGGGCAAAGCGAGGCCGTGCCCGAAGCGTGGCGAGCGAAGCGAGGCCGTGCCCGAAGCGTGGCGGGCGAAGCGAGGCCTAGCCCGAAGCGTGGCGGGCAAAGCGAGGCCGTGCCCGAAGCGTGGCGGGCGAAGCGAGGCCTAGCCCGAAGCGTGGCGGGCAAAGCGAGGCCGTGCCCGAAGCGTGGCGAGCGAAGCGAGGCCGTGCCCGAAGCGTGGCGGGCGAAGCGAGGCCGTGCCCGAAGCGTGGCGGGCGAAGCGAGGCCGTGCCCGAAGCGTGGCGAGCGAAGCGTGGCGAGCGAAGCGAGGCCGTGACCGAAGCGTGGCGGGCGAAGCGAGGCCGTGCCCGAAGCGTGGCGGGCGAAGCGAGGCCGTGCCCGAAGCGTGGCGAGCGAAGCGAGGCCGTGCCCGAAGCGTGGGGGGCGAAGCGAGGCTGTGCCCGAAGCGCGGCGAGCGAAGCGCGGAGAGCTCAGCGAGGCTGTGCCCGAAGCGCAGCGAGCTCAGCGAGGCCGTGCCCGAAGCGTGGCGAGCGAAGCGAGGCCGTGCCCGAAGCGTGGCGAGCGAAGTGAGGCCGTGCCCGAAGCGTGGCGGGCGAAGCGAGGCTGTGCCCGAAGCGTGGCGAGCGAAGTGAGGCCGTGCCCGAAGCGTGGGGGCGAAGCGAGGCTGTGCCCGAAGCGCGGCGAGCGAAGCGCGGAGAGCTCAGCGAGGCCGTGCCCGAAGCGTGGCGAGCGAAGCGTGGCCGTGCTCACAGCGTGGCGGGCGAGGCCGTGCCCGAAGCGTGGCGGGCGAGGCCGTGCCCGAATCGTGGCGAGAGAAGCGAGGGGCCCACTTGGATGGTGGGGGCTTCACCTGGACTCGCAGCGCAGGCGCCGTTCATCTTCGGATATTTTCCGAAAATCCTTCTGCTCCGCGCTGCGCATGCACTACACAGCGGACACTTGGTGATAGCCGGAATGTTCTTGTCACCGGTTCAGCCGCATTCCTGCCTGAGGAGCCAAAAGTTGTTTGTATATTGAATTGATTATTGATTGATAAAGTTACAGAAGCTGCACCTCATACTCACATGGAGCGATGCGGAGGGTCTCCCAGGGGGTCCCGTCCTCATACAGCTGGGGGGGGGGGGGGGGTGTCTTCTATCTCAGGGCCCCTCACTCCTCCGGCACAGACTCCTCCTGCAGTCAATGTCACATCTGCTTCCTCTATGGAACTTCCTCCCAGCAGCCTCTCCCCCTCCCCCACCCTACTAATTGAACACATGGCGAGCGTCAGCAGCACAGGATGATGGGAGTTGTAGTTTGTTGCTGTGAGGAAGTGACCCCTTTGCATTGATGTTGTAGTTGGGATTGGACGGCGTTGTGAGAACATTTCCTTTATTTGGATACAAAATGTTGTTTGTTAGTAAATATTTCTACATTGTGTTCAGTCTTTACAGGGGGGGGAGGGGCTCTTCTTGTAGAGTTTCCACCTCATCCCTAAATAAATGAAACACATACGCTTTAACTGACAATTGCGCGGTCGTGCGACGTGGCTCCCAAACAAAATTGGCGTCCTTTTTTTCCCACAAATAGAGTTTTCTTTTGGTGGTATTTGATCTCCCCTGCGGTTGTTATTTTTTGCGCTATAAACAAAAATAGAGCGACAATTTAAAAAAAACATTATTTTTTACTTTTTGCTATAATAAATATCCCCCAAAAATATATAAAAAAACATTTTTTTTTCCTCAGTTTAGGGCGATACGTATTCTTCTACATATTTTTGGTAAAAAAAAAAAACGCAATAAGCGATTATTGATTGGTTTGCGCAGAAGTTATAGCGTTTACAAAATAGGGGATATTTTTATTAATATTTATTTTTTTACTAGTAATGGTGGCGATCAGCGATTTTTATTGTGACTGCGACATTATGGCGGACACATCGGACATTTTTGACACATTTTTTGGGACCATTGTCATTTATACAGCAATCAGAGCTATTTAAATGCACTGATTCCCGTGTAAATGACACTGGCAGTGAAGGGGTTACATGTTCCTAGAGGCGTGTTTCTAACTGTGGGGGGGCGTGGCTGTCAGCTAGTGAATGCCTGTCCGTGCCATTCTGTTGACGTACATCGTCGTGCGCCGGTCGGGAAGCGGTTAAGGTGGTAATTAAACTTACTTGGTTTAAAGGGATGAGGTGACAACCCGAGGTGAGGTAGTCAGGCAGGCTCACTTGCTTAACACTGACCTACCTGACATACATGACTGACCTACCTGACATACATGACTGACCTACCTGACATACATGACATACATGACTGACCTACCTGACATACATGACTGACCTACCTGACATACATAACTGACCTACCTGACATACATGACTGACCTACCTGACATACATGACTGACCTACCTGACATACATGACTGACCTACCTGACATACATAACTGACCTACCTGACATACATGACTGACCTACCTGACATACATGACTGACCTACCTGACCTACCTGACATACATGACTGACCTACCTGACATACATGACTGACCTACCTGACATACATGACTGACCTACCTGACATACATGACATACATGACTGACCTACCTGACATACATGACTGACCTACCTGACATACATGACATACATGACTGACCTACCTGACATACATGACTGACCTGACACAGATTGTTGCTGCTCCGTCTTACCCGTGTCGGAGTGCACTCATCCGGGGCCCCGGCATTCACCAGACAGCCCTTCAGGCACCAGGCAGGCAGAGCCAGGAATCAGAATGGAAGAACCACTCGCCCATTTACACAGAGCGATCGGCCCAGCGGGGATCTCCCAGTGCCCAGCACGGCCGTAGTGTCATTCCTGCCTCCTCCTGGACCCGGGAACCAACGAATGTCTGGACGGCAGCACTCCGATACATCACCTTTATTGGGTTACAATTCAGAGTACAGCAGTCAATCCACACTTCTATGTTTCACACCTGAATCTGGTGCCTAATCATAGTCAGTGTAGTGACAAAAGTGAATATATATGTGGTGGTGGCCAATGGGAAACAAAGTATCCCAAAGGGCCACTCCCACATGTAAGATTAGTCAATAATAGTCTAGAACCATCACTTGTAGGATGCCCATAGTCTTTACTCATCACTTGCAGGATGCCCATAGTCTTTACTCATCACTTGCAGGATGCCCATAGTCTTTACTCATCACTTGCAGGATGCCCATAGTCTTTACTCATCACTTGCAGGATGCCCATAGTCTTTACTCATCACTTGCAGGATGCCCATAGTCTTTACTCATCACTTGCAGGGTGCCCATAGTCTTTACCCATATCTTGCAGGATGCTCATAGTCTTTACTCATCACTTGCAGGATGCCCATAGTCTTTACCCATATCTTGCAGGGTGCCCATAGTCTTTACCCATATCTTGCAGGGTGCCCATAGTCTTTACCCATATCTTGCAGGGTGCCCATAGTCTTTACCCATATCTTGCAGGGTGCCCGTAGTCGATAATCATCTCTTGCAGGGTGCCCATAGTCTTTACTCACTTTACTCACCACTTTTGGCTAAGATCAAGTGTAGGATCTGTTCTTATCAGTTGCCAGGAGGTGGCGCTTGCTTCCGTCCCTGTTCTATGGCGAGGTGGAGCAGGGTTGGCGGTTGCTATGCAAAAGCCTGCTGGCGTAAAGGTAACCTGGAGCGGTTCGTAGCCGAAAGGGAAGCCTTCTGATGGGGATGGAGAACCACTGTGGGGGAAACTGAAGGGCCGAGTCCCTGGCCTTCTGGCCTGGATTGTGGCAGCTCTAGCTCTGGTCAGTTTTTTGGGTTGGAACACCTGTGACTCCTTAAGGCAGGGAGGAACGGTTAGTACACCAGGAATGTAATTAGGAGGGAGTGATGGGGCGATGGTGGAGTCTTTTCTGTCGGGCTCTCACTAAGCTTCCAGATCTCCTTTCCTTCCTGACTGGGGTGGGGGCTGTTGTGGTCTTGGCTGGGGGTCAGGGCTGCACGTTGAGAAGCCAGTGGTGATTGTGCCCCTGAAGTGGCAGTTCAGGGGTGTCATGTATTCACTGTGGGCAACCACTTTGATTTATGGCACCATGGTCACTTCACCACTACACATGTTTTTCACACCTGCCTCTTGGGCCGAGCCTTTTGGCTAGGACCAGGGGAAATTTTTATTCCTGGCCGGAGGGCCGGCCATTGTATTGCACAATGGTCACTTTCCACTCACTCTCCCATCTTCCCACTTTCTTTTTATTTATCCCTTGTTTGTCACTTTTATGTATATTTTTGTTTGATGTGTTTCACGTTTTGTCACTGTATGATTAGTAGGGTGTAGGTCCTCGGGCCTGCCATGGACATCTTGGGATGGAGGTGGTCATGGCCTTTTGGCTTAGACCACCTTCTCTCATGGGGTCTCCCTTCGGGGGAGCCCCACCTAGTACTTGGGTGGGTCTGTTTTGGCGGACCCTCCAGAGAAAGGGGGACCGCCTGGTTTCGGCCAGATGGTCCCAAGTGAAAGTACCTCAGTCCCCGTCTGGAGCCTCACGCCCCGGGGGATCTGGGTTAAGGTCCTTCCATGTGGAGGACAAGTGATACACCCGTTGCATGTTTTGTGTCACTCTTTATGTGTGTGCACTTTTTTTGGCACCGGGTGGAGTTTTTGGGTGTGTTTCACACGCCACTGGCTTACAAAAAAAAAAAATCTGTTCTTATCAGTTGCCAGGAGGTGGCGCTTGCTTCCATCCCTGTTCTACGGCGAGGTGGAGCAGGGGTGGCGGTTGCTATGCAAAAGCCTGCTGGCGTAAAGGTAACCTGGAGCGGTTTGTAGCTGAAAGGGAAGCCTTCTGATGGGGATGGAGAACCACTGGGTTGGCGCTGAAGGGTCGAGTCCCTGGCCTTCTGGCCTGGATTGTGGCAGCTCTAGCTCGGGTCAGTTTTTTCGGTGTAGCACCTACCCTTTCATTGGTGTTACATCCATGAATATAATTAGGAAGGAGTGATGGAGCGATGGTGGAGCCTTTCGTGGTCGGGCTCTCACTAAGCTTCCAGATCTCCATTCCTACCTGCCTGGGGTGGGGGCTGTTGTGGTCTTGGCTGTGGGTCAGGGTTGCAATGAAAAGCCAGTGGTGAATGTGCCCCTGAAGTGGCAGTTCAGGGGTGCCGTATGTTCACTGTGAGAAATCACTTTGATTTATGGCACCATGGTCACTTCACCACAACACACGTTTTTCACACCTGCCTCTTGGGCCGAGCCTTTTGGCTGGACCAGGGGAAATTTTAATTCCTGGCCGGAGGGCCGGCCATTGTATTGCACAATGGTCACTTTCCACTCACTCTCCCATCTTCCTTCTCCCCACTTTCTTTTTATTTGCCCCTGTGTTGTCACTTTTTTGTATATTTTTGTTTGGTGTTGTCACAGTGTGATGAGTAGGGTGTTCGGTCCTCGGGCCAACCCTGAAAGTCTTGGGAGGAGGTGGACATGGCCTTCTGGCTTGGTTCGCCTTCTCTCATGGGGTCTCCCTTTGGGGGAGCCCCACCAAGTACTTGGGTGGGTCTGTTTTGGCAGACCCCCAAAGAAGGGGGTCTGTCTGGTTTCGGCCAGATGGTCCCAAGTGAAGTACCTCAGTCCCCGTCTGGAGCCTAACGCCCCGGGGGATCAGGGTAAGGTCCATCCTTAGGGAGGACAGTGTAACACCCGTTGCACGTTTTGTGTTTCACTCTTTATATGTCTGCACTTTTTTTGGCACCGGGTGGAGTTTTTGGGTGTGTTTCACAAGCCACTGGCTTTTCAAAAAAAAAAAAACTTGTAGGATGCCCATAGTCTTTACTCATATCTTGCAGGATGCTCATAGTCTTTACTCATCACTTGCAGGATGCTCATAGTCTTTACTCATATCTTGCAGGATGCTCATAGTCTTTACTCATCACTTGCAGGATGCTCATAGTCTTTACTCATCACTTGTAGGATGCCCATAGTCTTTACCCATATCTTGCAGGATGCTCATAGTCTGTGACCATCTTGGAGGCGACAAGCTTTGGAAAGTGATTGGATGTGGGGATGAAAGGAGAGTTCAGAGTCCAGGATAACACCTAGCATGCTGACATGTGGGGATGGGTGGATGGTTGTGCCATTGCTCTTGACAGATAAGTCGGGGGAAGGGGCACGTGGGGGAGGACATATTATAAGCTTGGTTTTGGACAAGTTGAGTTTGAGGAAGTGGTGTGACATCCAGACATGTCAGTTAGTGATGAGGAGACTGATGGAGTGAGTTGGGGGTGGAGAGATAGATTTGGGTGTCCTCAGCGTAGAAATGATATTGAAAGCCGTTGCGAGGGTCAGCTGACCCGGGGAGGAGGTGTAGATTTAAAGTAAGAGGTCCAAGAACAGAACCTTGGGGGACCCCGACAGAGAAGGGAAGAGGAGAGGAGGAAGTAGATTTGTGGTGGGATTGTTAGGATGAGAGCCAGCGAAGAGCGCAGTCATGGAGACCGAAGGAGTAAAGTTTTTTGAGGAGGAGGAGGGGGAGGGGTGGTGAACCGTGTCAAAGGCAGACGAAAGGTCCAGAATTAGGAGTTCAGAATAGTATCAGATGGTTTTGCGGTTAGTGAGTCACAGTGGCGTAACTAGAACCCTCAGGGCCCCGATGCAAGAAACCATGGAGGCCCCCCCCCGACCTCCGGACAAAGCTCTTTACTCCGAGTCCGATGTTGGAACACCAGGGCCCGGTCACAAGTGGGTGGCTGCATATAAAGGAACCGATTTCTTCATTTTTATATAAAAACACACTATATATATATATATATATATATATATATATATATATATATATATATATATATATATATATATATATATAAATGCACATAAACCAGTGACAGCTGGTGCTCAAAATTTTTAGGGGGGGCGCAAGCAAAAAAAAAATCAGAAATAAAAAACATCAATTACAGCCACTGTACCATCAAATGCTGCCACTGTGCCCATCAAATGCTGCCACTGTGCCCATCAATTGCAGCCACTGTGCCCATTAATTGCAGCCACTGTACCATCAAATGTCGCCACTGTACCATCAAATGCCGCCACTGTGCCCATCAATTGCAGCCACTGTGCCCATCAATTGCAGCCACTGTGCCCATCAATTGCAGCCACTGTGCCATCAAATGTCGCCACTGTGCCCATCAATTGCAGCCACTGTGCCCATCAATTGCAGCCACTGTGCCCTTAAAACGCCACCACTGTAGCATCAAGTGTCGTCACTGTGCCCATCAAATGCTGCCACTGTGCCCATCAAATGCTGCCACTGTGCCCATCAAATGCCGCCACTGTGCCCATCAAATGTCGTCACTGTGCCCATCAAATGCTGCCACTGTGCCCATCAAATGTCGCCACTGTGCCCATCAAATGTCGCCACTGTGCCCATCAAATGCCGCCACTGTGCCATCAAATGCCGCCACTGTGCCATCAAATGCCACCACTGTGCCCATCAAATGCTGCCACTGTGCCCATCAAATGCTGCCACTGTGAATCCCCACCGCCCGCTCGCACACCCACACACATATGCATGCACCCCCCCCCACACACACATGCATGCACCCCCCACACACACACATGCATGCACACACACCCCACATGCATGCCCCCCCCACACACACACACATGCATGCACCCCCCCCACACACACACACATGCATGCACCCCCCCACACACACACACGCATTTACCCCCCCCCCCCACACACACACACATGAATGTACCCCCCACACACACACACATGCATGCACCCCCCCACACACACACACACATGCATGCACCCCCCCCACACACACACACACACACATGCATGCACCCCACACACACATGCGCGTACCCCCCCACACACATGCATGCACCCCCCCCCACACACACACACATGCATGCACCCCCCCCACACCCACACACATGCGCGTACCCCCCCCACACATGCATGCACCCCCCCTACACACACACACACACACACACATGCATGCACCCCCCCCACACACACACACACATGCATGCACCCCCACACACACACACACATGCATGCACCCCCCCCCCCACACACACACATGCATACACCCCCCTACACACACACACATGCATGCACCCCCCAACACACACACATGCACCCCCCCACACACACACACGCATGTACCCCCCACACACACACATGCATGCACCCCCCCACACACACACACACATGCATGCACCCCCCTACACACACACACATGCATGCACCCCCCACACACACACACGCATGCACCCCCCCCCCCCACACACACACGCATGTACCCGCCCACACACACACACACACGCATGCACCCCCCCACACACATGCATGCACCCCCTCCACACACATGCATGCACCCCACACACACACACACATGTGCGTACCCCCACACACACATGCATGCACCCCCACACACACACACACGCATGCACCCCCCCCCCACACACACACATGCATGCACCCCCCCCCACACACACACACATGCATGTACCCCCCCCCCCACACACACACACACATGCATGTACCCCCCCCCACACACACACACATGCATGCACCCCCCCCCACACACACACACATGCATGCACCCCCCCCCACACACAAACATGCATGCACCCCCCCCACACACACACATGCATGCACCCCCCCCACACACATGCATGTACCCCCCCACACACACACACATGCATGCACCCCCCCACACACACATGCATGCACCCCCCCACACACACACACATGCATGTACCCCCCCCCACACACACACACACATGCACCCCCCACACACACATGCATGCACCCCCCCCCCACACACACACACACGCATGCACCCCCCCACACACACACACACACATGCATGTACCCCCCACACACATGCATGCACCCCCCACACACACACACACACACATGCATGCACCCCCCCCCCCACACACACACACACACATGCATGCACATATAAAGACACAAACAGATACAGTAGATAGTCTTATAAAAAAAAAGTCAGACATACCTTCTTCCTGCCGGGTACTGCACTGTAGGGGGAGACAAAGAGCACAGCACACACTGCTTTCACTTTAGGTATGTGAGGAGCTCCCTGCAAAGTGCCATTACAGCTCGGCTGACGATCGGGGAGCTCCTCTCAGCCTCCCCTCCTATCAAAGAGTACAGGGGGGCCTCAAGGCCCCCCTGCAGCAAGGGCCCGGTCGCCATGGCGATCTCGGCGACCCCTATAATTTCGCCACTGGTGAGTCATTTGTGAGTTTTAGAAGTTTTAGCAGTTTCTGTGGAGTGTTGAGGGTGAAATCCAGTCTGAAGGGAATCAAGAAGGATATTCTTTACGAGGAGTTTAGAGGAAAAGGGGAGCAAGGAGATGGGCGTAGATTGTTAGGGGCCAAGGTCAGCTTTTTAAAGCGGTGTTTCAGCTGAAAAAAATGTTTTTTAAAAGTCAGCAGCTAAGAAAAAAGTAGCTGCTGACTTTTAATAAGTACACTTACCCTTCCAGGGCGCCCGCGATGTCGGCCGTGGAGGCCGAGATGTCCCTCAGAGCTCCGGTCCCAGCGAGGTGAGAACCCCTCATAATGGGCACAGCGGGTGTACAGACCCGGGAACTCAGCACAGGGATGGTGGGAACCCCTCATAATGGGCACAGCGGGTGTACAGACCCGGGAACTCGGCACAGGGATGGTGAGAACCCCCTCATAATGGGCACAGGGATGGTGGGAACCCCTCATAATGGGCACAGGGATGGTGGGAACCCTTCATAATGGGCACAGCGGGTGTACAGACCCGGGAACTCGGCACAGGGATGGTGAGAACCCCTCATAATGGGCACAGCGGGTGTACAGACCCGGGAACTCAGCACAGGGATGGTGGGAACCCCTCATAATGGGCACAGCGGTGTACAGACCCGGGAACTCAGCACAGGGATGGTGGGAACCCCTCATAATGGGCACAGCGGGTGTACAGACCCGGGAACTCGGCACAGGGATGGTGGGACCCCTCATAATGGGCACAGCGGAGCCAGGTGTGAGCGGCGCGGCGCTCGGGTATTAGGAATCGGCGCGGAGCGGCACGGGGGAGCCGCGGTAACAAAGTGTTAATGGAGCAGCGAATGCGACACCCGAGCGCCTTGTGTGAGAGAAGCACCAGCCACACGTCAAGGAGAAGCAACAGCGACGTACCAACGCCGCAAATCCTAAACGTGCCGCTTCCATTGTATGAGATCCACCAGGAAAATACACAGCGCTGTACAGACTGTATATATATATATACACACACAAGGGTCATATATGTACACTATATTACCAAAAGTATTGGGACACCGGCCTTTACACACACATGACCTCTAATGACCTCCCAGTCTTAGTCCGGAGGGTTCAATATTGAGTTGGCCCTTTGCAGCTATAACAGCTTCACCTCTTCTGGGAAGGCCGTCCACAAGGTTTAGGAGTGTGTCTATGGGGATGTTTGGCCATTTGTGAAGTCAGGCACTGATGTTGGACGAGAAGGCCTGGCTCACAGTCTCCATTCTAATTCATCACAAAGGTGTTCTGTCAGGTTGAGGTCAGGACTCTGTGCAGGCCGGTCAAGTTCCTCCTCCCCAAACTCGCTCATCCATGTGTTTATGGACCTTGCTTTGTACACTGGTGGGCAGTCGTGTTGGAACAGGAAGGGGCCGTCCCCAAACTCCTCCCACAAAGTTGGGAGCGTGAAATTGTCCAAAATGTCTTGTTATGCCGACGCCTTAAGGGTTCCCTTCACTGGAACTAAGGGGCCAAGCCCAACCCCTGAAAAACACCCCCCCACCATAATCCCCCCACACCATAATCCCCCCCACCATAATCCCCCACGCCATAATCCTCCCTCCCCCACACACCATAATCCCCCCACACCATAATCCCCCCTCACCATAATCCCCCCTTCCCCCCTCCATAATCCCCCCTCCCCCCACTCCATAATCCCCCCTCCCCAATGATTGGAACCAGTGCATAAAGCAAGGTCCATAAAGACACCGATGAGCGAGTTTTGGGTGGAGGAACTTGACTGGCCTGCACAGAGTCCTGACCTCAACCCGATCTGAATTGCTAAAGGTTGTTTCTATTGATCCCTTTATAAGCCCCGTCTTCTCTTTTGCTGTTTTTCTTTGTTGTTTAATTTATTTCTTAAAGTTCACAAGGTAACTTTTTTCATTTTATATTTTCCATTTTGTTGGTTGATGGGTTTCATGGAGTATAGAAATACTTGCAGTACAGAGAGGCTTTTATTTTACATGTGAATGGCTTTGCTGTATAGTAATAGATGGAGCCGATCTCTGAATACGATGCGCTCCGGCCGGGACGTGGAGACAAGTTCTGAGCCACCCGGATCCCTTCCTCCCCCCATCTAATCTCGTCTTGTTCTAATCAACCCGAAAGGGTTCACCCAGAATTATTGGTCTGTGCCCACCTTACACGAGACTCCCCTCCCCCCACCTTACCTGAGACTCCCCTCCCCCCACCTTACACGAGACTCCCCTCCCCCCACCTTACCTGAGACTCCCCTCCCCCCACCTTACACGAGACTCCCTCCTCCCACCTTACACGAGACTCCCCTCCTCCCACCTTACACGAGACTCCCCTCCCCCCACCTTACACGAGACTCCCCTCCCCCCACCTTACACGAGACTCCCTCCTCCCACCTTACACGAGACTCCCCTCCCCCCACCTTACCTGAGACTCCCCTCCCCCCACCTTACACGAGACTCCCCTCCTCCCCCTCCGTGGTTGGCCTGTGCCCACCTTACATGAGACTCCCCTCCGCCCACCTTACACGAGACTCCCCTCCTCCCCCTCCGTGGTGGGGGGGGGGGGCTTTTATTTTATGCCATGCCATTTTTCTCAAAGATTTTCATCCATATGGCGGCCAGGACAAGACATGACATTAAAGCTGCAAGCAGTTTTAAATGACTTTTTTTCCATTAGAAATGTCATTTTGTGCAGGGACAGTTCTAAACACGGGAAACACATGTCACTTCACAGTCATACTTTACACACCCCCCAGGTACCATATTTAAAGGAAAATTTCACTTTTTTTTCACTTTATGCATCATTAAAATGACTGCTCCCGAAAAAACATCCGTTTTTAAAAGTTCTTTTTGCATTGATATATGTCCCTGGGGCAGGACCCGGGTCCCCAAACCTGTCCCCTGGGGCAGGACCCGGGTCCCCAAACATGTCCCCTGGGGCAGGACCCGGGTCCCCAAACATGTCCCCTGGGGCAGGACCGGGTCCCCAAACATGTCCCTGGGGCAGGACCCGGGTCCCCAAACCTGTTTTATGACAATAACATGCATATTGGCCGTTATAATTAGCACTTTAGATTTCGAACGTTCGCGTCCATTTTTAACTAATAGGGTTCGAAAATTCGCAGAAACTTTCGGTCCGTTCGCAGGTTCTGGTGCGAACTGAACCCTGGGGGGGGGGGGGGGGGGGGGGTGTTCGGCTCATCCCTAGTGACCAGTTGTAGGAGATGTTGGAAGAAGTTTCACTCACAATAAAAGTATTTGGAGACGACTTGTGGAATCCGAGCTCAGAGGATCCATAATGTGTGGAAGAGACAAGTTCTCATCTCATCATTTCCATCTCTGAACTCTCAACAAAAAGGATGAAATCTTCTTCTTCATCATCTTCTCCTTCTTCGTCTTCTTTGTTTTTTGTCTTTCTTCATCTTCTATTTGTTCTTCTTCTTCTTTGTCTTCTTATTTTCCTTCTTTTTCTTCTTCATCTTCTTCATCTTTGCCTTTCTAAATCTTCTCCTACTTCTTCTTCATCTTCATCTTCTTTTTCTTCATCTTCTTCTTTCTACTTGTTTGCCTTCATCATCATCTTCATCTTCTGTCTTTTCTTCGTCTTCATCATCATCATCTTCATCTTCTGTCTTTTCTTCGTCTTCATCATCATCATCTTCATCTTCTGTCTTTTCTTCGTCTTCTTCATCATCATCTTCATCTTCTGTCTTTTCTTCGTCTTCTTCATCATCATCTTTATCTTCTGTCTTTTCTTCGTCTTCTTCATCATCATCTTCATCTTCTGTCTTTTCTTCGTCTTCTTCATCATCATCTTTATCTTCTGTCTTTTCTTCGTCTTCTTCATCATCATCTTCATCTTCTGTCTTTTCTTCATCTTCTTCATCATCATCTTCATCTTCTGTCTTTTCTTCGTCTTCTTCATCATCATCTTCATCTTCTGTCTTTTCTTCGTCTTCTTCATCATCATCTTTATCTTCTGTCTTTTCTTCGTCTTCTTCATCATCATCTTCATCTTCTGTCTTTTCTTCGTCTTCATCATCATCATCTTCATCTTCTGTCTTTTCTTCGTCTTCATCATCATCATCTTCATCTTCTGTCTTTTCTTCGTCTTCATCATCATCATCTTCATCTTCTGTCTTTTCTTCGTCTTCTTCATCATCATCTTCATCTTCTGTCTTTTCTTCGTCTTCATCATCATCATCTTCATCTTCTGTCTTTTCTTCGTCTTCTTCATCATCATCTTTATCTTCTGTCTTTTCTTCGTCTTCTTCATCATCATCTTCATCTTCTGTCTTTTCTTCGTCTTCTTCATCATCATCTTCATCTTGTGTCTTTTCTTCGTCTTCTTCATCATCATCTTTATCTTCTGTCTTTTCTTCGTCTTCTTCATCATCATCTTCATCTTCTGTCTTTTCTTCATCTTCTTCATCATCATCTTCATCTTCTGTCTTTTCTTCGTCTTCTTCATCATCATCTTCATCTTCTGTCTTTTCTTCGTCTTCTTCATCATCATCTTCATCTTCTGTCTTTTCTTCGTCTTCTTCATCATCCTGTTCTTGGAAGTCACATAAATCTCCCGTGTTTGTTGGCGTGTTGGAAGCCCACGCACGCCTTTCACATCCCACTTTGTATCATTACGGTGGGTGTATTGTTCGGTTTTCAATGAAGCAGTACCCAGAAGCCACCGCCGGAGACAGTTGCCATGGCAACCATTGGGGGGGGGGGGGGGAGAAGGACCAGTGTAACGGAATGAATGCTTGTGGAAAGCCCATGAGGGACGATGGGGGGGGGGGGGTACCCGGGTCTTTAATAGAGACCTCAGAAGACACGTCTAGGGGATCAGCCAGTTAAATGACTGCCATGTTCGGGATGTCACGAAGGTGTTGCCCGGTAACAGCCTTTCCGACCTGATGCCACTTAACCCTTTCACTGGCAGACAAGAGAACTGCGGCACATCGAACGTTCGTTCCAGTCACATGGTCTGCACAACCTGTAAATCCCCGGAGGTTCATTATGGAGGGATGAGAAGGGAACCAATGGGAATTCAGGACCTGAACTCATTGACACTTATCAGTACTTTATGAACTTCACCAATGATTTTTATAAATAATGGGAGATGTGGGGGGGGGCGGGGCTTACCCTCAAAAGTATTTTAACTGCAACTTTACGAATTGATCAGCTTATTGGTTAGGCTAAGAAGCAGGTCGGAGGAAATCTGTGTTTAGAACCCAAACTGAGTTGCTTCCTTTTGCTTTTCGGTAGATCAATATATTTCATCTCACCCAACTACAAAGGATCAAACTTTCCTTCCACTCTCCTGCTCACCGGACACGGCTTGGCCTTCTCCTGCTCACCGGACACGGCTTGGCCTTCCCCTGCTCACCGGACACGGATTGGCCTTCTCCTGCTCACCGGACACGGATTGGCCTTCTCCTGCTCACCGGACACGGATTGGCCTTCTCCTGCTCACCGGACATGGATTGGCCTTCTCCTGCTCACCGGACAGGGCTTGGCCTTCTCCTGCTCACCGGACACGGCTTGGCCTTCTCCTGCTCACCGGACACGGATTGGCCTTCTCCTGCTCACCGGACATGGATTGGCCTTCTCCTGCTCACCGGACAGGGCTTGGCCTTCTCCTGCTCACCGGACACGGCTTGGCCTTCTCCTGCTCACCGGACATGGATTGGCCTTCTCCTGCTCACCGGACAGGGCTTGGCCTTCTCCTGCTCACCGGACACGGCTTGGCCTTCTCCTGCTCACCGGACAACGGCTTGGCCTTCTCCTGCTCACCGGACACGGCTTGGCCTTCTCCTGCTCACCGGACACGGCTTGGCCTTCTCCTGCTCACCGGACACGGCTTGGCCTTCTCCTGCTCACCGGACACGGCTTGGCCTTCTCCTGCTCACCGGACATGGATTGGCCTTCTCCTGCTCACCGGACACAGCTTGGCCTTCTCCTGCTCACCGGACACGGCTTGGCCTTCTCATGCGCACCGGACATGGCTTGGCCTTCTCTTGCTCACCGGACAGGGCTTGGCCTTCTCCTGCTCACCGGACACGGCTTGGCCTTCTCCTGCTCACCGGACAACGGCTTGGCCTTCTCCTGCTCACCGGACACGGCTTGGCCTTCTCCTGCTCACCGGACACGGCTTGGCCTTCTCCTGCTCACCGGACACGGCTTGGCCTTCTCCTGCTCACCGGACACGGCTTGGCCTTCTCCTGCTCACCGGACACGGCTTGGCCTTCTCCTGCTCACCGGACACGGCTTGGCCTTCTCCTGCTCACCGGACATGGATTGGCCTTCTCCTGCTCACCGGACACAGCTTGGCCTTCTCCTGCTCACCGGACACGGCTTGGCCTTCTCCTGCTCACCGGACATGGATTGGCCTTCTCCTGCTCACCGGACACAGCTTGGCCTTCTCCTGCTCACCGGACACGGCTTGGCCTTCTCCTGCTCACCGGACACGGATTGGCCTTCTCCTGCTCACCGGACACGGCTTGGCCTTCTCATGCGCACCGGACATGGCTTGGCCTTCTCCTGCTCACCGGACACGGCTTGGCCTTCTCCTGCTCACCAGACACGGCTTGGCCTTCCCCTGCTCACCGGACACGGCTTGGCCTTCTCCTGCTCACCGGAAACGGCTTGGCCTTCTTCTGCTCACCGGACATGGATTGGCCTTCTCCTGCTCACCGGACATGGATTGGCCTTCTCCTGCTCACCTGACACGGATTGGCCTTCTCCTGCTCACCGGACACGGCTTGGCCTTCTCCTGCTCACCGGACACGGATTGGCCTTCTCCTGCTCACCGGACAGGGCTTGGCCTTCTCCTGCTCACCGGACAGGGCTTGGCCTTCTCCTGCTCACCGGACACGGCTTGGCCTTCTCCTGCTCACCGGACACGGCTTGGCCTTCTTCTGCTCACCGGACACGGCTTGGCCTTCTCCTGCTCACCGGACACGGTTTGGCCTTCTCCTGCTCACCGGACACGGTTTGGCCTTCTCCTGCTCACCGGACACGGCTTGGCCTTCTCCTGCTCACCGGACACGGCTTGGCCTTCTCCTGCTCACCGGACACGGCTTGGCCTTCTCCTGCTCACCGGACACGGCTTGGCCTTCTCCTGCTCACCGGACACGGCTTGGCCTTCTCCTGCTCACCGGACATGGCTTGGCCTTCTCGCAGGATCATAGAAGAGACAGCGATTCTCAATTCTCTGCTGAAGAGTATTGGAGAGTCTTCTCATGAGCTCAGACCACACCCAACCCAGGTTTGGTAGGACTCACCTGACATGATGACCCTTCGTGTGGGTGATTCACACAAACTCATACAGGACCTCATGATTCAGCTGTGCTTTGATTTCTGCTTAAAGTCCAACTCCGGGCTTCAGGGCCTTCCTCTTCCCCAAAGAACCCACAGAAGTATGTTGTGCTTTAGATGACATGATGTGTCCTCCTCCTCTGTGGACTTCTCCAGGTGATGGGCAATCCTGGCCGATGCAAAGAGAAAATTGGATGTGACATCTCTCTGCATCAATACAATGTGAGTGCATGACACCCTGCTTAGGGAAAGGCCATGACACCATGATTAGGGCGAGGCCATGACACGTGATTAGGGCGGGGCCATGACACCATGATTAGGGCGGGGCCGTGACACCGTGATTAGGGCGAGGCCATGACACGTGATTAGGGCGAGGCCATGACACCATGATAAGGGAAAGGCCATGACACCGTGATTAGGGAAAGGCCATGACACCATGATTAGGGCGAGGCCATGACACCATGATTAGGGAAAGGCCATGACACGTGATTAGGGCGAGGCCGTGACACCATGATTAGGGAAAGGCCATGACACCGTGATTAGGGAAAGGCCATGACACGTGATTAGGGCGAGGCCGTGACACCATGATTAGGGAAAGGCCATGACACCATGATTAGGGAAAGGCCATGACACCGTGATTAGGGAAAGGCCATGACACCATGATTAGGGAAAGGCCATGACACCGTGATTAGGGCGGGGCCATGACACAGTGATTAGGGCGGGCCATGACACAGTGATTAGGGCGGGCCGTGACACAGTGATTAGGGCGGGGCCGTGACACAGTGATTAGGGCGGGGCCGTGACACAGTGATTAGGGCGGGGCCATGACACAGTGATTAGGGCGGGCCGTGACACAGTGATTAGGGCAGGGCCGTGACACCGTGATTAGGGCGAGGCCGTGACACCGTGATTAGGGCGAGGCCGTGACACCGTGATTAGGGCGGGGCCATGACACCGTGATTAGGGCGGGGCCATGACACAGTGATTAGGGCGAGGCCATGACACAGTGATTAGGGCGGAGCCATGACACCGTGATTAGGGCGGGGCCATGACACTGTGATTAGGGCGGGGCCACAACACCGTGATTAGGGCGGGGCCACGACACCGTGATTAGGGCGGGGCCATGACATTGTGATTTGGGCGGGGCCATGACATTGTGATTTGGGCGGGGCCATGACACCGTGATTAGGGCGAGGCCAGGACAGGACCTCCACCCAGGACAGGACCTTCATCCAGGACAGAACCTCCACCCAGCACAGGACCTTCATCCAGGACAGGACCTTCATCCAGGACAGAACCTCCACCCAGG
Source organism: Lithobates sylvaticus (assembly GCA_028564925.1). NCBI lineage: Eukaryota > Metazoa > Chordata > Amphibia > Anura > Ranidae > Lithobates > Lithobates sylvaticus. Next base: position 352,192 of record CM053032.1, on the reverse strand, counting down.
ACAGGACCTACACCCAGGACAGGACCTTCATCCAGGACAGGACCTACACCCAGGACAGGACCTCCACCCAGGACAGGACCTCCACCCAGGACAGGACCTCCACCCAGGACAGGACCTCCACCCAGGACAGGACCTCCACCAAGGACAGGACCTCCACCCAGGACAGGACCTTCATCCAGGACAGGACCTCCACCCAGGACAGAAACTCCACCCAGGACAGGACCTCCACCAAGGACAGGACCTCCACCCAGGACAGGACCTCCATCCAGGACAGGACCTCCACCCAGGACAGAAACTCCACCCAGGACAGGACCTCCACCAAGGACAGGACCTCCACCCAGGACAGGACCTCCATCCAGGACAGGACCTCCACCCAGGACAGAAACTCCACCCAGGACAGGACCTCCACCAAGGACAGGACCTCCACCCAGGACAGGACCTCCATCCAGGACAGGACCTCCACCCAGGACAAGACCTCCACCCAGGACAGGACCTTCATCCAGGACAGGACCTTCATCCAGGAAAGGACCTTCAACCAGGACAGGACCTTCAACCCGGACAGGACCTTCAACCCGGACAGGACCTGGGTCTGTTGCAGGTCAGTGAGTATAAAGGCAAGAGCCAGGCACAGAGCATTTTCAGAGGCAGATCTGAGCAATGTCATCCAGTCATCAGAGTTATTGGAATAAGTATAAAATCTACAGATTCCGAAGAGCAGAATTTTATATCTCTCTTTGCTGAGACGGCATTTCCGAAGGAGAAATAAAAGTTATTGCCGAACATCTTATTTTTTCCTGATATTTTCCATCAAATGACGGCTCAGCTCTCCGCCTGCCTGGGATCATCTCACCCTACTGTGAGATCACCAATGAGGGCGTCCATCTCACCCTACTGTGAGATCACCAATGAGGGCGTCCATCTCACCCTACTGTATGATCACCAATGAGGGCGTCCATCTCACCCTACTGTGAGATCACCAATGAGGGCGTCCATCTCACCCTACTGTGTGATCACCAATGAGGGCGTCCATCTCACCCTACTGTATGATCACCAATGAGGGCGTCCATCTCACCCTACTGTATGATCACCAATGAGGGCGTCCATCTCACCCTACTGTATGATCACCAATGAGGGCGTCCATCTCACCCTACTGTATGATCACCAATGAGGGCGTCCATCTCACCCTACTGTATGATCACCAATGAGGGCGTCCATCTCACCCTACTGTATGATCACCAATGAGGGCGTCCATCTCACCCTACTGTATGATCACCAATGAGGGCGTCCATCTCACCCTACTGTATGATCACCAATGAGGGCGTCCATCTCACCCTACTGTGAGATCACCAATGAGGGCGTCCATCTCACCCTACTGTATGATCACCAATGAGGGCGTCCATCTCACCCTACTGTATGATCACCAATGAGGGCGTCCATCTCACCCTACTGTATGATCACCAATGAGGGCGTCCATCTCACCCTACTGTATGATCACCAATGAGGGCGTCCATCTCACCCTACTGTGAGATCACCAATGAGGGCGTCCATCTCACCCTACTGTATGATCACCAATGAGGGCGTCCATCTCACCCTACTGTGAGATCACCAATGAGGGCGTCCATCTCACCCTACTGTATGATCACCAATGAGGGCGTTCATCTCACCCTACTGTGAGATCACCAATGAGGGCGTCCATCTCACCCTACTGTATGATCACCAATGAGGGCGTCCATCTCACCCTACTGTATGATCACCAATGAGGGCGTCCATCTCACCCTACTGTATGATCACCAATGAGGGCGTCCATCTCACCCTACTGTGTGATCACCAATGAGGGCGTCCATCTCACCCTACTGTATGATCACCAATGAGGGCGTCCATCTCACCCTACTGTATGATCACCAATGAGGGCGTCCATCTCACCCTACTGTATGATCACCAATGAGGGCGTCCATCTCACCCTACTGTATGATCACCAATGAGGGCGTCCATCTCACCCTACTGTGAGATCACCAATGAGGGCGTCCATCTCACCCTACTGTATGATCACCAATGAGGGCGTCCATCTCACCCTACTGTATGATCACCAATGAGGGCGTCCATCTCACCCTACTGTATGATCACCAATGAGGGCGTCCATCTCACCCTACTGTGAGATCACCAATGAGGGCGTCCATCTCACCCTACTGTATGATCACCAATGAGGGCGTCCATCTCACCCTACTGTATGATCACCAATGAGGGCGTCCATCTCACCCTACTGTATGATCACCAATGAGGGCGTCCATCTCACCCTACTGTGAGATCACCAATGAGGGCGTCCATCTCACCCTACTGTATGATCACCAATGAGGGCGTCCATCTCACCCTACTGTGAGATCACCAATGAGGGCGTCCATCTCACCCTACTGTATGATCACCAATGAGGGCGTCCATCTCACCCTACTGTATGATCACCAATGAGGGCGTCCATCTCACCCTACTGTGAGATCACCAATGAGGGCGTCCATCTCACCCTACTGTGCGAAGAGCAAATCACAGTACATATTCCATTCAGGAGTTCCGTGTATCCTCATAGTGCGCTCAGCCTATTCATTAGCGTTTTCCCCCTGAAGCTCAAACACGCGTGTGTGTCTACATGTATGTGACCCTGGGACCTCCATCCCCCGCCAGCACAGGAGAAGTGCGTAAGAACTTTTCTTTTGGCGGAGCCGGTAAGATATCGATCTTTCCTATCTTCCCGGCGGCACACAGAGGGGTGATTAGGGTGTGCCCACCCTGTGCCCGCCCTGTGCCCACACCTATGACTATACTATATATATTGTAATATTGGGGGGTGTTTAGCTCAGTGACCTGCAATCAGCTATCAGGGAACAAAAATAAAAGTTCCTCCCCAGGATTGCCCACACAGGATTCTTCTCCAACAAATGCAACACATGAAATAATACCGAGCCACCTGGCTCTTAGGCTCACTCTGCCTTGACTTGCAGTTCCTTGCTGCGCAGGCCACCTCCTGGCCCCCCTTGGGTTTGCTCACCCTCCCAAAGACAACACCCGGACTTCCTCCAGCCCCCTTGGACGTTGGTCTCCCAGGCCCGTGTACCCGTCTCCACCTTCCCCATCCCTCCCCCTCACCAGGGATGAAGTCCCCGACAGAGACCACCTACTACTCTCACCAGCCCCTCGTTATATGGTCCGCCCGGGCACACACCCTGCTGGAGGTCCACAACACCCGGACACTCCCACCCAAGACTCCTAGGAATCTCCAAACCACAGAGCCCCAAACTCTGAGGAAAGCAATTTATATAGTGACAGAGCCTCACCGCCTTACAATATATATACAGTGCCCGGAAAAAGTATTCATACCCCTTGCAATTTTCCACTTTTTATAATGTGTATATATTTTTTTCCTTGCACAGGGATGTGATTATTGCAGCAATTCTGAACCATTTGTGGATTTTTGTGATAAGATTATAGAGAAGGACGTCACGTGATCGTCATACATGTAGATAACACGGATCGTCATACATGTAGAACATCGAGAGATTACAAAACTAACACTTTATTAACCATGAAGAAGCTACAAAAACCGTCAATAATAACATTTCTTTTATCGCTCTCATTTTATCAGATATTTCCAAGTTGAGTTTTTTTTCCTCGGTTTTGACGGGCGCAGCGATAAGATTAGATATACGATCGAGGCGCGGCTCACATTCCTCCATACTTCTTATATCTCTACAAGAACAAAGTGTTCCCGGAATGTTCTAGAGAGTCTCTGGGATCCAAAACAATGAAGTCAAATCTCCGTCTATAGAAAACATTTGGAGGGGGGGGAGGGGTGTAATTTCACCTTAATGCCTAAAAAACACCAAAACACATTCTGGACAATGAGGGTCGTTCTTCTTCTTCTGATGGTATTCAGGATACAAATTCTTATTTTTATTTCACATTCTATTATCTCTATTTGTAGATGTTATTAAAGATCACACAGCTTCATAGGAGAGAATAACAAAGCACGGGGGGGATCGGGGCACCAACAGTGCAAAGGGGGGGATCGGGGGCACCACCAGTGCAGGATGGGGATCGGGGCACCACCAGTGCAAAGGGGGGGATCGGGGCACCACCAGTGCAGGATGGGGATCGGGGCACCACCAGTGCAAAGGGGGGGATCGGGGCACCACCAGTGCAGGATGGGGATCGGGGCACCACCAGTGCAAAGGGGGGGATCGGGGCACCACCAGTGCAAAGGGGGGGATCGGGGCACCAACAGTAAAGGGGGGGGCGATCGGGGCACCACCAGTTAGGGTGACCACATTTCCACGCTGCCATTCAGGGACACCTGCCCGCCCCCCACCCCCCCCCCCCCCCGAACCTGCCCAAAAAATATGTTTTTGATACTTTTTTTTTACCAATTTTTGGGACGGGGGGACACAGAGGAAGAACGGAGGGGGACAGCAGAACGGAGGGGGACACGGAGGAAGAACGGCGGGGGACATGGAGGAAGAATGGAAGGGGACACGGAGGAAGAACGGAGGGGGACAGTAGGATGGAGGGGGACACGGAGGAAGAACAGAGGGGGACAGTAGGATGGAGGGGGATACGGAGGAAGAACAGAGGGGGCAGCAGAACGGAGGGGGACACAGAGGAAGAACGGAGGGGGACACGGAGGAAGAACGGAGGGGGATACGGAGGGGGACACGGAGGAAGAACGGAGGGGGACACGGAGGAAGAACGGAGGGGGACACGGAGGAAGAACGGAGGGGGACACGGAGGAAGAACGGAGGGGGACACAGAGGAAGAACGGAAGGGGGCACAGAGGAAGAACGGAGGGGGACACAGAGGAAGAACGGAGGGGGACACAGAGGAAGAACGGAGGGGGACACAGAGGAAGAACGGAGGGGGACACGGAGGAAGAACGGAGGGGGACAGTAGGACGGAGGGGGACACGGAGGAAGAACAGAGGGGGCAGCAGAACGGAGGGGGACACGGAGGAAGAACAGAGGGGGGCAGCAGAACGGAGGGGGACACGGAGGAAGAACAGAGGGGGGCAGCAGAACGAAGGGGGACACGGAGGAAGAACAGAGGGGGGCAGCAGAACGGAGGGGGACACGGAGGAAGAACAGAGGGGGGCAGCAGAACGGAGGGGGACACGGAGAAAGAACAGAGGGGGGCAGCAGAATGGAGGGGGACACAGAGGAAGAACAGAGGGGGACAGCCTATGATGTGTCATGTGTGAGAGTTGTGTACATGCTTATAAGGGTGGCGGCGGATGGGCGGAGTGGACTGGTCTGGTGGTGTGTTTTTTTTTTCATTCCGGGACACTGTATTGTCCCGGAATGAAGGTGCCCGGGACACGGGACAAAAATCTGAAATCAGGGACAATCCCGGGCAATCCGGGACACGTGGGCACCCTACCACCAGTGCAGGATGGGGATCGGGGCACCACCAGTGCAAAGGGGGGGATCGGGGCACCACCAGTGCAAGGGGGGGATCGGGGCACCGCCAGTGCAAGGGGGGGATCGGGGCACCACCAGTGCAAAGGGGGGGATCGGGGCACCACCAGTGCAAGGGGGGGATCGGGGCACCACCAGTGCAAGGGGGGGGATCGGGGCACCACTAGTGAAGAGGGGGGGTGGGGGCACCACCAGTGCAAGGGGGGATCGGGGCACCACCAGTGCAAGGGGGGATCGGGGCACCACCAGTGAAGAGGGGGATCGGGGCACCACCAGTGCAGGGGGGGATCGGGGCACCACCAGTGAAGAGGGAGGGTGGGGGCACCATTAGTGCAGGGGGGGGGTCGGGGCACCACCTGTGAAGAGGGGGAGGGGTGGGGGCACACCCAGTGCAGAGCTTGCTCAGGAATGGCAGCAGGCAGGTGTGAGGACATCGGCACGCACAGTGAGGAGAAGACTTTTGGAGGACAGCCTGGTGTCAGGAAGGGCAGCAGAGAAGCCACTTCTCTCCAGGAAAAAGATCCGGGACAGACTGATATTCTGCAAAAGGGTCCGGGGATTGGACTGCTGAGGACCGGCGGGAAACTCATTTTCCCTGAAGAATCCCCTTTCTGATTGTTTGGGGCATCCAGAGAAGAAAAGGGAAGCACTGCCACCTGTCCTGTGTCATGTATCCTGATACCATTCATGTGTGTGTGTGTGTGTGGGGGGGGGGGTGCTTCTCGGCCGAGGGAGGGCGCGCACAATTTGCATTGAATAAAGAGTGGTACAAAAACATCCTCCGAGAGCAACTTCTACCAACCATCCAGGAAGAGTTGGGTGAGGAACAATCCCTTCTCCACCATGATGGAGCATAAGGCAAAAACTAAGTGGCTTGAGGAACAAAACATGGAAATTTTGGGTCCATGGCCAGGAAACTCCCCAGATCTTAATCCCATTGAGAACTTGTGGTCAATCCTCAAGAGGCGGGGGAACAAAAAAAAACACACAAGTTCTGACAAACTCCAAACATTGATTATGCAAGAATGGGGGGGGGGGGGGCATCAGTCAGGATGTGGCCCAGAAGTTGAGGGACAGCATGCCGGGGGGAATTGCAGAAAAAAAGACGGGTCACCACTGCAAATATTGACTTTTTGCATAAACTTCATGTCATTGTCAATAAAAGCCTCTGACATGTATAGAATGCTTGTAATTATACTTCAGTATCCCATAGTAACATATGACAAAAACATCTACAAACACTGAATGGAGGTCAGTGGAGGGATTGGTAGAGAGGGGTGAGGACACTGAATGGAGGACAGTGGAGGGATTGGTAGAGAGGGGTGGAGGACACTGAATGGAGACCAGTGGAGGGATTTGTAGAGAGGGGTGGAGGACACTGAATGGAGACCAGTGGAGGGATTGGTAGAGAGGGGGTGGAGGACACTGAATGGAGACCAGTGGAGGGATTGGTGGAGAGGGGTGGAGGACACTGAATGGAGACCAGTGGAGGGATTGGTGGAGAGGGGTGGAGGACACTGAATGGAGACCAGTGGAGGGATTGGTAGAGAGGGGGTGGAGGACACTGAATGGAGACCAGTGGAGGGATTGGTGGAGAGGGGTGGAGGACACTGAATGGAGACCAGTGGAGGGATTGGTGGAGAGGGGTGGAGGACACTGAATGGAGACCAGTGGAGGGATTGGTGGAGAGGGGTGGAGGACACTGAATGGAGACCAGTGGAGGGATTGGTAGAGAGGGGGTGGAGGACACTGAATGGAGACCAGTGGAGGGATTGGTGGAGAGGGGTGGAGGACACTGAATGGAGACCAGTGGAAGGATTGGTAGAGAGGGGTGGAGGACACTGAATGGAGACAAGTGGAGGGATTGGTAGAGAGGGGTGGAGGACACTAAATGGAGGTCAGTGGAGGGATTGGTAGAGAGGGGGTGGAGGACACTGAATGGAGACCAGTGGAGGGATTGGTGGAGAGGGGTGGAGGACACTGAATGGAGACCAGTGGAGGGATTGGTAGAGAGGGGTGGAGGACACTGAATGGAGACCAGTGGAGGGATTGGAGGAGAGGGGTGGAGGACACTAAATGGAGGTCAGTGGAGGGATTGGTAGAGAGGGGGTGGAGGACACTGAATGGAGACCACTGGAGGTATTGGTGGAGAGGGGTGGAGGACACTGAATGGAGACCAGTGGAGGGATTGGTGGAGAGGGGTGGAGGACACTGAATGGAGACCAGTGGAGGGATTGGTAGAGAGGGGTGGAGGACACTGAATGGAGACCAGTGGAGGGATTGGTAGAGAGGGGTGGAGGACACTGAATGGAGACCAGTGGAGGGATTGGTGGAGAGGGGTGGAGGACACTGAATGGAGGTCAGTGGAGGGATTGGTAGAGAGGGGTGGAGGACACTGAATGGAGACCAGTGGAGGGATTGGTGGAGAGGGGTGGAGGACACTGAATGGAGGTCAGTGGAGGGATTAGTAGAGAGGGGGTGGAGGACACTGAATGGAGACCAGTGGAGGGATTGGTGGAGAGGGGTGGAGGACACTGAATGGAGACCAGTGGAGGGATTGTAGGAGAGGGGTAGAGGACACTAAATGGAGGTCAGTGGAGGGATTGGTAGAGAGGGGGTGGAGGACACTGAATGGAGACCAGTGGAGGGATTGGAGGAGAGGGGTGGAGGACACTAAATGGAGGTCAGTGGAGGGATTGGTAGAGAGGGGTGGAGGACACTGAATGGAGACCAGTGGAGGGATTGGTAGAGAGGGGTGGAGGACACTAAATGGAGGTCAGTGGAGGGATTGGTAGAGAGGGGGTGGAGGACACTGAATGGAGACCAGTGGAGGGATTGGTGGAGAGGGGTGGAGGACACTGAATGGAGACCAGTGGAGGGATTGGTGGAGAGGGGTGGAGGACACTGAATGGAGACCAGTGGAGGGATTGGAGGAGAGGGGTGGAGGACACTAAATGGAGGTCAGTGGAGGGATTGGTAGAGAGGGGGTGGAGGACACTGAATGGAGACCAGTGGAGGTATTGGTGGAGAGGGGTGGAGGACACTGAATGGAGACCAGTGGAGGGATTGGTAGAGGGGTGGAGGACACTGAATGGAGACCAGTGGAGGGATTGGTAGAGAGGGGGTGGAGGACACTGAATGGAGACCAGTGGAGGGATTGGTAGAGAGGGGTGGAGGACACTGAATGGAGACCAGTGGAGGGATTGGTGGAGAGGGGTGGAGGACACTGAATGGAGGTCAGTGGAGGGATTGGAAGAGAGGGGTGGAGGACACTGAATGGAGACCAGTGGAGGGATTGGTGGAGAGGGGTGGAGGACACTGAATGGAGGTCAGTGGAGGGATTAGTAGAGAGGGGGTGGAGGACACTGAATGGAGACCAGTGGAGGGATTGGTGGAGAGGGGTGGAGGACACTGAATGGAGACCAGTGGAGGGATTGGTAGAGAGGGGGGAGGACACTGAATGGAGACAGTGGAGGGATTGGTAGAGAGGGGTGGAGGACACTGAATGGAGACCAGTGGAGGGATTGGTAGAGAGGGGTGGAGGACACTGAATGGAGGTCAGTGGAGGGATTGGTAGAGAGGGGTGGAGGACACTGAATGGAGACCAGTGGAGGGATTGGTAGAGAGGGGTGGAGGACACTAAATGGAGGTCAGTGGAGGGATTGGTAGAGAGGGGTGGAGGACACTGAATGGAGGTCAGTGGAGGGATTGGTAAAGAGGGGTGGAGGACACTGAATGGAGACCAGTGGAGGGATTGGTGGAGAGGGGTGGAGGACACTGAATGGAGACCAGTGGAGGGATTGGAGGAGAGGGGTGGAGGACACTAAATGGAGGTCAGTGGAGGGATTGGTAGAGAGGGGGTGGAGGACACTGAATGGAGACCAGTGGAGGGATTGGAGGAGAGGGGTGGAGGACACTAAATGGAGTCCAGTGGAGGGATTGGTGGAGAGGGGTGGAGGACACTGAATGGAGACCAGTGGAGGGATTGGTGGAGAGGGGTGGAGGACACTGAATGGAGACCAGTGGAGGGATTGGTGGAGAGGGGTGGAGGACACTGAATGGAGACCAGTGGAGGGATTGGTGGAGAGGGGTGGAGGACACTGAATGGAGGTCAGTGGAGGGATTGGTAGAGAGGGGTGGAGGACACTGAATGGAGACCAGTGGAGGGATTGGTGGAGAGGGGTGGAGGACACTGAATGGAGGTCAGTGGAGGGATTAGTAAAGAGGGGGTGGAGGACACTGAATGGAGGTCAGTGGAGGGATTGGTAGAGAGGGTGGAGGACACTGAATGGAGACCAGTGGAGGGATTGGAGGAGAGGGGTAGAGGACACTAAATGGAGGTCAGTGGAGGGATTGGTAGAGAGGGGTGGAGGACACTGAATGGAGACCAGTGGAGGGATTGGAGGAGAGGGGTGGAGGACACTGAATGGAGGTCAGTGGAGGGATTGGTAGAGAGGGGTGGAGGACACTGAATGGAGACCAGTGGAGGGATTGGTGGAGAGGGGTGGAGGACACTGAATGGAGACCAGTGGAGGGATTGGTAGAGAGGGGTGGAGGACACTGAATGGAGACCAGTGGAGGGATTGGTAGAGAGGGGTGGAGGACACTGAATGGAGGTCAGTGGAGGGATTGGTAGAGAGGGGGTGGAGGACACTGAATGGAGACCAGTGGAGGGATTGGTAGAGAGGGGTGGAGGACACTGAATGGAGGTCCAGTGGAGGGATTGGTAGAGAGGGGTGGAGGACACTGAATGGAGACAGTGGAGGGATTGGTAGAGAGGGGTGGAGGACACTGAATGGAGGTCAGTGGAGGGATTGGTAGAGAGGGGTGGAGGACACTGAATGGAGACCAGTGGAGGGATTGGTAGAGAGGGTGGAGGAGACTGAATGGAGGTCAGTGGAGGGATTGGTAGAGAGGGGTGGAGGACACTGAATGGAGACCAGTGGAGGGATTGGTAGAGAGGGGTGGAGGACACTGAATGGAGGCCAGTGGAGGGATTTGTAGGGGGGGGACACTGAATGGAGGTCAGTGGAGGGATTGGTAGAGGGGGTGGAGGACACTGAATGGAGGTCAGTGGAGGGATTTGTAGAGAGGGGTGGAGGACACTGAATGGAGACCAGTGGAGGGATTGGTAGGGGGGGGGGACACTCAATGAAGGTCAGTGGAGGGATTGGTAGAGGGGGGTGGAGGAGCGGTTGGTAAGGTGAATGGGTCTGGTAGCATTAATGATGGGTTGAGGGAGGATAGTTGGGGTTGAGGTTGGCCAATGAGGAGAGATAACCCTGGGAGTGAATTAGTAGCTCGGTGTTGTTCTTGGGTATGAAGGGGTGGATTTCAGAATTGGTTTGGAGGGAATAAAGCAAAATCTGTCGTAAGGCTGAAAAAAACAAACTGCTGCAACTTCTTAAAAAATAACGGACACAACCCTCCCCTCCTCTTACTGATAAGACCCGACACCCGGCGCCATGACTTCACCAATGAGACGCCATGATGAATATTTTGTACTCAGAAAGAGATTTCTTCAGTTATTAAATGTGGTCACGTGGCAGATTTGATGCAATAATCAGAGTCCCTGTTTACGTACATTGCAGGAAAAGCCGTTTATCACATGGCACGTCCGGTGGTGACGGGTTGCCGCGGCCGGTGGTGACGGATTGCCGCGGCCGGTGGTGACGGATTGCCGCGGCCGGTGGTGACGGATTGCCGCGGCCGGTGGTGACGGATTGCCGCGGCCGGTGGTGACGGATTGCCGCGGCCGGTGGTGACGGGTTGCCGTGGCCGGTGGTGACGGATTGCCGCGGCCGGTGGTGACGGGGTTGCCGCGGCCGGTGGTGACGGGTTGCCGCGGGCCGGTGGTGACGGGTTGCCGCGGCCGGTGGTGACGGATTGCCGCGGCCGGTGGTGACGGTTTGCCGCGGCCGGTGGTGACGGATTGCCGCGGCGGTGGTGACGGATTGCCGCGGCCGGTGGTGACGGATTGCCGCGGCCGGTGGTGACGGATTGCCGCGGCCGGTGGTGACGGATTGCCACGGCCGGTGGGGACGGATTGCCGCGGCCGTGTGTGACGGGTTTGCGCGGGCCGGTGGTGACGGGTTTGGTTGCCGTGGCGGTGGTGACGGGTTGCCGTGTGCCGGTGGTGACGGGTTTGCCGTGGCCGGTGGTGAAGGATTGCCGCGGCCGGTGGTGACGGATTGGCCGCGGCCGGTGGGTGACGGATTGCCGTGGCGGGTGGTGACGGATTGCCGTGGCCGGTGGTGACGGGTTGCCGTGGCCGTTGGTGACGGGTTGCCGTGCCGGTGGTGACGGGTTGCCGCGGCCGGTGGTGACGGATTGCCGCGGCCGGTGGTGAAGGATTGCCGCGGCCGGTGGTGACGGATTGCCGCGGCCGGTGGTGACGGATTGCCGCGGCCGGTGGTGACGGGTTGCCGTGGCCGGTGGTGACGGATTGCCGCGGCCGGTGGTGACGGATTGCCGCGGCCGGTGGTGACGGATTGCCGTGGCCGGTGGTGACGGATTGCCGTGGCCGGTGGTTTGGGGGTGTCGGATGGAGGTGATGATTATTACACTGCAGATGATATCATTTTGGTATCCTGGGTCTCCCAGGAGGGGAGGTAGATGGAGGTTCATCTCCGGCCCTTCCAATTAGCGCTGCAGGGATCGATCTTCCTGTCCGACGTCTCAGGAGGCCGACGTGAAAGGTATAAAGATCTACTAAACAGATCAGAATAAGATATCTGGTGCCGGATGAAGGTAACCAGAACCAATTATATGAAATTCCTCCAACACACTCCTGGCAGCAACATGTGAGGTCAAGGAAAGAGAGTGGATTCTGTATTGGCGCGGTTTGTGCCGATGATGTTCTGCCTCCAGATCAGTGACTACGATTGTGAGGATGGGGGGGTTCTGGATCTGTAATGTTTAGTGTTGGGGTCTCAGCTTGAGTTAAAGTGAAAGTGATCCTTCACTTCTAAACTGACCCCAGTGTGTAAAAGAAGGTCATCTATACCCTTGTCTTCAAATGCCACCACTTTGCTGCTCCTCGGTGTGGTCAATGCCTGTGCCCCCTGTGCTTCCTCCCGCCAACTCGCCCTGGTGACCCTCCCATCAACTTTACCCGGAGACCCTCCTGCTAACTTGCCAAGTCACTCTCTCACCAACTCACCCTGGTGACCCTCCTGCCAACTCGTTCTAGTGACCCTCTCGCCAACTTTACCTGGTGACCCTCCTGCCAACTCGTTCTAGTGACCCTCTCGCCAACTTTACCTGGTGACCCTCCCATCAACTTTACAAGGAGACCCTCCTGCCAACTCCGTCCAAGTGACTCTCTCACCAACTCGCCCTGGTGACCCTCCTGCCAACTCGTTCTAGTGACCCTCTCGCCAACTTTACCTGGTGACCCTCCTGCCAACTCGTTCTAGTGACCCTCTCGCCAACTTTACCTGGTGACCCTCCTGCCAACTCGTTCTAGTGACCCTCTCGCCAACTTTACCTGGTGACCCTCCCATCAACTTTACAAGGAGACCCTCCTGCTAACTTGCCAAGTGACTCTCTCGCCAACTCGCCCTAGTGACCCTCCTGCTAACTTTACTTGATGACCCTCCTGCCAACTCGCCCTGGTGACCCTCCAGACAACTTTACCTGGAGACCCTTCTACCAACTCACCCTAGTCTCTCTCTTGTCAACTCGCTCTTGTGATCCTCCTGCCAACTCACCCTGGTGACTTTCCCACCAACTCGCTCTGTTGACCCTCCCATCATCCTGGTGACCCTCCCACCAACTCATCCTGGTGACCCTCTCTCCAACTTTACCTGGAGACCCTCCTGCCAACTCACCCTGGTGAATTTCCCACCAACTCGCCCTGTTGACCCTCCTCTTCCAGGTGGAAGGAATTTGGTTTCAAGGCTTTGATGCCCCTTTAGATGTTTGTCTGGACCAAGACCAGCGTGGTGTCTCCCCATATCCAGGCCGGAACATTACATAACCTGCGGAGATTGAGGCGCGATAAAGATGAAAGCTCGGAGACGCACAGAGGCGGCAGGCGGTTGCGTGTCTCGGGTGCGTTCAACTCGGGTTAAATAATTCACAGAATGGTTCATAAATATAAATTAAAACTTAATTCCGAGGTGGATTTTTTTCATGCGAATGTCATGTTCTGCTGAGCAACTTCAAGCCGTCTGGTAATTTCAGCGGCCGGCCGAGGCGACTTAACACCTCCTGATTGCTGAAATGACTTTTCCCCTCTTTTATCCGTCATCTAATAACATTCTCCCACCGCGCAGAGCGTCTCTCTGTTTATCCCTTTACACTAATCTACCCCCTCCTGGCTTCCAGGGTTTTTCATTTTGCTTTTCACTTGTCACTTCTATTTTCAAGTGTCATAAGGAAAGAATGACGGAATGCTAACCATGTAATTACATCCAGTTAGAATAGCGCACATTATGCCGGTTGGGAGGCTGACGGTTCTTGTTCACAAATACGCCGCGTTCTACCATGCGGAGGAGGGGAGCAGAGCTGCACGCCAAGGCGGTTATCCAACATGAGGGGCTGAGGGCCTTCACCTGGCCTATGGAGCTTGTGGAAATCAAGCAGCACCAAGCTGGACAATACAGCTCAATGCCACCATCCTCCCATAGAAACACACTACTAATAAACATGCTAAAAAAATAGTTATATTAAAAAAATCTGTATGTTTTGCTACAAAGTTACTTAGAACCCCCAAACATTATATATATATATATATTAGCAGAGACCCTAGAGAATAAAGTGGATATCTTTGCAATTTTTTATGTCACATGGTATTTGCGCAGCGGTTTTTCAAATGCAATTTTTAATGGGAAAAAATACACTTTAACCACTTCAGCCCCGGACCAATTGGCAGCCAAAGGACCAGGCCCCTTTTTGCGATTCGGCACTGCATCGCTTTAACTGACAATTGCGCGGTCATGCGACGTGGCTCCAAAACAAAATTGGCGTTCTTTTGGTGGTATTTGATCACCTCTGCGTTTTTTATTTTTTGCGCTATAAACAAAAATAGAGCGACAATTTTGAAAAAAAACGCAATATTTTTTGCTTTTTGCTATAATAAATATCCCCAAAAAATATATAAAAAAACTTTTTTTTTCCTCAGTTTAGGCCGATACGTATTCTTCTACATATTTTTGGTAAAAAAAATCACAATTAGCGATTATTGATTGGTTTTGCGCAAAAGTTATAGCGTTTACAAAATAGGGGATAGTTTTATAGCATTTTTATTAATAATTTTTTTTTTTTTTACTAGTAATGGCGGCGATCAGCGATTTTTATTGTGACTGCGACATTATGGCGGACACATCGGACATTTTTGACACATTTTTGGGACCATTGTCATTTATACAGCAATCAATGCTATTTAAATGCATTGATTCCTGTATAAATGACAGTTGTAGTGAAAGAGTTAACCACTAGGGGGAGGGAGGGGTTATGGGCTGTGACGTGTGTGTGTTTTTTTACATTAGGGGGGGGGGCTGACATCTGACGTCATTGATCGGCTTTCCCGATGACCGGGAACAGCCAATCAATGACAGGCAGAGTAGGAAGCGCGGGGAGAGGTTTGTTTACACAGACCTCTCCCCGTTCTTCAGCTCCGTAACCCGATCGCGGGACACCAGTGGCGATCGGGTCCGCTGGTCCCGCGGCCGGGGTCACGGAGCTCCCGACCGGGAGTCACCGTGCCATTCTGCTGACGTATATATGCAGGGGCGGTCGGGAAGCCGTAAATGAATTGAATACTAAAAAAACACAATATATACCCCAATTTTTTAGTAACACATAAAAGACGATGTTACGCCGAGTAAATAGATACCTAACATGTTATGCTTTAAAAATATATATATTTTAAGTATTTATTTTATTTAAAAATATCTATTTTTACACTGTCCCTTTAAAAGCAAAAATTGATCACTTCTGTTGCTATGACAAGAAAACATTCCTTGTGATAACAATAAAGCAGGACAGGTCCTCTTTATGGAGTCACGTCTCTCCTCTACCCTTTAAAGAATCGGATCAAAAAAACAAAACATTGATCCGATGTCCCCCCCCCCCCCCCAAAAAAAATGTTGTTTACATCCTCCCTAACCGGAAGTGATGTCATGACGAGTCTTCTGGCCTCCTAGATCATAGAGGTGATCAGAGATGATCTGGTCTCTCTTCATCTCTATGGATTCTCCCCGGTGAAAGCGGTAAGCCCAAAAAGCAGCCGTGTTTCTCAAAGGGATCCATCGGTCTTGAGGTGGTTTCGGTATAATGGAGATAATGACGTTCGAGGCTTTTTCTGTGTTTCCTCCGGCGCTGAGGGGGCGGCTCAGCCGGGGGTCAGAGCTTTAAGTAAATTATCCTTCTATGATACAAGGTGTTATTATCTCATGTGAGCGAAGCGCGCCGCCGCCCCCGAGTTCATTCTCGACTCCCTTCCATCGGAGACTGACAGCAACGCACCCTTCCCCACTCAGCACACCGTCCTCGCTCAACGCACCGCCCCCCGCTCAGTACGCCGTCCCCGCTCAGCACTGTCCCCGCTCAACGCACCGTCCCCCGTTCCGTACCATCCCCACTCAGCACACCGTCCTCGCTCAACGCACCGCCCCCCGCTCAGTACGCCGTCCCCGCTCAGCACCTGCCCCCGCTCAGCACTGTCCCCGCTCAACGCACCGCCCCCCGCTCAGTACGCCGTCCCCGCTCAGCACTGTCCCCGCTCAACGCACCGTCCCCCGTTCCGTACCATCCTCACTCAGCACGCCGTCCTCGCTCAACGCACCATCCCCCGCTCAGCACCGTCCTCACTCAGCACGCCGCCCCCCGCTCAGCACGCCGTCCCCGCCCCCCCCCGCTCAGCACGCCGTCCCCGATCAGCACACCATCCCCCGCTCAGCACGCCGCCCCCGCTCAGCACGCCGTCCTCGCTCAACGCACCGTCCCCCGCTCAGCACGCCGCCCCCGCTCAGCACGCCGTCCTCGCTCAACGCACCGTCCCCCGCTCAGCACCGTCCCCGCTCAGCACGCCGTCCCCGCTCAGCACGCCGTCCCCGCTCAGCACGCCGTCCCCGATCAGCACACCATCCCCCCCGCTCAGCACGCCGCCCCCCGCTCAGCACGCCGTCCTCGCTCAACGCACCGCCCCCCGCTCAGCACGCCGCCCCCCCGCCCCCGCTCAGCACGCCGTCCTCGCTCAACGCACCGTCCCCCGCTCAGCACCGTCCCCACTCAGCACGCCGTCCCCGCTCAGCACCGTCCCCACTCAGCACGCCGCCCCCGCTCAGCACGCCGTCCTCGCTCAACGCACCGCCCCCCGCTCAGCACGCCGCCCCCGCTCAGCACGCCGTCCTCGCTCAACGCACGCACCGTCCCCCGCTCAGCACCGTCCCCACTCAGCACGCCGCCCCCCGCTCAACGCACCGTCCCCACTCAGCACGCCGTCCCCACTCAGCACGCCGTCCTCGCTCAACGCACCGTCCCCCGCTCAGCACCTGCCCCCACTCAGCACGCCGTCCCCGCTCAGCACTGTCCCCGCTCAGCACACCGTCCTCGCTCAACGCACCGTCCCCCGCTCAGCACCGTCCTCACTCAGCACGCCGCCCCCCGCTCAGTACGCCGTCCTCGCTCAGCACTGTCCCCGCTCAGCACCTGCCCCCGCTCAGCACGCCGTCCTCGCTCAACGCACCGTCCCCCACTCAGCACCGTCCTCACTCAGCATGCCGCCCCCGCTCAGTACGCCGTCCTCGCTCAACGCACCGTCCCCCGCTCAGCACCGTCCTCACTCAGCACGCCGCCCCCGCTCAGCACTGTCCCCGCTCAACGCACCGTCCCCCGTTCCGTACCATCCTCACTCAGCACGCCGTCCCCGCTCAGCATGCCGTCCCCGCTCAGCATGCCGTCCCCGCTCAGCATGCCGTCCCCGCTCAGCACACCGTCCTCCGCTCAGCACGCCGTCCTCGCTCAACGCACCATCCCCCGCTCAGCACCGTCCTCACTCAGCACGCCGCCCCCCGCTCAGCTCAGTACGCCATCCCCGCTCAGCACGCCGTCCCCCGCTCAGCACGCCGTCCCCGATCAGCACACCATCTCCCGCTCAGCACGCCGCCCCCCCCCCGCTCAGCACGCCGTCCTCGCTCAACGCACCGTCCCCCGCTCAGCACCGTCCTCACTCAGCACGCCGCCCCCCGCTCAACGCACCGTCCCCACTCAGCACGCCGTCCCCACTCAGCACGCCGTCCTCGCTCAACGCACCGTCCCCCGCTCAGCACCGTCCTCACTCAGCACGCCGCCCCCCGCTCAGTACGCCGTCCTCGCTCAGCACTGTCCCCGCTCAGCACCTGCCCCCGCTCAGCACGCCGTCCTCGCTCAACGCACCGTCCCCCGCTCAGCACCGTCCTCACTCAGCATGCCGCCCCCCGCTCAGTACGCCGTCCTCGCTCAACGCACCGTCCCCCGCTCAGCACCGTCCTCACTCAGCACGCCGTCCCCGCTCAGCACTGTCCCCGCTCAGCACCTGCCCCCGCTCAGCATGCCGCCCCCGCTCAGCACTGTCCCCGCTCAACGCACCGTCCCCCGTTCCGTACCATCCTCACTCAGCACGCCGTCCCCGCTCAGCATGCCGTCCCCGCTCAGCATGCCGTCCCCGCTCAGCATGCCGTCCCCGCTCAGCACACCGTCCTCCGCTCAGCACGCCGTCCTCGCTCAACGCACCATCCCCCGCTCAGCACCGTCCTCACTCAGCACGCCGCCCCCCGCTCAGTACGCCATCCCCGCTCAGCACGCCGTCCCCGCTCAGCACGCCGTCCCCGATCAGCACACCATCCCCCGCTCAGCACGCCGCCCCCGCTCAGCACGCCGTCCTCGCTCAACGCACCGTCCCCCGCTCAGCACCGTCCTCACTCAGCACGCCGCCCCCCGCTCAACGCACCGTCCCCACTCAGCACGCCGTCCCCACTCAGCACGCCGTCCTCGCTCAATGCACTGTCCCCCGCTCAGCACCTGCCCCCGCTCAGCACACCGTCCCCACTCAGCACGCCGTCCTCGCTCAACGCACTGTCCCCCGCTCAGCACACCGTCCCCACTCAGCACGCCGTCCTCGCTCAACGCACTGTCCCCCGCTCAGCACCGTCCTCACTCAGCATGCCGTCCCCGCTCAGCACCTGCCCCCGCTCAGCACGCCGCCCCCGCTCAGCACACCGTCCTCCGCTCAGCACGCCGTCCTCGCTCAACGCACTGTCCCCAGCTCAGCACCGTCCTCACTCAGCATGCCGTCCCCGCTCAGCACCTGCCCCCGCTCAGCACACCGTCCTCCGCTCAGCACGCCGTCCTCGCTCAACGCACCGTCCCCCGCTCAGCACCGTCCTCACTCAGCACGCTGCCCCCCGCTCAGTACGCCGTCCCCGCTCAGCACGCCGTCCCCGCTCAGCACACCATCCCCCGCTCAGCACGCCGTCCCCGCTCAACACACCGCCCCCCGCTCAGCACTGTCCCCGCTCAGCACACCGTCCCCACTCAGCACGCCGTCCTCGCTCAACGCACCGTCCCCACTCAGCACGCCGTCCTCGATCAACGCACCGTCCCCGCTCAGCACGCCGTCTCCGCTCAGCACCGTCCTCACTCAGCCCACCGTCCCCACTCAGCACCGTCCTCACTCAGCACACCGTCCCCACTCAGCACCGTCCTCACTCAGCACCGTCCCCGCTCAGCACGCCGTCCCCGCTCAGCACCGTCCTCACTCAGCACCGTCCCCGCTTAGAACGCCGTCCCCGCTCAGCACCGTCCTCACTCAGCACACCGTCCTCCTCTCAGCACCGTCCTCACTCAGCACGCCGCCTCCCACTCAGCGCATCGTCCCCGCTCAGCACACCGTCCTCCGCTTAGCACGCCATCCCCGCTCAGCACGCCGTCCCCGCTCAGCACGCCGTTCCCGCTCAGCACGCCGTCCCCCGCTCAGCACGCCGTCCCCGCTCAGCACGCCGTCCTTCGCTCAGCATGCCGTCCTCCGCTCAGCACGCCGTCCCCCGCTCAGCACGCCGTCCCCGCTCAGCACGCCGTCCTTCGCTCAGCACGCCGTCCCCGCTCAGCACGCCGTCCTTCGCTCAGCATGCCGTCCTCCGCTCAGCACGCCGTCCCCGCTCAGCACGCCGTCCTCCGCTCAGCACGCCGTCCCCGCTCAGCACGCCGCCCCCACTCAGCACGCCGTCCACCGCTCAGAACATTGAAATATTCAAGAAATATACAAATCCATACAGCAAGGTGGATAACTGACGCGTTTCACCCCTATATCTGGTGCTTGGTCATAGCTATGTGTTTTATTCTGGAAGATCGCTAATATCAGGAGACGCTGTTTGCAGGAAGATCTGATATTTATCGGCACTATTTCCTTTTTCTCCCGCCTGTATACAGAACGCCGTATATAGAATCCTGGAATACGGAGCGGCCCGGAGTTTCTACAACATATTGGTCCCAATTGGCTTCATCAGTAAGAAAATAACTTTTTTCCCAGAAATATGGCGGGGGGGGGGAGGGGGTGCCGCTGCGCCGCACCGCCGTTCTCTCGCCCACAAATCCGGATTCTTTGATGTCTTTTCTCGTTGTGCTGACACTCCTTTCCTCTTCCTGCGATTTGCTTATCTGTCAGAATTCAGATTTCAGTCCCCGGAGAAAAGTTTACAAGGAAGTTCTGGCTCTGCAGGCGGCTTATTGCAGCGAGCGGAGCGCCTGATTGGCTCTGAGCTTTGCCGGTTAGGGGTCATGGCAGCTGGAGCTCTAATGACTGCCGGGTCTCTAATGATAGCCGGGGGGTCAGTATGGGGGGTCGGTATAGAGGGTCAGTATGGGGGGTCGGTATGGAGGGTCGGTATGGGGGGTCGGTGTGGGGGGTCAGTATGGTGGGCCGGTATGGGGGGTCGGTATGGTGGGTCAGTATGGTGGGTCGCTATGGGGGGTCAGTATGGGGGGTCGGTATAGGGGGTCGGTATGGGGGGTCAGTATAGGGTGTCGGTATGGGGGGGTCGGTTTGGTCGGTCAGTATGGTGGGTCGCTTTTGGGGGTCGGTATGGGGTGTCGGTATGGGGGGTAAGTATGGGGGTTCAATATGGGGGGTCAGTATGGGGGGTCAGTATGGGGGTCAGTGTGAGGGGTCGGTATGAGGGGGTTGTATGGGGGGTCAGTATGGGGGGTCAGTATGGGGGTCAGTATGAGGGGTTGGTATGAGGGGTTGGTATGGGGGGTCGATATGGGTGGTCGGTATAGGGTGTCGGTGTGGGGGGTCAGTATGGTGGGCCGGTATGGGGGGTCGATATGGGAGTCGGTATGGGGGGTCAGTATGGTGGGTCGGTATGGGGGGTCGATATGGGTGGTCGGTATAGGGTGTCGGTATGGTGGGTCAGTATGGGGGGTCGGTATAGGAGTTCAGTGGTGTCCCCCCAATTTTCTGCATGTTGCTGGTATGTGGCCCCCGAGTTCCCCCCGCACCCTGCCGAGTTCCCCTAGCACCCCCCTGAGTTCCCCCCGAAGCCCCGGGTTCCCCCCACACCCCCCTGAGTCCCCCCCGCACCCCGAGTTCCCCCCGCACCCTCCTCACTTCACTTAGAAATCTGCACCTCTCTCTGACTTTCAGCACAAAACCCTAAAGGGACCCCGGAGATTCCAGCGAGGAATTCGCCATTCTGGGCAGCCAAGACTTTGATTGGCGTTTGTTGGCGTCATTAGCGGGTTACGCGCTGATTAATTGGGTCATCTGAGCGGTAAATATTCGCAAAGCTTCAAATTGGAAGCAATGTCAATATTTTTACAAGCGCCGAGGAAATGACTCCGAGGACCTGCAGAAAACATCGGAATATCCGCGATCTCTTCCACAACCTTGAAACTGTAACCGAGCGTGTTACCATGGCAACCTCCCCGAACAAACTTTCCACCACTCGGCTTTATAAATTCTTTCACACAACATTTGTAGCGTTTTGTTATATATAAAAATCCTCCCCGTAAACCTTCAGGATGTTATTTCCTTCTTTATGACACCGAACAAAAAATCACCGCCGATAACCGGCCATTTTATTTCTGAGTCTTTTCTTCTCTGCCGTCCAAAAGGTGAAGATAAAAATGTATGTGTGGTGTCTGCGCTCTCCTCCATTCTACGAGGGGCTGGGGCACAATGGGCCTCCATTCTACGAGAGGTTGGGGTAGGATGGGCCTCCATACTACTATGACATCACATGACACACTGTAGCAGGCGCTCGGATGGTCTCAGACATATTTTTTACTGGCAACATTTTTCTTTCACTGGCATTTACTGGTAGAAGAAAAGTTCCCATTTTTTTACTGGCTGCCAGTAAAAATACTGGCAGTTGGCAACACTGGTGGGCAGTATATACAGTATCTGACAAAAGTCAGTACACCCCTAAGTGAAAATCTCCAGATTGGGCCCAAAGTGTCAATATTTTGTGTGGCCGCCATTATTTTCCAGCACTGCCTTAACCCTCTTGGGCATGGAGGTCACCAGAGCTTCACAGGTTGTCACTGGAGTCCTCTTCCCCTCCTCCATGATGACATCACGGAGCTGGTGGATGTTGGAGACCTTGCGCTCCTCCACCTTCCGTTTTGAGGATGTCCCACAGATGATCAATAGGGTTTAGGTCTGGAGACATGCTTGGCCAGTCCATCACCTTCACCCTCAGCTTCTTTAGCAAGGCAGTGGTGGTGTTGGAGGTGTGTTTGGGGTGGTTATCATGTTGGAATACTGCCCTGCGGTCCAGTCTCTGAAGGGAGGGGATCATGCTCTGCTTCAGTATGTCACAGTACATGTTGGCATTCATGGTTCCCTCAATGATCTGTAGCCCCCCAGTGCCGGCAGCCCTCATGCAGCCCCAGACCATGACACTCCCACCACCATGACACTCCCACCACCATGACACTCCCACCACCAAGACACTCCCTCCACCATGACACTCCCACCACCACCACCACCACCATGACACTCCCTCCACCATGACACTCCACCCACCATGACACTCCCCCCACCACCATGACCCTCCACCCACCATGACCCCCCCCCACCATGACACTCCCACCACCAAGACACTCCCCACCATGACACTCCCCCCACCATGACACTCCCCCCCCCCATGACACTCCCACCACCATGACACTCCCCCACCATGACACTCCCACCAACATGACACTCCCCCCACCATGACACTCCCACCACCATGACACTCCCACCACCATGTCCCTCCCCCCACCATGACACTCCCACCACCATGACACTCCCACCACCATGACACTCCCCCAGACCATGACACTCCCACCACCATGACACTCCCCCCACCATGACACCTCCCCCCACCATGACACTCCCACCACCATGACACTCCCACCACCATGACACTCCCCCCACCATGACACTCCCACCACCAAGACACTCCCACCACCATGACCCCCCCACCACCATGACACTCCCACCACCATGACACTCCCCCAGACCATGACACTCCCACCACCATGACACTCCCCCACCATGACACTCCCACCACCACCCAGACACTCCCACCACCATGACCCCCCCACCACCATGACACTCCCCCCACCAAGACACTCCCCCCACCATGACACTCCCCCCACCATGCCTGACTGTAGACAAGACACACTTGTCTTTGTCCTCCTCACCTGGTTGCCCCCACACACGCCTGACACCATCTGACACCAAATACCTTTATCTTGGTCTCATCAGACCACAGGACGTGGTTCCAGTAATCCATGTCCTTAGTCTGCTTGTCTTCAGCAAACTGTTTGCGGTCTTTCTTGTGCATCATCTTTAGAAGAGGCTTCCTTCTGGGACGACAGCCATGCAGACCAATTTGATGCAGTGTGCGGCGTATGGTCTGAGCACTGACAGGCTGACCCCCCCACCCCTACAACCTCTGCAGCAATGCTGGCAGCACTCATACGTCTATTTCCCAAAGACAACCTCTGGATATGACGCTGAGCACGTGACCTCAACTTCTTTGGTGGACCATGGCGAGGCCTGTTCTGAGGGGAACCTGTCCTGTTATACCGCTGGATGGTCTTGGCCACCGTGCTGCAGATCAGTTTCAGGGTCTTGGCAATCTTCTTATAGCCTCGGCCATCTTTATGTAGAGCAACAATTCTTATCTTCAGATCCTCAGAGAGTTCTTTGCCATGAGGTGCCATGTTGTACTTCCAGTGACCAGTATGAGAGAGTGAGAGCGATAACACCAAATTTAAAACACACCTGCTCCCCATTCACACCTGAGACCTTGTAACACTAACGAGTCACATGACACCGGGAGGGAAAATGGCTAATTGGGCCCAATTTGGAGATTTTCACTTAGGGGTGTCCTGACTTTTGTTGCCAGCGGTTTAGACATTAATGGCTGTGTGTTATACAAGCTGTACACACACTACTTACATTGTAGACAAGTGTCATTTCTTCAGTGTTGTCACGTGAATGTCACTGAGGGGTGTACTTACTTTTGTCAGATACTGTATAATCACAGCGAGCGCCACCTTCACTTGTCGCTGATTGGAAGGATTACTCCTCCCCTGGCGCGGTTCATCTGTATTTAGCTCCTCCCCCTGCCATCTACACCAATTGTGTAAGCGGTAACATGCGGCCCTTCCCGAGGAGGGGTGACGTCACAAAACGATCGTCATGTAAAGTCATTTTACAGAATTACATCGTTACTCAGGATGAAGAAGAATATGAATAGAAATCTGCGGAAATCGTCATCCAATCCGAGGACGGCAAATAATCCTTATATATCACATCGAGCGATTTACTCCAATAGGAAAACATTCCTTCTGTGCGTTCAGAAAACATTCGGCCTTCTTTTTTTTACACTCTACAAATTAGAGCCGAACGATCACCTGAGGAAGTCTTTCCCACATTGTCACAGCTTGTACTGTAAGGAATCCTTTCCATAGAAGGAGGTTAAATCTCATCTCTTCCGGAGTGCTCCCTTGCAGGGCCGTCTCTAATATTGATTGGACCCGGGGGGGGGGGGCAAACATTTTATTGGGCCCTCCTGAATCCACTTATTAACTATTTGCAGGCTCAAGGGGCAGCTGCTTTGGGCCCCACAATAACTGGGCCCGGGGCGGCTGTCCCTTTTGCCCTGTGTTAAAGATGGCCCTCATTATTTACAATGACCTTAGAATGAACAATCTGCCCCATATTCCCTCCCCCCACCCCACCCCTCCCCCCAATCCCCTTCCCACTCTCCCCCGGGGACAGAAATATCTCATCATCCTTTGATATCCAATGAGTTTCCTTCTCAGACCTCGAAGCTCCGGGGACTTCATTTGTTGTCTCTGCCAATGACCTTCATGCCTCGGCCCGCGGCTCTCTTTGTAGTGATTGAAGACAACTTTCCACCAATCAGAGAAGAGAGTCTCCGTCAGTATCAGAAGGTGGGAAGGTCTATGAAGAGGACCTGTCACCACGGGTCTCTTTGGCCCAAGCTTTGCGTTGCCTGACTCCTCCCCCCTTGGGGTGTTCAAGTGAGGCTTCAGAGGGCTGAGAGAGGGGGAGGGGAGGGGGATTCTTTTCATCTCACAGGCAGCATCAGTGACACTCCACAGATACCGCCAGCCGTAGGGACTAGTCGTAGGGATTACAAAGGTACCAACCTGAGCTCAGGGCAGTTTTACTGATTCTACAATCCGATCGGTATAAAAGAAGACGATCTCTACCATAAGAATGCCCCGTGGAGTATCGATCGGAATATAGAAGACAATCTGTCCTCCAAGAATCGCTTTAGAAGTAAAATGTTTGAGAGGATTAAATTCCATATTGTGATCCGTCGGGGATGAGATCTCAGGAAGTCTCCGGAGATTTGGGAACACAAAATGTTATAAATAAAGATCTCCTTGTTGTCGGATTCGGGTGACGCGTTTCATTAGGAGAAGTTCTGACTTTCTCCATCGTCTTTTGTAGCCGATCTTTGTGGAGACGGATGAGATGAGACTTCATGGGGACCATCAAGATCTCAGTGCGCTCATTACCGGGAGACGCCGCTTTGCCGCGACCGTAAAATCCATCAGATTATTACCGATATAAAAACCACAACAATGTAAGAAACACAAATGAAATGTGTCAAAGTGGAAACCGGCGAGGGCCCGATAATCCGCCGAGCGATTCCCATCCAATTAGGGCGTTATACGAGCGATGTGCCGCGATGTGCCGGGGTGTGCGCACCGGGGCCGTATCAATCAATGAAGTGTGAGCTCTACGCAGAGGAGCCAATAATCTTCTTATAAATGTTCATCATAAAACCAGAAACATTCCAGAGACTTCCGTCTTGTGGATGAATCAAGAATCCCCCCTGAGAGATGAGGAGAACGAGGAGCAACCGGCCAACGGACTTCAAAATACCGGCCAACGGACTTCAAAATACCGGCCAACGGACTTCAGAATATGGGACCAGCTGTAATGCCGCGTACAGACCACTTCCTGTGTTCCCTCAAGTTCCGCTGAAGCTGTCTTGTCTTCCCGTCTTCCTCTTCCCCTCAACCTCAACCTCTCTTCTCCTCTCCCTCTTCCACTCTCCCTCTTCCCCTCTCCCTCTTCCCCTCAACCTCTCCCTCTCTTCCCCTCCCCCCCCCCCCTTCCCTCTCCCCCTCCCCTCTTCCTCCTCTTTCCCCTCTCTCTCTCTCCTCCCTCTCTTCTCCTCCTCTCTCCCTCTCTTCCCCTCCCCATCCCCTCTCTCCCTCTCTTCCTCTCTCTCCCTCTTCCCCTCTCTCCCTCTCTCCCTCTCTTCCCCTCTCTTCCCCTCTCTCACTCTCTTCCCCTCTCTCCCTCTCTTCCCCTCTCTTCCCCTCTCTCCCTCTCTTCCCCTCTCTCCCTCTCTTCCCCTCTCTTCCCCTCTCTCCCTCTCTTCCCCTCTCTCCCTCTCTTCCCCTCTCTTCCTCTCCCCTCTCCCCCCCTCCCTCTCCTCCCTCTCCCCCCTCCCCTCTCTCCCCCCTCTCTCCTCTCTCCTTCCCCTCTCTCCTCCTCTCCCCCTCTCCCCTCTCCCTCTCTTCCCCTCTCCCTTCCTCTTCCCTCCCCCCTCCCCTCCTCCTCCCCCCTCTCTCCCCTCTCTTCCCTTCTTCCTCCCTCTCCCTCTTCCTATCTCTCCCCCCTCTCTCCTCCCTCCCTCTCCCCCTCTCTCTTCCCCTCTCTCCTACTCTCTCCCCCTCTCTCCCTCTCTCCCTCTCTTCCCCTCTCTCCCTCCTTCCCCTTCCTCCTCCCCTCCCTCCTTCCTCCTCTCTCTCCCTCTCCCTCTCCCCTCCCTCCCCCTTCCCTCTTCTTCCCCTTCCTCCCTCCCCCCTCCCCTCCCCCTCCCCCCCCTCTCTCCTCTCTCCCCTCTCTCCCTCTCCTCCTTCCTCTCCTTATCTCCTCCCCTCCTTCCCTCTCCCCCCTCTCCACTCCCTCCTCTCGCTCTCTCCTCCCCTCTCCTCCCCCCCCTCTCCCTCTCTTTCCCCTTCTTCCCCCCCCCCTCTCCTTCCCCTCCTCCTCCCCTCCTCCTCTTCCTCCCTCTCCCCTCCTCCTTTCCCCTCTCCTCCCCTCTCTTCCCCCTCCCCTCTTCCCTCCTCCTCCCCCTCTCCCTCCTCCCCTCTTCCCTCCTCTCCTCCTCTCCCCCCCTCCTCCCCCCTCTCCCTCTCTCCCCCCTCCCCCCTCTCTCCCCTCTCTTCCTCTCCCCCCACCTTCCCCCCTCCTCCCCCTCTCCTCCTCTCCCCTCCCTTCCCTCTCTTCTCCTCTCTTCCCCTCTCTCCCTCTCTTCCCTCTCTTCCCTCTCTCCTCCCCTCTCTTCCCCTCTCTCCCTCTCTTCCCTCTCTTCCCCTCTCTCCCTCTCTTCCTTCCCTCTCCCTCTCTCCCTCCTCCTTCCCCTCTCTTCCTCCTCCTCTCCCTCCCTCTTCCCTCTCCCCCCTTCCTCCCCTCTCTCTCCCCCCCTTCCCTCTCCCCCCCCTCTCCTCCCTCTCTCCCTTTCCCTCTCCTCTCCTCTCCTCACTCCTCTCCCCCCTCTCCCCCTCTCTTCCCTCTCTCCCTCTCTTCCCCTCTCTTCCCCTCTCTCCCTCTCTTCCCCTCTTCCCCTCCTCCTCTCACCTCCCTCCTCTCCCCCTCCTCCTCTTCCCTCCTTTCTTCCCTCTCCTCCCTTCTCTCCCTCCTCCCCTCCTCTCCCCTCTTCTTTCCTCCCTCCCTTCCCTCTCTCCCTCTCTTCCTTTCTCTCCCCCCCCCCCCTCCCCCCTCCCCCTCTCCCCTTCCTCCCTCCCCCTCCCCTCTCCCCCTCCCCCTCCCCTCCCCCCTCTCCTCCCTCTCTTCCCTCCTTCCCCTCCTCCCCTCTTTCCCTCTTCCCCCTCTCCCCCTTCTTCCCCTCTCCCCTCTCTCCCTCTCTTCCCCTCTCTTCCCCTCTCTCCCACTTCCTCTCCCCCCTCTCCCCCTCTTCCCTCTCTCCCCTCTCTTCCCCTCCGCCCCTCTCTCCCTCTCTCCCTCTCTTCCCCTCTCTCCCTCTCTTCCCTTCTCTCCCTCTCTCCCCCCTCTCCCTCTCTTCCCTCTCTTCCTCCCCCCCCTCCTCCCCCTCCCCCCTCTCCCTCCTCTCCCCTCTCTCCCTCTCTTCCCCTCTCTCCCTCTTCCTCCCCTCCTCTCCCTCTCTCTCCCTCTCCTTTCTACCCTCTCTCTCTCCCCTCCCTCCTCTCCCTCTCTTCCCCCCCTCCCTCCTCTTCCTCCTCCTCCCCTCCTCCTCTCCCTTCCTCCCCCTCCTCTCCTCCTCTCTTCCCTTCCCTCTCTCCCTCTCCCTCCTTCCCCTCTCTCTTCCCGCCTCTCTCCCCTCCTCTCCCCCTCCTCTCCCCCTCCTTCCCCCCCCCCCCCGCCCCCCTCCCCCCCCTTCCTTTTCCCCCTTCCCCTTCCTCCTCCCCCCCTCCCCCCTCATCCTCCCCTTTCCTCTCTCTCCCCCCTCCTCTCCTTCCCCCTCTTCTACTTCCCCCCCTCTCCCCCCTCTCCTCCTCCTCCCTTCCTCCGTCCTTCCTCCTTTAAACCTCCTTCTCTCCTCCTCCTTCCCCCCCCTTCCTCCTCCCCCTTCCTTCTCCTCCTCCTACTCCTTATCCTCCTCCCCCTCCTCCCCCCTTCCCTCCCTCTTTCCTCTCCCTTTTCCTCCTTCCCTTTCCCCTCTTCCCCCTCCGCTCTTTCCCCCCCCTCCCTCCCCCTTTCTCTCTACCTCTCCTCCTCTTCCCCATTCCACTTCTCCCCTCTCCCTCTCTTCCTTCCATTCCTCCCCCCTCTCTCCCCCCTCCCTCTCTTCCTCCCCTCCCCCCTCCTCCTCCCTCCTCTCCTCCCTCACCTCTCCTTCCTCCCCTCCCCCTCTCTTCCCCTTCCTTTCTTCCCCTCTCCCCTCTCTCCCCCTTTCCTCCTCCTCCCTCCCCTCCTCCTTCCCCCCCCTCTCCCCCTTCTCCCTCCCTCCTCCTCTCCTCCCCTCTTTCCCTCTCTTCCTCCTCCTCCCCTTCCTCCCCCTCCCTTCTCCCTCTCCCCTCCCTTCCCCTCTCTCCCTCTCCTCCTCCTTCCTCTCTCCCCCTTCCTCTCTCTTCTTTCCCCCCTCTTCTTCCTCTCCTTCCCTTCCTCTCCCTCCTCCCTTCCCTCTCTCTCCCCCCGTTCCCCCCCCTCCCTCCCTCCTCCTCCTTCTCCTCCTCTTCCTCCTCCTTCCCCTCCTCCCTCCTCCTCCTCTCCTTCTTCCCTTCCTTCCCCCCCCTCCTTCTCCCCTTCCCCCCTCCTTCCTCCTCCTACTCCCCTCTCTTCCTCTCTTCTTCCTCCCTCTCCCCTCCTTCTCCCTTCCTCCTTATCCCTCCCCTCTTCTCCCCCCTCCTCCCTCCTCCCCTCTCTCCCCTCCCTCCTCTCCCCCCCCCGAGTCTCTCCCCTCCTCTCTCTCCTCCCCCCTCCTTCCTTCTCTCTCCCTCTTCCCCTCTCTCCTTCCTACTCCTCCTCCTTCCTCCTCCTTCCTCCCTCTCCTCTCCCCTCCTCCCTCTCTACTCTCTTCTCTCTTCCCCCTCCTCTCTTCCCCCTCCCTCCCCTCCTCCCTCCCCTCCCTCTCCCTATCTCTCCCCCTTCCCCCCTTCTCCCTCTCTCCTCTTCCCTCTTCCCCTCCCCTCCTCTCTTCCCTCCTTCCCCCTCTCCCTCCTCCGTTCCCCTCCACTCCCCACCTCCCGTTTCTCTCTTCCCTCTCTCTCCTCTCTCTCCCCTC